>JAGXOD010000055.1:680000-1358553 GCA_020368025.1 Brachyhypopomus occidentalis
CCAGTCCCGACGCCCCGACTGCAGCCTGAAGCGTCACTCACGCTGGCAACGGGACGTCCTGCTCACCAGCCACCAGAGGCCTGTGAGACAACGTGGTTAAAGCCTCAGTCTGCTCTGCGTTACAGGACGACTGCTTCCCACTGCCATCTATACTAACCCTGACGCACACTGTTTGGAAAATGCACCGTTGCCTTAACCATAATGGCCGAATTTTAAAACCATATACTGACTCACAGGTGTACACAGCTTCAGGTCTTAACCAGACTGCACATGCTAACTATGACATTCCTTCTCTTCCTTTCCCAACCTGTGCACACACACGTGTAACGTGTACACACACAGGATGAGTCGTGGCAGAGATCCGAGCAGTGAGCCTCACACCACCCTTATCCCTGACTGCTTTCGAATGTTCTCCTCCTTGGTGACTGACTCCTCTGAATGGCTGATGGAGGAGACCCACAGTAGCTTTAATCCTGTGAGGAGCTAGGGTTTACTCTGGACCTCTATCGGCGCAGGGCAGCTAACTCGGCTTACTCTGCAGCTCACTAGCGCGATAACGCACAGGTGGATTGGTTCAGGTTTGCTTCAGTGACAAGCTTAACAACACTTGCCATGTTTTTTGTTTGTTTGTTTTCCTTTTCAAATAAAGCTGTGTGGATCATTCAGTCGTTTACTAAAGCTATGGATCTTATTTAGTAACTTAGTAAAACTATGTATGAATACTTGTTCAAACCACTTCATGTAAAATGTGGACAAGGAGCATGCGAGTCTGTGTCTGTGAGTGACATTGCGGTGTATGCTGGCCTTCCTGTTCCTGTCCTGTCATTCACTATGTGAACTCCCACTTTGACCAGTGAGATAAAAGTGAAGCCACTCACATCTATATTTCAGTTATTAAGACTCCAGGAAGTCGCCTCAGAGACGCTCAGACTCGTGACATTTTAATAACGAACAGGCTACACATAATAAGATTAGTTTAACATGACTTGGTCAAAAAGCAGGATGGGGCTACATCCACAGCGACACCCGAAAGACTCGCGTGGGTAAATCGCGGAGCACAATGTCACTCAAAAGGAAACAGCTGTGACCTCAATTGGAGATGCAGCTGAGCAGTCTGGGTAAACCTCGCCCTGATATCCACTCATGCACGACGTGGCTGTCAAACGCGACGCTCAGAGCGGGAAGCAGACAGACCCGGGCGGCGAGCGGTGAAAGCCGGTGAAAAGTTTCTGAGAAACACGGCAGGTCACGGAGTGACGTTGTGAAACTCGGCACGGTGGCAGGCAGCACACACGCATCAACTCCTCCTCCTCTATCAGCTCACAGGACGAACTAGGCTGCTTCTTCGGTTCAATTCAGATTTACTTCGCTCAGAAAATAGAGCTTGCTTCTGCAGTGAAACCACAGTTCTCCATGCTGAAGTTTATTGAAGTTCCTCCTAATTCTTCCCGACTCCTACACACATATCACATACTGCAGCTCCCATGACAGCAGTTCCTGTGTTTCTCCTCTCTGGCGGAAAGCACGACCAGGCAGACTCCCGGGGCCCCTGCCCCTGCCTTCCAAATGGCCAGATCAGCGGCTTTCATGCTCTAGCACAGTAACTGTCAAGCCCACACGAGCTGCCAAACCCTTCGTGTGTGGAGCCAAATCCAGCCAAATCATAGCCACACCAGCCTGCATACTGAATCGTCCTGTATACTGATTAGTCCTGCATACTGAATCGTCCTGTATACGGAGTAGTCCTGCATACTGAATCGTCCTGTATACGGAGTAGTCCTGCATACTGAATCGTCCTGTATACGGAGCCCTGTATCCTGAGTAGTCCTGTATACTGAGTAGTCCTGTAGGCATTTATATTGCTGTCTGAATGTTTGAAGGTCACCATTATTCTATGTCACTATTACTATGCCAGGTATATTTGATTTGGAATGTTAAATGGTTAGTGTGTGTGTGTGTGTGTGTGTGTGCGTGTGTGTGTGTGTGTGTGTGTGTGTGTGCGTGTGTGTGTGGTTTTAACTACATTGCTAGGGCTTGGACCATCTGCTCCCCCCTGGCTTCCATCCAGACTAGAGCTTGTGACCCTCATTAAACTTTGATTGCTGGCTTCTTTAAGAGGTCAGTAGGCAGGGGAGGGTCTTTAAAGGACCCCGTGTCTGTGTGTGCTCTGTGCTCCCCACATGACCCCACCCACTGATCCCTGATGGAGACCCAGAAACTACACTACAGGACCTACACACAGTCCTCTGCTACATAATGTATAACGCAGGTTTATAAATCACATCATCTTTACGCAGCCTCTCAGAGATCCTGGTTTTAATGCATTTCTGATGTATTTCGACACATTTTTGGAGCCCCAGCTGTGGTCCTCATGCTCTGCTCATGTCTAAGACACACGGAGGTGGAGGCGAGTTGTCTGTCCAGTCCTACATAGCTGTAGCCTAGCGACCTCACGGCGAGGTGGACACACTTGTTTGCAATGACACATTCACACTGTCAGCAGCATCTAGCCACACACAGCAATGAAGCCCCACAGGTGTAGCAGACTCTCAAGTGTGGACCCGACACAGCGCACCTCCTCCAGAAGAGTGGCCATGGCTTTAGCGTCCTGGCTGGGAGCTGGGCTAGTGTTATCTAGTATCTAGTAATTTTCACAGAAATAATTCTAGAGTGCAAAAAAAAGACTTGCATTGAGGATAAAAAACTCTCATGCAAAGTAGATGAGAGCGATGTCTACGGCGCTGTGGGCAGGAATCTGAACTCCCCCATACACCCTCAAGCAGGTAGTTCACACCTTTCACACCTAAAAGGCCAATTAACCCTCACACTCCCTATCTGACCTTCAGTGTGTGTGTGTTTAAGGTGCTGAAGTGTGATAAGAACAACTATTAAATAAATGTTCATGCAGATCTGCATCTCATTTGCTATTATTATGAAATTAGTGAGTTTTATAAGATGCACAAAAACAACTACATGATCATCATGTATCATCATAAATCAGCCGCTCTGCCCTAGAACCAGTGAAAAACCCATATGGACCAACCAATAACACACACTCACACACACACAAGCACACACGCATGCATGCATTCCCACATGTATATGCACACTTACACACACATTCCTATTCCTCTGAGACATGTATCAGGAAGCACAAATTAACCCGGGAGCTTGTCATCAGGGAAGGCCACACAGCAGAGGGTGGAGCAAACATGGGTGGAGAAACACACCCCAGCTGTCCGACCAGGATCATGTGACCCCCAGGGAAAGAGCTCTACTGATCCCACACAGCACAGAGAGAGAGAGATTTTTAAGGGGAAGGAGGCATAGCACACTACCTCCACACCTCTCACTGACGCTGAGCTTCGGGGTGTGTGTGTGTGTGTGTGTGTGTGTGCTGAAAGGCAAAGAGCACAACACACAAACCAATAGTCATTCTTTCCATCCTTATGCATTTGGACTTCCAAACTCACCAACAAACACACTTGTGCAGCAAAGTAAAATCATTATATTCTGTAGTACTGTATGTAATGCTCTCTCTTTCTCTCTCTCTCTCTCTCTCCTCCCTTCTTGTTATTTCTTAGTTTCTGTTTCTCTCCTTCCTCCCCTACTCTCTCTCTCTCTCTGTGGGATGAGGGTCCCCCAAGGAGGTCCATGAATCTGAACCCCACACAACTCTGTCTCTCCCCTCCACTCCCCACCTCCCCTCTCCTCCTACTGCAAACACCTCCAATTTCACAGTCACACACACACACACACACACTCCTGTCACTCAAGCCTAGTCCTCAGTGGTGTCTCCCTGCAGGCCTCTGAACAGGCCTGGAATCAAAGAAAATGTGCAGTTCATCAAAGTGTTTCCTTTGAAAAAGCCCGAGCCCCTCACAGTCAGAAAGATCAACCTACCGCTGCAAATAGATCTGTTTGTGTCTGCCAGAGACTTACACACCCACTGACTCCCCACAAACAGCAGCGGTGTGCTAGAGGCCTCGGCCTGCTGGCCTGTCTCCTCTCCTCAAGTCTGGCCCCCGCACCACCACGCCCAGGCGTGGCCAAACCAATGCCAGCATACACCAATAAACTAGTACCCCATATCTACACTTACAGGTGATGCTAAGAATGTTCCAGAAAAAGAACTGGCAAGACCAATGAGCCAGAATCATTCCAGCATTGCCACAGGAACGCAGCACACCGGCCTCACGTCGAGTGAAAACACTTCCCTCTAATACTAGTGTGTAATCTTTGCAGTAAAGTTCCTGACACTTAGGACCACACTGAACCTTTGTGTTCCAAACATCTACTTGGGTTAATAGAATCATCAAAAGCCTCTCCTGGTGACAGCGCATAAAGACTCGTGTTGTTATTCTTGTACTGGCTGTATTTGTGTGTGGAGTGTGTGTGTGTGTGGAGTGTGTGTGTGTGTAACACAATGCTTAGCCATGTGAAGAATCCACTGTCATACTTACAGGTCACATATCTCACATGTCATCAGGATTTTCATCGATGTGGCTGTCATCCACTCTCTCTCTCTCTCTCTCTCTCTCTCTCTCTCTCTCTCGCTCTCTCTCTCTCTCTCACACACACACAATTAAGTAAGTATCCATTACCTATAGATACAGAGCCAGTTACTTGATACCCAACAGCAAACATCCGCCCAGGAGCAAGAACTCTGAAGGGCACTTGAACACTGCCAGTGAAGGAAAGTGTGTGGAACTGATGTGGGTCTGTGTCCCTTTCGTTTGTGTGTGTGTGTGTGTGTGTGTGTGCCCTATGGCGAGGGTAGAGAGAGGACACACAAAAAGAGAACAGTTGAGAGAGAGATGCTATTGATTACTGCCTCCCACTGTGAGCTCTGATATATTTCACCATGGAAACACACTCTTGCAACAGATACGCAGTCTCCGTGTTCCTGGGGTTTGTGAGTCTGAGAGAGACAAGCTCTCCAGCGGGACCCCAGAACACATACACACTCCCCCCTCTCTCATCTCCTTCTCTCTGAACTACTCCTCTCCAACTCGTTAAGGTGAGCACACACATGCACACACGTACGCACACACACACACTCGCATGCACATGCTCACACACACACATACACACACATGCATTCACACGCACACGCAAGCACACACACACACACACACACACCTGCTCATTTTCTCATCCAAAGGTCAGGGGGGTAACTGCTCTGCGCCTCTGGATCAGGCTAGCGTCTGGCTAGCGCGGGGAACGCCGCACGAGCGCTCTGAGCTGCCGTCATGCCCGCCCGCGTTGCAGCCAGGGAGGAGTTTAGTGCTCCCAAGCGACAGTGTGGCGCTGCTCTGTGCAGGCTGCCCTGAGAAAGTGAGAGAACCTGACCACAACACCACCCTGCACCAAAAACCCCGTCACACCTCCGTTTCAACAACACGCTAGCGCAGCCCTGCACTAACAACAGCCCTGCACCACAGACACGACCCTTCCAGAAAGGACCAGCCCTGCACCCATCCTCCCCCAGCCATGACTCTGTATTACTGTATTAGTAAGACTGTACACGATCAGAGAAACAACAGCATGGCTTACTGTGTGTGCGCACACACATTGGGCACAGAGCGTGTATGCAACCTCACGGTGGGTTTTATTATCAGGACTGCCATGGTCATGGATAACCAGGTGAAGAAAACCACTCCAACACTAGCTGGGAAACCAGTCCATCACAGGAAACCAGTGCAGGAAACCAGTCCATCACAGCTGCCCCTCCACTGTCACATACCGTTCAGTGTCTCAGCAGAAAAGTAGAAATGGGTCATTTCCAAAAATCACATTTAACAGAGCGAAAAAAAAGCAATAAGTGGCTGATGGTCTCCAGAATGCTGGAGGTCAGGGAGTGAACCAGCACACTGACCAATACAGCAGCTTTCTGGTGCCTATTCATTATTACACTGAACATAATGAAGTCAAATCTGAATGCTAAATGAATTTCTTTGTAAAACACTTTATCAGCTAAATTGGGCCTGTGTGTATTCATTTCATCTAATTCAGTCAAGCACAGAGTGATTTATTCATTCTGAGCCCTGATTGGGCGAGGGGAGGAGGAGCGGGCGAGCCTCCGTCTTTACGGACTCTGTGGACAGATCGTTACAGCCGCGGCCTTGTTGGAAACTCACCACGGAGTCCATGTGTGTGTGACACCAGCACTCTCAGCTGCCTCTACAGCAGAGAGAGTGTGAGGCCACAGGCAGAGCACTTTCTTGCCTCATCATCTACACACACACACACACACACACACACACACCTCACACACCCTCACGTCATCAAGAACAGCATCTGTACAATGTAGGCCTCTCAAACACTCACAACATCCCCAGCAACATTCTGCCGGGCTCCCAGTCAAATGTTGAATATGAGTTAACTCGCAAAGGCAACCAAACTTGGGATTCAACTGAAAACAGCACGGACGTGTTCAAGTCGTTACTTGTTTGTGTGTCCAGCTCGCGAGCCCGCCTGTGAACACCACCAAAGGCGGGGCCGTGTTCGCAAGTAACTCAAGACCTGTGCTCGCGCGCACGGAGCGCGGTAAAGGAATACATGCGAAGGCTCTGTCTGAAGATCAAAGAGCAGCACAAGAGGTGCACCCGTGCAACAGCTGAGCAGCACAGATTGTTCTTATCCCGCCGGCTGGGAACGCCGGCTAAATGCAGCGCCGTCTGTCCCGCGGGGCCCTGTTCGAGTCCTGCTCCGAACTGCTCTACAGCTACCACGCTGAGAACGACATGTAAGAGAGGAAGGAAGAAAAAAGAGAGACAAAGATGGGGGGGAGGGAGAGAGAGAGAGAGAGAGAGAAGCGAAGAGAGACAGAGAGGGTGGATAGAGAGAAAGAGATGACGAGGGAGAGAAAAACGGGGGGAGAGAGAGAGGAGAAGAGAGAGGGCAGAAGAGAGTCTGTAAACAGATGTGGTTTTATCAGGGCAGCTGTGGATCTTTTAGAACACTGTGTGACGTCTTTAAAAGGGGGCACCTTTGTACACAGTAGCTGGGCAATGTCACATCCAGTGACCCGAGACAAACTACCACTAGGCACCCAGCTGATCTCAGCTTTAACAACGGGAGGACACAAGCACAGCGCCCAGCTGGAAAAATGGCCCTCACATGCAGAAACCAAGAAGAAAAGCCATCCGCAAGGGCATGCTGGGTAATGTACAGCACTGATGAGCACCGCTGAGGTCAGGGACAAGGACACTTCCTCACACAACCCGACAGCTGGCAGCCAATTCGGTGATAACTTAAAGCGGAAACTGTGGAGATTAATCTTATTTCAAATATTCATGGCAGAGGGGTGGGGATATGCAGACAGCACACAGTCAGTTTCAATTGAACTGTTTTGGTTATCATTGTACTGTCAAATAAACTTGTTTTGCAGGAAATGTGGAACATTTGAAGAAAGATGTAAGAGGAATCCTTACAGGATGGAGATTCTGATGCGTGAAAGGAAAAAAATACCTTTGCTTTTAGCCATATCCAAACATGTTTTATTGTTTGGGGATTATAACACTTTTTGAAGTACTACTGTTCATAGTAAATGGGCCTGTCCAAATTCTGAGTCTCAGCAAAACAACATTAAGGCACATCAAGAAATTAAAAGCTGAAAGAAAATAAATATCTGAAACAGACATGCACTGAACGAGTGAGCAGAAACGACATTCTTATCTGTTCTCAGTGAAGCTGCACTGGGGTCCGGACGCAGAGCAGCGATCCAACGTAACATCGGAGCAGCAAGTCAGCACTGTTACAGCTAAACGTGCGCTTAACCCTGCGATTTCCCCATAGTAATGCACTAGGAACACATGGCTGTGTGTCCGTCTACAGAACAACCCGAGAACACGTTCATTAACCAAGGACCGAAAAAATGCAAAAAAGCAAATTGCTATTGTACAAATGGATAAAAGCTTTTGCCTGATATTTAGTGGGGTGCTTTAACTGCTGGTGGTCACAGCAGTGGGGAGCTCGGTGTCTCCTCACTAATGCAGGACTCTTCATTCATGCGATTCATTGCAACACATTAATTCTACAGAAGAACAACCTCATTACTTTATTATTTATGTTACTTAAAAGGGAACGTTAACATTAGTCGTCATTAATCAACACTGTTCCCCAACGTGTACACACACACACACACACACACGCGCGCGCGCACACTTTCAGAGATGCACACGTATGCACTTTCATTGATCACCACATCAACACACTCACTCTTAGGGATCGCATATCAACACAGTCTTTTGGAGCTCAACAAACAAGTCATTTTCCAACATCAGAAAGAGTCAAAAATTCAGTGCCACCACACAGGTGAATCCATTTATCCCATGATACAAATACCTAGTGTAATAGCATCAAAGCCAGGGAAGAGCCATACATCCTGGCTGGGATGCTCCGCCCTCTCAGGAGGAGGCCCCGCCCCCTGCTGTCCTGCCCTGATCCATAATTAAAGCCACAACAGTGTGAGCACCAGGATCAGCAGGATGGCAGTGAGACTCACAGCACTGCAGACTACACACATAGAGCAGCGTCACCTCACAGAATTAATGAAGCAGCCGGCTGTTTAAAGGCCATTAAAAATACAGCCAGCTCAGAGACTTTGGTTTATTTAACAAGTGGAAACTCCCGGACTATTCTGCCCTCATTTCACGCGTTAAAGGCTGACAGCACACACACATACACACACACACACACACACACACACACACACACACACGCACACACATTATTTATTCCAAGTGCACAATGCTGACACAACACACACAGACACACACTTGTGTTTCTGTTCAAAAGAGAACGGGCAGTACCACCAGTGAAAGGAGAACAGCTCAAAACAGCAGTTTTGATGACTGTGAACAAGCAAAGACCTCGCAAAAAGACCCCCACCATCCACCCTGCTGAGCTCCAACCATAATCTAATACCAATAACCAGACTTTCCTGAATAACTAATAACATCTAATAACCAGACATTCCTGAAGTTAGATTATGAAAGTTAAACTCAGCAGGTCATTGGCTCTCTAGGAACAGTTTGTGTCTACATGGCCATGTCTTCAAACAAGGAGAGTAAAATGGTGTCTTACCTTGCCAAAATCCCTCACATCGAACAGGTCAAATGGTTCGAACAGGTCACTCTTCCTCATGCTGAAGACCTCCGAGCAAGCACACAAAAACGTCCTGATGTTCTTCAAGCACAGGAACTGGAAACAGATACCAGCGACAATCATTGTAAAATGTCTGCTTTCACATCTCCATGGGCAGATGCAGTAGTAACCAGCTCAAATGTAGTAATCAACTCAAATGTAGTACTCATATGAAACAGAGAGTAGAACAAGCATTGAGATTGCATTAAAGCAACTAATACCAATTCTGTACTGGTAAAGAACATGTATGATGCATAAAAACAATATTAGGTATTTTTTGCTTCTTAACCAAAATTGTACATGCAACCAAATGGAAACCGTAACACAGATGTATTTCATAAAAGCCTGCAAAGGAACATCAGAATTTTTCCTGCGTCTAGACTGAAGTTGGGGTGGATTCAAAAATAATAGTTATGTTTATTATTAGTCTTACCACAATATAAATCACAAAAGGATCATTACACTCCATTCAGACGTAAGACTGGAGATTCCGTAACTCTTTCTATAAATGTGTGTTATGGTCAAGTCATGAGCTGTTTAGGTTTGGGTATATAACGTAAGAGGAAGCTCAGGTCTGGTTTTATAATTTTCTGAATTTACAAATAATTTCATCATGCCTCATCCCTCCCACCCTAAAATGTACGCCACCATGTCTTCATTTTCAAACATAATGATATCACAAAACAACCAGGACCACACACACACACACACACACATGCATGCAAAAATCTTTCAATTCATCCCACCCAGTTAACTTGAGTTATTAAGAAAGCGAAGGATCACATCAAACAAATGAAGATCATTAATAGTAGATAGAGTATTATTTACATGGACACTATGATTTAAAAAGGTTGATTCTGTGGTGCTGTCAAGTGAGACATTAATATCTGGAAGCTTTAATCTTCTGGGTGTGTGCAGTCTAGTGGCCTTCTGATAATGATCTTAATGGACGTATTGTTACTCCATTTGATCCTCTGCTCTCTCATGGAAAGCTCAAAGCAGAGCACCTAAAGCCCTGATAACCTATACAACAAGTGTCAGCTCCCCAGTGGCTGCCTCTGTAGGCACAGTGCCAAGTCCTTGTGCCCAAGTTCAGAGATGGACGCCAGAGATGGACGCCTGTGTCTATCTGTTTCAAGAGCACTTAAATTAAATTTTACTACACTAGCATTTATTAAATATTTGTGACTGTAATGACTTTTCTTGCTTTTATCTTTTAAGTATTGTTTTTTCAGTATATATTTGAGTATATCTAGGCGTCCATACTGACTGTATCTAATAATATCTTTGCTTAAAGTTTCTTCCTGATTTTTAAACTAACTAGCTAGAGATTTTGTTCTGGTAAAACAATAAAGCAAACTCTGGATAATGTGCTAAATGCTGTAAATGTAAATGTAAATGTATCTTGAGCAATACTTGGTTTCGGAGGAAGTGATGTTTTTTTATGTTTTTTTTTCTGGTCTCAAACCTTATGTGCAGTTAACTGCGGCTGCTCCAGAAGACCACTGACATTTTGTTGAGACTAAGTCAAGAATTCAGATTTGTATTATTACATAAGCTTAAAACCTATGCTCATATTTACTAATCTGGCATCTCTGGGAGGTGACACACACATTAACACGCACACCCATAAAGCCACTGGGTATCCCTCACAGTTCTCACCAGGCATTGCAGACATTAGAGGAAAAGGCCTTGGGCCGCACATGTGCAAAGATAAGACACGTGTTTACACATGCTTTTTTTCCTTGTGCTATCAGAGGAAAGCATCTTGCAGACGCTCCTCGGAGCCCCCGAGCCCCACAGTGGCTGGGTATCAGAAGGAAGCAGGCCCGCCATGCTGATACACCCCAAGAGGAAGACGGGAGACCGACACAGAGAGGAGAGGAGGGGAAAAGAAGAAGGGACAGAGCCAGATATACTGGACGAGTTAGGCTAGCCGAGTCTTGCATTTAACGGAGTCTTTGAGTCTACGGTTCAGGCTTGATGGCCTAACCTCAATTAAGCTTTTCAAAATGGCGGTGATGTAGGGGGTGCAGACTATTCACTGAATTGCTTTTCAAATGTACTAATCTTGACTCAATGTTGTGTTGACTATGACTATGATGGCTTAAAAGACAGGGTCCTGTGACCCATTGGCACAGATTTCAGTGCAAAACTACATTTACTCTGCATGATAAATGTATTTTATGTTAAAACTTGGATCAAAAAGCCCTTGAAAACGGGAAGTTGAAGTGAACGACACAGGTCTCGGCCCAGGCTGCTAATGCTCGTGATTTCCATCCTGTGTTATGTCACTTCACTCTAAACATGGGTGATAGCAGACACGTATTACTTGCTACAGAACTATAAGTAAGACGTACCCCACGTGAAGACGTACCCCACGTGAAGACGTACCCCACGTGAAGACGTACCCCACATGAAGGCTTCAACATCTCAGTCACATGACCCTTTTCTTGCGGCCGCTAAATTCAGTGTTAACATCTACACAAGTTATATATGTTCATTTGGTTTGAAATGAAAATAATACCAAACTGACACATTGACACATTTCTTCTGTACAAATGCTTTTCACTCTCTACTGGAGATATTAATTACTGCAGTATATGATAATATAATTTATAGGTCAAGTATAATTCACTCTATAGTTTTAACTGGTAAATCAAGAAACAGTGTTTTTTCCTTTTCTTTTTTAATTTTTCTCAAATTTAAAAAGTTTTCTCAAATTGATCTTTGTTTTCTTACCTTTTCTTGCTAAATATACATAATACATGCCACACTCCACCCCCCGATGTACACTGAAGTGAACTGAACAAGATAAATCAATAAGAGAAGGTACTTTTGACTGGAAATAATTATTTGCCATTGAATTCTACTTATATGGCTAATCAAATACCTTCAGTGATTAAAACATTCAAGCTGTTGCATGATTGTTGGCTTTGAGAAGGAGTACATGCTAATGCGGCTTATGAAGACACAGACAGCTAATGTGCAACGAATGGATGGGGTTAGCTAAGAGGAACCACTGGAGAAACAACACACGTGAGGTTCCCGGACAGGTTCCAGAGTCGCGAAGAATCTCACGTGTCATGACACCCCTACGAGGCTCTGCAGTCTGCTTCTGTATTCCTGGCTGCAGCGTGGCTCCATGGCAACCGCTGAAACAGGAGACGTGGGAGCCAATGCGACTAATACTGCCTAATCAAATTCACGCCGGTCTACAGTAAAGGACAAACCTCGTTAGGTAAACATTCGACCTCTGTGCTTATCAGTTCATTGACATCAATTAACAACAACAAATTGATTAACTCCCCAGAGGACCAGGCCGGTGATCACCAGTGATCGCAGCTTCTATATGAAATAGTACGTTACATTTAATGCAATACGTAAGACTGGCCTCTGAAAGCCAATCACAAAAACAGATCCTTGTGGAATATGTGAGTTCTGTAAGACTCAGCAGTGTTTGCTAAAGCTCCATGGTGAGAGAGTGCAGACCTGGGTGGATCTGCAGCGTGGAGGGTGTTGTTTCGCTTAGGAGACAGACTGTGCTGCCAGGCCCGTGAGTGTGGAGTGAGCAGGAACAGCACTGCGTTACAGCTCAGGACAGGTAGAGCTGAGACGAACAGAATGTTACACGAGCACGGGCCCAGAGCTACACCCACACAAGCCACCTCTACAGCCCGCCGTCCCACTGCAGAGGATAGGGTATCAGCCTGTAATGCTATTTTGTCTAATCAGAGACAAAAAGAAAGACAGAGGGGGAGAGAGAGGGAGACAGAGAGAGAGAGAGAGAGAGAGAGCGAGCAGTGGGGAAGGATCAGTCATGGCCCAATGATTCACTGGATGTCAGGAGACTTGTTTGGCAGCATGTCACTGTTCTTTGCAGAAAAGGAAGTGTTTCGTAAAGCCCCACTTTAACTGACAGCTGCAGAATGCATTGGTGTGATTTTCTACAACGGTGGCAACGTGAGGAAAGGCCGTGTAGAGAGCTGGAGCTGGAAGGTCATGTGACCAGCACATGTCATACTGCTTTTTACTGGCACCAGCCAATGCTCAATGGTGTTAAACAGTAGGCTAGCTAACTGAAAACACTGAAAACATAGAGTACAGTCAATGTTTATAATGAACTGATTGCTCAGTTAACAGTGTCATTTCACCAGCAGGGGGAAAATTTACCTTGGTAAAGTGGTTAATGACAGTCATCTTCTAATATAGGATTACCGTCTCATAAGAAAACCTCTCATAAGTTGTGCACTGAAAACTTCTCATAAGACCTTTTGTTTAATAAAAAATGCTGTACTTCCATGACACAGGAGCATTACATAACACAATTTGTCTTAATTCCTTTTGTTACAACATACAAAGTTTAAAAGCCTCACAAATGCCCTTGGGGATGCCATATGTCATAAAAAAGATATTACAAATATTTTCAAAAGTGTTTAAAGACCTCAAACATATAGGCAAAGGTTGTGGAGAAAAGGTCACAGGAGGTCATGTTGGACTACAGGGTCTATTAGCTTAAACAGAAGATTCATTCTGGCACAATTTTCAGTGTCCTGTGTGAGAATTTCCATTAACTAAAACAGAAGAATAGCTGAGGCTATTAGAATTAATGCTAGCCTGTTAGCGTTACACCATCAGGCAGTGCTGGCTAGCTTTCATCGCTAGCTTTGTTAGCATTGCTGGGATGGTGTGCATCCGTGTACATCTCCTCTTACGTCCTTTGCACAAGGCCCGATTATGACATCTGCAGATTTCCCTTGCTCATCTCCTGAAGTAATTGTAAAGTCATCTTGAGCTAAATGTGTTACAGGGAGGAAGGAGAACGGCAAGACTGGGAGCGAAAGATGCAGTGATCTAGAAGCAGACCGAGACTCCTAGCCAGCGTATCCCAACCTCGCTACATCCGCGCCACTCGCTAACGCTATCAGTAACGACAAAAGGCTTTTACAGCATTAGCAATACGATCCAAAACTCATAAACTCAGCCAGCTCAGTTTCCCAAACATGATAAACATGGATCTTCTGAAACAAGAACCCTTCACTTTGGACATAAACTTGCCTCTGTTCATTTACCAGTCGTCTTGAAGCGTTCATGGGTATCTTTTTAATAATTAGAAATTCTGCCTGTCCAATAGGAATGAAAGAGAGTCGCAATCTACGGCCATGGCCTGGTCAACATGATCGTGACCACCTCACTTCCTTTTTGGGAATCATGCGTAGCCATGTGACCAGTCTTATGACAGTTATGGATGCAACAATGTGACAAGCAAAGCAAAACTAGAAAGTTGCACTATAAATAAAGAGGTTGAAGAAAACTGATGATGTACGAATTGGCTGTATTTGTTTTTAGCATCAGCCGCCTGTGTATTAGAAAAAAATTGCTATCAGAAGGTTTTATGAATCTGTTTCTTAAGTTGAAAGTTATATGGGTTCTTTCATGAGGACCACTCCCTGTATTGGAGGAGCATACCTGTCTCTGACCTGGCCCAGTGTAAATGTTTATGTGGCTCTGATTGGTTTACACGGCACAGTCCGTGTTACTCTACATGGGCCTTCCTGTTCCTCCATCACATACAGTAGAGACTGTTACCATGGTAACAGAATGAAAGGTCAGTCTGTGTGTGTGCACACACAGAGAGAGAGAGAGAGAGAGAGATTCTGGGAGGATTGTTAGGCCGTGAAGTGAACCATGCGAGTCTTGTCACTGCAAACATATAAATGTGCACTCAGTGATGTATGATGATGAATGGCTTCATGTTTTTTGCCATTGCTACTGATTGGCTTTGTTCTCCAAGCTCTATCACACCTGCTACAGCTGAAGAAGCAAATGCTGAGGAGAAGCTAGGCTGTGTTCCCTGTGAGACCAGACAGCGCCCCCTATGGGAACAAAAAGCTCCCTCTATAAGATCAGACAGTGCCTGCCATAAGACCGGACAGCAACCCCCCACTTAGACCAGGCAGCACATTGCTGAGAGAACAGCATTCACTATGAGAACAGACAGTGCCCCCTATAAGACCAGACAGCCCCCCTTATGAGACCAGACAGCCCCCCCCTATAAGACCAGACAGCATCCCCCTATAAGACCAGACAGCCCCCACTATAAGACCAGATAGCATCCCCCTATAAGACCAGACAGCCCCCATTATAAGACCAGATAGCATCCCCCTATAAGACCAGACAGCCCCCATTATAAGACCAGATAGCATCCCCCTTTAAGACCAGACAGCCCCCCCTATAAGACCAGACAGCATCCCCCTAAAAGACCAGACAGCCCCCCCTTTAAGAACAGATAGCACCCCCTATGGTAACAGTTGGTTACTGCTACATGGCTCATGGCCCGGTCTGGAAGTCAGATGGCTGAGCCAACCGCTTCAAACACTGCACCGTCCATAACAGCCCAAAACCTGATGTGCCTATGGGCTGCATGAAATGCAGTGAAAGCTCACGATTCAGGACAGGTGTGTGTGTGTGTGTGTGTGCATTTGTGTGTGTGTGCATGATTAAAGCTCCTTGTCAATTACAGAAACATGTACCGGCCTTACAAAAATCACAGAAACACTTTCACATTGGTCAAAAAGCATAAATGTTTTTCGAAATCCCAACAGATCCCAGTGCATTTCAGTGTGTGTGTTTTGACCTTCAAGCTAAGCAAGAGTAGCTAGAGCACAGCCCATCTGGGGATGTAGGGGTAAAGCAGAGAAATGAAAACATGTTCTCAGCAGCTCTTAAGACTTCAGGGTTACCGCGCAGACTGTGCACAGGCTTTGTTGGGTTTCACTTCCTTCCTCCATCCCGTTTCCTCATTTCCTGGGCGTGGCTGCTCGAAAAGCAAACGTCAGATGGCAGTGTGTATGTGTGTGTGTGTGTGTGTTTCCCCCACATGGCCCCGAACCAGTCATTATACCACAGGACCTGAGATTTACCTAAGGCAGCCTGCAGCCTGTCCCTGTCGGCTGAGCCAGTGCACATGTTCAAGACCAATACTGATCTTCAGGAACCACAGATGATATGATTTTTTTTATCCATTGCTAAGTAGTCAAAATGTTTCCAAAAAATTATATAATAGCTTTTGGTAGTTTCAGCTTCATTCAATTTACAACCACACACACACACACACACACATGCAGAACGTGGCAGAAACCTCTCACATGCATTCAACAGTGGAAGCATGCTACTTCTGAGCTCTATGCATCCAGAGTTGAGCATCTGCACAAAAGTTGCCACTTTCATCGCTACTGGACTACCAGCGCAGGCCCGTTTCGGTACAGCTGCCCAGCCTGGGCTGGTTCTGCTCTGTTGACCAGAACACACAACCCTTAATGCAGTCAGGAGTCTGCCAGTGTCTGGGGCCTGGCCCGCATCACCCCTCGCTGCCGCACAGTGCTTACATAAAAGGAAGAGGTGTTGTGTTATGCCATCATTAACAGGCTATTGCTGAGAGCGCGTAATGACGAGGGCCATGTTGCTCTCGGGGGTGATCTGTGGAGGGGCAGGGTCTCTGGGCCAGCCCACTTTCCCTGCTTTGTCTGTAGGAGTCCCCTGGGTGGGCAGCGCCTGCATCTCATGGGTCTAAATGGACCAATGATAAAATAGCTGTTATAGACCTCATGAATAATTCATGCAAGGGCTCGAAAGCACTCTCATTTCTGCCCTCAGCTATGGAAATTTAACCTTCACATGGACTGAACATCATGGCTAGGTTTGGATGTTTTTGTTTATTGTTTTTTTTTTTTTTTTTTTTTACTTTCTTGGTTTGTGTTTGTCTTTCCTGCAATATTAATGGACAGGAAAGGGATCTGATCAATTCTGTCTGTGAAATTAATCTTTACATATTTTAGGGTTTAATGTAATAATAAAAGTACATCAATATCGAATTTTAATAAAACAACAGTCCAGTCTTTCAGCGGATAAAAACCCAACTGGGCCCCCAGCGCTGCCTTTCAGAGTGTTCACACCAGAGCACTCACACTGTTGACCCAATCTAGATTGCCATGATATTAGTCTGTCAGGCCGCACATTTGAAGCAGAAAGGCCAGCAGAAACAGGCACCAAGACAGTACATCTGGACAGACGTGACATGAGCAGTCATCAGAGATGAAAACAACACCGTCCCTGCTCACAAAAGGACAATGCACTCGACTTGGAGAGGTCCTTAGAAGAGAGAGGTCCCTAGAAGAGGAGAGGTCCTTAGAACAGTAGAGTAGTGCAGTGTCACCGCAGTCGGCTGCTAGAAGCACAGCCGACGTGCCGTTCAATATTCACATCAGCTGAGTTGTCACAGAAGGTCCTTGTTTTCTTGAGCATGTCCGCATGTATGTGAGTGTGTTTTAGTATGCGTGCGCTCGCGTGGGTGTGTGTGTGTGTGTGTGTGTGTGTGTGTGTGTGTGTGTGTGCAGGGAGCTCATCCAGTCCTGGGCTGTTTGGTGATGATCCTCAGCCTGGCACAGACCAGTGCTGCCATGTTCTAGAGGAATGGACTAGAGGCTTATCAGAATGGGCTAGAAGTTCATCTGAGGTCATAGTGAAAAAAATCCACTCCCTGCTCATTTGCTGCCGTTTCAGCATAGGCCTCAGTCTTTGCTCCGTATGAGAGGACTGTATTATGTGGTCCAGTCTTTGGCCAGATGGTGTTTGATGGCGTGGAGCGAGAGACGTGGCTGCCTGCACTGTTTTCAATAAAGTGAGAACCCCACTGACCTAGCAGCTGCTGCTCTCACCCCACGCAGCACACCAATAACGCCGCGTCGAACGAAGGCACGCGCTTCCATCACGCTCTCCACGTTCACACAAACAATAGCTTTCCGCACTGTCCTGTAGCTTTAACAGTTTGCCAACTTGAAGTCAAAAGTGGGGGGAAAAGTTTTAGAATTTGTATATAATTTTTAAAAGGTTTATGCTCTATTACAAGACGCCATCTTAAATGTGATTCTCCCCTTCTCGTTGTCTCTATTCTCACTTTTAGTGGGGCGTTAAGTGCATCTGTGCACCTCGAGCGCAAACTCTGTTCACTGACCGGGACACAACATTGCTGCACGTATAACGGTTCGCGGATAGCGGTACACAGCTGCTCCGCAAAACAAAACATTTTTGATTTAATCACGCCTCTACATTCATGGACGATACTTCCCACTTCTAGTGATTTGAAATCCTCATAATTTCTGCGAAATATAGCTTCTTCGGTCATTCTGTCAGTTCAGTGTTGCATTTGTTATGAAATATTAACCTCACACTTGAGGTTGGTGTTGCGTTGCGACGACCTTACCTGTGACATCTGTGGCCTAAGGTTGATCTCTTTTAGGTTGATGGTCTGTGATCGCAGGTTGTTGAGAAGCTGACACAGAAGCACCCCATCCCGGAGAGTCTGGGCCAGGTCGAATACCTGTGCCGATTCCCATGTAACACGATGGTTCGGGGGCAGCACCTTGCAGTTGATCAACCATAAGGCGCATTGTCTCCAGTACTCCATCGCGTTCAGTAAACACAAACAACGCTACTTTGCCTCAACCCTGCTAACACGATCTCGAGAACTAAACTGACAGATTCTGCCACCTACGGAGACGGTGAAACTCCGAAAGCAGGCTTCGTTTCTACTTCCCCATTTGCAAGGCAGGAAAAAAAACAGAGGTTAAGCGATTTCGTCGACAGTCTGTCCACTCTGCCTCGTGCTCTCTCTCTCGCTCGCTCTTATTGGTTATATGCAGCTGGGGCAGTGATGGTAATCCGTGTTCGATCTCTTTCCTATTGAGCTCTGTCACCTACTCTCACTCCAGCAACCTCCCCCTTCCAACGTCCCTCTCGCGCGGCTCTCCGCTGCCTTCCGCCTCGCAGACAGTACTGTATAGTGAGTCAGGCACAAGCTGTTACGCGCGCTGTTAAGCAGTGTCTGTAAGTGGAGTAACGGAGTACCTAAACACGACATGAAATATATCTGCCTTTCTGCAAATAACATTTTTTAAAATCTACTGCAGTAACTTTTTGCCCTCTAATTTCGTTTTTAGTCTCTTGGCTCTTGGCAGTCTGATTTCATCATATTACATTTTTTTGGTGTAATTTTTAAAATGCAACTGTTCCAACTATCAACTGTGTATCAAAAACAGAAATGTCTAGAGTATTAAGGACCTGCTTGCTACGCCAGTGATTATTTGTGTGTGTGTGTGTGAGAGAGAGAGAGAGAGAGAGAGAGAGAGATGCTGGGGCTTTGATTATGAAGCATGTGAGGAGAGTAAGGGTACACATCATGATGGATATCCTGTTTCCTCTTTCAACTTCTTTTCAACTTCTTCAAGTGCTAGATAGATAGATATATAGATAGATAGATAGATAGATAGATAGATAGATAGATAGATAGATAGATAGATAGATAGATGATAGATGGTCAGTGATTTCTCAGATTCTTAGAAGAAGATGAAGTTTGCACTTGCCAACTTACCAGAAGTTCCAGGCTCACAGAGTCCCCAAGATCAAAGTGCCCAGCACAGGGGCACAAACCACCCAGCGAGGCTTCTCATACAAGGCCCAGCTAATGTACCAACAGCAGTTTAAATCAGGGAGTGGTCAGTAAGAACAGAGCCTAGAAGAGGGTGGTCATCTCCTGAGATGTGGAACTTTGCACCCCCCCCCCCCCACACCCACCCCACCCCCCAGGACTTTCAGCTGCTCTCCAGGGTCCTGAACTCACACTCACCTGCAAAAGCACTCGCGTTTTTGTATTAAGGACGAGCAAGCATTAAGTGTTGCGGATCACATATTTAGGAGGTGCACCTGTCACCAGTCACTGGATACAGACACTCTCTGCCACAGAAGGGAAGGTAAGAGGAAAAGAACAGCTCCATCATGGTTCGGTTTTCTTTCCTGATTCACAGAAAATGAGATACACACAGAAGATGCAGAGAAATTAAGGAGTCCTTCTCCTGTCACAATCTGCACCTATTTCTTGCCATCTCTGTGTTCATGCCTCCATCTGTTCAGGTTTTTCTCTGGTTATCTCAAATTTTGAGATTTCGGCTCTGCCATCACTGGCTAGAGAGTCTCATGAGAGGAATATTGTTGTGGTTTGGCAGTGACAACACTGGAATTATTATAGTGTTTGTCATTGCTGAACAACGTGTCCACCCACATCACCTTTAACCTCATCCTCATAATAATTGTGCAAACATGGCGAGCTCATTATATTTAGTATCCACTGAGCCACAACTTCTTGTAGAAGGGGTCTAAAGAAAAGACAACCCATTTGAAACATCCTCTCTTTTCTGATTGGTTAGATGGCAGATAGAGGAAGCCTGGGCAGTTCAGTTCTGGGGAGGAAGGAAGTGGAGGTCACTGTGTGTTCAGGCTTGTGTCTCCCACCCCCTTCCCTCCTGTGCCGCCACTATTTTAGAGTCCTGGCTCAGGCTGGCCTGCTCCCACCAGGCTAACAGATGATCAAAGCCCCCCCTGCAGAGAGCTGTGACAGGCTCCAGGAGCCTCCCATCGCTGCCGTTCCCGCAGATGCCATCGCAGTCATGCTCTGCATCGCACCACTAAATTACGATGAATCCCATTCTGGTAATGATAGTTCGCTCAGGGACAGCAGGCAGGGACATATCACTGTCCTGCTCCCTGGGTGAACATCATATGGGTTTCAGACCCATATCCAAAATGTAACATAAGAAGTTTGCAGGAACAATTGTTGGCGAGTCCCAAAGACTAGTGATACATTGTTTCTAAGTAACTGCTCATAACTCACTCATGTGGGCTCTGGTGCTCATGCGTTGTTTTCATATATGGATATATGTTTTTGTCCTCTCTCACTCCATGTACCACCTTACATTCATGTCCTGTGATAGTGGTCTTCCTTCTGGTCAAACCAGCCTTGGTATTCCTTTTTTAGACATATTGATCTGCAAAACAAAATAGCATCTGTCCATTCCACACACACACATATATATGTATATATATATATATATATATATATATATATATATATAT
Organism: Brachyhypopomus occidentalis; assembly: GCA_020368025.1. Classification (NCBI taxonomy): domain Eukaryota; kingdom Metazoa; phylum Chordata; class Actinopteri; order Gymnotiformes; family Hypopomidae; genus Brachyhypopomus; species Brachyhypopomus occidentalis. Next base: position 701,118 of record JAGXOD010000055.1, read on the forward strand.
ATATATATATATATATATATATATATATATATATACTCATACACACACAAGAACACAGACCGACCCCACACACACACACACACACACACACAAACACACACACACACACACACACACACATCTTCATATTATGCAGGGTCCAGAGGAGCAGTCCATAGACAGCAAGACCCAGGAGAGACCAAACCAGATGAAGATAGAGTTTCACAAGCAGAGGAACCCAGATGGTAAAGACATAAGTGCCTATAATACAACCTGTGAGGATAGACTGAGAGCCCATAGTGACCCGATTTATTAGACAGGCACATTTAAAAGTAATCAGTAAGTGGTGTGACTCACTGGCAATGTAAATGTAGGCCAGTGATCAATGGAGCACAGAATGACCAGGTTATAGACCAAAACCTGATCATGTAGTCCAGTGAAACAACTTAAACTGAATGACAATAAAATGCCCAAATGATCAGGCCCTCTATTGGTCAGGCAGTATTACTGCGGGAGAGAGAAAGTAGATTCGTTTGTTCAGTCTAAATCTAGAGTGCAGACCCATGGACTTATTTCTATGGTTCTATGACTGAAGTGATAAATGTCATCATACCAAATCGTCTAGGCTGCAGAAACTTTTGTTTGTTTACACATTTTCTTTTAAGGCCTGTTTTCTTTTTTTTGTGATTTGTGTTTATTCTGAGTTCATTGATAAAGTCATTAAGTTTGAGTGAACCCTCGTTATTTCTTACAAACCTTCCTATTCGGTCCTAGATGAGGTAACAAAATCCGTGTCAGTAATGTAGGACAAACACATTACAAGAACTGAAATGCTTGTGATGTTGTGAGAGTTCGTTTAGTGAGGTGTTAAATGTTACGCACAGTGCCACACTACACAGCTACAATTCAACTGACTTATCATCACATATCATGTGTTAATTACATTTCAATAAAAATAATTCCTCTTTTGTTTATGTTGTCACACATATGCTGCAGTGTTTCCACAGGCAAAGTCTGCTGAAGCAATGGAATATCTGGAAGTTGGTAAATGTGGTTCGCCATTGGCTATGGGGGATTCCTCATGCACTTGCACATTAAGTCTGAAAGTGTGTGGAACAGCAGATATTTAGACTGGGATTCACATTCTGACAAGAATTAAAACAGAGCTACATGTGCCATCTAGCACAAAATAAACAGTGCAAACACCACTTGCAAAATGGCACCGATTAATTAAAAACATCATTGTTTTGATGAACATATGAAATTGCAGAACTTTTGTAAATCTACAGTATCATTTACATTTCTTTGTTATTATATCTATAATTATATTATTACATGTTGTAATAAAGTGGTGAGCTTTAATGACACTGTTACGTGTGCTCACACCTCCACTCCTGTGTTTTACCAGCTGCTCAGGTCAGCAGCAATACTGCTGAGGGTCATCCTCCTGATGTTAGCCTCTGTTTCTGCCTCTGCCTCTGCCTCTGCCTCTACCTCTGCCTCTGCCTCTGCCTCTATCTCTACCTCTGCCTCTGCCTCAGCCTCTGCCTCTGCCTCTATCTCTACCTCTACCTCTTCCTCTGCCTCTGCCTCTGCCTCTGCCTCTATCTCTACCTCTACCTCTTCCTCTGCCTCTGCCTCTGCCTCTATCTCTACCTCTACCTCTACCTCTGCCTCTGCCTCTATCTCTACCTCTACCTCTTCCTCTGCCTCTGCCTCTGCCTCTATCTCTACCTCTACCTCTGCCTCTGCCTCTGCCTCTGCCTCTATCTCTACCTCTGCCTCTGCCTCAGCCTCTGACTGTGGAGGACAGAGCCAAGACAGAAACTGCCTAGTCAAATTTTCCCCTGAAAGGGCTTTCATTTTTATAATGATATTTTGGCTTTATCATTGTATTACTTTGAGATCGAATACATTTTAGCAGTGGTGGATCCTTTTAATACAATAACATTCTTATGTTTAATAATGTTTTGTTTAATTGTAGATTTGCTCCCAGCACAACCATGTTTCAGGCTCCCAAGTAGAGCTTCATCAACTACATCAAAAACCGATCAAATCAAAAAAGATAAAACAAGAGTCGAAAAAACACAAATTTGACTTAATTTGATTTAATTTGTACAGCACACAATTAATGCATTTCATGGTAAGGTGGCTGTGTATCAAGAAAACATTAACACTACTTAACACTTTATGTGTACGTGGGTTTAAGCATTTTTAGCTGTTGATGTTTCTGCTGTTGCTACCGAGAAAGTCTCCTAGTCCCTGCCTATGCACTGCTATTATAGTCAGGACAGGCTCAGAGCTCAGGTCTTTTTGTGAAAGACCAGTCATGTTCTCCTTGGCCAGAGCTGTAGTTTCTGCAGAGTTTTGTGAGGCACAATCCTCCCCCTGACGTCTCTACTATCAGCTTTAAGAATGACTAATCACATACATGTGAGTCAGCTTCCTGGAAAAGCAAACCTGTTGTGCGCTGCTGATCTTGGGGGACACAGTCAATAACAAAGCCCATCAGTGACATGTTCAGTAGGGACTTGGGATATTCCTCTAAAGAATCACATTTCATTTTCAGTCTGCCGGTGAGATAATTTTACTGCTTTAAGCATGGAATACACCAACCCAACCTTCTCCAACCCACACCAGCATCCTAAAACTTGCAAAGCAGTTATGCAGAAGAAGTGTAAGACTCCAGTGTGAGTACTGGTGTACAGTGCTGGTGTACGGTTTCTCCAGCGTTGGGCGCAGACCCCTGAGTTCTCCAGAGATCAGTCCTTTGTCCTGAACAGCTTTATTAACAAGTGTGAACTGAGTCAATCTCAGACACACAATGGAAACACTGATTCCTGTGCAAAGTGCAATTGTAGAAGTGTGTCATGGTCTGGTCAGCACTCAGTCAGCAGGATACGCCCACATCCTCATAGACAACTCTCGCTCCCAACCCCCTTGTTACCTCACTGAACTATGCACACATGTCCCTCATTAACCTCCTTATTATTTAAGCCCACAGGACTGTGCCTATGGTGTTTTGTTCTCTGCTTGTGAGATGTCGCAGTGGCATGCTAAGTTAAACAGTTCCACCATCAGTAACTGCTGCGTAATTGTGATGATTCAGGACACTAAACAGCCCTGTTGGTGGCCTTCTGGTCTGAGATAAACCAATACGTTTCCATAACAACTGTAACAGTGCAACAGAGGGTTGACCGGGATTGCTGAGATTGACTAGTTCAAACTTTATTAATTTCCTAGGTTAATTGAAAGATTAAGATTAGGCTAATTATGGCCACATACGTAAGAAAGTCCCAATACCAGGCTTTTACATAAGCAGTAAAACATACACATTCCTTCATTCCTTGGTTCATTTTCCAAGACACTTCAGTCAGGTGAAGGAGATATTTGTGCAGGCCCCTCAGGAATCGATCATGTCCGCCCTGGAGAAGCTTGTATGACAGGCTGGAGATCCCCCACTCCTCTACCTCCACACCTTCAGCTCAGTGACACACTCTGATGTGCTCCCCTGGCTTTGTGTCATTGGTGACCACTGTACTGTGGGAAGAGCCCCTGTTTTGACATGCACATACTACATTATTTTTACCTTTCCTAGGAAATATTGCTACTGCTTAGTTTGCTGTCCTCCGAGCTGCGTGGTACTGATGTTCAGCACTCTGGGGGAGGTGTGGAAGGGGAGCAGCCCTGTGACTGACCGCCTACCCTACAGAAGCTATAAAACACACCATCACCTGGGTGGATCTAGTGGGAACACTATAGAGTAGCTATCACCTAGCAATTAAATAATAATAATAATCTTTATTTGTATAGCACCTTTCATGCATACATGCAACTCAAAGTGCTTTACAGATTAAATAAAACAAAACATTAAAATGAAGCAAAGATTAAAAATAAATAAATAAATAAAGTAAACAAACAGGTAATAAAAGGTAATAAAATAAAGGTAATAAAATGACAAATTCTTAAAATAATAAATAATGTAATAAAGTAAAGTAAATAAAATGGATAACAGACATAGCTTAACTAAAAGCAGATCTAAACAGGAAGGTTTTGAGACTCTTCTTGAAGCTGTGCAGGGATGAAATGTCTCTGAGCTCTTCAGGAAGAGAGTTTCAGAGTTTTGGGCCATAGCGGCTAAAGGTGCCCTCACCAATCTTTAATAGGTTTTTAGGAATCACCAGTAGATTACTGTTTGACGACCTGAGAGACCTGACTGGAACATATCTAACTATCATTTCACTGAGGTAAAGAGGAGCAAGACCATGAAGACATTTAAAAACCATCACCAGAACCTTAAAATCTATTCTAAAGCTGACAGGTAACCAGTGCAGTGAGTGGAGTGCAGGTGTAATATGATCCCTCTTTCTCGTGCGGGTCAGGACCCTTGCAGCAGCATTCTGAACTCGCTGTAGCTGAGAAATCGAGCTCTTTGGGAGAGCAGATAAGACAGCGTTACAATAATCAAGCCTTGATGTGATAAACACATGGACAAGTTTTTCACTATCAGCAGGAGAGAGCATATCTCGGACCTTAGCAATTAAACCTGAAAGTCAGATCCTAAAATCATTTGGTGGAACATTTGGTGAGGGGAAAAAAATATTTGTTTTTTCACTGTATGCTTGTGACATTTTACAAGATAAGGTTGATATTTCTTGGCTGTGATGACTAGTCCCAGTTTTATCTTCCATAGGTTATGCATCATGCCTTTAACAGCAAGAGCAGTGGCAAAGAGAAGACTAATCCCATAATTCATAGAAGCGTCTGTGTGATCGTCCCGTGCGAGGTTGGGGTGCCCTGCAGCCTGGTAAGGTACGTCTTGCCAGTGTGGAAGCTCTCCATCAGCAGCAGCCTCCTGTGATGCCGCTACTGTGTCTCTAGGTCGCACTGTGGTATCATCTGTCACTCAGGCCTTCAGGGGGTCCATGGGTCCAGAGGAGCAAGATACAGATTCCCACCATGCCAAGAAAGACTCTGGTATGCTTAGATTTTCTCTTTGAATAAACCTTTCATTGGCATTCTCTAAAGAATGCAGAATATGGCATGGAGCTCTCTACTAATTATTGTCTAAATAGACTATAAGATATATAAGGTATACAGACTATAAGGTATGCAAAATTATGACAAGCAGGTCTTAACGAAACAGCTGATCAATGTTCCTGGACTACCACATGACAATTTGTTATATCACTGACTTGTTGGAAAACTAAGGAAGCAAAATAATAAGTTACACCATAAAGTTGCTCTTTTTTTACGTTTTATGGTTCATCAACCTGAACGGCTATGTGTACTGCAGCCCTCCTCCACTGACTGTGCACAAAGGAGGCGGGTGAATGGACAACTTCTCTTCCAGGGGAGAGAAACTTCTCCCCTGGAAGTGGATGTCGGCCAGAGAAAGCCCTGTCTTTGAGCTCAGGCTCGTGCTCCTTGGGTCTGGAAAATTACGGAAAAGTGGAAGAGAAAGACAGGGAAGAGGGCAAGACAGCAGAAGACAAAGATGAACAGGAAGGGAAAGACAGAGATTTAGAGCATGAAGGAGAATAGAGGTGACGGAGGGAGAAATAAAGAGAGGGAAAGAGAGAGAGGCGGGGGAGGGGTGGTGCAGCGTCCTGAGCAGCTGAGCTGCTCTTTTAAAACTAATCTCACTTCCACATTTCCCTTTCCTCACGAGATCTTTCTATGAGTTATGACACAAACACTGAGAACTTACACAGTCTGCACAAAGGTAAAACATACATATACATCGGGCCAGGAACCGCGGACCTGATGGTAAAATTTTATTGTGATGCAAGATTTAGTCATAGGGTGTTTATGCACAAGAACATGACTTAGTAATATATGGCCTTGAACACATCATATACTGTTTTACTGTCTTTTTTCAATTGTGTAGAAATGCTCTGAATTTATAAGATGACAAGAACATTAAACCATTATGGTATGAATTTCAGGACTTCCAAGCATGTATGGGTTTGTGTGTATTGTGTTTATTTATTGTGGCCCTGGTTAAGGAAGTAATGCCACACAGATGCAGAAACTCCTCAGAGCCATGTGCAGGTTTTCTAATGAGGAGGAACACTTGATCCAACAGGCAGTTCCTCATACACAGCAGGCATGGAGTGTGTGCTTGTGTGTGTGTGCTTGTGTGTGTGTGCTTGTGCGTTTGCATGTGCATGTGTGCAAATGAAATAAATATGAATATGAATGACATATTATTAAAGCAAATAACAAAGATCAAAAAGTTCATCACATTTCTTTAAAAAAAAAAGTTTAAAAAACTTCAGGGCCATTATAAAGTGTGTGAACAAAAAATCAACAGAACTAAAACAGACATTCCCTCCAAACAGCACAGTGAAATGGTATTAATTATTGTGCTATATCCTGTTCACTTCTTACGCCTTGGCTGAACTGTTGGGAGAATTTTCATGAATGTTGGTAAACATGACGATGATGGTGATCATAGTGATGATGATGATGGTGATGGTGATGATTATGGTGATGAGGATGATGATGATGATGATGATGATGCTGATAGTGATGTTAAGAGGTTGACGACAACAATGATGATGATTGTGATGATGATGTAAAATGAGCATTGTGTTTGCGCTAAGGGCACCAGGCTGATATGCAGGCCCTGTTCCAAAGCAACATCTGTGCTTCAGTGCACACCAGGCAACCCCCCACATGCGACTCACGCTACCACTAAAACAGCACTGTAGGTGGTTGGCAGGCAGAAGGAAACTAGAGAGGCGAGCTTCCTAAAAGCATCACAAACTCAAAGCCACAATCAGGATGTCGCAAACATAGAGCTAGTTTTACTTTCATTAAACCCATAATACATATTGTACATGTATAATGAAAAATACTGAATATGTAATGTAAAAACATAATTCTGTTTTAAATTAAATAACAGATAAACAGATTAACTTTAATGTTTGTATTGTATAAAAAGTAAAAAATAAAAAGTAAAAAAAAAACATAATTGCCCAATATTGTGGGTTTGTTTGTTTTTTTCTTGTGGGGGTTCAGACACACCAGAAGTCTTGGCCTAGACCAATGCATTGGTTCTCACACTCTCAAGAAGCCCGTGCTCTGTACTATTAAGCAAGTGTTAGTCAAAGTTAGAAAACAAACACAGGCATAAATATATTTTTGTAATTTTAGGTACATCATTTCTGCTTTGTAAGGATTAAACATACAATAAAGACATAATATATATATGATGATAAGTTAGTGAAATAACACATAACTACATAAATACTATTATTATAAACAAAAATAAAATAAACGAAAGAAATTCAAATAGTCTTATAGTCAACACAAAAGGCATGTTTGATTCCCTCTTTATTCGGATCCCAGCGAGTTTTTCATGGGTAAAACAAAGAATAAGAAAAAATGAGGGAAACTGGTACCGCTGACACGGCCGACCAAAGGAGTCATAAAACTTGCTTGTTCTGGAGCGCGATGTCCCGAGCGCTCGTGACTCCCACTTATTCTAGCCCGCACCCACGCTGCTCCAAAGTCTGAAAGAACAATCTCTACTCCTGCTGCACCAGACATACAGGATCCAATAAGGTACAGTGTGTCCTGTCAGACATCGCATCTGAAAGTTTGGGTTTTGGGTTTGCCTCTGTAGGCATGGGCATTGTACATCCCGAGCGGCTACATCCGGCCCTCTGACTATCTGACTGGCACTTGTGAGATCGTTGATAAGATAGAAGTTAGTCAAATATATAGAGTCTAAATGGATGATATGTTTTAAAGTCAGTTAGGAAAAACGTCAGTTTAGACATCTTGACCGAGGCACAAACTAAACTTGTTTTAAGTATTAATAATGCAGTGTAATGTTCATCAGAAATTATTTCCAGAAAGGTCACGAATGTACATAAGAAATACAGGTGAGAGCGAATCATATGTTCATGAGCGAGTGGCATGTCGACATAATCCCTTGTAAAGCAGTTTGCAAACGTCGCCATCTAGAGTTTACGTATGGTGTGGTTTCTCTCAGAGTTCCCACACCTTGGTTAACATCGAATTCAAGGACTTTTAAATGTCTTTCCAGGACCAACTTCCTCAAATTCAAGGACTGCACCTGGTGACATTTATCTACCGCTACCCCTGAATATATTATAGAAAAACAATTATAATACAATGCGAATTCAAAAGACTGAATGCCATATTTCAAGCCATGCATCCTGAAATTTGCATTTTCCGTGCATGACAATACAGGGACAAGTAGTCATTCAACGTGTAGTTTATTGAAACTGATAAGTGGCTACAAATGTAGCACGTAGTAAAACACGTAACACTTAGCACTCACGACAGGGACTCACAAAGATGTTAATGCCCAACAAGCACCGCGTGTATCACATTAGACGTGAGATGTGTGAACACACACACAAATAACCACACCCACGGAAAGTACATATTTAGACATGGCCAACACCTACACACGCCCGAAGGTAGGGGTCCGGGGCTGTAACGTGACAACTATCATATCAGATCATATTCTTCAAGAAAGGATGAGAAATTTAAAAGAACATTTAAAAAATCTTCAAGACAATCTAAAAGATTCTTTACAAAAATACCTTTTTCATACCAATCTTTTCTAAATATTGACTTCCTATCAACTGTGATTGCCCTATTGTTCGTTGACAGCGGTCTTCATCCATGTGAAATTTCAAACCCCCCAAAATATTCAAGGACCTTCAAGGATGGCTGTCTTTTTATGCCTGTTTTCAAAAACTTTCCAGAGCCCGGAACTTATTTTTTCAGATTCACAAACTTTCAAGGATTTCAAGGACCCGTGGGAACCCTGTTTTCTGCAGCGTTCTGACCATCACCAAAGAGTAAAGATAACATTCAGTAGACAAGTTCAATCTTTGCTTCTTCTGTCAAAACGTCTTACAGTGCTGGTAGCACGCTGTAGGCTACACTATCCAACATAATACAGTCTATAATATTGCAATAAGAAGAAATGTTTTGCATGCCATAAGGTACACTGACAGACTGACAACAATAACAAATGAACTCAACGTGCAGTAGGGAAACATAGGGTGTAACTAACATACACACACACACACACGCAGATGGACTAAACTAAACAACCACAGGAACTACAGGAATTTAAAAGGAGAAAGAATGAACCGTATGTATTGTTTATTAAGGTGGGTAAAAACATACATGAATATGTGCTTTTCTAGTCGGCCAAGAATGACAGGGACTACATTATCCATCATTCTTTTAACTACAACTATGGTCGACTATATAGCCCAATTACACTTCAATAGCAATTGAAATACAGAGCAAATCATCTTACCAAATACAAATACAGAACTTTTCATAATTGGGATCCTACTTTGATCTTTGCATCAATACAAATACATAAATCCTGAGTTTTTGTATAAAAATAAGCTTAGATTTGTTTGATATAGCTAAGATGGCCAGAGGTGGACAATAAAGGTTCCGAAAGTAAAAGTCCTCACCAAGATTTTCCTCAGGGTTCCTGGATTGTGTTGATTCCACTAATTTTACCTGGCACTAATTAGAAAATCCAGCAAGCTTGAATAAAATCCTGGGAAGGAGTTTTACTTTCTGAACCTGGAATGCCCACCTCTGAAGATGGCACAGAGATGATCACTTCTATCAGTAGTTATGCATTCCCTATTCCAACAAGAAGAGTCACGAGGAATGCCACATTTCCCAGGAAGAACGTGAACAGCAGAAATACCTCAGGTCTTATCTGTCACAGATAAATGAAGAAATTAGCTCACACACACACACACACACACACCCTCCTCCAGCCAATCAGACGCCTCCAGCCCATTGATCACCAGTAGTGACACATCCACTTCCGCATTCACAATCATCCATTTATAAATTATTACACCCTCCCTACTTTGCACTGACTTTTTCTATTTTGCCTTTTTTTAAACCATTTAAGTTCTTTTTTCTGTTACATTTTTGCCCTCAGTTTGTTTAATTTTTCTCTCTCATTCACACCTTACTCCTTTGCTCAACAATGTTACAATTCATAAATTCTGCAGTGTTTCACCACATCTTATGTAACTTTTCTTTACACTGTACATTTATGTATATTAATAAAGAGTAAAAAATCAGAAAAATAACCTAATATCATCAAACATAAGACAATTGTTGTAGTTACTCCACAGTAATTAGGTTAGTGATTTTTTCAAGCAAACAAAACATTTTGTGAAAGGTTTGTACACTTACCCGGTAATTTTCATCTTCCTCAGCATCTGTGAAAAAAATCAATTAACATTTGTGACTGAGTGTACCATAAAAGTATTTTTAAAAAGATTATTCAACACATTGGGCTCTATTTCCGTGGCTGCATTTTCTATCCAGGAAAGCAGGAAATATAAAATTTTAGCAGGAAATATATGATTATCTTCATACTTCTGCTCCTGTTTAAAATTACAATTTTAAAAAATATATTCTAACTAAATTACTATAAAATATATCTAACAAATACTAACTACATATAGCTCATTATATTATGTTTTATTTTTAACAATATATATTATAATTATATTGTTAATATGAAATGTGAATCAGATACGTGTGGTAATCAAATACTTGTGATACTGAATCATCACACTAATGTAAATATTAATTTGATTCTTACAATTATAATTCTTATAATCGTATAATTAGTAAGTCTCCTAGTTCCATACATTTTAGTGTGGCACCTCTATGTTTTTCTAACAAGTATGTTTCTTTCTTCATTTGTGAGTTTTTGTTTTTGCTTTTGTTGCTTCGCAATCCCTTCCATGACAGAACTGTCACTGTTGTCTGCGGCGCACACTTTAAAGGGAATGAGACTTAATATGCTGGGATACTGCGGCGGAACAGCCAACCACACCTGCTGATCATGTTTCAAATAAATAAATAAATAAATAAATAAAAGGCGGACCAGACGTAACTTAACGATTGAAAGTGAACTAATAGGGAAACGGCGCATGGGAGCTTGTCCCAGGTCCCAGACATGATGGCAGAATCTCAGAATAGAATTTCTGCTAAATTGAGATGGATATCTGAACAGTTGGACAGTGGGCGATTTGATGTCATTCTATTTCGATACTATAGGGGCACGTTCCACGAGCGCTAGCTTAGACCCCTGGATATTTGTGGGTTTTCAACTATGCCCCAAATAAACCACGTACCATCGACAGGGTGCGCATTTTGAGCGGAACCCGGGTTTGACTGAGCAACAGCAGATGTTGAGGTTGCTGCACATGCTGATACTGGAAGGAGAGGCACAGTCAGAACACGAGGCCACTGTTTCATTATACAACAGAAACACTATGGCGTACTTCGGTGTAAAATCGTTATTGAATCAAAAAGGAATGTAAACGAGGGACCTACGCTTGTCCAGCTCATCTGCGATTTTCGCAGAACCGGGGACAACCTCCCATGTGCCATTTTGAGGGGTTTCATTTTCACATTCTATCGTTTAGTTACATTGGGTCCACCTTGCAGCTCGTTTCCGCCCACCTTCACCAATAGCGGGTTAAATCCTTAAATCAACAAATCCATAAATAAAATAGACAATTTAATGTGAAAAATGTATGATTTGTCACCTTGTGTCCTCCATATGTATCCAGTCCAACCCAACCTATTTTTGCAAGTCGCATAATGTTCATAAAAATAATAAACTAACTGGTCTCTTCAAAAACACCATTCAATATTTATTCAGTTTAATTTGGAATGCTGCTATGAGACTTTTAACTAGGACAAAGGAAACAGAGCATTACTCCACTTCTAAAACCCCTACACTGCTTTCCCATTAGACATGGAAGTGGCTTTGAACACTAGCATACAAATCACTTAAAACCGATTAGGCCTAGAATACTTTCGTGAAATGGTCAGGGTATAAAGCCAGTAGGTGTTTTACATCAATGGATACAAGTCAACTTGCAAAGAATTCAAACCAAACTTTGGTGAAGACGCTTTTAGCTCTTGTACTACACATAACTGGAACCAACTTCCAGTCCAACTTCATCAGTGTATTTATCAAGAAAGTGAGTGTTTACCCTTTTCTGTGAATTTCCGCAGAATGTCCTGAAACAGGAAGAATAGGGCCTCCCATGCCACAAAGCCCCCCATCACTTTGGGAAGCCAGCCATCCTGAGAGCTGTCCACCAGTATCAGACCTGTGAATATTGCTCCCACTGCATATACAAAAAATAAAAAAGAACCATCAGCTTATCCAAATTCAACACACACTCCACTTACAGCCTCCCCTTGACTCCTGGGCTGTTATGGTGCAGGCAGACTGTCATACCGACAGGATCTTGGGGCCCACCAGCTTGACCTTATGATGCTGATACGGTTACGCATTTTTATGCTAGCTTTTTCAGTTTTTTTCTACATGCTTTCGCCTGAACACTCTGTAAAAAGCAGCAGTTCTAATGCATTTTCAACAAGTGAGGAAGCACTGTGGTTGTTCAGTAGTCTTCCTTACTGAAGGACTTTTGTCCTTCACGCTCCCATGGCAATAGGACTCGAACTGTCTCTGTTCACAAATGTTTGTTGTGAATACAAAACTAAAAAATCTAGTTTTCTTGTTAATGTTTCCAAAGGTTAATAAATAAGGGTCAGTGTGTCTGTCGTCTCAGCCTTGTTCTGTGTTTGTAGTGCTGTGTGGTTTCTGACTCTGGGGTCTTTATGTTACCTGCCAGTCCTTTGATGGCTAGTGCATTGATAGCATGGACCCAGTTAAAAATGAACCTCCTGCAGGAAAGGGACACCAAGCAGACCACAGGTTTAGCCCCCGTCTTGCTCTCGCAACAATTATATGACAATAATAATGATAACAATAATCATGTGACAGCAACAATACTAATAGTAATAATATAGCGATGCTCCTGTTACTGTTATTACTTCTACAGCTACCTCGTCATCATCCTCCTCCTCCTATAGCCATAACTCTCTGTCTCTCACCTCTCATGCTGTGGACTACAGCGGAACATGGCAGCAATGGGCTGTGCTAGGCTGAGGATCATCACCAAACAGCCAAGTACTGGATGAGCTCCCTGCACACACACACATGCACACACACACACACACACACAGACACACACACACACACATGCATGCACACATGCACACACACATGCATGCACACATGCACACACACACACACACACACACACACACACACACATGCACACACGCATGCACACATGCACACACGCATGCAGACACACACGCACATGCATGCACACACACACATGCACATGCATGCACACACACACACACACACGCACAGACACACACACACACACACATGCGTGCACACATGCACACACACAAAGTTTGATACGGCATCTAGTGACATGGCATTAACTAATTATCACAGTTATGATTATTACTGATTATTTCTAACATGTCTCAGAGTCTATGTAAAGGTTTGCAGTACCAGAATACTAAACAAAACAACTGTTTTTATTTGAATATTTGAAGCATGTGGTGATATCTGTATTTACCCCACTCCAGTCCTGAGCGTATGAAAAGACCAGGATAAACGCAATGATCGTTGCACAAACAGACAGCAGCATTAAAAACAAGTGTGCCTAAGGAGGCCAAAAAGAGAGTGTGTGAGAAACCCTGTACCTCATTAACACAGCACCCCCTCCAAACAAATGGCAAGGTGTTTGTTAGCAAATAGGTATTCAAATAATTAACAGGTTTTGTGTTAAAAAGAATATGGAAACAATGTGTACAATTACTTTTCTTTAGAATTTAAGAGGCATCATTATCTTCATCTCAGAAACTCTCAGAGGCACAGTCCACTGAAAGGTTTTTAGTCAATTAATACTGAAACTTACCACAAACCAGAAGTCCTTCCCACAACATCTAGTCCCACGGCTTGCTCTCTTCAGGTAGCGTGCAATGAGCATGCCTATGGAGCCTGTGGTCATCCAGGAGATGAGCATAAGGCAGCCTGGCCACAGAGCACACACGTCAGCAGGAATGTGCAGAATAACTCACATCAAAACTCACACGTCAGTAGGAACATGCAGAATGACTCACATCAAAGGCAAAACAATTATGAGTTCTGGAACTCTTTCAAATATAGTGGAGAAGGGGTATAAGAAACATTAGGGTTTTCTTTCATTTAATAAGATTAATCAAGTACCCATCAGGGATGTAAAAGCCCAAATCAGGAAAGTCCCCAGAGATGTTTCTAAAGGCACACAGGCATGCCCTTAGAGGCAGAGGTATGTTTTTGTAGGCCTTAATGACAGTACGCAGAGGAGCAGTACTAACCGTGGGCTTTAACGATCGCGGGGTACTGTTCTCCACCCAGTACCTGGGGGCTGGAGAGGTCCACCTTAGTGGAACTGATGATGGGGGTGGTGGGGTGAATCTGGATTCCACCTGATGGTGTGAACACAATAGTCAATGGAGCTCAAGCACCCAACACTGCACCTGACACCCGATGCTTTCATCCTTTCCATTTTTCAAAAAGCTTAATATATATAAAATCACATGATTGCCTATTGTCTTTGCATATATACCTTTAAAGATTATCAGACAAGAATATAAGCAAACACTGAAATGAAATACATTTACAAACAAAACTGCACCTCCATGAAAACAATAATTTGCTTGCCTGTATTATTTTGAGGATAAACAATGAGGAGACCTTTTGACCTGTTTTGTTTGCCTGTATAACAATTTCTTTTCATATATTTAGAGCGGTGTAAGCAGATTCTGGATATAAGATGAAGATTCCCAGGAGAAATGGTGAACCTCCTATACACAATATATCGAGATTGATATTTTTGATATCTTATCAAAAATGCAAACTCCCAAACACTACTGCAGATTGCAATTCTCATTCCTTTCATATAAATTTGATCACTATTGTTATTTAACAAGGATAATATGGCACATGGAAATGTTTCTGTATAGTTATTTTCATTGCATAGGTGCCCTCACTTTGATAAGGAACTGAAGGTACTGAAGCACAGGTTTTATATGCTTTAAATTTACCCCATGAGTACATTTCCAAATCATCCATTGCATGTTTCTTAAAATCATGAGTGGATGTAGATTTATTGTTGGTGGTGTAGATACAGTATATATTGACCATAGCAGGGGTGACTAGCGATCTGTGATGTGGAAAGTGTCAAAAAAAGTATTTACCAATCTAATTTAAAACGAGCTACGGTCAAGTTACTGGGGAAATGACACAGACTCAGGTTTGGGGGTTGATGTTTGTGCTGCCTACCGTTCTGGTCTACTGGGCCATTGGCCAGGAAGATGTAGTAGCTGTTTGTGGAGGCTGAACTCCTGGTGGTGCTGATAGTGTTTCGAGAGGTGAAAGAGCAGCTGATGATGCCATTGGTCAATGCTGTAGTGATGTTTGTAACGTTGCCCTTGTAAAACAAAGACTGTGTGAGTATGTGTGCATGTAGGTCTGTGTATGAGTGTATATGAAAAAGCCAGTATTTTAATTATTTGCATTTAATTACATTTAATGATTTTATCATTTGTATTAGACGGAAGTGACAAAAATAATATTTGCACATAATTTGCATGTGATCCAAATACAGTACTATGTTAGTATGCAGAAAGCAGATTGATACATTTGTTAATGTAATAATTGTTTGTCCATACATGTAAGAGAGAGAGAGAGAGAGAAATCACATGTGAATGACTGAACATGTGTTAGTCAGCGTGAGTCATTAGGCCACTGTAGAGTAAACCTCTCCATACCTGTGCGATTATGGTCGGTGTTGTAGTTCCAGTCGTGAAAGCATGCTGTAACTGGATATTGCCTCCACTGTTCTTCCCACAAATATAGACATCATCGTTTCCCTTGTGAAAATAATGAAATGAGGATCAAGTCTACAACCACTCC
The DNA here is from genome assembly GCA_020368025.1 of Brachyhypopomus occidentalis. NCBI lineage: Eukaryota > Metazoa > Chordata > Actinopteri > Gymnotiformes > Hypopomidae > Brachyhypopomus > Brachyhypopomus occidentalis. Next base: position 716,989 of record JAGXOD010000055.1, read on the forward strand.
ACAATATACAAAACCAATGACACGAAGAATTGACTGTACATCAGCAGTAACATTGTGTGAGAAGTACAATGCAACCTATGCTCCTTTCAGCGTGTTTATGCCGCTGCTTTAAAAAAGCAGGTGTGAACAAACTCAATGTTTACAGGTGTAGCATACACCACTGCACTGAGAGGGGTTCGCGTTTCGTCCTGTCCCGCTGACCTACTGTCATGAAGGAACGAGATGAGGTAGAATGGAAGTGCTAGGAGGCTTTTTAGTCGAAAAAATATCTATAAATGTAACAGCGCGGGAATCTAACACGAAAAAGTAACCAAACTCGAAACACTAGAAACCAAGAAACAAAAGGCAAACCAAAACCATGACACAAGTGCAAACTAAGAACTCAGCTAACCTAACCTAGCTAAAACAAACGTGACACGAGCAAACTGTGCTACAAACGTGGTTACAGGTAAAACAGCAAAAGAGACAGCAACATAGAACAAAGACAATAATCATGTCAAATAAATAAAAATATTAAATAAAAATATTATGGGCAAATTCTTAATAATAAATATATAGGGGCTTGTCAAACTAAACAGACTGGAAATTCATACCATCTCTTGATCATCTGAGAATGCAATAGCGATGTAGCCGACTGAAAGACCGAAGATCTCAAACTTGAATCCTGACCCATCAGACAAGGGCATGGAGGACATGAAGTAGCACTTGGAGTTGGTGGAGGGGTCACAGCTAGGGGGCTGGCTGACACAGGTCTTAATGCTTCCACAGCCTGCACTGGAAATGGAGTTCTAAGGAGAACCAAGAGAGGGGTAGTAGGGATCGTTTTATTACCCCTCACGTTATAGGATCCATATAAGTCAGTGTGTCTCAAACTGATCAAAAGGAGTTCAAAAAGAGTGAAACAATCTAAAGTGGGGAACATCTGAGGAAATGTTTGAAGCATAAATACATTGCTCTCATTAATTACTAATATTGTTAATTACTAATGATTACTCTCATTAATTATTACTAAATCTTGTTTTTGGTTTCCATACACACTATATCCCATTCCTGTAAGTGAACTATAATGTCCTTGAAAAAATGTTATTCAGTGTCATTGCTACTCTTCTCCCCTCTGTCCATGTTGATAGATATTCACCATTGCAGTGCTGATGGTGCTGTTGGCATTGATGGTGGTGGTGTTTGAACCAGAAGAGCTATCTGAACCACTCCCACTGGTGTAGGTCACCTGTGCACTCTTCACCTCCACCCAGAAGGTGGAGTAAGCCTGGACAAATGTTGCACTGGGAAATATTTGTTACAAAAGTGGTCAGTAACAAGTCAGAAACAACATTCAGCTGACAAAGACCCTATGTTAGATCATTGCAGGTTAAAATGATGATATCATTGTGTCTTCAATTATCAGAGATTGCTATTGCTGGCATAGAAAGAACATGGTGCTAACAGAATTAAAATGGTGATGGGTTTGAGAGCAGGCCAGTCCCTCTACCTGAACTGGATGTTGCTGAGACTTCCAGTTGAAGGGGCCTTCCATATACTCTGGATTTGGGTTTTTGCTGCAGATGACATGTGTGAGACAGCAGCAACCTGAGGTTCAACAACACAAGAATTCAGATATGAATTTATATATATATATATATATATGTGTGTGTGTGTGTGTGTGTGTGTATATATATATATATATATATATATATATATATATATATATATATATATATATTTCGGAAATTATATGAAACGCATATAGATTATATAGATTCATAACAAATATATATAAAATATATATATAGATTCATGTCTTGATATAACACAGTGGACCTACACCAGCAGGTGACATGGCTCCCCAAACCATCACTGATTGTGGAAACGTCACTCTAGACCCCAAGCAGCTTGGACTGTGTGCCTCTCCACTCTTCCTCCAGACTCTGGGACCTTGATTTCCAAATGGCACACAATCCAAGCTGCTTGAGGTCTAGTGTGAAGTTTCCACAATCAACGATTAATTAGGTTTAATATTATTAACAGAAATAAAGACTTGAAATAGATCACTCTGTTTGGCGTAAATCCATAAAATATATGTGTTTCATTTTCGTACTGAATTACTAAAATAAAATTTTTTATGATATATTCTAATTCATTGAGATGCACCTGTGTATATTTGTAACAATTAATCAATTCTACATTTGAGCATTTAGCAAAGTATTTGTTAGGACAACCTACAGCCTGTCCTGAGCAGGTTAGCAGCTGGGCGTTAGCACCCGCTGCACTGAACGAGCCGATAGGAGCAGTGCCTCCAACGGACCGGGCCTCCAGCAGGAATCCCTTGAAAGTGCCAGATGTTGCAGTGAGAGTCACTGGGGGGAAAACCCATGTATCAGTTTTTAATGTCGGCTTTTTAATCCTCCTCAGAGATAAATGATTCAGTGCAGGTGACTGCTATAATGGTGGCATCACTGAATAAATGACTGGTTTACTTCTTGGTTGATTTAATCAGAAGAAGTAAATGAATGAATCATTTATACAGGTGTTGGGGAGTTTTCCTCTTGCCGTGCGGTGGTTGCCTTGTTTTGGCCGCTGTAGTTGGGCTTGTGCCTCTGGGGATATTTGTGTCTGCTTAGCTGTTGTTTGTTTTTTGTGTGTGTGAGGGAAGCTTTATGCTTGGAGACTGAGCTTATAATTAACCGAACCTTTGTCAGGTTTTGTGACATCGAGCTACCCAAAGCTCCTGTTTACCTCCTTTCGAACCTGCGTTCGAGTCCCAGGTAGGTTTGCTGCCTTCAGCCTTGGTTACACACCTGCATAAGGAAGTGACCCTTTACTGTGCTGGACTTCATCATCATCTACACTACCACTACTTCCATCTAAATTAAACTGCTGTCCTCTGATTTTGTCACTGCAGTTTCAGCATAGCATGTGCTCACAGATAGTGAATGACTAAGACAGATGATTTATACTAAGTAAGACCAAAAACTTTGGACCAATGTCCTCAGCATGGTGCTCAGACATCTTATATTTGATTCACAAGGTTGCGAGGATAAGCCATACGGGAATGCGCTGTTCTTTTCTGGGGTAGCAAAAGCAGCAACAGTTGGCATATATGAGCTCTAAACTTTCACACTCTTTCTCTTACACTCACACTTGTTTTTGAGCTGTTGTTCAAAACACTGCTCTGCTGACAGGTGCATGACATCACAATGACATCATAACAAGGTACACAGCAAATAGCCTTCAGCAGCAATTCTACCATTTTGTGTCAGTGTAATCTGCAATCTATTCCAACAACGTAAACAGATACATTCTGAAATTATGAGTTGCAGGCTAACTGTTATCTGTTTCAGTGTTACTAGTATTGTAAGTGTTCAGGCTTTGGCAATACAAATGAAGCAATATTTGACATGCCAATCAAGCACCTTGAATTTGAATTCTATGAAGTACGTCAACAACCCTGTATCCAACTAACAAATTAGTTAAAATATAAAGTAGTTAATAATCATAAAAAAAATTAACAGCTATCACAGCAGTCAAAACACTAGTAAAAACTTTACTTTGCTAAACTTGTGTATATTTCAATGTGAAATACTGTTTATTTTGCTTGTAAAACCTTTACATAAAACATGCAATATGAGCACACTTCAAAGAAGAAAACAGACGAGGTTGCCCGTTTCAGTATAGCGTCCATAACTAAACACATTCACCCACGAGGTAATGGACCGAACAAAATGCAGTCTGGTTACACTCGTAAAAAGGGCTTTCTATTCTATTCTATAATCATTAAAGAAAGTGAAACATTCTCTGTTCTACATACTGTAAGTAATATCAACATACATTAGCATGTTATTTAAAAGTATACACTTATTTTTACAATGATATACTCAGGGAGACAACTCTGTTTTCTGCCTATGCCTTGCACCTACCACTATTTTATGTACACCTAAAAAATGAGAAACTAATAGGCTATTCATTTAAAAAGCGAATAATGGGGTGCCTGAATTTGTATATGCAGTTATTATTACGTTTTACATTTCGAAAAAAATATTAAATAAATTACGCGTTTGCATATTTGTAAAAGGCTCACTATTCTTGACATAGACTAAATCTCTGGTCTACCATACTTTTCGTTTGTTTGATCGTGTGCGTGTGTTTCCACAGTGAGTTGGCAGGTTAGTTTTAACATAATCAACGGAGAAACTGTACATTAACCTTAAGGAAATATTCATCCATGTCCAGAGAAATCTGGCGAATAGCCAAAAAAGCACGAACTTCACCGGTTCTGGTTTGAAATAGTCGTAATAGTTATCAAAGCAGAACGTATGTAGTTTCCCTCGCATTTCTACAATATTAAACAAATAAATACAAGAAGATGAACAATTCTTGGATGTGCCTAGGTTTAACGCCGAGAGCCGAGAGCATTACAGCAACCTACCTGTGATCTGACCTCCTGCACTGTAGCTGTTTTTGTCCACCGTGACAGAGAAGGGGGGAGCAATGGTTTGAGCGCTGGACCCCCCGTGACCCGGTTTCAAAGTTCCGCAAGCGCTAGAAACCTGACCATTGCCGTAGCATTCCACTATCCGTACACACGCAAAGAAGATGATGTACGCACGCATCTGTAAGAATGCGAAAATGTTTAAGTTTACAATAGAAAATCAAAACCTTAACCGCCCAAATCCCGATGCAAGAAAGACGTTTGTGTTGCTTACAGTAAATAACAATAACCACAACAATTATAACATATAATAATAATATATTTGCCTAGACTACATAAATACTTGTTGTCGATAAAATCACCTGTTCGCTCACCTTAGCTGCGGAGACGAACGTATGACGACACTAACGTTGCATTCGCTGTCTTTTAAACCCTCCTTAAAGAAGCTTTTTAGTGGGCGGAGTCTCGTGGCAATTAACGAGTGCGGTACTACGGTGTACAGCAGGGGTTTTCAACCGGTGGTCCGCGGCCCCCTGGTGGTCCGCGGCAGTAATGGTGGTGACGTGTTATCCAGTGTAAGTACTGGTAATACATTTTATTTAAATATCTAAACATTTCAATTTCAGATGGTTTGGGGATCTGAATGAACAATGGCCTTATTGCAAGTATCGAAAAAATATTAAATAAACTATAAAATATATAGCTTTATGCTTTTGTTATCCATTTAATTTGCGCTCTTTGATTTCATTTGCGTGAATTATCTTGCAAAAGCAGATATCTATATATCTATATACCCCCTCCCCACACAAATCTAACTTACTGCATAAATTAAAATACAAATAAATGTATCAGTTGCATTTTAAATGAACTACATAAAATCTACATAGAAGAAATGGAAGATGCTTCAGCTTGTTAACTGCTCTTCTGTGTGATGAGGCTCCCATGCAGCAAATCCGAGCGAGATTGAAATAAAACGTAGAGAAAGACAACAAAAGGTAAAAAGACACACATTACACAGAGAGCTTATTAGAGGACATTAGAGCTTAACATAGGGCCCTCATTTCACACAAGAACTTCAACCTCGCTGGCCTTTCACAAGGGTCACCAGGTAGCCTCCTTCCTTCATCCATCACTGAAATAAGCCCATGACACACCATGAAGGTGCATCATAGTCCAGCAGGCAAACCATCAGGAAGTAAATGTTTACATTATGTTTGCTTAGCATAATATACAGCAGAAGTTTTTTTTAATATAACTACTTGGAATTGGGAGCCAAGTGGTCCTAAACATGTATAGTATCAGAAGTGTATGCCCACATGCATGCACACTAGTAATTAAGTATGTGTGTGTGTGTGTGTGTGTGTGTGTGTGTGTGTGCGTGTCGGTTTGTGTGTGTGTGTGTGTGTGTGGGGGGGGGTTGTGTGTGGGGTGTGTGTGTGTGTGTGTGTGTGACATCTAAATATTGCTTATTTTAATGTTCATTTAATCAATTCCACTTATGATGGGAAGACTTGAAAGAGTGTTGCTTAATCAAAAAAATTATTCTTGTCACAATATTCTTTTGTTTATAATTCTACTGCTGAGATTAAAGGCACTCCTTTTTCACTACCAGTCTCGCTGCTCTTACATACTGACACATTAATGTATTGTCTGATAGTTGACAGCTACAATGAGATGTGACAAAGAGCAATGCATGCTCTCTGCAGTCATATTGTTGCCACACCCACTTATTCCTGAACAGGTGTCATAGTCGGTTAGAACTTTCCTGGATTCCTGATGATTGACAGTGTAATGTATTCGACGTACATATTCTGACATGACAGGAATTTGCTGCGCTGCTATTGGTTTGTGTCAAGTATGACACATGTACCACTGCTATCAGTGCACATCAGCTGAAGATCTGTTCTAATTTTAGTGAGCCCAGAATGTAATAAAACTAGTTTGCTTATGCAAAAAGGATCTTTACTGTGGGCTTGACGAAAGTTAGCATGTGACGAACCATTCCCTTAGCTTACACTGTCATGGACTAATACAAACTGCCATTCGTGAGTAACTTCCTTGTCTTCTTCCTTGTCTCCCTGAACCCCCCCCCCCCCCCAACACACACACACATATATGCTGATTCTGCCGATCTGTCCCTGCTGCATGTCTTTAGTGACCTATAGCCATGCCTGGTCGAAACGCTCTTTGTCTGCAACAGATGTGTGGTCTTCTTTCATTTGCCTCCAGCTGCATATCACTCTTTACGGTGCAGTAAAAGAGACTCATTTGTTCTACCATAACTCCCTTCAAGTTCATTTGAAGTCTCTTCTGCACAACCTCTTGGGCTGGCAGACTGGCATGGTAGATTTTTTAGATCCTCATCTTCCATAACTACTTTTTGGGTTCTCTTGTTTTTGGCCATCCCTGTCTTACAGATCTCTTCCTCTCAGCTAGAGGATGATGCATAAACTATATGTGATATGCAAGCGATGACCAAGAGACACACTGGTAAGACAAAACAGTGACTTGGTGACATGACCCATCACATGACTCAACACAAGCAAGCACAGCTCACTATCCACTCGCATCTAAAGTGCAACAATAACCGGAGTCCACAGGGATCAAGTTCGTTTGAGAGAAGGCTAAGAGATGCCATCCATGCCCAGGTGGAGCGCTCGTCCCTGACAGAGAGGACAGCGCCTGTGTCGTGTGATTACCGTGCGATCCCATGGTCTTCACCCTGACAGTTTCACACCACGTGACACCTCTGAATGTGGGAATCATGTAACCATAACCGGTTTCATTACATTGTGTGTGAATCCCTCACAGGCTTTACATCTTGGGAAATTTTCCATTTAGCTAAACCAATGAAGGGCTGTGGATGAGGGCTATACCACACTGTAAACCCAGAGAGGTTTACTGAAAAATGAATGTAAACATCGGTGAACCAACAAAACATTGAATTTTTGAACAAAACAACAAAACATTGAACATTGTTTAGATTTAATATAGACTGCTTAAGAGTTGAATTGTATGATTTTTAGTACAAAAACAGTGCATGTTGGGGTAACAAAATTATCTTTTTAGTGTAACTTAAAAATGTGCTTTCTAAACTTGACATATTAATGTTTTGTGTAACAGTTTGACTGCAATTAAATTATTGAACTCAAAGATCCCACACTCATTAAGTGGACCTAACTCAAATTAGTTTAGTCATATTTAGTACATTTTAATGTTAATAATATATTTGGATTAATGTAATAGTTTCATTATCTGTAAAAAATAAATTAAATGTAACAATTTATAAAACAAATCTAATTAAAAAAGCACAATAAATAAACGTGAAGCATATTTCATTTATTTTGGTTGAAACATTTGCACTATGGGCTATTACAATGTACTGTATTTACCCCCATACAACACTATAAATGTTGACACAACCATTTTAAAACACAGATACCAGTCTTGTTTTACTGAGGAATTTAGTCTTTTTGTCGAGTTACTGACAACAGAAAATCCAGCTCACACTGAACCTATGAAGTTTCTCTGGAACTGTTTCAGTCACCTTCCTTCTGTAGAAAACCAATAACCCCAGATTTGCCCAAACAGGTAGAGACTTGTGAAGGACAGACTTGTAAAGTCTTGTGTCTTCGGGGCATGCAGTAGGTAGCACAGCTCATTTACACTTGGGGGCATTTGTCAGATGCTCTGATCCAGGATGACTCATATTTCTCAGGATGATAGTGTGGACTCTCCTTCATTTAATTCTAAGAAAAAAAAACCCAGTTCTATTGTGACTATTAAATGTGATCCCGACAGTTGGCATGTCATTATGCAAATTGTATAATTAGAAATTCCATTTTCCATATCCATTCGCTATTATATAAATATTACATTTACTCTTGTCATTGCCTTGACTTTCAGATGAAATGTGATCAGTCCTTTTGGAATTTTACCAGAATTGAGTGTTTGCATCTGAAATTAGCAAACAACATTTCTGCCACGCCCATGCTTGCCTGCGCTGTGGTTTGAGGCCTTATTTTTGTGCTTAAGCTGTGTACACGGAATTAGAGCTGCATTTTACTGAGTGTTTTTTTTTTTTTTTTGCTGAGTCCAGGTCTATTGGGAGGTAGGACAGGGAATAACTGTGGACAGGGGGTCTCTGAGGACTGACCTAGGATTCAGTTGTGTTCAGAAAAACTATATGGGTGTGTTAAATTGGGGACTCCAAAGCACCATGCAGTGCACATGCATCCCAAAACTACATGCAGGATTCTCTTGTGTAAGAGAACAAATGGACCCTCCACTGTCATTGTCGCCCACTAACAGATGACGGTCAGCTGACCATGCCCTAGCACACCGTACCTATACAGCTGTTCTGTAAGATGCTTATCTTTGGAGCTTCCCATACCCAAATGCATGACTAGTGTTTTGGAATCATAATTATTTGCTGATGCAATTGTTCTTGCTTGAACAGTGTGAATGGTCTACTGATTAGCTAATATAAAATGGCTGGTTTGTATCCAGGTAGACGCTTAAAATTAATTCCAGCAATTAATTTCAGATTTAGAGTAGACATCAAAATAGGCCCTGGTTCAGGGCAATAGAGCACTGAGGTTTCTAATTCTGAGTGTTTATAATAGCCAGTCTAGCATGGTGTGTGTAGGTGTTTTCATTCCTTATGTGTGTGTTTGTGTTGTCTCTGAACACGGTATCTTGCCACATTGTTCCCGAGCAGTCTGGAAAGTACATTTTCATAACCTGTCACTGTTCCAAAACACGTTGTCTTCTATGCCCATTTCTTATGCTGAGAATGAAAGGACTAAGATTAAACCTCTCACTGAAGATCAGAAACAAAAATTCCCTTTTCTTATTCCATGATGTATTCACTAACTTTCCCAACAATGTCACAGCACCTACTGCTGCTCTGCGTGAGAGAGAGTTGTATACCTGGGCGTTTCAGATGATCAGGTCTTCCTGGTTACACGATCCTCTCTTTGTGTCGTCAGACCCACTGGGGTGATTTTCACCAAGCAGTCATCTCGTTTTTCATTCATGACACAGCAGATTTTTCTCCAGCTTGTTCCTACCCGACTGCACCAGAACAAGACGAAGGCTGACGCATGAGCGATGTGCTGTCAGCCTCATACAGATTAAATGTTATCCTGGACTGGTTGCATTCTTACAAGTGGTCATGTGTGTTGCCAAAACAACACATCATGATGTGATGAATCCCAGCTAAACTAGTTGTGTCTGTGTGTGTGTTGGGGGGGGGGGGGGTGCTTGAAAAACAGACTTCATTTCATTTCACTAAAGGAAAAGGTTACTAACATTTGGAGGGGGGTAGGAGAGGGACATGTTTTTCAGTAGTTCTACATTCTGTGTCTAAGTACAGTATATTTGCTTCTTGTTTGTTTGTTGTCATTTGCATTTACCTGATTGTCACGTAGGATGGATAAACGTGTTGAATGAAGAAGAACTTTTTATTTTGGCAAATAGCATGGGTTAATGTTGTAATATAGTATACAGTATATAGTATAAAATATTAGATTAGATTACTTGTATTGTAGTTTTTACAGGCGACAAATTTAATTACAAAAACTAGACTCAATTATATACATAAGATCAAAAGGACAAGGGAGGAAAACACAGTAGTAGTGGAGAAAGAGTGGTCTATCCTGACCGATTATGGCCACTTCCTTAAAAAGTCCAGTGTCCACAGGCAGATGTTCTGCTGAAGGCCCAGTCTGGACATCTTGTGGATCTGTCTGCTACGAACAACTGTATTAAATACAGAACGATAATCCACAAACAACCGTCGAGCATATGTCCCTTGTTGTTACATATGGTACAGTGCAGTATGTAGGGACATGTTGGGTGATGTTGACATGTTTGTACCATAGGTGTACTGATGAAGGTCCAGATTAGGTGGACGAGCATCTTGATCCGTATCTCCAGGCACTTTATGATTATTGGTGTCAGAATCACCTGCCTATAGTCGCTGAGGCCAATTATTACAGTCTGCTCAGGAACTGGCACCATGATGGATGTTTAAAGACAAGTGGATATAGTCCACTGTGCTAAGGAAAGATTGAAAATATCGGGGTATGTGAATATCTGTAAATACCTCAGTTAACTCCATCGTACAGACCCTGAGAACCTGTATCTGTCGTTGTTCATGCCATGTGTTCATGCCATGTGTTCATGCCATGTTTCTCATGCCAACAAACGAAGTGGTTAAGCTGTTCCTCCAGTAAGTCATAACTACTGTCTGAAACCCTCTGATACACAGTCGAATTCATGGTGGATTCTATGATGGTGAGCCGGCTAGGTTCCCAAACCATGACACTTCCACCCCCATGTTTCACAGTGGGTATGAGGTTCTTATCTTTTGCTTTTTTGGTGTAAACCAAAATGCTGCTTTTGGTTTACACCAAACATGTCTTCTGTTCTCATGTCCAAATAATTCAATTTTAGACTCATCTGTCCAAAGAGCATTATTCCAGAAGGTATGGTCTTTGTGTTCTCTCTCTGGCAAACTTCAGTCTGTCCTTAATGTTTTTCTTAGAGAGCAAAGGTTTCTTCCTTGCACACCTCCCATGACAATGAAACTTGGGTAGTCACTTTTTTTTCATTACTTCTTTTTGCATCTTACGGTCTGCTCTGGCGGTGAACTTGCTTGGATGGGTAACGATGTCCTGATCATGTGCACCTGTGTGTGATCTTAACTATTTTACATGGGATAGTATGTAGGGGTGTCCTAAATAATTTTTAAATTACATATACAGAAAGTTGCAAAAAAGGCCCTTCTTAACTTTTCAGAATCACCTTTATTGTCATTATAATTTGCATTACAATGAAATTGGATATTTTAATTGTTTAGACATACTACTTGGATCAGTATTGGATCTTCTGATACTACTGTAACGCGAGGAAATAATGGAATGAATGCCGAGGTTGGCAGAGTAGCGGTTTATGTTACGTTAATTTAAACAACATGAGACACACCACACCCAACAACTACAATGACGAATGAGGAACATACACGACGCTCACAGTTAAATACACGAATACTAACAAGACACAAGAACAACATATCACAAGACAAGAAACATGTGCGACGAATAACACAAGGAACACAGACGATCACAGACACACAACAAGGAAACGGACCATATTCCGACAAACATAGACAAGTAGACAGTTGTAGAGAGTTGTAGAGGGAGGGGTCAGGGCCTGTGTCATGATGATACAATAATATTCATAATAATAATACCAATATTCAGCCTTGTTTACTGTGTGCTTGTGATATAGTTGTAATAATGATGTTTTTGTCCTCCTCCTCTGCTTATAATCTCTGGTGTGTAAACCTGGTGTGAAATGTGAACATCTGCATAGTCAATCTGAACACACACACACACACACACACACACACACACATATATATATATATATATATATATATACATCTCCATGTAAATATAAGGCTTTGTCCTTTGTCAGTCATAACATTTATCTATTGCTTGTTTGCATGAACCTATACTATAATACTCTGACTCATATTAACTCTATTACGATTTCCTGCTGGCCAGACCAGTCAGACACCAAGAGGTATTTTGTCTCTGTTCATTATACATTTGTACAAACTGTGTTTGTACCTGCACACAAGATAGGCAGTGTCATACCACTGAAGCATGAGAAAGAAATCAGGTCATGTGAATGAATGAATGAATGAATAGCCTTTATTGTCATATACATTGTACAAGTACAAGGCGATGAGATAGCGTTCCTCTGGGGCCTAGATCCACCAGGATCCCAGAATGGCCGCTGCATCAGGAACGCGCCGCTGTTGCCAAAGGGCTAGCACAGCTTTGACAACGATTCATTTTATTGTTTTTAATGTGTTCTCTTACGGACAGACTTAAGGCTTGAGCACGGAGCACCTCAGTGCAGTCTACATAACATGGCTATATGTCATCTTATTTAACCATGATTCTGTTGATAATAACAGTACGATTGTCATCTCCTTCTGTTACCAGCAATCTGCCCTGCTTCTCGTCCTGCTGAGTCACTCTACCTGGAGCTCTTCCAGCATGATCTTACGGTGATAATAATACAAATACCTGTTGCAATGAGTAAAAGCCAGGACAACTTTGCTGCCAGTCAACTTCTTCTAGAACAATGTGGTCAAACTGGCTAACTGCTCTCTCAGGAGCTCAGGAGCTCTCCTGGTGTTGCTCAATTACCATCGCCTACTTGCCGCTGTGTTGTCTAGACACTAAGAGAACAAGCACTCCATGAAAGAAGGTAAGCCTGTACACCATCCTGGATATGCCCTAATTGCCATTCAATAACAGCTATTGTGTAATTCATTACATCATTACAGTGTCATATAATGCACAATGAAGGCTGTTCTTGCTGATGCACCAGGCCTTAGGTCTAATAGTAATTGTGACGGGCAGGAGGTGCGAACGAAAAGGAAGCGATCACGCCAAGTCTCAGAGAAAAAGAGGGGTTTAATGAATAACGTGCGCAAACCAAAATCCCGTGCACTGACCCAAATTAAGGATACAATAACCAGCAGTCAACTGGTACATAGACAAGGCATTTATAGACAGACAAACGACCATCAGGTGAGGGAGCTAATAAGCCCCACCCACCTGAGGGACGCAGACAACGCAACAACAACAGGACAACTGCCGCTGTGTCGGAGGCGACCGGTAGGGGGAGCCTCCCTCACCGTGACAGTAATGAGACTCATCTGCCGTTGGGCACACCTGAGTGCACCTGAGCACACCTGAGGACACCTGAGCACGTTTGAACACACCTGAGCATATTTGAGCATGATTTCTGTCTCAATGAAATTCAATCTCTTTCTTAGTTAAATTCACTTCAACACATAATTGGCATTAACACCTGATGAGGACACTGGTAACAGTCACAGTTACGAATATTACAATAAAGATAAATGAACTGCCTAATTTCTCACAAGCACATTACGAATAAAATAATGATAATGAGTCTGTAATATTATTCAAACTACTAATTGAAAAAGTTCCTTTATTGATCCCCCTGGGGGAATTGCTCTCTACATTTAACCCATCTGGAGTGAACACACACGTAGAAGTGGGTTAGGTTTTTGGCTAAAGGACACTTCAGCCAGGTATACAGACACACCTCCTAAATATTGACTTCAGATCCTTTAGCCACACCTGTTGCTGAGCACACCTGTAAGTTCAGCCATGAGGAATTAGACCGTGCAAGCTCGCAGAGCAGAGTAGACAGAATATCACCCACCCTTTGTTGCATCACCCACCCTTTGTTGCATCTCTCACTGCAGACCGCAACATCATGTGTGTGTATAGGAAGCTTTATTAAATGGCTTCCCATGGCAAAGAGAAGCATGCAAACAAGGAAGTTCACCATGCACAATGCCAAATGCTGGCTAGGGTCCTGTTAACAAGCCACCACTGGCCTCTGGAGTAGTAGGAGTAACGAATCAAATTACTTGATCGGACATATCCGGGGTTTAATAGATGCCAGATGAATGCTACCTACTGGAATACAAAGTGCCAACAGGAAAGTTCAGCAGAACAGGGAAAACGGTGTGTTTGATAATGAGGCTGTTTTTCAGGGTATGGGCTGGGCCCATTAGTTCCACTGAAGAGTAATGTTAATGCTAGAGCAGACACAGACATGGGAGACAATTATATGCTTCCAGGTGCATGGCAACAATGTGGTGAAGACCCTATCCTGTCTCAGCATGACTGTGCACAAAGAAAGGTCCATAAACACAAGGCTTGATATGTTTGGAGAGGAATGACTCCAGATTGGAAAGTCTTCCCAGATGAGTGATGCAAAACAGGTGCCAACTCCATATTATTGCCCATGGTTTTGGACATTTTGGCCATGCGGTGTTATCCATCCATGATTGATTTATATATGTCTTTATTTGTTAGAGTAATATCTGAATGAGATTATCAACCACTTTCTCAAGGGTGATCTGAACTGCCTTGGTAACAGAATGCATTTTTTGCAGTGACAAATGTCCCCATGTTGATGTTCATCTGTAGAACAGCATTGTAAGACATATGAGGGAACTGAATTCTGTTTGTGTATATAAGGACTGGAGAACTTGCTGCTGGATTTACCTGAGCAATCATGAGCAAGCTTAGGTTTACATTTATAGTATTTATAGCATTATATCATAGACACTCTGATCCAGAGCAACTTACAAAAACTCATGTTGTCTACTTGCACTTTAGTTAAATGTTAAATTATGGAAGATGAGAGAGAGAGACAGAGAAAAAGAGAAAGGAGATGGGCATTCATGTATTTACTGAACTTCCTAAAACAAAACAAAATACAATTATCATATTAGGAGGAAGACACACTGGTCCTTTGATGGACCGTTAAAATGCCACAGTTTAAATAAAAGTGACACTACAGCACCTCCAGCTACCAATCCCTGTCCCAGCAAACCCTAAAATAATCCAGCAAAGGAAACTGTTGATGACTGACCCACCAGCCACTTAATTAAGAACTCTACACTAATATTGCTAATATTTGTTCTCAGATCAGCTGTTCTCAGATCAGCTGTTCTCAGATCAGCTGTTCTCAGATCAGCTGTTCTCAGATCGGTCCTTTGAGATTTTGGTCCATACTGACATGATCATATAAAACACCATGTGACTGCTGCCGATTTGTTACCAGCGCCGGCGTGCTGTGAATCTTCCACTGTACCATGTCCCAGAGCTGGTCTGTTAGAGGTCTGGTCACTGGAGAGGCACTCTCAAGTACCCTGAACACATAGTCATGGCCATGGAGCCATGTTTGTGAAGGCACTGAAATGCCACAGTATCATGTTTCAAACTATTATAAGAAGGAGAAACAGTGGAAACAGAGAGAAATTAAAAGTACTATAATAAAACCCACTCTGGTGTTAAATACGAGGTGTTAAAATGTAATCACCAAAATGCATAAAGACACTTGTGGAAATTCTCCATCACAACAACCACGGTCTCTCTGTAAAGGTAGTGAGTGTCAGTGAAAGAAACATGAGCACATAGTTTCTGTGGAGTCACTGATCACTCTACTTTATTCGCATTTCTCAGCACTTATATATAATGAGGGACGGACCATCACAGGTGAGGAAAATATGACATTGGAAAGTTACAGACGCATCACAATTGACTTCCCCAAATATGCTCTAGCTGAGGGAGAAGGTCTCCATGAGGTCTCCTGAGGTCTCCAGGTCTCCTCAGCCACGCACATACACACATTCCCTCAGCTACACACATACACACACTTCGCTTGTTTTCCTCAACCCCAGGGTGATCTTTAGATTTATAAAAAGTATTTACGGCACTGACCCATGCTTACTGATTTCATGATTTTCAATACAAAACGTTAAAGTCACATTTTTTGTCCGGCCCTTCTCTCATTTTGCCCAGGTCAGGCCTCTGCTTCTAATACAGGTCCAGTCTCCATTATTGGACCTACCTGTCCATGCAGAGGTCCTAGGCCAGGGGAAGGGCCACCTGTGGCATGCAGGGAGAGTGCCATGGCAAAGACCTGCAATTTTCCAATCACGTTGTGTAACGGAGCTCTCGTCCATTCCATGCTGTGAGCTAATGTAATGGTCAGAAACACAAGACAACCTCAAAGTTTTAAAGACTCTTTTATTGGTACCCACAGGGCTGCAGTGGCCAACACCAGTTTGTACTTTTCAGGACTCTGTAAAACAAATAAACAGCTGTGATTATCTTGCACTATTCAGGGTGGCCAACTGATGGTGTAGAGGATTGCTGTATTCCTGAATGTTTGTCCATGCATATTTAACTGGTTATTCTGGGTTTTGAAATGGGTTCAACTTACCTGTTTGTTCCAGCATGCTGACAGCCTCATGCAGGTCAAAGGACCTGAGCCCAGGGGGTTGGTGGGTTATGTAGTCTTGAGGTTGTTACAAGTGGAATGTGCCATTTCCCATGTTTAAGCCGGGGGAGGACCTGCTTTCATGGTTCGGAAAAGAGGTGAAGGTTCCAGCATGAATGTTTTAATATTAAATGTTTTATATTCAAATGAAGATATTGATTAAATAAAGAAAATAAATGTAATTAGAATTTGTACATTTTAAAACTTACCTGCAAACTTACCTGTGGTTGGTTGAGTCCAATGAGCAAAGGGGTTTGTAAAAGGCAGAACTCGGTGATTGGAACGAGGGCTGGCTTGGGGTGCAGATGGGTTTTAGGTCCGAATTGATACGTGTAGATTGAGTTGATTCGTTTATTTGAATTTGGGTTTTGTGTTTGTTTTTTTTTGTGTTTGTTTTCCTTTATTGATTAAGTATTGGTGGTTTTTGAAGGCACGCATCACTGGGGACTTAATAAACCGGTGCATTGGAACTTCCAGAGTATGTTCTCAGTTTTTCAATCTCCACTCCGCTATCCTGCAACACGTTGGCATAGCTTCACGTGCTGATCATTGCCAGCCCACATGTGGCACTTCAATCATCACCTACCCTGCCAGCAGGCCATTTCAGAGTATAATAAAGCTGGCAGATGGCATCTGCCCCCTACTGGTGGTGTAAACCACATACTGATATATACAGTATATATATAAAATCCTCAAGAACTTATGCACTCAATGTCAGACCTACCCCACCCATGTTAGCCCCGCTCATCTTGTCAGTCATGTGTATTTAAACCCTGTTTTCTGTGTTTCATTGCTGTTTTTTATTTTGTCTATGCAGACCCTGTGAGTGTCATACAGATTTCAGAGTACGGTTTACAGTTTTCTAGTGTTGTACGGTTGGTTTATGTTCTTTGTCAGTTATGTTACTTTTCTTTATCATGTCTAAACCTGTTGTGCATGTTAATTGTTTGATGTACCCAGCTTTTTGACCTCAGACTGTGTATACAACTATAAGACTGGATATGTGTCTAATATATTTCGCTCTTATCAGTGTTTGTGTACATCCACTATTCCTACAATGCTGGCAGCATTACACTCAACATTTGAAACACGTTTGGCTGTCAAAAAGCTCATTAATTTGCACAACTGTTTATATTTATACTCTGGACTGCTGGCATTTCTGCATTGACTACCACCGTTTAAATGCAGACAAACTAGGCAGACTCCTACCCATTGCTGTGCATCGAAGACACACTAAATAGGATTGCAGGGTCATCATGGTTTAGCTCGCTGGACCTCCGAAGTGGATACTGGTAGGTTGTGCTTGCACTGGACAACAGGGAGAAGACAGCGTTCACCCTGAGGGCGGGGCTATGGTAATTCCAGGTGATGCTGTTTGGGCTGTGCTATGCCCCAGCCACCTTTGAGCGCTTAATGGAGCAAGTCCTGGCTGTCCTCCCGTGAGAACAATGCATAGTCTATCTGGATGATCTACTTGTGCACGTTCCATGTTTCGAGGTGGTCATGGCCTACCTGGAGCAGGTGTTTTTGGTCATCAGAGCTGCCAGACTCCCTCTCACTTTAAAGAGCAGGAGGACCAGGGGGCCTATTGGATTGCTGCACTGCAGGAGTATCAGTTCACTGTTCAACACTGGGCTGGTGGGTTGCATGGCAGTGCTGCAACGCCGTGGGCTGTAGTGCACCACCAGGACTGGCTCGCCCTGTATCGACCTAAAGAGACTGTGGAGGTCGGGGACAGTGTGGGGGAGGGGAGGTGGGGCCTATCTTTCTTCCGTCATGCACTGCAGGTTCTCGTTTTGCCGCATTGTTGATTTTATTATTATATGTACTAAATGCTACTGCAGTGTTAGAGCAGTATGTAGGGTTTAGCATAGTTCACAATGGAGCGGGTTAGGAACACGGTTAATCACCTCTGTTGTTTACATGCTAAAGGGGTGGTTTATTTTTGTATTGGTAACAGAGCTGTGAGCCAATAAATTGCACCATTAATTGAAACATACTGCCTTCTGCCAAGCCTTCCTTGCACATGCCACAATATATTTTATGATTAGTGTTCATTCAATATTTATTACAACACCATGGGTCTGAGAGAGTAACAGTTGCAATGCTCTGTATGTCTTGTACATGCTGCAGTACTGACAATATAGCAGACTTTGATTTTGCCTTTGACTTTTGTACCCACAGCACATGTACAGAGCTATACCACCTCAGGTAATTTACAATAAAACAAAAACTGTAAATCATCAGGATTAGGAAATTTTAAAAAAATGTTCAAATGTGAAGGTAAATACAATCTGAAGAAACTCGTAAAACAAATTTGGCTGTACATGTCACATTTATTATGCATAAAGGTGCATAAAGTCTTAGTGGCCTCCGATAAAGCTACGTTGGAGACTATGCGGAATTATGTATGTATATGTGTCGCCCCTTATTGAGCAATGTTGGAATTGACTGAAGTTCAGTAAGAGGAACCTTGGTCAAATCTACTGTTTCCGCACGGTCGCATTTTTGTTCGTACATGATGTGAGATTTGAGTTTACATGCCAGACAAACTCTGTGGTATCCAGCATTGTGTTTGGGGTTTATCTTAATACATATGCCGTAAGAAGCGAGGATTAAGGGGTAAATTATAGTTTCTAAATGACGGTGTTTGAATATTGGGAGAAGTTAACAGTTAACGTTAGCTAGCTTGCTATATAGACGCCTTTCTATCCATGTATCCCGTTTTTCATACTTGCATACTAACTTGGATACTGGAACACTGCCACCCCATGTTTCACATAGCTAGCTAACGTTACTGTTAAGCACATAACGTTAGCGAAATGACAATTAAATAACTGATAGCCACTGTCAACTTCTGTAGCTATATTAGCTGATGAATGTTAAAGTGGTTGCGTTGATGTGGCTTTTCGTTTCCAGTAGGACGATGGACTCCAGTCCTGAAGCGGAGGTCCGGCTGGCGGTGGGCTCGTGTCTGAGATGCGTCTCTGCTTCGCGGCACAACGAAGAGACAGACAGCGCTCTCAGGACCCTCAGAGGTTATTTGGAGGACGGCGATACTTCAGTCAGCATGAAGGCGGAATTTAATCGCGCTCAGTACACACGAGTGCTGCAAGTGCTTGTCCGCACTCTCAGCTATGATTGGTTCCATAGTTTGTGCGATGAGAGGCGCAAGGAACTGTGGGATGCCTTTTTCCTCCATGGTCCTCCAGACCAATCCTTTCTAATGTTACTGGACTCCGTCAGCACCATTAGGTAACTTTGTGTGTGTGTGCGTGTGTTTGTGTGTGTGTGTGTGTTATTTTGATATTCCTTCCCTCTTTTTCTTTTTGTATCTGTTGCTCTTTCAGTGATAGTTCTGGTCTGGAGCAGTGTGTGCGCGTGTTAGAGGACTTTCTGAGCTCAGGTCGTGTCAGAGTGTTGCTCTGGGCCAAGTGCGAGGGGGCCAGCAGACACACTGACTCTGCCCAGCTGACGGAGACTGTCTTGGGCCGCTTGGCGGCTCTGCCAGCCCTCACTGCCAACCGGCTTCACACACGCACACCGGCACTGTTCCTCCCACAGCAGTATTACCCACAGCTGGCCTGCGACATTCTTGCCACACTGGAGAGGATCTGCCAGAATCTGAGAGGTGCTAGTGCTGTTGATGGATTTGGCTTTGAAGTTACAGCCTGTTCTTCTGTAGAATTCTTATAAGTGTCTATTGGTAATTTATAAGCAGGGCAAATGTGTTTATTTTTTTATAAGAGCACTAGAATATTACACAAGTGCTCTTGAAGTAGTAATTAAAGTGTGTGTGTGTGTGTGTGTGTGTGTGTGTGTGTAGCGGGTCAGGATTGCTCTCTTGGCTTTGTGGGTCAGTTGCTGGGGAAAGTCTGTATGCAGGGGCATGGAGGTGAGTATCTCTTGTTGGTGTTTTTAGACTTAAAGTAAACAGTTGAGTTAAAGAGAGATCTTTTTCAGCAGATCTCTGTCTATCTGTAGATATTTCTGTGTAACAGTTCTTGTGTTCTACTTGCACGTGATTGTCTTTGTGTGTGTGTGTGTATTATGCATATTTGTTGATTGTGGAGAATGTGTATGTGGTGTTTACTGAAGGCTTGTGTGGATCTGTGATGTATTTATACTGTGTGTGTGTGTGTGTGTGTGTAGGGTTGGTGTGTGGGACGCTGGCCCCTCGTCTCTCTTCTCTCACACGCTCGGATGCTCTGTGGCAGCGGGTGAGCTGCAAATTGCTGGAGAATGTTCCGGAGCGCTGGGTAGAGAGTGTCATCACGGGACTTCTGCACAACTTGCATGGGTGAGTTTATCTGAACGTATTTGTATGTAAGGAGAATACATATGCATGTGATTATCTTTGACTTGTGTGTCAAATGTCACACGATGTTTGTGTGTGTGTTATTAGTGGAACACTCCAGTCGTTGTGACAGTTCAGGTGTAGGTGTCATTTAAAAGGGTAACGCTAGTAATGAAAAGTAAATGTGTGAATGTGTGTGCCTGTGTGAGTCTATATCCACAAATATCCACAGTGTGACTACATGCATGTATTTGTGCCTGCATGTTGGTGTGTGTGCATGTGTGTGGTTCAGGCCATCAACCTTGTCAAGGGTGATGGGGAATCTGGTGTTGAAGAATAAGAAAGTTCAGTTTGTGCTGACTCACAAACTCCTGCTACTGCAGTACCAGCATCCAGTGAGTAAGACTCACACACACACACGTACACACATGCTCCATCACACAGTAACATTTCCTGGGAAGATGTGCAAAATATGCACTCCATTCAAAGGTTACAAAGCACCTGTTACACTCTGTTCTAGACTCATGATTTTCTTTACTAGCACTGAAAAAACGTGTTTAGTTGTAATAACAATCAATGCTTTTCCTCCTCCTGGTCTCTCTCTGCCTTAGACGCAGGTGCTCAGGACTGTGCTGGGATATCTTGCGCTGGAGGAAAACCGCCGGTTGCTTCTTAGACAGGTGCTCCTCACTGAGATTCTCGCCATGCCTTTAACTGCCTTACCTGTTAGACCTTGTATATTTAATAATGTGTGTGTGTGTGTGTAGGTGTTGCGGAGTGTGTGTGAGGTCTGGTGTAACAGCAGTGCAGTAAGACATACTCCGGTGGAGCAGCAGCTGTATGTGAGCAAAGCCCTGCTGCTGTGTGTGAGTCTGCTCAACCACACGGACATACAGGAAGTGCGGGAAGGTAAGACACACACACTCACACACGTACACACACACATATACACGTGCACACACACACGCGCGCATTAGTTTTTGGTGGGCACAGTGTTGTAGGATTCAGTATTATTGTGTGGTCAGAAGATAATATTTTGGGCATCATTGAGTGTCAGTGATCAGTATTATCTAGCACTGTGTTGTTAAAGGATTCAGCGGGGATCAGTGGATGGTCTATTCAGTGTCTCTTGTCTGCTTTAGCCCAGTTTACCATATTTCTTGTAATAATAGTGGATTGTGCATGTTTATCTTGCATTGGTAGACCTTATTCTGTATATGGCTGTGTTCATTTGTTTTGTTAATAAATTCTGCTGTTAGAATTATTGCAGTGCATGCTGGGAGGAGTGCAGTGCCGTTTGGACAGCAACATTGAGCGTATACGACGGATGGGCATGGTGGTAGGGGAGTGTCTCAGTCAGAAGTTAGACCCGTCTACCTCTCAGCTCAAGTTCCAGGTAACCTTTGACCTGAGTTTTAGCAAAGAGAATTTTTTATAATTTTGTGCTATGTTTATTTTGAGGTAAATTACTGTTTTGCTTTTGAATTACCTTTGTGTGTGCATGTGTGTGTGTTAGTATAAAGCAAATGAGGAGAGCAGGGAACTGTTGTCTCTGATGGAGCTTCAGTCTGAAGAGGAGGAGGATGAAGAGCAACAAGAATCTGATGCTACAAACAGGTCAGATAACCCCTATTTTCTCTCTCTCTCTCTCTCTCTCTCTCTCTATATATATATATATATATATATATATATATATATATATATATATATATATATATATATATACACACACACACACACAGGGAAATCTGTAACTGTACAATTTCTCCTTATAGACCTAAAGCCTGGGACGACGGACAGAAGTTAGCAGGTCAGCCGGTGTCTCCACAGTCCCTAACAGCCAATCAGACACGAGAGACTGGACCTGGCAGTGATTCTGAGCTTGACAGGCACAAACACACAAATACACCTGTAAACACAGATATAAGTTTTACACAGTGCTCTCTCTCTATTTACCATTCTCTTGTCTTCTCTCTCCCTGTTTATGATCTCCCTTCCTCCTATTCTCTTTTTCTCTCTTTCTGTCCCTCTATCCCTTTCTCAGTGATGATGACCTCACTCCATATGACATGTCTGATGATCAGGTGAAACAGAAGGGGACGTCGCCCCGCTATGTCAGAGACTGCCTGGAGGGTGAGGTCACCACCATCTGTTTTTGAGTTCAATAATGATAATTATTAATAATAATTCATCAAAGAGGCATCAGATAATAATAATATTGATAATATTGACCTAAGGAACCAACCATTAAAAAAGGAGTTTTTATCATTCCATTACCTTCTACGGTGCTCTTCTTCAGTGAAGACATGATAGTGTTGGGTGCTCTGATGTTTTTTGTGATGCAAAGAGGGTAGACCTGAATGATTTGATTGGTTGTGTATTGATTGACAGCTCTGATGTCCTCTAATGATCCAGAGAGGGTAGAGCTGAGTCTGCAGGTGGCTGAGGAGCTTTTGAGGAAGAACATTTGTGCCACACAGGAGGTTAGAGGTCACTAGAAGGTTCTATCCAGAAGTCGTATTTGATCACTCTGTGTGTCCAGTGAGTTATGTGTTCTTATCTGCTGTGTGTCAGGTGAGTGTGAAGTTCTGTAAAGTACTGTTACACCTGGAGGACAGGTACAGCACTGTAGGCTTCTACATACTCCGACAGAACGCTATGGTGGCCCTCATAGTCATACACACACAGCCGGTAAGATGATTGATTCTGTATAACTGTAGCTAAAAAGACTACATCTAAACCCTTTGTAAATATATGTCAGCATCAGAATCATGGTTTCCTGTTATTCAGGGTTCACTTCTTTCCACAGAGATGAAAACCTGCTACACACACTCAAACAGTGCACATTCGCAATGCACACACATTCTCTCTCTCTCTCTCTCTCTCTCTCTCTCATTCAGGTTGTTGAATATCTGACCACCGAGTTTTACTCACTGAACTACAGTCTGAGACAAAGGCTGGACATGTTGGAGGTGAGCTCACTGTCCCTCTCACACTTACATGATTATCATCACTTATTGCTCAGCATCTGCGTTTAACTTCTCCCACTCTGATGACTGGCTGAGACCTCCCCTCACCTGTGTGAGAATCCCACACACAGAGAAAGGTGTACTAGTTCTGCAATTTGCAATTTTTTATAGGCTGTAAAATACTCTTATTATGTCTTATTCTGAAATATTTTACTTGTATACATTCAGTCCTAATACATAACAAATAGTATGTCTATATGCTTTAATTTTGTATGTCTGTGTTGGCTGGTAAAATGTTCTTTGAGTATTGGTTGCTAATTACATTGGTCATATGTTGATTGGTATTTTACTTATTTGGTGTAGTACGCTATCTGTGATGATATCATATCTGTGGACTAATACGTTTGAGTCACCCAAACTGACACACTGACAAACAGTTTGTTCCTTTCAGGTTCTTGCTCTCTCCGCCCAGGAACTGTCTGAGCCAATCCCAGATAAGCGGATGGGGCCTCGGGCCGTTAGTCCAGCATCCACCTTGGATCTGTGTGCGGAGGTGGAGCACTGGCGTCAAGTTGTAGAGAAACGCATCCAGAGCAAAACAAGGCGCATCAGCAAGGTGACCTACATGCGCGCACACACACACACACATATATCTATCTATCTTTCTCTCTAATGCTGAGCGTGCGTGCGTTCACACATCCTCAGGGTGCATCTCGGCCTCCTCCATCTACTCCCAACCGCTATGCTCCTGTTGCTGGCTACTTCTTCTTTCCCTTACTGAGGAACTATGACAGGTGTGTAAGCATGTAAGTGTGTGAGTGTGCACATACAAGTGTGTATTTAAACACAGATATATAAAGAGGATACATTTTATTGAGACAGCTGATATTCATTCAACTTAACATACACACACACACACACACACACTTATGATGAAACTGATAAGGTGTGTGTACCAAACTCATCTTTTCCTGTTCACAGGACACAGGTGACCTTTGACCTTTTGGGCAGTGACCACTTAGTACTGGGCAGACTAATGCACACCCTGGGACTGCTGATGCACCTTGCCATCAACGCTCCAGTATGTCCACCCAGCCCTGTGTTCCTCGGGGTTCATCCTGGGGCTCTTGTATATTCTAATGTGTGTCTGTGTGTGTGTATCTGTAGGTAGCCACACAGATGGGGAAAGCTCTCCTGGACTTTGTGTGGGCAGTTCGTTTCCATACCGACCAGTAAGTGACAGTATGCAAAAAGGAAGGCCTAATGTATACTCAGCACTGTAGTACAGTGGAGCACGGGTGATGTTCACAGATCTGCTGTCTCTCGCCCTCTGCAGGATGGTGAGGAGGGGAGTATTGTTTGCAGTCTGTGCAGTGTTTCTGAGCATGCCCAGTGGGAATTTGTTAATGGAGCTCAGCGATGACCTATTGGAGACCAGGGCCTGGCTGGCAGGTACTGCGAGTGTGTGTGTGAGAGAGGGAAACATTGAGAGTGTTATGAATTGTGATCAATTAAAATAATAAAAAAGAAAATAATCAAAGTATTTCAGGTGTGATATATCTAAGATATGAAGTCAAGACACTTCTCACGTGAAAAATATAATTTTTCTCTTGCTTATTATTTCTCAAACATAAACTGCTCTTTCAGCAGTTCTTGTTTTGTAAGTGCTGCTTGTAAGTGTATACTGTATATGTTCTGCTTTGTCAATGTTTTTGTGTACTATTGTAAGTATGAGTCCTTTAAAAGCACTATATAAATACAGTGTGTTAGCATTACTCTTCTACATCATAACAATGAGGTGCTAAAATTATTTGTCTTTTAAATCTTAAGTTAACAATGTTCGTGTCAGTAAGCAAAAACAAGGCTGCGTTGTCTTTGATATGGGAATGAACATGCAGATGATTTGATGTGATGTCCTGATGTGTTTGTTGTGTGCAGATGTAGCAGAGAACGATCCTGATGCAGACTGCAGGAGTTTGGCAGTGCAGAGTTTAGTCCTGCTGGAGCAAAACCTTAAAACTGACGATCCGAATCCCACGCTACAGGCATAAATGTGTGAACGCGTGTGTTCAGACGCAGAGAGATCACTCGTGCTGAGCGATATGTCTGTGTGTGTTATGGAGCGGAAGTGCTGACTGGCTTGGACGGGTTGCGGGGTTGGCAAGCCCACTATAATCCCCCTCCTGTTGGAAAGTGAGGATGCTGATGGCCATTCTGCTGCAGTAAGGCCATAACTCTCTGACTGGAGAACCAGCACCTCATCTTGCTGTGTTTGGACCTATCTGAGCTCACTGTACATTCGTTATGTAGGGTTAATTTTGGGACAGGACTGGATCTAGCAGAAGATGGAGCATCACTGTAAGAGATTTCCTTTGTATGTGTCAAACTGACAGAGTTGTTGGAAAACACACAGACTCATCCAGAATCTGGACTATGTGAAGTTGTAACGTGAGAAGGTGGGTCATGGGCAGGGGGAAATAAAGTTAAGCTATTTTTCATGGAGACGAATTCAGAAAGTATTGCTAAGTGTTCCTTTTCTGTGTCATTATGCATGCTGGAAAGTAGTGCTAAATGTATTTCTATAGCATGTTTAACATGACAAGAGTTGAACTAAAGAACTTTACACATAAATAAAAGTTAAGAAAAGGAAGTTGTATGTAAAGCAGAATTTCACGGAGTATCTGACCCGAGTGAGGAGACTGTTCTGAGGCTTTTTGGCTATGCCCTGAGAGAGCTGACAGCCTTTAGCTTGTTCTTAGACAAGTGGACGGTAGATTTGGTGTAATTGTGAGTTTTTGTCTTCCAAGGAGAAAACGGGCTGAAGCATTTTGGGCTACTGTAGTCATTCTAGTTAAGATTGGCTAACCCCACCAAGCAATGAGCTACAGTAGTCCAAACAAGACGAGACAACCACGTGACTCACCCTTCTGGGTTCATTACCGATGAGCAGTTTAATCTCTCAGATGTTTCTGAGGTGAAAAGGCTGCTTTTGATCACAGTGGAGAAACGCTCATCAAACTTGACGTCCACATCAAAGAATACGGCAAGGTTTTTTTTTCTTTCAAACCTTTGGTTTAAGGTAGGATGCAAGGTGACTGTTTTCTAAGGTCGAATCGGGAACAACAAAAAGTCATCTCTAATTCATTAAAAAATGTTTAACTATTCAGTTCATTTACTAACAAAACAAATCTGAAAAAAAGCAA
This sequence comes from Brachyhypopomus occidentalis, assembly GCA_020368025.1. Taxonomy (NCBI): domain Eukaryota; kingdom Metazoa; phylum Chordata; class Actinopteri; order Gymnotiformes; family Hypopomidae; genus Brachyhypopomus; species Brachyhypopomus occidentalis. The sequence goes on from JAGXOD010000055.1 coordinate 743,800, forward strand.
AAAAAAAAATCAAAATATTGCTTGTAACCCAACCAAATTGGCTTAAAAGTCCTAACTGGAAATGTTTTTTTTTTATGTAGTGCATTTAAGGCATTTGATTTTCTAATGAGCATGCTTCATTGTCAACCCACAGACCTGCAACCTGCTATGCTACTCAAGCAGAGCTGAATAACATGAGGGAAAATTGGAGGAATAGAAATGTACGTTATTTTCTGGCAAAGTAATTTAGTAATTTTCTGAACTTACTGGAACAGTATTCATTGGGTATGCTTTGCGTATGTATGTACATAGTACACCCATAAGAACAAGAGTGATCCGATACAAAAGAACACAAAAATGTAGGTCTTTGAGTATATTTTTGAATATGCACAACATGCGTAATGAATTTTGCTTAAAGCTTCTTTCTCCATATTGGATGGCACAGATGGTCTTGGGCAGTTGTCACTGTGCACCAGTCCAAGCGGTGTTGACAAGGGCACAAGAGTGGAGACAGTGTTGAGGCACGTCTCATCTGCTGAGCACGGTCAGGACAGGAGGCCTACAGTGCATAAATGTCCCTCCTCCAGTTAAGATGGCTTCATTTGATCAAAACGGTACTTCTTACACTGCAGAGAATGAAGTCATGTGGTACTTCTTTCAGATGATCAGAGAGTTTGAAAGTTCTCGACTAGTTTCCCAGGGTAAAGAAAATTTCAATAAAATATTACAAAGCAACACCACCAAGAGCATGTGTTGAAAGGCTTTACAGCATGGATAGTCTTCATCAGACAAGCTTTCCACCAAGCAATACTTGTTAATATCAGAACCATTATTTTAGAGAGTAAACAAAAAGAAGTTCAGCCGTACCAATACTGGTTTGAGCATAAACTGGAAGATTCACGTGGTAATGCAAGTTACAAAATTCTTTTCTTTTAAACACCTTTGTCTGTACTTAGCGCAATATATATATATACACACATGCACACAGACAAAATTGTTGGTACCCCTCGATAAATGAAAAACCCACAATGGTAACAAAAATAACTTTAATTTGACAAAAGTAAATGAATAAAAATTCTATGAAAATGAACAAATGAAAGTCAGATATTGCTTTTCAACCATGCTTCAACAGAATTATTTTTAAAAAATAAACGCATGAAACAGACCTGGACAGAAACGATGGTACCCTTAACTAATATTTTATTGCACAACCTTTTGAGGCACCACTGCAATCAAACGATTCCTGTATCTGTAAATGAGACTTCTGAACCTCTCAGCAGGTATTTTGGCCCACTCCTCATGAGCAAACTGCTCCAGTTGTCTCAGGTTCCAGTTGGCATGTTTCAGCTCCTTCCAAAGATGCTCAATAGGATTTAGGTCAGGGCTCATAGAAGGCCACTGCAGAATATTCCAGTGTTTTCCTCTCAGCCATTCCGTTTTTAGATGCGTTTTGGGTCATTATCCTGTTGCAAGACCCATGACCTGCAACTGAGACCAAGCTTTCTGACACTGGGCAGCACATTTCTCTAGAATTCCTTGATAGACGAGATTTCATTTTACCCTGCACAGATTCAAGACACCGTGTGCCAGATGCAGCAAAGCAGCCCCAGAACATAAGAGCCTCCTCCATGTTTCACAGTAGGTACAGTGTTCTTTTCTTGATATGCTTCATTTTCCATCTATGAACATAGAGCTTATGTGCCTTGCCAAAAGGTTCCGTTTTTGTCTCATCTGTCCATAGGACATTCTCCCATAAGCTTTGTGGCTTGTCAACATGTAGTTTGGCAAATTCCAGTCTGGCTTTTTTTCAACACTTTGGCTCAAACATCGATGGATGGTACGATCCGACACTGATGTTCCTTGAGCTTGAAGTTCACCTTTCATTTCTTTAGAAGTTGTTCTTGGCTCTTTTGTTACCATTCATATTCTCCATCTCTTTGATTTGTCATCAATTTTCCTCCTGCGTCCACGGAGGTTGGCTACAGTCCCATGGATCTTAAATTTCTGAATAATATATGCAACTGTAGTCACAGAAACATGAAGCTGCTTGGAGATGGTCTTATAACCTTTACCTTTAACATGCTTGTCTATAATTTTCTTTCTAATGTCCTGAGACAACTCTTTCCTTTGCTTCCTCTGGTCCATGTTGAGTGTGATACACACCTTGTCACCAAACAGTACAGTGACTACATGTAGCCCTATATATAGGCCCACTGACTGATTACTAGATTCTAGACACCTGTGATGCTAATTAGTGAACACACCTTAATTTAACATGTCCCTTTGGTCACATTTTTCAGGAGTACCATCATTTCTGTCCAGGCCTGTTTCATGAGTTTATTTTTTTAAATAATTCTGTTGAAGCATGGTTGAAAAGCAATATCTGACTTTCATTTGTTCATTTTCATAGAATTTGTATTTATTATTACTTTTGTCAAATTAAAGTTATTTTTGTTACCATTGTGAGTTTTTCTTTCATTAATCGAGGGGTACCAATAATTTTGTCCACACACACACACACACACATTATATATATATATTAGAGAGGTGTGTACAATCACCAAGACGCTTTTGTCCTCATAGTCATAGCGTCAAAACAGCGTGGCTGAAATGTCAGCAAACTACTTATGGGTGATTACGTTTTTAGCATGGAAACACGGTACAGCTTCAAATAAAATGTTTCAATGTTTTAAAACTTTTGTAGCATCAGAAAATGAAATCATTACATTATAACGTTTTCAACACTAGAAAAAATTATAGTTACTGAATTTGGAAATATATAAAAATGATTACAATTTTTTTTTTTTTTTAGAAATAAGGAAGTAATTTATGAGGACCTGTTGTTAATTGTGGGTGGAGTTAAATCCGTGTATGTTTACGAGATACGTAGTTCTCGTAGACATATTCGCATATTCCCGCTCTTCCAGCAATCCGGGAAAAGCCGTATTTATATCGGTGGACTGGCCTAGTTCCGGATGAGACGCCATGTCAGCACCCGCCCCTCTGAGCAAACGCTCTCCAGCCTGTGTGTAGATATGGACGCTAAAGTCCTCTCTTGTTTTACCAGACTACGACACTCGTTTCTTCTAGTAAAGACCGACTGTTCCTATGTAAGAAGGACGTTTATTTCCGACGCTAAAGGTACCTGACATGGCAATAGCTGGCAAAAAGCTCTAATTCATTTTAATTCAAGAACGACGTTGCTTGCTCCACATACGCTCTTTCACCTGCCTCGTTTTTCAGGAGATTATCATGTAATATCAAGTACATTTTCAGTGATGGAATAATATTCTGGCTAATATTCTTTCAGATTTGCTTATAATACATTTTAAGTACTTTCGTAAAATACTTTAGCTTTCTCCGACAATAAAACGGTATAATTTAGTCAACGTCACGTTTCCAGTCGCCCTGGAATTTGCAGCTATTCCACATGAATCAGGTTAACCTCGAGTTATTCACCTAAAGCGATACTTCGTGGAGTTTTTTTAAGAAAATAATTTTATGGCATTTTATTTGTTAATCATCCACATTATCATTACTAAAAATACAGAACATTTCATTCATGCAATCATTTCTAGGTCCAAAGAACAAAATTAAGGAATTTGTGGAATTATTCATTTACAGACCAATAACGTTTAACTCCATGTTTAGGTAGGGAGACTATAAGACCACTAGATGGCATCAGAGTCTTGGACCTCACCAGGTAAGACGGGAAAACAACAGTGGATTATACAACACAAGTAGGTAAGGGTGCAAGGAGCAATGGAAGGTTAAATAATTTCAGAAGTGTATTTCTGTCAAATGCAGAGTTCTGGCTGGACCGTTTGCCACAATGATACTGGGAGATTTGGGCGCAGAGGTGACCAAAGTGGAACGGCCAGGTGAGTATAAACAAACGGTATCTGCCAGGCCTGGTTTTAGATACTTCTTTGGTGTGTGTTAAGGTTAAACATTTATTTGTTTTAAACCAAGATGCAAACATTGTGCTCTGTGTTCTTTAGCTGAGTATATTTTTAGTGCATAGGGCTGATATGTTATTTCTTGAAACATTGAGACTTTTCACTGAAGTGCTGATTAGAGGTGAAGGATGGAGCTGTATTAGCAAATGCTCTTAAATGCTAACTGCATCAGGTCAGCAGGATCACCTGCCAGTACACCAGTGGCCTATAGAGAGAAATGAGTTATGGTATGGCTTGAGATTATTGAGTGCTTTTCATAGACCCATATTAACGTGGTTGGTGTATCAAATACAAAAATGGTATGTGACTTATGTAAAGGCAATGACTTAACTTTGACAGGTCAGTGTTTTAAAGTGGCTCTGGTACTTTTGAGCTACTAAAGGCCTGCAAAATCAAACCCTCTCATAGTGTTGTAGAGAATATACATAATGGGTTGATGCTTTAATTTTCAGACATGTTTTATTGTGAGAAATGACTTTGTGGTATATTTTCTATAGAGCTCTCTTAATATACAGTATTTTTATTGATGGTGTCCATGTTAAATTAGAAATATGTAAAATGTTTTGACCGATTAGAAAATACCAGATGGAGACTGGCATAAGAACATGTATGGTTCCATATCGTCACTGAATCCGTAATCACACTATCTTTGAAAGCAGGCTTTTACGTGGTGTGCTCAGTGACCCTGCTAAAAGCGGGCGTCTGTGTGTTTCGGCAGGCTCGGGGGATGACACGAGAACATGGGGACCGCCCTTCGTGGGTGAAGAGAGCGCTTATTTTCTCAGTGTGAACAGGAACAAAAAGGTAATGGAACCACAATCACAGTTATTGTACTGTGGAACAGTTATACACACACAGACTAAGATGCACAGCTGACAGTGAAGTTTTATTGCACTACAATTTCCTGATCCTTATATAAATCAACATTATAAACATCAACCCTATATATATATATGTGTGTGTGTGTGTGTGTATATATATATATATATATATATATAATTTACCCAATAATGCAATGACGCAGGTCAAATGTAGCTTAACCTTCATCAGGGTGATGGTGTGGTGACGCATCTTAGGATGGTTTGTGGAGATCTGGATGACAGTACATTTTGCAGTTGTCTTTTGTGTGTATTCCTCTACGCACTCTGTATTTCGTAGAAGTCATGTGGCTCGCTGGTTAACTTGCTGTAAAATTTATGCCATTGAAAGTCTACAGCAAAATGACATCAACGCTAATTACCTGTTGATTTATGATACGTTTCTTTCAGAGCATTGCCGTTAATCTTAAAGATCCCAAGGGGGCTAAACTTGTAACAGAGGTAAATGTTTGACACTTGTAATGTTGACTCGGTCTCATATATTTCCCAGTATTTATCCTGGTGTGTTTTATGTTGTGCAGATGTTTACAGATGAGCAGATACAAGCTCTTTCACTTTATCTCTGCTGTCTTCCTGACTGCGTCAGCTTGCTAGAATCTCTGATGTCCTGGTGGAGAACTATCTACCTGGGAAGCTGGATCAGATGGGACTGGGCTATAAGCAATTGAGTGAGGTGGCCCCACAGCTTATTTACTGTTCAATCTCAGGTATCTGCTGTCTCGCTGCATGACACAGTTGTTCAGCATGGTGCAATATGAAGGGATTTCTGTTATCATGCAGTGGTATGATTTGAACATTTGAAAAAACGACTTTTGAACGGGTCACTTTTGGGACTGTTTTTGATGTTTTTTAGTGTGAAGGAGAACTGGTTTGCGCATTACATATATTTCATAACCATTCACTCTTATTCACTCTCTGCTGTTTCTTCTGGAGATCTCTGTATGTAAGGCTAGGGACTCACCACACTGACAATGAAGATCTATCTACATAAGCTCACTGTCGCCCTTCTTCATCTGTGTGTGTTCACACTCGAACACCCCAATGTGTACCTCTGTTACACACTCCAGCAGTCAATGTACAGACACACCTGTTCTATGCTTGTGCAAAAGAAAGGGTGCAGGCGTCTTATGAGTATATTGAGTTCTGAGCAACTCCCACCTCTTCTTGACCTCCATCTATCCATAAAACTGCATATGATGTCACCGTAATGACATGTTCCATGTGTTCTATACGTGGTTCGCAAAAATAATGTTCTGTGTAGCAAATGATCGTTTTGGCCTGGCGTGCTGCCTCAGTAGATCAAGCCAAATTTAGACTGGTAGTCAAGCGCTGATGCTAATTCCACATGCGCAGTTTTCTGAAACGGTGATGATGAGGACCAACTAGGGCCAGTGGACAGGAATGGGCATCAGTCCCCAACATCATCCACTGGCCTGACACCATCTACTGGACAATCGTTGGCTCTGTGTGTTGCTAGCCTAAGAGCTTTCTTACTTGTGCACAAAAACATAAAACTGAGGCTAAAGATTGAGGGTTGTCTGACATGTGTACTTGTGATCAAAGTGGGCTACACTAGAAGGGATATTTTGTCAATTACTTTAAAGGTTTTAATTAAGGAACTTCTAAAATGCAGTAACATTCCCTTTGCTGGTAATGTATCAATGATGTTCTAATACCAGCTGTGCAGTTAGCTGTCCTTATGAGGCTTGGGATACATTTGGTCCTTGTTAAAAGGCTAATTTGACTTTACTGTTTGCTTTCTACCATCCATAAAAAGGGCAAAAGCTAACAGTCAAAGGTATTTTGCCACACTAATTTGGAGAAGTTGGCTGTCACCATAGAGATTGCCAGGAGACTTGTTTCATGAGCCAAGTACCCATAAATCCAGGATTAAGTCAGTCTCAATAAGGGAGAGCATGATTTCAGCTCACCATTGCATGCATCTCAAATCCCTCACTCCTAGACTAGTTACGGTGGAGGGCTTCTGAAAAGGCCTACGCCCACCCCACCACCAGTAGTTCTTCTGAAAAGGCCTACGCCCACCCCACCACCAGTAGTTCTTCTGAAAAGGCCTATGCCCACCCCACCACCAGTAGTTCTTCTGAAAAGGCCTACACCCCCCCCACACCACCAGTATTTCTTCTGAAAAGGCCTACGCCCACCCCGCCACTAGTATTTCTTCTGAAAAGGCCTACACACCACACCACCAGTAGTTCTGAGTTTCTCTCTTTTTGTGGAAGAAACTGTGTGAAATGTTATTATATTATTGAGATTTTGATTCATTGCCAATTTTCACGTTGGTTCTGAGCAGTCAGTGAAATTCAGTGAAGAAAATGAGTGAATGAGTCATTATGTTGTAGCTGTAGTGTATCAGCTCAAGTCTTAGAGCTGTAGTTGTGCCGCATGGGGGAAAACATTATTAACGAAATGGATGTCGAATGTCTGAATGTTGAGATGAAAACAGGTTTTATTTCACATGTATGCAATACATTGCATTTTAATTTTTTGCTTTTTATGCAAACTGTACAGATTCTCAAAATTCTCACATATTTAATGCAGTGGATCAATAAGTATCTAAAAGTAGTCTTCAGTCACAGCATTCCATCCATGCTTACATTACATTCAAATCCTATCAGGATATCTTTCTGTTAAATTCAAGGTGGAATCATATTGGAAGTAGGCTTCATTATGAAAAATATTTTGCAGTCAAATATATGCAAAACATGCTATGGTGAACCATAGGGAGCAACATGCTTAAAACCAAATAGGAGAATGTTAAAGGTGTTCATGTATGTCCCTTTCCCCAGGCTTGTACATGGTCACAAGAGTTAACAGTAGGTCAGCATTGGGGTTGCTTTGTAGGGAGGGATGAAAGTTATGCAAATGGGGGTGTTTTCATAAATTTTTTGCTCTTTTCGTCATGTGAAGGTCACAACTGCAGCCAAATTCCAAAGTCCTCTTTTCCTTATAAAAATCTGATGCAGAGCCCATGAGACCTCATTAAATTGTGGATGTTGTACAGTTAAATTGAAGTGATTTACAGCATTCATCTTGTGTTGTTTAATGCTTCTCTTCTCAGATAATGTTTCAATATCTGTGTGTAAGACTGAGCTCTACAGTGAGCTAAGATTGATGCCTTTTCCAACTATGAATTATGACTGGAACTGATAACTAGCATTTGTTTTGTTGTGTAGAAAACATGAATACATGATGATACATATAGCCTGTCACTGTGTATTTTAGCTAGTAACTCATCTGAAGGAATGGCTAGCATAATTGTGGCCATTTCTTATGAATCGGTAGCATCCACAGGTATTTCTAAAAGTCGTTTTCATCAGTTTTTCTGTTTCACTTATCTGCATCAGAGCTTGATGATTAATGACTGTAGAAAGTTATTTCTGTTTTGATATCAAACATAAGTTACTGACCTAATCAAAAAAAAAAAACCCTGATGCTAGCAAGTTAATTGTTGGATTTACAGTAGTCTTCCAAACAGTGCTTGCAGTGATTGCAAACCAAAGAGACTTTATACAGGTGACACCAAAGCTTACTCTCCTCCCAGTTTATTGGCTCAGAGCTAGAGTAGGAGGAAAAAGCCCGAAACAGCAAATTTCTGTTTCGGGCTTGGAAGTATGCGCTACTGGGCAAGAAATGGACTGAACCCTATATTGAATGTAATGGCCCAACCAAAATTCATTGGTCAGAAAATTAATAATTTAAAAACAGCTCTCCTGAGATGTGTGCCACCATCTGTCCATTACTGCTCCTTGCTGCAGTGAACTATTGAGGGGGAAGAGTTAGAAACAGGGACATTTACTTGGTGTCCTCATGTACATGAATACAAAATCATGAAAAGGTTGACGGGTTTTGATACAAAATTCAAACTAACACATTTCTAGGTGTTCAAACATTTTTAGTTAATTGTTGTTGAGACCATTAAGTTTCCATATTTGTCAATTGTGATTTTCACCCCAATCGAAACATTAACGGCTTAATATTACGCAATTTTGTATTTGGCCATAATGTTTTTAATGCCCATGACTACACAGCACTCATGCAAAGGTGAGGACTTATTGTGTCAGCAAATGTTCTTCATGTAATCCCAGGTCAGACGTCTGCAGGATGTGACAGGCACTCTTATTTTCTCAGACCTCACTGTGTCTGATTTTGTATGCAAGCACAGAAACAAACGCTGACTTTTGATCCAAAGAGGGAATACGGGACGTTCAGAGACGGGACTTTCAGCCACTGTGTTTCACTGCCTTTGTGTGAGCTTAATCGAGTTCTGGTCTTTCCACTTTTCTCATTACATTGACATTAGATGGTCAAGATCAGTTTCGAAGATGAATGAGGGATCAGTGAGCAATTTCTGTATTTTATGTGACACTGTTGTCTTTGAATCGAAAGTCTTTTGTGTGCTTGCCTTCTACTTTCAACTGACGGTGGAACTCAGTTATGGCCCGAGCCTTAGCTAGAGGAAGGTACATCTGTTAACCTCTCCCTTAAGAAAATAGCCTTCACAGTTCCCCGTCGTGCTGCTTGACATAGTAGCATTTTAATTAGTGTTTTAATTACAGACCACAATCAGGAGTGGAGGAAGCTGTTCATTCATGGCCACTTGAATTGTCGCCTGCTGTGACTGCTTTAGTGAGGCTGTTGGTTCACTCCCCAGTTTTGCATGATTTGTATTAAACAGGCCTCGCATTGCCGTGTCTTCAGATGATTTAATATCACCCCTTGCTTGATTGCATCGTCCCCGGGGGTGCGAGGGGAGTGATCCGGTGGCAATTTGGAACGACCCATTTTCACTTGGGCCAAGTTTTGTCAGCAGAAGGGCAACTGAATAGCATGTGGGGTCTGATTGCTTATGTAACCACCAGAGTCCCTATGGGGATTTCAAGCCAATGGCTTGGCAGACGGCACGCCAAATCGGAGCTCGGAGCCGAGCCCTAAATTCACCCATTGCTCCAAAGACCTGGTTCACGGGTAAAAGGGATTAATCAAACGTTGACATGAGTGTTCAACCTGTGATCTGCACTCGCCAAGCTCTGGTGGTGGTCAGCAGGAGGCTGGCCAGAGTGTAGCCCCAAGGCTTTGAATTGGAGGAACTGTTTTTCTTTCTTGCCTCTTTGAGAACCACTTGTTTCTGCTGTGTACCGGAGGGCGGGGTGGGGTCAAAGGAAAGTGTGTCTTTATTTATTGTTTGCTTTTCCTCATAATATCAGACCATTTTAAACCAAATGAAAATGCCCATTAATGGTCCGTGTGGCTCAGGAGAAGCCAGATGGGCACTCTGCCTTCTTTTTAAAAGAACATGCTTCTCCTTGTGATGCTCTAAATATAGAGAAAATCTATAATTAGTACTCAGAAGTGAGTCATATGTGCAAGATTATTTATTTCTGGGTTTTTAAGATCATGCTGTCACTGTATTCAGTTCATTGCTAAAGGTAGGGCAAATGATTGTATAAATTATTTCATATACAAATTACAATCAGGAACCCATATAATTCTCACACAGGAGCTGTGAATTTAATTACACATTATTATGTGTTGGCAAGGAACGGCATAATATTATAGCCAAAAAATCATGTCACCCCATTGTTTTCACATAGGAAGAACTTTGTAATTATGCTCGGCAGATGCTTATGATTATAATAACCACGAATAACTACCTGGACATGCAAGCTATAATAGCAACTTAAATCTGATCTTCATGATGATCAGAACAATTGCAATTAGATAGTTCTGTCAAATAATGTTTATTATTGTAGATGTATGAACACCAGGTACTATAACGGAGTCTTGAGGGCATGAGGTGCAGAGCTAAGTTGCGTCTGGCACAGGTCTAGGCGGTCTGGGCCGTCTGGCACAGGTCTGGGCCCCGCCCGGCATTCTTCCCTCATCTCTGGAAGTTTGAGGTCTCCTTGCCCATGTGCACTAAACCTCCTGCTTCACAGAAAAAGACGGCGGCCCCTCTCTTTTCGTTTTATTAGTTAGGCTTAATTTCTTTACAGCGAATTAAAGAGTATTAAGTGGCGTCTGAGATCGCAGGTTATTGTCAACACGTGTCCTCATTAGGTGGAGTCCCAGCTCTTAGAGACGCTTGTGTGTGAAATTAGATTCCTTTCACGTTGTGTCAGAGTTGCCACTGAAAAATCAGGACCACATTGGCTGAATGCTGGAAAGACATGCAAGCACTGTGTCAAACCGTAGAACCGTAGCACAGCTAAACAAGTCTGATGGGTTTTGACACAATTCTGTTTTGTTTGTCTTTTTACATTTTTTTTAAGTCCAGTTCGATCAGTATCAGAACATAACATTTTTGTAGTTTCTGCAAGACCCAAATGTTTTTTTTTTATAGTATGTGACTGATGAAATGTTAATTTTCTTGTGTAAATTAGGAGCCAATCAGTTCAAGTACTGCATTACTTCATTAACACTTATTCTCGTTGTAATATGTCCTACATTTCAGAGACAGTAATACAAGAGCTCCAGGTGATGCGTGGAGCTGACATCATTTGATCTAATAGAACAGAACATTGTACAGAAAGCACACAAGCGAATATGTTGGCTGATTTCTGAAACACATTACAATTCTTAGAGATCCTTTTACTTATTTATTTTTATCAGAGATATTCTAGTCTGAGTAGTCTGTTGAAATAGTGTACAATGGAGGGTTAATTGGTATGAAAACTAAAAAGGTTTTATTTAAGATAACACAAACTTCACCTTTTGCAGACTTCCACTCAGTCTAAAATTTAACCTAGTATAGCTTTGTAGACTTCCACTCAGTCCAAGTTTAACCTACTGTAGCTATGTAGACTTCCACTCAGTCTAAATGCAACCTAGTGTATTTATGTAGACCTCCACTCAGTGTAGGTTCAAGTTGAGTTTGCTAACCCATCACTGCAGCTTTGTACCACAGCCTGCTGTCTGCTCTCACCTCTGTGTTCTGAAGCCTACAGTCATGCTGTTGGCCCAGCGTTTCTCTGTACTCCTCCACAGATGAAACACAAGGAAGACCCTCGCCCTCACCTGTTTGGGGTTCTTGTTCTTAGACAGGTGTGGAAGCCAGACTGCGCTTTGCTTGTTGTCCTTGAGGGTTTGTTTTTTAGTTTTGCTTTGGTACTCATGGCTTTAGCATGAGCTCTGGTTTTACATATACATTTACATTTAGGGCACTTATCAGACGCCCATATCCAGAGAGAATTACGAAGTGCTTGGCCATCTGCTCACAGAATGCATCCTAGATAGTAATGCAGATAGGTCAGAATTCAGTACCCTTGAACCAGAGTACTACTAAACTACAGGAATCTATGTAAATTCCATATCTGCAGTGTTGGTGGTCATAGTGGTTATAGTTCTGTGGCAGCTTGGATGGGAGTTGTTCAATCTTCCTCTGGTGTGCTTTAGCATAACATAATTTGGTAGTTATGTTTTGTGTTCTTTCTGTGTCCATCTGTCCTGGGAATGATTGAACTTGAAGGGGGGGTTCCTCTGATTTGCTGTATTAAGTTCAGTTCTGAAGGTTAGTTCAATTAATTTGAAACTTAATAATTAGTTAGCCACTCTGCGCCTATGTTACTCAGCATGTTGTGTAAGTCACCTTTTAAAGGGTTAATTTATGTTGTCAAGTTAAACAATGTTAGGGTGAACTCTATATGGCATTGGGAAAATATACCCTCATATAGGTAGCTGGAAATGACTGTAATGTTAGCACTGCATGCTGGTAACCTCCAGTATTACAGATTATGCTGAATAGAAATCTACGGTTAGAGATATCTAATTCCTAGTAAAATGCCTTTGTCCATAAATGGAATTGAAAGTATAAGAAATAAGAAGAGGTGGATACAATAACAAAACAGCTCTATAATCTCAGACAAACATAGAATGTTGCTTTTATATATTTATGTATATATTTCATCACAACAACTCAGATTCTGAGTAAGTTCTTACTCTTGCCAGACCTGGAGCCTTTATGTCTGAGATCTCCCAGAACCTCCAAGAATGTATTAGAACATAATTGCTCTGCAATGGTGAAAAGAATGTAGGAGGGTCATTTGCCATAGCATTCTCTGGAGTAGGTATGGCAGAGTGCAATTCCCAGTTAAGTGCAGTGTGTCCAGGAGTGCTGGACTAACATGCATGGTGGAAGTGTATAAGGTGTGTGTGTGTGTGTGTGTGTGTTAGGGTACGGTCAGACAGGGCCCCAGTCACACAAGCCTGGATATGACTCTATAGCGTCTGCAGTGTCTGGGATGATGCACATTACAGGCTCTGAGGTGAGACTGATTGTATTGTATAAATTCTTATGTTATTAATGAAAGATATACATTTTACCCTACTCTGTCATGTCTTTTCTTTTGCAAATGTACATGTCAGTCTGGTCTGTGAAGCATGCTCAGTTTGAGATGTTTAGACTACATTATCCCCCTGGTGCCATTAAACATGAGCTGTGCATTTAAGGATGGGGATCCAGTCAGGCCTGGTGTTGCCATGACAGATTTGGCCACTGGGCTGTACGCTCAGGGGGCGGTCATGGCTGGCCTGCTGTGCAGACAGAAGACGGGGCGAGGCATTCACATCGACTGTAACCTGCTCTCTTCTCAGGTTAGTCTCCTCATCTTCAACCTTTAGCCTCTGTTGCCAAATCTCACGAAACCAGGTGCAATTTAATGACTCGTATTTAGATTGCTCCTTACTTCTGTTTAGATGCTGTCTGTGTTTTTCAGCTTTAGACTAGGCCAACCCTACAAAAGTAACTTTAGCCTTCTGCATAACTGATTTTAGCCTATTGCTCTGTGGTTTTATGTAATGCTTGCATTATACATGAGAGATGTATATTCTACCATTTGAATTATTTCCGTGGAATGGGATCTGGGGGCTCAAAAAAATATGGACCACAATAAAATATTCAACTGCAAGAAAAAAGAGGCAGTCCTTGTCTAAGTGTCTACGCTTTTATGGTTGTTTTTGCTTGGAACATGAACTGAATGTGAGTTATGAGATGAAGCAGAGAGAGTGTTAACACAGAACACGCCAGATAGTCTGTGCTCTTCTTGACTAAACTGTTCAATTTTCAGCTAACGCATGACTACGGGCCAAACATAGCGATGATTCAAGTGCAAGGTGAAGGATTTCAGCATAGTACCTGTGGGTCCAAACACCAACACGCAGCTTGTGTGCCAGCCCTGTAACACCACAGAAATCAGTGGAGTGTGAAGCTCTGTACCGTTTACATGTCAGCAGGCAAGAGTGTTCATCTCCTGACACTGTGTTGCTGTGTTCCTGGACGTGAGTTTACTTCAGAGCTTGGTTTGATGAGGCTCTGTGGCAACAAGCATGTCAGGAGCCCAGCACTGTTGCTCTTGGTGAGTGCTTTATGCACTGCTTGTGCATCTCGCACACCATAAAAAGTGAGCGTGCAGATTACCGATTGCGTTGGGACTTCCACTTTGGGCGGGGACCGTGCAGAACTGCATTCTGGGGGACGCGTCGCATAGCTTGATTCAGTGGGACGTTATGTTCTGCATTTTTGTTCATGTTTTCCTGACTTTTCCTCTTTTTATTTTCAATGCTAGTGCACAATGACTATGCATGAGGTATGTTCTATTTAGAAAAGATTTAAAAAATGAAATGCTTTCACTGTATTTACTTCTTACAGTTGCTTAGGGATTCCAGACCCTTCTTTGAGGGATGTTACAGGACATGGATTTTAGCAGTTACCATACCCCACATAACACTCCATGAAGCTGTATGTGGTTTATTTTCACATGGTTTAATTTACGATGGCATACCATAATATGTTGTAGTTAAACAACTGTCACTTGTGATGTCATGTTCACTTGAAAACAACTGAATACATTAAGGAAAATATTTGTGTGATTGGATCAAGAGGGGGGAGCTGACCAAAGTTTGACCGCAGTGTTCTTCCTTGGAAAAGTACTGTGACTGTTCTCATGAAACCAAATGGTAAGATAAAGGTCAACTGCAACCCCTGTATTGTTCTCACTGAAGATCCAGTTTGATCTCTTTTTGAGCTTTGCACAGCTATAGTTTCCTGAAGTGAACCAGACCCTTCATCTCAATGGTTTTATTCTTGCCATTTAAACATGCATTCTGCAGGGAACACAACAGTTATTTTGCATACAGAATTGTATTTTTTCATCTTGGGAACAATGAAAATCCTCCTCCACCAGGCATCTGCAGTTTGGTTTGATACAGCTGAAGAATAATGTCCAAACTCCGAGTTCCTCTGAACTTGGATACACACACCCATTTACAATTACCCAACTTGTAGGGCCTTGCTCTGCTACCCTGAATCCATTCCTGATTTTCCATTTTTCTATAGTAGAGGTAGTGTAGCATTTATTCATGGCCAGTCACTTCTGTTCATTAAAACTGTTGAGCTGTTCATTAAAAATATTGAGCTTCCCATTTATTGGGCCGTTATTAATAAATGTGTCCTTTTAAAATGTCAATGAGTTTCTCACTGTTAGTTTGGACAGTGCGTTTGTTCTGTACATGCATGTTTCAGTATTGAAGCCACTGTTTAGATTGAGGTAGGAGTCGTTCAGAAAGCTTCAGCTTCACAGGCTCGGATGCTTCCTCTTGATCTACAGCACCATTAGGGTTCACCCAAGTTCGCCTAAACTCTCCAGCTCTGTTTTCGTGAAGACTGAAGAGGAAGAAGATGATCCACTCTCTGAAAATCCCTGGGAATCTGTATCTGACACATCATTCTTGTAGACGAAAAAAAAAAAGTCTTTTAAACGTGCTGAACACTGCAAGTTTGCTGTTTTCCATGGTCTTGACAAATTGCAAATATCCCCTTGAACCTTTAGACATAACTAATCAGTCCGAGTCCTCATCCCTTGTATGACACCGGTTCAACTAAAGGATGTGGGTTCAGGAAACTGTTCCCATAATCTCATTGTTTGGAGCGCTTCTATTGTGGTTTGTGTGGATTCTTAACCCCCCCAACTCCTCCACCCTCACCCCTCATGCGTTTTTAATTGCTGCCCCCGCCCATCCCATGTTACCTTGCCTGGATCGTTGTGTTAAATCCTGAGATTTGGGGATTTGAGAGTTTGTGCTCGGAGGGAAGCCTAGCATGGCCCTTCGTTTCTCCATTCTCTTGGTGCTAGAATGTCTCAAGGGAAAGTACGCGATGCGTTTTTGTTCTGCGGTACCTGTGGTGCGCAGGGCCGTGGGGTCACGGCTGCTGCGGTAAGAGGCCTTAGCAGGCAGGGAAGTTCTCCCACATTTCCAGCCCTTGCCTTGGCCTCCTCTTCCACATTCCACCCTGGTCCTCTTGTGGCCGAAGTTATCTAACTCGCTTCCATTTTATAGTGGCCCAACGCAGTCATCAGCATGAAGACACGCTGGAGGATGATCACAGCACACATTTTCCCTTTTGCCAGATGTGAAATTAGGCCAGGAATGGAACTATTTATTGCGAGCATTTCCTTCCTCTGTCACCAATGTTCTTTCGCAGTTGTGTTTGCTAAATACAAAGCCTCTTTGGCAGTGGTGTCTGCAAAATATGGACCTCCATATTGGATTGATTTGAATCCCTGAAGCTAGCTATTCAGAAAATGTGTTCATGAAAATTATATAATTGGAACCTTGAACTGTACGGTAAGGTATTGGTTAAAATGACTGAGAACTGCTTTGGGTTTTGGCATTAAGCACTGATTTTATGGTGATGACTTAGCTGCTACTGATACTAAGGGAAAACAGACAGTAAGGACACATAATAAAGCGTTTCGTTCTTGGAGTTGAATTTGTTTGTTTCCATTTCTGGTGGGTTTTTTTTCCCCCATTCTGGTAAGCAAAGTCACTTGGAAAGTTTCGTTAACACTTCGACGTTTTGCAAGGCACTAGCCCTAAGCCCTGAGCAGAAGGCTGAGATTTATGATGTGCTGCTTTGATTCATGCAACTGCATTTTAATTGAGAATGGCTTTGGTCTGAAAAAAACACGTGCGTAGAAAATTTGTCAAACAGAGTTATCAAATGGTTCTATGTGATTTTTGAATAGCTACCTCATAAAATGTAATTCACTGTTAAATCAAAGAGGAAGGTACTAACAGCTGCCAAAGTAGTGAGTGTAATGGGAATGGATGGGTCCTTGGCTTTATGACGGTCCCGTTGTGGGCTCTGTGATGATGTGCAGGTCAGTTATGTTGCTGCAGGCCAAATGAAAAGGGTGCGAGCTGTTCCTGGCTTTGCTGGGTAAGGGACACTCTGCCCTAACGCAGAACTCCGTCCATTGGGAAAAACATTGTGGGGAAAATTCAAAGTAGTTGTCAATCGAAGGTAGTAGATTTGATCTGAGCCTGTAATGAACACGGACATCACCTCACAGCGTTATAGTAGCAATGTCATTCTGATAATCTTCAAACCGGGGTGATATTTACACAATTCATTATTACAGCCATTTTTTTGCTTAAATTAATTTTTCTTTATATTACAACACATGGACTGTTTAAAGTCAAAATAAAAACCCCTGTCTTAACCTCTGACACATGTAGTTATTGGCTTGCTGTATTCTAGGAAGATAAGCTAAACAGAGTTTTGCTTTACACTTCATAGAGACGACATGAGAGAATTCTATACTACCTATTTCAATTCCACAGTATTTAGAAGACTTGCATTCCAGCTTCTTTATGTTTGGCAAATGGTGCTGATGTATAGAAGTGACCAGTAGTCTTTATACCCAGAGACAGGATGATGAAGAAAAAGCCCTAACAGTAGGTGGCTGATGGTGCAGAGCGGGTGTGACGTGATGACAGAGTTTCTCACGAGGTTCACAGCTATTGATGTCTGGCTCACTTTGAGGCAATGCTGTATATGGGCTCGGTTTCTGCAGACACCAGTGTCTCACGCACGGTGTCAAATCATCCCAGGTCCGCTTTAGTCTCGGCATTTCCCATCAGAGATCGAGTTCACAGCTTTAAAGAGCATCAGTTCACATTGCAAAATATTATTTCATCTGCCTACCCTTTCTCTTTCCTTAACCCAGGGCATTGTTCAAATTCTGCAGTTCAAAAAGTATATTCTGCAACCAGACATTTCTAAGTTGGTAAATGAAGTGTCCTCGTTGGCTGAAGTGCATGGCATGAGCACCAGATCAGATGTTCTGAGTGCTGAAGAGGTTCTTGGTTAATTTGGATTTTTTTTTTCTCCAAACAGCCAAATATGGTTTAGGATTCAGAGTCCAAGTGCACCGACCACATGGAACTGCTGTGTAATCTGTGTGAGAGGTCACCGAATTCATTCATGATACAGTAGAGTATTTGTACAAAGAATGAATCGCCTCTTGTGCTGTCTCACTCTGTTCACCTTTCTCACTCTGTTCACCTGTCTCACTCTCTTTCTGTGTCCCTCAGGTGGCATGCCTCACTCACATTGCTGCAAACTACCTCAATGCAGGAAAAGAAGCACGAAGATGGGGAACTGCTCATGAGAGTATAGTCCCTTATCAGGTACGAGGATAACCTGTCAGCACATCCTAGCCTCTCTCTTTAATCCTGCACCAATTGCAGAAGTGCTAATTTGACTGAAAATAAAGAAAAGTTAATGTGAGCCAATTAGCCATTGCCTGTTGACATAATGAAGGTTGGCTGTCTTACCATTTTGAGCGAAGCATTCCTTCAATTCACCACTTTTCAACTCAACTAATGACATGAAAAGTGATCCCTCATTTTTATCTGGCCATAGTAGCCAATGAACAGTAAACCAGTAGCATCGTTCCAGACCCAGTGCATATTCTTATCCTTCTGTGTGGAATGGTGACCCATTGGGGAACACCTCTGACTCAGCATGGCTCTTCAAGTAGATGCTAGTAAAGGGACATATAAAGTGTTTGTGTTGTTATGACCTGTCTGTGTCCATAACATTACTGTCCTTAAATGACAAACCATAGGGAAGATGGATGCAAAAACAAGGCTACGCTTTCCAGATAGTGGGATTCAATATAAAGTTGTTTTTTCTAAATATTATGCCGCTGTTCTTATGTCAGGAGTGGCCTTTGTGCCAAAAGAATAAAATGCCATAGTCTTACAAAGAAAACGACAGCCTACCTAAAAAACAAAACCTGAAATCAAAGAGAGCAATTCTTACCTAACTCCCTATCACAGAATAAAAACTGAATGCCAAACCCCATCACCCAAACAAATGAATACAAATAAACAAATGAAAACAAATAGGCAGCTACTCACTACCTTCGGCAGGGTGATGGTGATGGACACAACACATCCATTCAACATGTAGCTTACAAACGAGTATTCGCAAGGAAGACCAATAAGCAGACATTGTGCACAAAATCATGACAAAACAAATCGCAAAACAAACTAAGCAAAGCTAATACAGAGCAACTCATAAGAAATGAAACACCACACAAACACAAATCTTTTCCCCCCAGTCACCCCACTTCTCCAGCCCTCCGTCTTCCTCCATCTTCTCATAGTGTGGTTTATTTATGTAACACTCGTGACTGGAAAAAGTCGGGAAGGAGCTGTGGAAGGGCAGGCAAAACGGGATGAGAGAAATCCTGGCATGGATCAGGAAACCAGCAGGATTGGAATCGTACCTGAAAATCATACTAGAGCACTAACAGCACAACACATGTGGATGTAACAGACGTCTTGTGGACACATGTGGACGTAGCAGAGGTGAGGGGCGTGGCCTCCTGACTCTTATTCCTGTTGTTGATGGCTGCTTTTTTTTTTTGATTGGTGGAATATGTCATACGATTTATCAACACCTCAGCGTCTGAAGGGAAGCCTGGTTCTAATGTGAAGCTGAAGTAACTGGCTTTGCTCTGGTGCACTGCTTTCTGTCTTGAACACCACTCAGACAAGAAGAAGGTGGTGGTGGTGGAGGGGGAGGTGTGGTAGAGAGGATTTGGGGGAGAGCATGTGGAGAAACACATTTACAGCAAACCAGAGTTTGACTTGTTTTAATTTCCTTGTTGGTTATGAGGCAGTAAAAAAAAAAGATGTGTCCCAGTGCCATAGCTGTGTGAATCACTGAGTGTTGGTTTGTCTGGCTTGGGCTTCGGTAGCTTAACTTTGTTAATTATGTGGTGCTTTGTGAGTTAACTCCTCAGACTGATTAGCACTGGTGGTGGTGTTTTTCTGTGGAAATGCTCCAGCCTCAGATGCATGCACCGTTAGTTGTCTAAGCTCTGCACACTTCACAGAGAGTTCTTAAAGGCCTCCAAAGAACACAGCGCTGCAGATTACAGCACTGCAATCTGAAGCCTATTTTCCATTTGATGAGAGGCTCCTGGCTTTTGTCTGGCTTTATAGAACTCATTGGTGGTTCTTTGCAAAATGTCTGAAGCTGGGTTCCAGGAAGAAGCCTGAGGAGCCCCAAATGTTCGCTGTGGCCTTCGTTCTTGCTCTGTGGATGTGACTTCAGCGGTGCACTTCGTAATTGGAGTTTGTGAGCTGGTCACTATTCCACCTAATTGTAAATGGAATTTTGAGCTCTGAGGAAATCTTAGGCTAATGAATATGTAAATATGCAGTGAGAGTACCCTGTAACATCAGGATCTGTGTTTCCTCCCAGCTTCAGTCCTATTTTCTGCACGTATGTGAGGCTGTGGAGGGCTCAGACGAAGCCCTGCTGTAGGCACTGCTCAGAGACAAAAAAAAAAACCTCTGTACATCTTAAACTGGTGATGTTTGTTTGAACTGATTTTGCTAAAATGTATTTATTGGATCAGAACATAGTTGTAATCCTACAAGACAAATTGTCTACTTTCACCTTGACATAAAGACCTGGCATTTAGTTGGTGTGAAATATTTTCGTGTTCTGAATAATTTCCCCAGTTGTGATAAATCCTGCTATGAATCTTCAGACACGCAACGTTGAAAGGAGCACAGCGTTTCTGCAGTGAAGCAGATGTCACGAGCATCCAAAAGTTCAAGTTTTCTTATGAACTCTGAACAATATAAAAAGCCTCAGACTTGGCCCTTTTTACTGTGCTTATGGTGCTCACTCCTGACATCACAGATGATCGTGCACAGATGATCGTGCGCTCTGCAGTGAATCTGTGACTTGGCCGTTCACCAGCGTGCTCTTTAACGTGCTCCGTGAGCCGTCCTGCCTGTTTCCCTGTTGGCTCCCCTGGCTGTCCTACGTCACCTGGCCTCGTCACGTAAGACTCGGCGTGCGTGCTCAGCCGGAGCGGTTCTGACAGTTCTGAGAAGGTTGCGGTGATGTGCGTGAGTGCTGGTCGACCTGAGTAGGCCAGGGAGGACCAAAGGTGACATGTCTCCCAGAGATCTGCAGCAGGCGCTATTCCAGCAGTAGCTCAGTAGGAAAAGCAGCATTTGTTATTGGTGTGTACTAGTCTACGTTTCTACCTTTGCCAGTTGCAAAGTGCATTCATTATTCAGGATCCTTTCAGTTGTTTTACTTTACTTTGAAACACACGGAGGAGGTCTAATATTCTATTTAGTAAATATTGAGATTAGTTAAGTGAGAGATGTGTGTATTGGAGCTAAATTGAATACAGGGGTAAACTTTACCCTGAACATATTTCCTGTGCAAAAGTATATTTATGGATTTTCTTTTTCTGTCATTATACCCAATCCTGTGCTAATGTGATTTTTTAAAAGTCATTAATCAAAGTAATTCATTCACAACCCATTCAACAGCTGTTTGCATATAGTGTTACTATTATAACAGACACTAGAGGTCAGGTCAAGCATTGCATTAGTATTTGACACAGCATTGTTCTTGCAATACGATCCACTGGCTCCTTTCTGTTTAAGATCCCATTTTGCCCCAAGACTCTGTGAAGGACCTTATTAAAGAACTTGTTAAAACTATTTTCTTTTTAGACCTATTGGATTCTGCCTTACAGGGAAGTTGTTTTATGATTTATTGGCTCCCAAACATGCTTGCCACCGGGCAGGATTTGAAACCACTCTGATCTTTTGAGGTCTTGCCATGTGTTTACATTGTGTCCATAAAACCTTGCTGTCCTTTCTTAGGCGACGATTATGTGTGTTGTGATCAGAGAGACTCGCGGCCATCACTCACGAGGGTAGCAGCTGTGCTGACAGCTTGTTTATGTCTTCACCCACTGTCCTGTCCTTATAGCCTCTGTCTCGGTGAAAACGCGCTGGCGGTTTGGACGATGGCTGCTCTGAGTTTTGTGCTTCGTAGCCAAAGCCCGGCGTGTCCCTTCGGAGCAGAAGAATGCTGGTTAACCAGGAGTCGACTTGCGGGGTCAGCATGCAGCTTCGGGTCCCGTGGCCTCGGATACCGTGGGGCAGCCAGGAGACTTGTGGGGACCTTTTCCTGGAGCGTCGTGGTGGCCTCCTAGAGAGTTCATGCCATTCTAGAACTTTCAGTGACTCACACCAGGGACCTACAGTATTACTTGCCCTTGTCTGGCTTTGGGTCTGTGCTCAACAGAAAGCACATGCAAAGACAAAAGGGCTTGTGTGAAATCAGTGAACAATGAAAAATGACAAATGCATGTGTTTGACCAGTATTGTTGGATTAACCAGATGGCCGCTGACGTTCTTGACATCAGAGAGTAATTTTCCTTCTGCATACAGTCACTTTACTGCAAAAAAAATTACACCTCAAGCGCAAATATCTCAAAACTTGACAAATGTCATATTTCTTCCGTTTCTTACATGCCACTATGCACATAAAATTACACTTAGTGCTTTAACTTATTTCCATGAACGGCCTCAGCCAGTTGGCGTGCTTTCTTTCTTTAGACATTTATTTCCTAAATGCTTTTCGTAGGAATGCTGAAGTAAGATCACATTCCTCCTCTTGTCATGATCCTGGGCACAAAAATCTGATTCCGGCTAGTCGTGCTCTAAAATGCTATGAATGTTGGCTGGGGGGTAACTTGGGGCTGTTCGTGCTGTGTTCTGTCACTCGACTGGCGGTGCTCTTGTGGTGGACAAGCGGAAAAGATTCCGTTATGCATTTGCCAGAAAATTTGCTCTGGTGGTTTCTTCTCGGACTCCTCTGAGCCTTTTGAAGACAGAAAAAAATGCGAAACACGCTATGTTTGGGCATCTCCGTTCCCTTCTGCCTGCTCCGGACTGCCTAAATGACAAAACAACCCAGCCCAACTGCACATGCAGGCACCAAGATCAGAGCAACATTGTTGGTAGTGTGAGATACTGGAACCTAATGCAACATGGCAGTGCCCGTCTTTGAGGGGGGTGTGGAGCTCTTCATTATGGGCATGTTTTCACAGTTCCAGCATGGACTGGCATCAAAAATAGTATTTTAATGCTATAGGTGTCTAAAAATGTAAATGGCCTACTAAAAATAGTTTTTTTTTTTTTTTTTTTTCTTTTCGTGTGGAAAAAGTGATGAAGCTTCAGATTTTGATACTGGAACATTTAGACGGAATGCCCTGATGTTCTTGTTTTTCTGCCCTTTTCATTTTTCAGTAGAACCGTGAAATATATGCATTTAGGTTGATCTGAAGTCCCCGGACAACGGGAACCGTTCTCAGCAGCTGGTCTGAGTAAGCGAGCGTGCCCATCAGAGACCTCCGGGAGCCGTGCTGTGCTGTTGCTCCCGGGCACGCCACTTTACATGAGCCTAGAAGCGTCATGTGATGAAAGCAGTTGAAGTGCTTTCTTTGCTTTTTACTGGTCAATCAGGACCCACAACATGCTGGGCTCTTAAAGAGTGCGTGAGGAGCTCAAAAGCTGCTTGTGCTGCAGTCCGCAGGGTCGCTCTCTCCCAGCGGTGCCCAGGCAGGTGCTGGATTCCTTTATTTGAAATCATTTAATTTGATGGGCTACATTTTGTCAAAACACCTGTCTAGTTATCTGTAACCTTCCTTGCTTGGATTTTTGTACTGCCTTTGCGGGCACCAGCATAAACACACATGTGCAGACACGGATAAGGACTTTTTGTAAGTGAGGTTAGGAGCATGAAAGCACGCTTTGTTTTAAGATGTTCCAAAAGATGGGTCTTAATTTGACACTCATCTTTTCCTGTGAGTTCCTTGTAGGGCCCGCCTGATATGGAAGATTTTGTTTATTGGTGGGCTTTCCGGTGATGCAAATAAACCGTAATATCAGTTTTAGGCAAATGATGTGATTGGTCGAGCCCTAGTTCTGGGCATAGAATTCCAAAAATAAAGCAAAAACTGACCCCAAAACAGGAAAAATGCACAGGAAGATGTGGTGCAGATGTGTGTGTGCTGGGAAGGTTGGCCTCTGAGAGGTTATCTGCACACAGGCAACTTCCCCTGGCTGCTGTTTGGTTTGGGTTCAGCTCTCTGGTTGGCCGTTCATAGACCTCGCTGTTGTGTTGTTTAGTGTTTTTGTTGTCACTGAAACTGCTCTGCTCAGCCAGGGAGTGGATTGCGTTTCCTGGGCACATTTCGCCTTGTTCACGGTGAGCAGTGGTGTTTTCTTCTGAATCACTGCAAGAGGAGTCATGGAAGAGTAGCAGCACTCTCCAGAACAGGCAGCCAAACAAAGATTCCCCTGCCAGTTGAAGTTTGGTCCACCTCTTCCTCCTTATTGAATTGTTTAATTAAGGGGGTTTTGAGTAGCAATTAGTTGGAAACAAATTCTCTTCCAGTAAATATCCATTTGCATTTGGAAACACATTTTCCCATCAGTTCAGTAGTTTAAATAGAATGTGGAAAGGTACAGTTGACTACCTTAATAAATTTGAGAAGCACTTATTGAAGTTTTAAATCAGTTCATTGTCACAGAACACACAAATAATTGCCCAAATATCAAAGCAAGGGTGATCATGCCAATATGCAGCCTTTCCTTGGCCCGATGAGGACACCTGGAAAGGAGCCCGGACTCGGGAGGCCTTGTGCTGTTCTGGATGGTACCAAATAGTGAAGTTAAAATCCAGATCAGATCTACCCAAATTGGATCGAAACATAAGTGCTTGGATCACATTGATGTAAGATCAGTGAGATAAACCACTGACACCTGCTTAATCTGTCAAAGATCTCAAGGACTACGGATTGCGTTGGACATCAACAGGATGCGGGAGACCCTGGAGCGTAGCCTGTGAGAAGTTCCTCATGTGCAAGGGTTAAAGTGTGCGTGAAGGTGGCGGAGCACACTGCTGGCTCTTCTGCCTCATCTGCATGGCATGCAGAGCTGTGATCTGGTACTATAATTTGATGGAAATGTAATTTTTTTCCCTAGTAATCTTCAATCAATTTAATTAAGCAATCTGATCAGTCATGCTGGCGTCCAATGTCCGACCTCTAGACAGCTGCACACTAGCTCTGGTTTACTCCTTTCCTACTAACCCATTACCAAGTCCTGTTTGCATTCGTCTCTCTGTTCCCTTCCTCTCGTGCTGGTTTTCACAGTCATGCAAGTGTGTTTTCAATTCTTCATGCTCCTTCATGGTGTTTCAACGTGATACATGATTTATGCCCTAATGCCTAAAACATTGTATTTCCTAGGCAATTGGTGGTGTTTTCCCATGCTATAGCATTACGTTCTCAAAGTTATTTCAGAGCAATTGGTCTTGTGAGTATCTAGCTAAAATTTGCATAGCCAAATAAATGGTCACCTTGGCTAGATAAATCAACCATTCCTATATACAGTAGTCTCATTTAATGTGGATTAATTTTTAATAACTTTGATAGGCACTTGTGTAATTTTTTGCTGCTTTGCCAGCTGGTCATTGCTAACAAGTAAACTTCAGCCTAGCTAGCAAATGTGTGTATATTCAGCTTCTAAATAAGATCACCAGTTTATGTTTAATCTTGTAAATCAGATCCTCAACTGAATTCAGCTATATATGGATGGCCTAAGGAAAAAACTGTTATTACTGAACTGTGTTCAAAAGGTATGACTCAGTGTTTATTTCACTGTGAGGGAGTCTGCAATGGAGGAAAAATTGGTTCAAGGCAAAATTGAAAAACATGGGATACTTTAAAGGTTTTGCCATTCACCTGTAGTTAAATGAAGCCAGTTAAATATAAACTAGTGTAAATCATTTGTCCATATCAGTGCTGAAAAGTAATGCTAATAAAATTTAGCAATTTTGTTAACACATTTAAAATTTTTCTTTTTTTTAACCACATGGAATATAAGCACTGGAAGGTTATTAAGCCAAAGAATCAGTTACAATATGAATATTAAGAATGTGCTCAGTTACATGTTCTCATGTATATCATACTATAATCTTTTTTAATATAATTGTGTGCATGTGTATTTTTATAGGGCTTCAGGACAAAAGATGGATACCTTGTTGTTGCAGCTGGTAATGACCTACAATTCATCAAAGTGTGCAAAGTAAGGACATCATTTTTCTAAGCAAGTAGTTTTTCTAAGTATAAACTAAAACCAATATTACTATACATTTATACATAACCAACACCCCAGGTACATTAACACGCAACTCGAATACAATATGAATATAATGTGCTTTTAAATGGCAAAATGAGATTTTATTCCACTCTACTCTATCTTTCCATTCTTGCTTCTGTTTGTCCCATGTCTTTATCAAGGTCCTGAGTCTGAATGACTTGGCAGAAGATCCCAAATACAAGACCAACACCTTACGAGTGCAGCACCGCAGAGAGCTGCTGGAGCTTCTCTCTGCGAGGTGAGGCGGCCCTCCTATCCGTCCGGCCGACCTGCTGACTGGGGCGTCCCACAGACATTCCTCCAGCCACGGCCAGCCAGGAACACAGCTAGCAGCCAGATGTTCCACCTCTTACTCCTCATGGAACAGTTAGGGCCCTCATTATAAGCCATATCTGGGTTTCCTCTCGGAGGTCAGCTTGTCAGAGTTGGGGAAGAAGGTTGACATTCCAGACACGGGTGTGTCGTCAGTTGTAGGCGTGTGCCTGTCGTGTTGAATAATCTGAAGCCAGCAAGAGCAGAATGTACACACATAAACGCCGGACATGCATATTTTACTGTATTCACATATATATTAGTGTGCAGATTTTTATACTTATTTTAATGATGGGTTTCAAAGATAGTTTAAAAAGCACTTTATAATTTACAATAGAAAATATGTATTGTGTAAATATATACAATATATGTAAATTGTGTCTGGGAATGCCATTAAAAAAAAGATTACAGAAATCGATGCACAAGCTTAAGAGAGGGGTACAACATTGTCAAACGCTTTCCATATTTTGAAATATTTGTGTAGTCACCCATCAATTTGACTTTCAAGGTCAGAGTGCATATAAAGTTAGTAAAACGTCAGGAAACTAATTCATTCCAGAGTTTTATGTCATGAATACAAAGGATTTTGTTCTAACATAAATCTGTATCTTTGGCATTACAGTGAGAGTTTAGATTGTGTTGATGAATGGCGTTCCCAACAGGCAGCATGGGAATTGAGAAGATGAGCAGGCCAGTAGCTGGTCCCCGGAGAACACCTTGAGTAGCAGAGTCAGACGTTGCCAAACGCAACAAAATAATGTCTGTCAGTAAGATACGATCTGAATCGGGCTAGAGTCAATTATGTAATACCAAAATCTGAAAGGCTGAAAATGAAAAATGTCACGGTTTTCTGTAGCAAAAGGTGTGTTGAGTACGTTCGGATGAGGACAATCTTCAGGCCTTCAGAGCCACCAGGGAGGAGCCCGTTTTTAAAAAAAAAAGAATATAGATGAGAGGAGGAGTTCTGTGAGCAATGGCAGCGGAAACAAGAACGCCCCACGTAAATGGGAACGCCCCGCATATTAATGTGAAGCTGGATAGAAACATACGACTGAACACGCATACTTTAAGAAGTGGTGCTTAATATCTTAGACTTCTCCCTTCTGTAACTAGGGCTGGGTTATAACATGTGTGCTCAGAAATCCAGATTCTAGTTTTTTAAATGCATTTTTATTAATGGTGAGTCTAACAGTTGATGCTTGTCATGCAAGGGGTTAGTCATTGGAGTGTTGTTGCTAGGCAGTATGGACAGCAGTTGACAATGTTATTTTACTAAACTAGTTAGGTAGTTCCTGAAGATAACATGTAGCCATTGTGTCAAATGGACAGTATAATGATGTAGTAAAAGTGGGAAAAATGCTAGAAACATTCTCAAAGCCTTTGAGTAGTTCAGTGACTGGGCAGGAATAAGTGGTTGTGGAAATGCTGATTTTAACCTCCAACTAAAACCACAAACATGAAATGAAAGGAACTTTCCAAATACAAAACACCAGTCTCAAATGTATACACCAGTCTCAAATGTATACACAGTTTGTGCTTTGTGTTGATTGTGAAGAGTTCCTGGGTACTGGGAAGGGTGCTATGATTCTGACTTCATTCGTACTGTCAGCACTTGGTGGGGTTGGTATGTAGCTTTTCAAAACGCTTTGAAATGAATATTTTATTTTTCCGTTTGCAGTAATTTAACATCACAAAGTCAAACCAAAATTTAAAAGCTAAGAAGCAACTACACTGGATGCTCATTAATGTGCATAATAACAGTTTCTAACTGCTGCTGGTTTTATACAAATGTCCAGTTCTTCGGGGCTTAACTCAATGCCTCAATCTTGAACTTGTGCATCTGCAATAACCCTAACTATACAAACATTTGGCAATGTATTCTGATGGTTTTGTCAGATATTATAGGGGAAAGAAGAAAAAACAAAACAGTAGACTAGATGATAACAGAGTTATACATATCAGCTCATCATCCAGAGAGACGTTTTGAGGCTCGGCTGTGTATGTGCGTGTGATTTGCTTGCGTGTGACTGTGTGGTTCGGGTGATGTCATCAGCCGTCGCTCCAGGGCTTGAAGGGTGCAGTTACCAGCCTTGCCAGGGCCACGTGCGTCGGCTTTCACAGCACGCCGTCCTCTGCCCTTGTTTTTCCTTTCCGTCTCTGCTCAGTAAAAACACTTACGCTGCTTGCCTGCCCTCTCGCCTCCTTCCAGGTTCTCAGAGGAACCCACTGCCGAATGGCTGAGGCGTTTCGAAGGGACCGGAGTGCCCTGCGGCCCCATCAACACCGTCCAGCAGGTGTTCTCCGACCCGCAGGTCAGCCTCCCCACGCACGGCCCCGGACCCCGGGCCGAGTGGCAGCGTCACTCCGGCTTTACTCACACCCACGTGAATTGCTTTTAAAAAGAACAAAACTCTCACCGATATACTGAAAGGAGGGCGCAGGGGTTGTTGAAATCATTGCAGCACAGTTTTCATTGTGAGATGACATCTGTCTCTAATAGGTAAGATCTTAATGTTACCCTGCTGTAAGGAGAGTGGTAGCAGACGTGCACCTCAGCAGGAAAAGGGTATCCACCATAGTTTTTTTTTTTGTTATTGCAGCATCAGTGACGCAGTATAAATCTTTTCTTCCATGTTGATAATAGAAACAAAAGTGCACTTTTAGGACATACCTGCCCCGGGACACTAAGTTAGGCACTGGAATGTGAACGTGTCTATAGTGACAGAGATGCAGAGTTCCCTTTGCATGTTTCTGGTTGTTTAACACCACACACACGTGTTAGTGGAGAAATTCGCTGCTTTCTGAGGAGGGCTAGTTGGCAGAACAATAAAACCGAGCAGACATGGAGAGGAACAAACTCTTAATTATGTTTCTGCCTTGGTCCCTCTCGGAGCTGATTAGAAACAGTCCTCCACTGGGACGGAATATAGGTGAACCTTTTAGGTTTGATTAATTGTTTTTTGCTGTAAAATAAAATTGTGATATTTTATATGACAACTTTAAACATTATTCTTT
This sequence comes from Brachyhypopomus occidentalis, assembly GCA_020368025.1. Lineage (NCBI taxonomy): Eukaryota > Metazoa > Chordata > Actinopteri > Gymnotiformes > Hypopomidae > Brachyhypopomus > Brachyhypopomus occidentalis. The sequence goes on from JAGXOD010000055.1 coordinate 773,306, forward strand.
TAGGATTTTTTATAACACTATGAAAACACTGTTGCTAATAAGTAGGAACATAATCATGTAAGTTTATTTATTAGATTAACTACAATTATTTAATGTCTTAGTTACACTGTTCCAGAAGATTATTTTTTGGTAAGGATATGCTACTCTTATATTGTTGCAATATTAATTGTTATAGTAGAGCCACACTATCTGTGCAATAATTATGTATTTCCTAAATCAACATGATATGCAATTTCATCTATGTTAAATCAGAAAGTAGCATAAGTCTAACCAAATCTTGATCTCAAAATCTTTCTGAACTTGAAAAATCTGTATATTATTACACCCGTAGGTTTCTGACATTGTTAATGTATTCTGACTAAAGATGGAGTGCTAAGTGCATACCAGGCTAATTCATAGCTGCATAGTGCGCACACGGAGAGAGCCTATTGGAGCTTCAGGTACAGGGGATACGCTGTCTGCACACCACAGTGTCACTGAGTGTGTTGAGTGACTGACAAAACAAGCACTGGTCTGGTCTTCTTGGTAGGGAATGCTGCATTGTTTTGAAATTTCTATTGTAGTATAAATACCTAAAACTATTTCATTGTAGTAGATTTTTTGTTGTTGATTATGGCTAGGTATGAAGTGTCTAACTGATTTTTTCTTTTAATTGTTGAATGATTGTTTTGCACATTTAAGTATTTCTGTATAGTATATGACTTTGTACCAGTAAGCCAACATTAAAACCACTGGTGGCTAATGTGAATAACATTGATTATCTAGTTACGGTGGCACCTGTCTAGCGGTGGCATGTATAAGCCAGCAGATGATCCGTCAGACCGCAAGCCTAATCTGAGTGACAAGGGCCAAATCTTAATGGCTAGGGGATGGGATTAGAGCTTCTCCATAACACCAGGTCTTGTGTTATGCAGAGATTGGTAGGGTCATGAGTGAATGCTAGCCTGACTGGTCCAACTCCGCAGAAGCACTGCTGTAGCACAAATTGCTGAAAATGTTATTGCTGGCTATGATGGAAAGGTGTCAGAACACGGGGCATTGCAACTGACTGCATATAAGTCTGTATACGACAGACCAGCTGTAGGCCTGGACCATAAAGCAATGGAAGAAATTGTCCAGTCTTATGAATCATGATTTTCTTTTACATCATGTGGATGGCCAGATGCATTTGTATCACCTGGGAAGAGATGGTGCCATTATGGGAAGAAGGCAAGCTGGCCTAGGTAGTGTGAAGCTCTGGGTAATGTTCTGCAGGGAAACCTTTGGTCCTGGTATTCACATGGATTTTGCTCTACATTTCATGTGGATTTCACTTTAGGCGCATCACCTACCTAAACATTGTTGCATACCAAGTTCAACCTTTCATGATGTTGATTTTCCCTAATTGCAGCGGTGTCTTTCAGCAGGATAACATGCCCTTCCACACTGCTAGACCTTTTCAGGAATGGTTTGAGAAACATTATGAAGACTTCAAGGTGTTGACTTGGCCTTAAAATTTCGTCAGTTGTCGATCTGATCAAGCGTCTGTGGGATATGCTGGAAAAACAAGTGAAATCTGCAAAGGTCCCGCCTCGCAACTTACAGGACTTAAAGGATCTTCTGCTGTCGTCTTTGTGCCAGATATCACAGGACACTCGCAGAGGTTATGTAGAGTCCATGCCTTGATGGGTCAGAGCTGTTTTGGTAGCATCATATTCGACAGATGGTTTTAATGTTATGGCAGGTCAGTCCATGATTTCAGGGTAGGATTGGACTGTATACAATTATGTATAGCAGACATGCAGAAGGTGTGGGAGAGGCTACTAAAATTAGGAATATTTGTTAGTTTTTGTCAGCATGAAAGACATCTGTGCTTGGTAGCAAGAGAATGGACCTTGAGAGAAGCAAAGTCAGAAAAGGATTATTTTTAAGACGGCTGAAAACATAAATATCTTTACATATAACACAATCTGTCATGTTGATTGTCTTAAGAAATGCCCAGGTGAATTCTGATAGTCGTCAATAAGGACTGCATGTGGTGATGATTTCTGTGAGAGGCTGAGTGGAAACATAAGTTTCAGATGTCATTTCCATAGTAAGGTGTGTGAGCTGGTTTGATTTGTTCAACTGACACTCTAGATTATCATAATGGACATTTGTTGGTCTTTTGTTATGCACCATATAACAGAATCTCACCGTATAAATACTGAAATGTGGTCATTATTCATGGTATTTCTTCTCAGACTTCACATATGATCACTTTAGGCTTTTGAAAAGCCTGCAATAAGTCAGTTTGTGTTCCTCTGTATGAGACCTCCTATGACCCAAGGTGCTTCATTGCTGTCTCCTGTCTTTCTTCTCCCTGTGAGGTCAGGAGTAGTGACGTATCTTCCATCAACGTTAACTTGGCTTGTTTGTATCACAAGGCAATTCTGGGAATCTCCACAGAATCTGAGGAATGGTGTTTGCAATGTGAAACCGCATATCCAGTTAAGGATGGCTTCTTCAGACCCTCCACAGTCGTTTATACCCAAGAGTAGAAATACAAGGTGTTGATTTACGCATTTATATGCTAGTGGCCACTTTTTATTAGATTGACACACCTTTTAAAATGGGTGGGCATACCTAGATACCTGAATATAATACTGCATATTTCAGCACATCTTTTACCCAGGAACAAAAGTTCTGTTGGTTTTCTTTGTCTTTCATGAATTGTGTTTACTGGCAGACGGACAGGTCTTCAGCATAAGTGCCGTGTCAGTCCAGTTCATATAAAAATGGTATGGATCACGTCCTTATTTAGCCAACTGTGTGATTGGCAGTGCCCCAGGTTAACGCTCGTCGTCCAATGCACAACTCAGAAATTAATAACACACTCGTAACACTGTGGTTTTTTAGACGCAACGTTTGCTTGTATATGTCTAGTGGGAATTTTCCTGGAGTAGAGTAAAAGGAATTCTAGTGCTTGCTTTATGAACTGTTTCACCTTTCTTCATCTCTTTGAAGTCTGTTTTAGATTTGGTTAAAGACTGAGTTTGATTTGTAGCCCAGGTGAACCAAGAAGAAATTGGAAAAATTACATTTTCGAATAGGACTCATCCGTTTAATTTCGTGTTTGAAATAGCTAGAGATGTCTTCTTATGCACCTCTTCATTGAAATGAATAAAACTATTTCAGTTTTAAATGAGTAAAGTAAACCTTAACTTTGCTTCTTTGCAAGAATAGTTTTCAGTGACGCTTACTCGTTTTGCACTAACATGTCGCTGTGTGTTTAACGTGTAATGAATTCGATCGCTGACTGACAGGTCATCTCCTGTGAAATGGCTTGTGTTAGGTTGACGCCATTATAGTCTTTCATAGCATCTGGATCACTTGTCGGTGTCTCAGCTTCACAAAGCCCATGGCTGTTGGCAGGTGGGAAGGGTACCAGCAGTGTCTTTGCCAATCTGTACACCTGGATCTAGTCTGCAAAATATTAATATATAAATACATGATTTTAATATTGCCATTGCGCAGATGTTGGGCTTGACTGCAATTTCTAGAGGATATGAGACACATGAATGCATGATATTCTCACAGACAAAAAGAATTTCTCTTCTTTCTCTTCTTAACACTTAGGTTTCCAGTAGTTGATGCCTAGACGATATTGTTGCAGAATGCATGTGTGTACGTCAAGGTGTGTTTGTGTGTGCACCACAGACACGTGTACTGCCATAAAGACTTCTGTTTATGACTCTTTTGAATCTTTTTATGCACCTTTCCAATAGCATGCTTCTGTTTTGGCAGCTAGGCTTAAACTGAGATTACAATTCTAGTATTAATTCTACTTGAACTACAAAATCTGGCAAAATGTATCTAATCCTTCTTTCCTAAAGTCTTGCAACATTTTAGGTAATTTTGTTGATTCTTCCACTTCCATAAGTGCATGTTACAAGGCTGTTTTAAAATGATAAGGTTGAATTGTTAATCTTGTATTTAAACGAGTTTAGCCTCTTCTTCTCATTGCCCTTACCTTGACAGTGTATGTAGCAAACTGGCACAAGATGAATACATTTCTCTAAATAGTTTGTATGAAGGGAGGATGCTATTTGCCAACTAACATAATTTCTAAGGCAAACGTTTTTCAGCACATTGAATGATTGCCAAAGGTTTTAAAGCATGTACGTTTTCCCCCTGTGCTTGTCTTTAGCCAACAAGAGGAGCCTTTAGACTTGTCCAGCTGCACACAATAACAGATAATTACTGACCTTGGTGATGTCTCACGGCAGACTTTTCCACCAACCGTTTACAAGCAAAGGGATGTTTCCGGGCCCCATGGACCTTCAAATGCACCCAAATGAGCCAACAGCCAAGCAGCCGAGTTTAAACAGATGTTGCAGGGACCAGTGAGTTCCACAGGTTTCAAGACTCTCCTCTTATTCTTCTCCAGTTAAGGCCCTTGCTTTGACCAGAGAGATGGGCTCACCCATGTCCAGTAATGGAATGTTTACCATGGCATTTACTGCATGAATAACCTTCAGCAATGCTTCTGTCTTGGCGTAGTTCAAGGTTTATTTTTATTGTGGCTCAAGTCCTTTTCTTGTTTTCACATATTTATACTGAACAGATGGTTGCTTATACAAGTTGTCAAAAAAAAAGGACTTCAACGATTAACTATAATAATCGTTAGAACGAATATAAAACAAATCAATATAAAATTAAATATTTGTCAAATGCATATAAATTGTATCATCAGTTTAAATCGCTGACACGAAAGTTTAAGGCTTGTAAAAAAGCTTTTTGTTTTAAAAGAAAACATTAATTTCAAGTTGGACAGTTGTTTAAATGTGGTCACTAACCAATGACCTTGGGAATGGGTTTTGGGGCTGCAACATCACCGTAGCAACGAAAAATGTACCACGATTTAAAATTAGTCAACTTCACCGACATATAACAAAAGTGGGTCTTTGTGTAACCTTATTCACAATTACAAGAAACTGAACCAATTTCAGAGAGAAAACCTTTAAACAAGCTTCATACTTGCTGATCAAACCAAAGAGGAGAATACCTCTTGTTGTTTCTCTCCCGAGAACGAGTATATCATTTATTCATTTATTACAAAGGTTACTGAATCAATGAAAATGATTTCAAATGCTGTTAAATATATATATATATATATATATATATATATATATATATCTCCGTATGCTCATGTATAAAGATCTGAACCTGAATGCTTATCACTGACTCCAGAAAGACATTAGACTTTAGAGAGCTATGCAATTTGTCTGTTCAAATAATTTATCTTATAACTTTCAGTTATTAATTTCTTCATGAACAGGAGTGACATACAATATTTCCATGTTTAAGGAATAATGAATCACCAATAAGATATCATATAATCTGTACTTCACATCTCCTATATTTTAAATATAGGAGAAATATATGACAAAATAACACATGGAAAAAAAATCACATGACAGTGTGTTCCTGACTTATGGAGATGTACTGTGAGAGCTAGATACAGTAGTAATGTTTGTCTGACATCAGACCGAGATCCATTTTTGTGGTCTTGAGCTTCTGTGGAAGTGATGATGCCATGTTTTGTAACCGGATCGGTTCAGCCTTTACATACTGCTCTGGGTCCCAGCGTTCAGGGACCCTTCCCTCCCTGTGTTGGGTCTGGCCCTTTCCCACACACTTGCACTCACTGAGACCCATCAGTGCAACTGAGTGGAGAACGAGGAGAATGAAGCTCACTTATGTTTTCAGAAAGAGTAGAAACAGCTGGAAGCTGCGATGGACCTTGAATGGGTCACTGGGCTTTGAATTTCCAGTCTGTCATCATCAATAATAGAGAAATATGGGAGGGATTGCAGGAGAGCGATTCGGAGGAGAAAAGACTGACAAATTGATTGATATCAGTGATCGATGGTTACACTGATGTGTAGCAGGACTTATGATTCCAGCGAAAAAAAAATAATCTGGTCACTGATGAGTTGACTTTTTAAATTCCTTTCATAATTCTTTCTACACTCCCAAACTAACTTTTAATAGATGAGTACAGCTAACTTTTAATAGATGAGTACGATCGTTGTGGGTCAAAAGCTTTACTATGGAAAAATCTCAGGAAAACAACCTGTATGACACTACTCCTTTGGGTGGTAGTCGTCTGCAGTCTTGGTTGTTCTTGGACTAAATGGTACACTTCAGGGAACACGGCACCAGTGATGGAGGATTGTGGGAAGGGTTTATGAATGTCATAGAAGGGTCTGCTGTGAATTAGTGCAGGGTCCTGAAGCAACTGATTTTTTTCCAAGGTCCGAATCCAAAGTCCACCTGGGAATGTTGTTATTGTGTTTGGTTGCTTGCTGTGAATTAACAGATAAGATTTCTTATTTTAGGCTTAGGACTGAAGGATTTGTGAATCGGCTAAAGTCATTTATGCAAGATTACTTTAGATTAAGCAAGACGCATTTTAGCATATTTTTTTTACATTTACTAGTTCTCTGTGCTGTTTGAAAGACATCTGTGATGAGTACCTTCTATATGGAGTGTTCTACTCCATGTTCTCCAACGTAAAGAAAAGATAATTCTCTGTCCAGTCATTTTGTATGCTAATCTCCACAGCTTTAAATTGACCCTCAATTGGGTGGATTTCTCATTTGGCAGAACTCCATTAATGATTTAAGCTATTTCCACTTTATAGAAATGGATTCATATTATCAACAGTCGGTCTCATTAAAGGAATATTGCTAAACCTCAAATCTTGTTTTCATTGTTCAGGCTAATTTAATATGGTTTTTGAACACTTAAAGTGAGTTCTGGAAAATATAATATACATGAGCAGAGCATGGCTACCAACAACACTTAGAAAAAGTGTGAAACAGTAAAGTAGTCCAAGGCATTTTGTTCTTTGTTGAGGCTCAACATAAAATTGATACAATAGGTCAACTATTACATCACTGCATTAATGGTACATCAGGTGCTAAAAGCATTTTCTCATCTTGTTTCCTGTGGAGGGGACCTTTCCGCTGTCCATAACTCTTAAACCAAGCCTCTGACAAATAAACATTGTAAAACCATTTTCAATTTTCATGAGTGCTGCTTGTTTTTCTCTTGACAGTTAACGATGAAATATTTCTTTAATGGTGTTTCCATTAGACACTTGCTTAGTTTATTTAACTGGACAGTCATGTTTTGGAAGCTATGGTCATGCAGGTATGCGGTAGTTAACAGTGGGTATACCGACATGATGTTGGCACTGTTGAATTTTATTCTTCAGACTCATTTGGTTGTGCTTTTTGGTGTTGATAGATCAAAACTCATCTTGAATTTTCTCCAAGATTCTTGACTTGTGTGTTCCTGAAAACACAGTGAGACTTTGGTATTTTAACATAATCTGGAGAAAAAATGAAGTGTTCATGGAAGTACCGATTTACTGCACAGCAGTTGTGGCTTGTAACCAACCTCTCATAAAATGAAGGAGGTGAAGTTTCCAAGAGTCAGCAGCTCATTGCTATGTCTGGCATAATGTTTGGTGTGTAACGTTAAAAAAAACATGTGTAATCAGAGTGACAACAGTAAATGCTGTGAATGGGAGTTTTGGGACAGTGGTGTGTGATGTCTGCTTGGTATGATGCCATATAAATTGTAGAATTGAAGCTTGCAGAGTCCATGAAAAAGAATATATGTTACGATGACACACACTTCATATTCCACAATTATTCACGTGGTACATAAATATTTTGAGCTATTGCAAATCTGCGTGTGCTCTGAGAGTCTTCATATCGCCCCTTACAGCCCTTCTCTATATCATCCTGTTCTCTCCGTGTTTTCTGGTAACAAAAAAGTCGACTGCATGGCGTGAGTCACATGGGTGGCGAATAAGCACTTAAGTGTTTCCTGAAGGGTAAAAGGGGCAATGAATGGGATGAAGAGGATGGAGTGATTCCTGTTGTGAACAGCTGGTGCATAGCGACGGCCAGTGTGGAAGTGATGGTTAAGGTTTTGCCTCGTCTGGCTTGCCTGCATCTGTTGTCGCAGATGGCCCATCACAAAAAATTACTCAAGTCTTCAACAAGCTGGAATAAGGTTACATACAACTCCAACCATGCACAATTTTGGGGCCAAAATTATTTTCATTATCCAAATTTATTGATTATCATGCTCCATGATAGGTTTTATTATTGCTAAATTTCGAGGGCCAAATTTTAGCTCTCCATGATGGGACCTCTTCACTCTTATGCTGTTCCATTCCTGCAGAAGCTGAGATCCAGTATAGTAAGATAGTTAGCATAAATGACTAAAAATGTGAGGTCACATCATTACCCTGAAATGTCAAGCCATACTACAAATGCCACTGCGTCAGTAAAAGGGTCGTTGAAGGTCAGCCCCTTCCCGCACACTGCACGCTGTCTGTGAATCTTCCACGAAGGCTTGTGTGTTCATTTCCTCTCTAAAGAAAGAACTTGAGTTTGGGAGTTAAAAGCAACTGCTGATATATTGTGATAGAGCCATGATGCAGAATAATTTATGCCCCCTTCCTTATGGGAGGACATTAATATGTCCAAATGGCCCCCAAATTTCCTCATGCCCCAAGGGGGGGCTTGGGGGGGGGGGGGTGGTCGGGGGGCGGCGGACGTGGAGGAAACGGTGAAACCGTGCTCTGGAAGTAGATTTTGTGGGTCTTCATGGAGCCATAAATGTCAGTGTGTGTCCAGCTCGGGCTAGCCCCTGAGTGAGTTTACTCTCAGGCTGAAGGACCTTTGGATTTGTCCCTTCTAATGATTTTGGAGGTTCTTGTCTAGTCTGTTATACATCCTCCAGACTCTGTCTCACCCACCACCCTCACAGAATCAATGAAGGTCCTGCTTTAATGACCCTGTGTGCTGAAGAGCACAGCTGAGCAAGGTTCCTTCATGAGGAACTACAGGTGGAGACCTTCAGCAGCCGTTCCGGCCTCGCGCCTCTCAGCACTTATGACAGCCTCTGTCTACTCGGATGCATTCATAATTAACATGGGAGTGTGGACAGGGTTTACAGAGAGGGCAGAGATGGCTTCTCCTGTTCTTCTGAAGCTATTGCTGCAGACGGTAGGGGATTTTTAATTTTTTATTTTTTAAGTTGTCCTTCCTCTTACACATCCTGCATGACAGCAGGACATCAGGACACAGAGCTGAGAGGACATGAGGGGACGGGATGATGTCGTCCTCTGCTGTGGCATGCACATGACTCTTGTGCTGGTGACAGCAGCACCTGTAGCCCGATGAAGAGCTCGCCATGCCTTCTCCACACTGTTTGGTTGCAGAGTACTTGCTGTGATGCCGCAAGGGCATCAAAACATCCCTGTTCCACAGCCCACTTTAAGACACAAAGGCATGTACACCTGCTTCCATTATAATATGCGTAGAAACCAAGGTGTGAATAATTGCAACGTCTATTCGCAGGTTTAAATATAGGATAAGGAGTAGGTCATGCAAGGATAATGACACCCAGGTTAAATCTCATAAACCTAGCCCCCCAAAGGCTTAAGGTACCTGTTTTTTTTTCTTTTTCTTCCTTTTCTTCTTCGTCTTCCCCCAAGCAATCTGACACTTTCATCCATATGGGGATTTATGGTTCTAAGCAGTTCAAGAGTTCAGGAGTAACACAGCTTAGATTGTAATCTATTTTCTCACTCCTCTTAGAATTGAACTTTTTCTGTAATCCTTCAGTGTCTTTGAAGCTTATAACTCATGCTGAGAGTGACACGGAGTTAAACTTTTGGGGAGGGATGAAGAGATGGTCGCCTTTCCCGAAAGAGCAGCGCTCACTGTCATTTCATGCATGCTGCGACTCATGTTTGATCCTAAACAAATCTCAGCATAGCACATCCGTCCACATTTGCCTCTGTTCTATATGACAAGATGTGCTGAGTTTTTTTAATTTCCACAGACACGCAATCCTGTGCGGCCTTTGTGCTCGTGGGAGTTGTCCTGGAGTGACCTTCAGTACACCACTGAACTTGATTTTTTCATGACTGTTTCTCAGGGCACCTGGGAAACATTCGCACCCTTCAGCAAACATCTGTTGAAGATTCTTTTTTCAGACTCTCTCTCTCTCTCTTTCTCTCTCTGTATAGGTCTTTTTCTATTCACTATTTTGACCATTTGCACTATGCTTGGAGGAATGGTTGACTCATCGTGTGAATTAGTGGGGCTGAGTATCATTTGAGATTTTTCAATATAGATACTGTTTTTCAATGCCTTCTTTCAATAAGAGCTCAGTGGGAATGTGAGTAGTATTAGGCAGCACATGCAAGTGACATATATTCTATACTCTGTTCTTCATGTACAAATGAACACACAAGTTAAACATAACGAGTACTCAAGGGAAGTTCTGCTTCATTTTCAGTATGCAGTCATTTTGGTCAGGAAACCACACAGAGAGATTGTCCAAAATGGGACAAATTTCAGACAAATGTAAATACTTCAGTGATTCACAATGATGGTGAAACCTTTGTAGTTTTTTGGGGAATTCCAAATCTACAGAGCCTATTTATGTTGCCATTTATTATTATTATTATTATTAATAATGACTTTTTTTTTTAGGAAATGCATTTCTACTACTGCAGAAATGCATGTATTTGTATTACTTGTATTAGCCAGTATCTAATATGACTAACGTGATGTGCGCACCAACAACAAAAGAGTTGAATTTGGTTGTTTGTCTTAATCTTGCTGAAGTGAGAGCTTTTGATGTGACTGTTACTGCCTCATCCTCACTGCAGCCGTACTGTCTGACAGTTGCGTGTTTCAGTCAGTAGAGGGTTGAGTAAACGTATGTGCTTTCTCCTGCAATCCACTCTTCTAACACGTTACCATAGTGATCCATTAGGTTTGCTATGTATACGCTGTGAAGTTGTGAAAAGATACAGGACGACCTTCGACCTCTTTTGCTTCAACGTTTTCTCTTAATACTGTAAACAGTTTTGGTTGAAGTAATACTTGTCAGCTTTGTTTCCAATAAGTTTATAATCATATAAATGATCAGATTAATTATTGGGATATTTGCTTACCACCCACATCAACAAGAACCTCCTGCCTTTCACATGAGTCCTGTTTGAAACACCTGACTCATGGATGCATGGTTACAGACTACATATCTGTTGCCATGTGGTATCTGACTGCATCAGCGGTATTCTACCTTGTCCATCACCGGTCACCATCTAACCTCAGGACCCTTCTGACCACACTAACCAACACCAGCTGTGCAATGGAGAATGAATTTGCACAGAGAATGTATATTTTCAGTACCAGCACTGGACAAGGACACTGTTGTGTTTTAAACATTTATCTGTGTTTAATTATATTGACATTTTTCTGTTTATACCTTTTGGGAGCTAAATTCTGGTACCAGCCTTTGTTATTATATGGTGGGGTTTTTTTGGGTGGTTTTGGTCTAGTGCTGTTAAAGTTAAAAATCCTGTACTATTCACTGACTGATTCATGGACCAATATTAAAGTTATTGAAAGGAAGAACAGAGGTTAATGAAAATGATTAACACCAACTGTCGTATGGTTTTCTGCATAATTCCCCAGAGATGTCGGAGGATGATTACATTTCCAGTGATCTTATTTCTCCCTCTGTGTGGGAGAACTGTAATCTCTTCTTCTGTCTATAGAGGTCTCCTATGCTCTGGAATCCCTCCAATCTTATTTCCTCTCCTTGTACTTTAGTACAGTTCAGATCTTCTAGCCTCAGAGGAAGTCTGAAAAGAGTTTGTAGATATGGGTACAACCAATGAGATTGGAATCAGAATAAGTTTTTTTTCTTCAGATGAATAGAATCACTGAGGGACCTTTTCAGAACTTTATAGAACTTCTGCAAGGTCAGAGTAAGGAATCTGAAGTCTGGTTACAAAATGTTTGGCCACATAATCTTTGGATGTCAGTTCTACTGATTTTTCACTATGGGAAGCTCTGACAGGAGAGCTGTGGTATCGTATCTAGATTAATATCTGGATGGGTTCTTGGTTCTTCCCTCAGTCATAATCGATAGCCAATTTCATATCACTTGTGAACTTTCCCTCACTGCAGATTAACCTGTGATGAGGGAAGGGATATATGGGATACCAGATATATTAACCTAGAGTTCTGTAACATTGTGTTGTTTTTGGTGTGCCACTTTCATAATACAGTATATAAAGTAGAAGGAGATCTTATGGGGTCTTGTATAATTACAATTACAATTTACAAAAAATTAAATGGATTACATAAATGTTATTCAAATGTTTTTTGCAAACATAAGGATATATACTGCATTCCTGCTCCAGAAACCCCATTAGGCATTCAGTGGCCACTGGTTCACATGAGCCCTTTGTCTGCTTCCAGTCAGAAGGACTATATTTAGCAATAGTCACCAATAATCATTAATAGAGGACCTATACATCTACTTTTTGAAATGGCTATGTGGATGGTTTGGATGGCATAGGAACAGGTACTGATATGTGTATGAATGAGAGAGAGAGAACAACTCATTGTTCATCAGTGTTTAATTATTCAAGAGTGGTTGATGGGGGGCCACATTGTTGGCAGAGGGTGGGGTCTGAAGCTTCAGTTAGAAGGAAATCCTTTTTAGCACACTCTTATCACTTTAGATCTATCCAAAGACACACCTCACATCTGTTCTTTGAAGATTAAGCAAATATCCAATTAAACCACTTTAAACAGTAAGATCTCAAAGAATTGCACTTTTAGTCTTGTTTTACACATTCATTTCTTTACACTCAGGCATATGATAAACAACATATAATAAAGGGATATTGGATTAGTTAGTTCAGATGTGAATGTGATCTCGTTTGAAGCTCTGCTATTCATGGAGAATAGATTCAACATCATGGAATAGTGAATCTTTTGTAATGCAGCCTGCATTAAGAGGTAATTGCACATCATTCTGAAAACTTGGACTTTGACTCATCTAAGAGCATAAACGTCCATTATGCGATTCGACTGGGAAAACATGCATTTGAACATTTATAAAGTCCAAAATGGCCTTCTGTGGCACTTTTCTCAGTGCCACAGTGAATGATGTCTGTGCTGCTGTTTTGCTTTCCTGAGTAGACATATTGTATGCAACATGTACTATATTCAGTGATGCTTGGCTTGCTGAGTTGTAATGTCTTGTGTAAGTTTTGTGTGGCAAACATGGACTGACAGAACATGTCCTTACTGTTTCAGATATAGACTGAGATCAAACACAGCTGTTTTTTTTTTTTGTGGGCTTTTTTGTTTTGTTGTTGTTTTTGTTGTTTTGTTTTGATTTAAACAAGCCACGGTCCAGGCAACAACTTTTCACAAAGCTGTTTACCAATTCCAGTACATAAGACAACTAAACAACACTGCGTTTCTGTAACTTATCAAACTGGAACAAAAGACCTCGGTATGCAAAATGGAAAAATAAACAGCAAGGTAAAACTTGATCCTGCATGAGAGAGAACCTCATCACAACATGTGTTTCAGAGTTCTCTTAATTACATGCACATCTTGCTACTTCTTCCATGTGCTCAGTTCCAGACTGAGCCATACTTCCCTGTCCAGATCGTTTGTGGTCTGACGGACGAGCCTTATGTAATCTCCAGGCACTTGGAAGCCGGTCACGTGGTCTTCTAGCCTCTCCTGGGAGGAGAGCAGAGACCTGAGAAACCTGGTGAAGTTCTTCTCTCACAGACCCCATCAGTGTCCAAACCCTCTCATTGGGTAGAACATGAGATGATGAGAGTAGATATTAGTGGATCTTCTTCTCAATATCAGGACACTCAGATGTGATTGTTGTGTGTTAAAGAAAAAATAACAAGCAGCAGATCCTTCTTTTTATGATACAGGATAAGAGAAGCAATAATTTTTGGAGAACTGTAATCATTGCTGTTAGGTCTCCACTTTAACTAAACCTCACTATGAGCTAATGGGCATTGCTTGTGGTGGAAAACAGTGGTAGAAATCAGTACGATGTGGGTTTAGAGTTTGGAATAGCACGATGGTCAAGAAATATCCCAGAGTGGTTCACCCCATGGATTACCATGTAAAAAGAAAAAAACACACTGGTGGCCAGATTCCAGAGAACAGGTTGTACCATCAAGGATGATGCTGTGAATATCAAATTGAGTAATCTGTACTCATACCATGTTGGACACAGGCTTCTCCTAGACCCTCTCCTTGTAGCATGCTTCACCAAGTCTGGCACCTGATGTGCCACGAAACAACTCCATTCAGCAGATTTGGCTTTCAGATCTGACTGGTGTGTGATCCACCTCAACACACACACACACACTGTGGCATGAGTCATTCAGACCTCAGCCCACTCTGTGGTTTCGTCAGTCTCGAGTGGCTCTCAAAGTTCTCATTTGAGCCTTAGCAAAGTTTACACTCAGGAGTAGAAATCATAATAGCTTGAATAGAATGTGCTTTTGACATTACCATAACAAGGCTTTAAGTGCTACTGGTAAAGGTCTTTTTTAATGGTTTTCTGTCTTCTTTGATAACCCTAATTTGGATTTGTGTGTGTATATATATGTGTGAGTATATATATATATATATATATATATATATATATATTGCAATAAATGTAATTCTGTCCCCACACACTTCCCATATAAAGTATGGCAAATGTTATTGACGCATCATAAAATTTTGTATGCTCAATTTCATTAAGCTCATTATGCTTTACAAATGTATGTTGGTTTCAAATTTACAGTGAGAATGTCTGTGATTATGTTCAGTTATTATCCTTTCACAATAAGATGGTGAACACATTTTGTCCACCACAGAAAGAGCACAAATTACTCAATGGCACATATCTGGACTTTGAAAGTGTTGGGCTAAGTTCACACTCAGGGCATTAGCCATCATCATTGCATTGTGCTGTGCTGCAGATGTGGGTCAGAGATGCCAAGTCTTTGCTTACGACTCAGCTGCTGAAGCTTAGAGGCTGCACCCTGACTGATCTTGGAGATTACTGTAACCTCAGTCGTTAGCCAATCACCAGCAAATGGAACTAATGTATAAACCCCAGCACATCACCACACGGGTTTCATTTCAAACTGTTCTAGTTACGAGCAATTAGCCATTTCCGATACGGGCCTCTCTTAAAAGCTGGTGTCCCCCCACATACATCAGAGTCCAAGAAAGCAGGCACGGGAATTTTTACGTAAGTGATTTATTGAAGCTGTTGTTTTGAATTTTGCTAACATCACTTATAGTTACCCTCCTGTTCAGGTGTAGGACATTCCTTGTCAATTGTTACCTACAGTATCTTAGAACAGTGCTTGTAAGCAAGTTAACTTTCTGTTTAGTATTACCTGGTAGTGCCTTCTTTTTTTCTCAAGCGACATTAATGGTAATTCTGTATAAATATAGAAAGTTTGCATATAACAAAACATCACGCATTTGTGCGCTATAGAGTACGGTTTAGCCCATTCATTCCAGAGGGGTGCGTTTACTCTGAATAGTGGCCAGTCAGTAAAGGAGAGACTCCTAGTAAAGAATGGCATTAATCTGTAGCTGGGTCAGAGTCCTGTCCTTAGCTCACCTCCATAATCTACTACACATACATATTCTCTTTCATCAATCACTCAAACAGTTTGCTTACCTCGCAAAGAAAGTATTTATAAATGCTTGCATGTGTGTAGGTTCCCTGGCATAGATTTCATTTCATTGTTGTGTGTGTGTGTGTGTGTGTGAAACAATTGAGGGTAGTACAAAGTTTCCAAAGAACCAGGACAGAGGTCCATGATCATTCAAGTTGGAGAACTTGCTGTGCAAGTTCATAATTACAGTAAGTATGTATAATTACTGTTCACTCTGCTTATTTCTTCTTGGAATCATCATCTTTGTTGGAATCTTGTAATGCACAGCTGATGAAAGACCTCTGTCCAAAATGTCCTGTTTCTCTGGAAACCTTGTATATTAGTACACTAAAAGTTTTACTGTACAACACACCCATACACACCTGATGTTTGTGTATATATATTTATACACATGGACAATGTACATTATACTGTGTATGTGTATATATATATATATATATATATATATATATATATATATATATATAATGTGTGTGTGTGTGAAAATGCAGACATAGTGTGACACTGTTTAAATTTAATCTAATATGGCTTAATCTAAATGAAATCATCTCTTTGACATCACTTGTCATGTTGCTTAAGTACCATCTTGACAGAGAGACATCGATATTTTAGAAGGAACTAATATGCGTCTTCTTCAGAGAGAATAGATCTGCTGTATGGGCCAATGAGTATAGTACTGTTATCTGGTGATTACAGAGATTCTTTCTGAATGGCTGTTTTCACTTAGATGAAATCTAAATATCCTTTGCAAGAACCAACATACAACTTGTTAAATGTTGCTAAGTGAAAGGGGGAGGGGAATGGAAGTTGAGTTATGTGATATGGGAAGGAGAATGGTGGCTTGTGATTGGCCGTCCGCGCACTCTTCCCAGAGTAATTAGAGACTACGCCGACCGTAAGACAACTGAGAGTGGGAGTGTCCTCTTCTTCTGTGGTCTCTGCCATACACACACACACAAACATGCCAAGATGTTGGAGAGCTCTTAACACTCGCTGCTTGCTCTCGGAAGGCCAGTGTGGGAGAGTGGTCACACTGGGAACAGTGGTTGAATGGAAAGATGTCGTTGTCTGAAAAACCCGCACATTTTCTTTGTCAGAACGATGTCTCAAGCGCCTCATGGTTTAAGAAAGGAAAAGACAATACCACACACATTTTGGCCTTAGAGCCGACCTCTAAAGCCACTTACGTGGGTCGGGTTAAAGACTGTAAGACCCCTTCCACAGGGAGTTTGTCAGTGAATCAATTATCTCCACCCACATTCCCCAACCTTGCCTGTGTTCTGCTTCCAGCTGCATTGGTTGCACGGCCGTCTGCATCTGTGTCTCTCGCTTTCCCATCTCTCCTTCGCTTCTCTCTTTCTCTTTTCCATCCCAGACTCCCTTCTTCTTTCTGCCAACCATTTGGAGGAGTGAAAGCCCACCTGTGTAAACACCAGGTAGATCCTGTTTGTATAATGGCCTATTGGACATGGTTACCCATTTTTGTTTTCTTGGTAATGTTGAGTTGAGGAAGTGCGCTTTGACAAAGGGGCTTCCCTCGTCGTCAACTCGACAGTGTTTGTTTGATTTCCTCTTGTCTTCTCCAGTTTCACATACTATTGTTGCTCTGCCATTTAAAAAAAAAAAAAAACCTTGAGTCTGTATATGGTGTTGAAAGAAGATTGATGTTATTCATGGTGCTCATAAAAGATCAACTATAGATCACTGATTTTTGCTCCCACTTCCACAGCTCTGCAGTGTAGATGTTTTCAGTACACCTGACCTTTACACCTCCCTAGGCCTTTATGACCTGGATCAGGTGTACCGAATGGGCATGACATCAAACAATGTAGCAGCCCACCAGGACAGATTAAGAAGGGTGCTCGTGAGATTTTTTTTTTTTTTCTTCTTTCTGGAAGCATCCAAATTCACTCTGTATTGTGAGTCAGATCCAAGCTTAAACAGCTCCAACCCCCTGAGGTGTGCACATGCGAGGCCTTTCATCTTGGCATCAATAAATTATAATAAATTATAGCCTCCTCTCCAACATCTTATAGGCTTCATTGACAGATGATATTAGACCGAGAATAGCTTTAATACTCGCTCTTACACAGTGGGGATAGGTTTTAAAGTGAATTTGTATCCCTCGCTGCAGAAGGAAACGCATGCATCATTGACTTTAGTGTCAAACCTCATTTTGTGTATTATGGCTCTGATCCATCTTACCACATGTTTGTTCAGTGTGTCAAATTGTGGGTGACGGATGTCGCAGGGCCTCATATAAGCTGCAAGTAGAGCGGCCATTCCATCTTTCTGATGGAACCGATGAAGGATCATTAACTGTCTGGAAAATGGTATGGGTATCCGATGATGTTTTGAAAGTCATTAGTCAACAGAGACCTTCAAGTTCTACACGCGCTTTCTCACCTCCGTTTCCCTGCAGCTGTTGGGCTTCTGCGCAGCGTTCCTCCAGGCGTCCACGTGTGCCGCGCCGTACACCGTAACACGACCTGCGGCTGACGCGGGAGGACGCGTCGCAGCCCGGACGGGGCCGCCCTTCTCCTGGTGCTCACGTGGTAGCTGAGGAAATGAAGGCGTGAGACACTCGATCCCGGTCCTGCAGGGTCGGAGTTGCCGCATGCCTGACACCCACATGGCACGCGGCTCCCTGAGCTAATAACACCGCCGCTGTTTTTGAAATGGAAGCACTGGGAAGGGATCTAGTGACTGGGACGTTTTGAGCACAGAACAGCTCAGATTAAAGCCTTGGTGCACGTCTGAGTAGCACTAGACCATGCTGGTGGTAGATGAGGCCTGTTGAGAAGTATCACCTGCTGTCACGGGAAAGCGGAAACGTCTGGATGCCATTGTAAATGTGCACCTTCAGCCATGGACACGCTATAGCCTACTCAGTCAAAACCATTTAAAACATTACTAGAAAAGGAAAGCAAGAAATGCACTAATGAATACATTTCACCAGGATGTATATTTTAAACAGGACTTACTATTTTCTACAAAGTGCCTTTCTTATGTTAAATGAAAATGACGCTCTCTGTTGTAGTCTACAGAGTCTGTCTACGCAGGCCTTTATATATTGTGTCTTAACGTAAACCCTGGTGACATGAGTAATGGTGCTGCACTAGGCATGTGTTAAAGCTTATAATCAAACATGATGAAAAACATCTCCACCAGAAATGCCTTCTTTCTGTTGTGGCAAAAAAAAAAGGGCCTGTGGAAGTTTCTTTGACTCGACTTTGACTCCCGAGTCCGTCAGAGCGACTCGATCATGACTGCAAATTCATGTGCGTGTTATTATTTGAGTGGACCAGTGTATTGCGTACCCACCTTCATTAGCTTGCGTGTGAAGCTGCAGTATGAGTTCCTGTTCAGACAAACAGGGCATTGTTGATGTTGCAGAAGAGACTTGCGGAATGCCCTGGATGTGACGTGCGCTGCCCTGACCCAGCGCCTGCCGTCACCACATGCTCCTTGATGAGGCCATCACCCAGCCCGAGCGGCGGGAAGCCGGAGAAGTAAGCAGCAATCAAAAGCGGAGTCAACAAGGCACGCTCGTGACGCCGATGAAGGCTAAAAGAGCGTCGGCTTCTCCTCTGGGGCAGCGCTTTTAGTGAGGACTTCCTGGGGAGTCGGTAGAGGGAGGGAGACGGTAGCGTTGGGAGAGTGCAGCTCCTCTTTAAGATCTTCTGAATGACAGACATGGAAGACACTCAGGGCTAAAGTTCACGATCATGATGGGTAAAAAAAAAAAAAAAGGCACGATTGTCTTGTGATTTTGCACTGTGCTGCATACAATTAAATACATGATTTATTTTGGCTTGTCCCTGTCTCTCAGCAGAATTCCCACCTTACATGCATTTCGTCTTAGTACATGTTTCAGTTCTAATTCATCATTTGTGCTCTAAGAAATATGCACAGTGTTGTTCTTCTACAAGTTGCTTTCATATCCAGAAGAAGAACCCGGTTTGTCACTTGTGTGACAGACTCGTGGAAAGCGGAGGGGGGTGGGGTGCTGAGAGAGGAAAGACTGATTGCGATGGAGATGGAGGCTGAGGCCAAGAACACGACATTCTCATCACTGCGTTACCTTTTTGATCAGGCCCCCCACCCCCCACCCCCCCCGTCAAAGGGAACGTGGCAGCAGTGGGGATGAAAAGGTGCCTGTGATTTTTACCCAGTGCTCATACTGACTGCATGCAGAGAACCTGCAGCTATTGCGGAAAGCTCAAACACCTGGCCTAGCCCAGCCCAGTGGACTTAGAACAGATGCTTTCATGACACACTGTATTCATACGGTTGCAATTAGGTGCAACGGGAGCTTAAGTGGGCCATCTGCAAAAAATATAATAAGCCTGGTTTAAGACGAGCATTTGTTTCAGATTCCAGCCTGGATTATAGTGTAATCACAGTTGTAAACTATTGTAAATGTGATTCATTTGTGTTCATTAGGGTGACATTTGTCAGAAGAAAAAAAGGGGTGCAGTGTTTAGATTGATTGACTAAAATAGCCTGTTTGATTTGACTACCTGAACTTAACTAATGACGAATTTGTTCTCTGTCAGTCTTTTTTTTTTTTATTAAGCTTAAGATATTTTTGCATATATATTGTATAAATTGGCACTCAATTACCATGGTTTGGCATGGATAAAAAAAAAAATTCGTAACATGACAGACCAACTTGAAAATTCACAAGGACCTCAGCACAACTTTGGTCTGACTAATTGCTCGTTCCCACTTCCCAGTGTTTCATTTTTAGCCAGCCGTAGCACTTTGAACCAAGATCTGGAAGCCCAGCTCCCCTTTGCTCCTCCACGCGAATAAAAGCTGTGGATAATGTGTGATGTGGAACGTGTGAGAGTGCATCTGTGTTACATTAGGCTTTCATTACCATTACCATAACTCATAAATAGCTCTTAAATGAGCAGAGCACGGTCCAGACGAACGCCACACTCTAGCAACACTGCACTCCTTGCTGCTCCCTTAATATATTTCCCCCTCTAAAGCTTTCATTATTTTTGAGCTAATATTTAAAATCCTCACAAGCACTGGAAGTGAAGAATTAAAGCTTGTAGATTTATGACTAGGTGCTACCGGTGTGCTGTTTGATAGTGATGATTTCATGCTGTATACTGACATCCATTTGAAATCTTTTTCTTTTTTTCTTCCACCCCAGTTAGCAAACCCTCTTGTTTCTACAGGTTTCATATGTCAACCTTGTGGGTAATTAGTGCGCATGTGTGATGAAGGGTTGCTGTTACTCTGCGTTACACACACCTAGTGTGTGTGTAGACAACACTCTTTGCATTTGCCTGAGGCATGATGATGAAGATTAATGATGAGATAAAAAAAAAAAAAACTCCACCACATGCTTCATTGCAAGATCCCCTAAATGCTCTTTTTGTTCTCGCTCACTGGAAGTTGAGGTTTTCCCAAGAAGTGACACCACAGATTTTAACAAGGCATAATTACATGGCAGATTACGGTAGTTAGGATAGGGTAGTAAATATTTTCTGCACTTGGATGGAAACTATCAATTGTGACTAATCACATGTTGTTAGCCATTGTTTGTTTAGGTGCATGTCAAAAATCTTTAGGATTGCAACAATATGCCATTGGTTCTGAATGCTCGATGGTACTGCCGAAGGTTGCATGTGTATTTTGCATTTGCATGTGATGCCTATTGGAAAAGAAAGAGATGAAGCCTGTGCTCTCTGTATCCTTACACGTTGTACATTTCGGACTCGAGCAGTTATTCATTCTGAGCTTATTTCCAGCTCCCGGTGCCTGTTTCAGTCCCGGTCAGCCCGTGGTCATCCAGACCTGTGCTCTGCCATGTTCTCTCGCTCTTCTCAGACTTTCCATGGCATGTCTTTCATGTTAAAAGTCATACTTTTGATCCGAAGTTTGTTTTGACACTCATGACTCATGCGATCATCTGGGTTCCATTATCCAGTCACATGTACAGTGTGTTTTTCAGTGGTGGCTACACTAGTGCCCTCCCTGTTGCCACTGCGTGTAATTGTTGATTTTAATGTAGAGTGCTGGCTTACAGTCTGACGTATGTGTCAGGCACATGCGCCATGCCTTAAAGGATGCCACCTAGCATAAGGATGCACTTGGGTGCTTTAATGCTTACTTCATGGCACTCTGCTTGTCTAAACATGTATAAAGTGCCTCTGCACTGTACGGTCCGAGCAGTTCCAAGGTATCATGAATTATTGAATCCATGGTTGTCGACTGACGGCATTGGACCTAATGGCTTCTTGTAATATGTCCAGTCCCCGCAGTATATGTGAGTGTTCTAATGGCTTTAACTTGGTCCTGGTGCCCATGGATTGAATTAACTGTCGAGAAAAAAAAAAAACCCATAATAAATTTTGATGCGCTGAAAATACCACATATATGAAGTTTAAATTAAAGCCATCGATCAATGTGGAGGCCTTATTAATATCCCACGCCTCTGCTTCCCCAGCCACTGCGTGCTGGAGCGCACAGGGGACAGCAAACAAACCAAAACATCAGAATGGAAGAAGGCCTCGCAGGCAGCCATTAAAAAGTACAAGAAACACAAATAAACATGGGCTTTTACTGCACTCAGAGGCCTGCAGCACAATCCGCCATCTAAGCCATACGGCGAGACGCATGTGGCCGGGCTGTAGCTATGCCAGCCCTTCACTGGCACGTGGGGGGGAGATTTTATTGCTCTGCAGATCGAGGGGTTAGCACACTCTCCAAAGCTGCCTGTCCGTGCGTCTCCCGACTTTGTGGTTCCAGATGTTCTGCCTTGATTGTTGAATGCTGTCAGAGTTGGAAGCTGCTGTCGAGTTTAATATTTGGTTGTGTTCACGCTGTGAATGTAGAGGTGCATCCCACGTTCTTGCGCACTGCACTAGGACTTCTGGGTACTGATTTTAAAGTTATAAACAACCATTCAGCAGGTCTGTCATTGTGCAGTCCTTTAATGGGTGTCAAAGTGGATCACCCTGTAATGGGTTTGAGCCCTCCTGTTCAACAGTTCACCACGGATTCTTCATATAATGGAAGACTACCACGTGCCATCTGTCACTTATTCACTCGTCTCCCTCCATTATCACTGAGACTTTCTTTATTATTTTTGGGTTCACTGTTCTATCCTTTGTTTCCTTCTCAAATGCACCAAACCGACGTCTCCTCAGCCCTCTAGTCCTCATTCCAAAACATATACCAGAGGCAAAGTCCAGGCCCGTGACCCAGTGCGGGTCGGCACACCCCCATTCTGACGCAGACCCACCGCATTTGTAAAGGAAGAAATGCTGCTCACCCAACTGGGGCTTAACAGATTCGGCAGCATCCAGGAGGAGTGAGAGCGAGGGACACGTGTTCTGCTCCTCTCCTGGTTAAAGTGTCAAGCATTGCAGACTTTACAGACGTGGAGTGGATCTGCCTTTGGGAACGCTTGCCACCATTTGTCTTCAACCGTGGGATACACGGCTGTCTGCTGCATGAATAATTTCTGTCTTTAATCAATGTTTGACGTTGCTTCTGTTCAGATTTTGTCTCTACATTGCCAGTCTTTTTCCCATCTGTTCCAGCAACAGGTGATGATATTGTGTCACTGTTAAAACGTTTGTTTTTTTGTTTTTTTTTCCCCCAGAAAGATTTATTGCTTGAATTCAGCTCCGTAATGATCACTTGCACATTCCATTTCTAATACACGTCCAGCTCTCGAGTCTCCATGACCTTGTCTGACTTGTCAAACGTCACCTAGATGTTGTTTATGAAAGTACACACACAAAAGTGTTTAAATGTTGTAGCATATGGTCAATAAGGCCTTGTTGAATGCCGGAGAGAGTCAGTGTGGTTTGTGTGTCGGTCAGACAGCCTCTGGGGTTCAGTCTGAGGCTCAATCCATCCTCACTGCTGAGCTTTGGAGACCCCGCTGTTTTTCTTTACTGACGGACATGCAAAGCCAGTAGATCTTTCGCTAAGCTCTCCCCTGTTGTGGAAAACACATTGCTGCATCTAACCTGCTCTCTTGTTTACTGGCTGTGTCTGTCTACTCTTGCCCCTCAGTTCCACAGGTCTCTTTATTTTTGTTGTCTCTGGCATCTAATGGAGCTGACAGAGTACCCCCCTTTTTTTCATTGCCTCCCAACCCACTTTTCCCCCTTTTCACCCCTCTCTCCACTGGACACCCTCTACCTCTCAGCCCTCTACCTCTCAGCCCTCTACCGCTCAGCCCTCTACCGCTCAGCCCTCTACCGCTCAGCCCTCTACCACTCAGCCCTCTACCCCTCTCAGCCCTCTACCCCTCTCAGCCCTCTACCACTCAACCCTCTACCTCTCAGCCCTCTACCCCTCTCAGCCCTCTACCTCTCAGCCCTCTACCACTCAAAAGTGATAACCTGGCCAAAAATATACAGTCACCAGAGGTTCTTTGGTCAGAATTTGACCATTGACCAAGATATGGAGAAAGGTGAAGATGCTTGGCAGCTGAGCTATAAGCTCTAACTATATGTCTGTTCAGCTGGTGGGTGCAGAGCAGTAATCAACCACGTGAACAAAATAGCAAGATGCACTCTGTTTCCTTGAGAAGATGGCAGTTATTTAAGAATGCTTGACCTGGAGCCCAATGAACTGGTCAAGCATACTGATTCTATTCTATATTTATTTAATGAGTAATAATTCATTAATTTGTATTATACTTTATTATTATTCATTTTTCTTGCTCTTGATAGCTCCAAAGCTTCATGTGGCACATTTGCAGATCTTTTTCTCTATCTTAAGTCTGTGCCACACCAGATTTGACACTTTGAGTGACTGCTAGTATGGCAGCCCTGTCATGGTGTGGTTAAGAACAGCACTGCTCATTTTGACCATGTGAGCACACTGCTGTATGTCTGGACTCCACAATGGAGACAAGAAGATAAGCTCCTGTCTAGATGTGGTATGCATGCCACACAGTCCTCTTCCTTACCACTCACCACATTGGCTATATTCTGTAGTTCTGACTTGTTTGTTTTTTTGTTTGAGTGAGGGATCACATGGTGCCTCCAGAGAACCTTATGAGTGAACGAATAAGGAAGAGAAAGATAGAGTGAGCAGGTGTCACTCATGTCTGGTGGTCTGCATGTGTTGTTGCATAAGTGTGACTTCAGCTCGCTCACAATCACATAGTGCTAATGGTGGTGATGCTTCCCGACAGACTAGATAAAGACACTTAGAATCTGGAATCTGCATGGAAATGGGGGGGAAGGTCCTACTCTGCAAAACTGGCATGTCATTGTGGTCTTGATACACTTGCTGTTCAGTCTGATTTGAGAAGAAGGTTTCTATGCTCTTTTTTTGTTTAGTTCTTACTTTTTCTGCTCTTGGATTACAAGTTTGATAATGGGAAATGGCATTAGAATAAGTACAGAGGAGTTGTGCTTGCAACTAGTGCTGGAGAGCTTGGGATGTTCCTGCAGTCTTACACCTGACTCAGCTCATGTCTTTGCTCAGGTACTTAATGATTTAATCAGGTGTAATAGGGTAAGGAACGTGCTTTGCAATGCAGTGCTATAACTCTCCAGGAATAGAAAAAAAAGTGATGAAAACTAATGACCGATTGAGAGAATGGCATATAAGGAGGTACAGTATCTCTGGAAATACTTACTGAAACTGTCCTAGCAGGCAGAGACCTATTCTTCAAGGCTAAAGTGGCAAATAAATGTATTGCTCGTGTCAGCTCTAAAAAGCTCATTTCACAAGGTCAGAGTGACTTGAACAAACATGAGAGCTTTTTAAGCCCCTGTGATACAGGATGTTACCTATCATGGGTTGAAAAAGTTGTCGTCAATGTGTCATTTTGACCCTGTATTTTATTTTACTTTTTTATATATATATATATATATATATATATATATATATATATATATATATATGAATGAAATGGTTAAAAACACTAAAGTATTATAAAAATAAATAAATATATTATATTAAAAACAAATTAGAAAAATTAGAAATAAACAACAACATTCAATTATTGCCCTATTTTTATTGTTTTTCTTTTGACGTTCTGTCTCTAGGTTGCTTATAATGGCCTTATTATGGAGATGGTCCACCCAACATCTGGAAGGATCTCAGTGCCAGGTCTGTAAAGACTATATCATTGTTAAACACTGTTCTGTGTATCAGCCCGTTTTGATTGCCCACTGTCTTTGGCTTTCTTTGGTTTGTCAATATCTGTGTATAATCTGTGTTGTCCTCTTGGCCATTGACATCCCTTTAACCTCTTTAGAAACCATTTTTCTTCTGTTTCCCCATATCACCCCAAAGTCACCCATGAACTCCTTACTTCAAAGGTTGGTTGTTGTCTTTTGTTTTGTTGCCATCAAATGTGTGATGTATTACCTCCTCCTGTCTTTCATGTCTAGAACAATAGAATGTTATTTTATTTTCCGGTTGCTCTATTAGCAAGGAAGTCAGTCCCAGGTTCTTGGATTTGACAGTCCCAGCGAGACTGTTATGTGAACATACCCGTTCATTCTACTCAGTCGCATATGTAAAACAAGCTTTTACTGGTCTCCGGAAAAGACAGAACTGTGGTTTTCTTGACATCTATTTATCTGACAACTGTCCTTATCCCTCAGTAAAATGCTTACCATAAAAGCTGCATTTGCTAAGGTTAGAAACAAGTTTCTGTACCATTGGGAAGAAAGTAAACTTCATGAGTTCATACTGTCCCATGATCAGTGAAAGGTAAGGACTGTTGATAGTGATGGGTGAAGAACATATTAAATGTGTTCTTATCTGGAAGACCAGAGACACCTGTAAATGATGACAGAAAAGAACTAGAAAGATGGAGATATCAGCAAGAATTTGAGGCTGGATGTGGCTTTCATATATGACTCGCTCAGAACTCCTGAACTCCATGTGAGACCAATGCAGACCGTCTCTTCAGACAGGTGGCTTTACGAGCAGAACAGCTTTCACAATCAGATAGCTGGGTCATCGAACCTTCTGGCATTCTTTGGTTGAAGAACTCCATGGAGGCATTTACTTCTCTAGTTTACCCTCATTCCTAGCACATCCCCCAGTGATTTGTTCCCTGTAACCCCCCACAGTTGTTGTCCTTCCTCTCTGTACCAAAATAGTCTTTAGAATTGTTTAATGAACAGTGCTCCAGCAAATGCCAAATGCTTCCAGAACCACAAGGCAAATGCACAGTGCGTCAACAAGTCTTCAGAGTGATATCCTGGATAATCAGGCAGCCCCTTTGATGGCTGTGACTCTGCTGTTTACCAGTTTTTATGTTTGCATGTTGATACCTAAGCTGGATCGAGAGCGATTGTGTAGAATGTCCCACGAAGCAGGGGGCCACAACCCACAACAAACACCTTTTTCCATCATAGAGGCCGTGACCCATCTGCTCACCAACATATACATCACACTCCAGTACACACCCAGGGCCTCTAATCTTCCACAGCAATTTGCATTGGCCCAAACAGTCAATCAGGCCTCTTTTTCCCCTTCATCACAGACCAAGTGCAACAGAAGTTCAGGCCTGTTGCACATGTGGGCTACATGCTGTTTGTCAAGCAAAAAAGACCCCAAAAAGCATGTGTGTCTGTCTGTGAGCTGACCCAAAGTAATTAGTTTCGCTGTTTTCTTTCTCTTCCTGTCGGTTTTTGTGTCGTGATAAAGGTCGACTGAATCACAGTCATTCTTTCTCTAAAATAAAAGGGAGAAGCAAGCAAAGGAATTTCAACAAATGGCCAAAATTGACCATGTAAGCATTATGTAACGGCAGTCAAGTTGCACTCGTTGAGAATGAATAAGAGCAAAACAGTTTGTCCACAACAATCAGACAGCTATCAGATTACATAACCACTAAGGCCTGCTGTGCTCACCTACTCATTCTTTTCCAAAAGTGGAATCACAAATTACATTGGAATAGAAATGATACCCAACCCATGCGAAGTGCTGCAGGATTACCTCCAGTAAGGAACCACTCATGATTTCTGATAAGCACAGCAACTCTCTGAGTTTTTTTTTCTGTCCAAGGCAGGGAAGAGCCGGGGGGGGAAAGCTGCTCCCTGAAGATGTTTTTGCTCTGCTGATTGCGAGAAGCGGCCTCATTAGCGTGCGTGCAAAACAGTTTATTGCGAGGCATGTCCCAAAATAAAGTCCTTTATTTCAACTTGAGCTCTTTGTAAGAAGAACTTTGTTAGCTGGGTTCAAAGCCCATTGTGAAATGTACCACTGAGAAGCTAAGAGGTGATTAGCATGAGTTTATTGGTAACAGGGACTTGTGTGAAGATCTCGACACTGAATATTCATTTGATATATTTTTTGATGAACATCATAGATACATATGCTATCAATCTTGCTCTCTCTCTCTTTCTCTCTCTCTTACACACACACACACACACACATACACACACACAAATACAAACTGAGTCCACTCCCAAGGAAAATTATTTCAGAACTTATGGTGGAAAAGTAATGCTTTTTTATTTTCTTGTCCCTCCACACAATATTTCTTAAACAAGACTATATAATATCCACATGTCCAAACTGATATCTAATATAATGGGAAATTTTAAAATATGTATTTTTCCAACACACTTTTAGAGCATCCCAGATAGTGTCTTGAGATGTATAACCTCTTCCCTTTTTAAAATATGTATAAGATATATAAGATGCTAAAAGGGATATCAGCCTGGTCACCGTGGACAGGAGTCCATGCATGTAAACACTCCTCACTCTTTATTGTGCTGAAATTACTCTGGTACAACTTTGAGGCACGTTAGGATCAATGGGGATCCCATTCAAGAATATTTCCATATTCTTGTCCTAAATTCTTTCCTGTTTTAGACATCAGTTTAAGAAAATGTATCACAATAGCAATATTGTTAGTGGAATTTGGACCTCATAAAGCCAAGAGATGGGATACAGTCGTTACTCAGACTCTTCATGCTGTCACTTAATGTCTGTATAGTAACAGACATAAACAAGATGAAGCTTGATCTGAAATCAATTTTTTAAAAACGTCTCGCCAAAGCACATTGATGCATGTCAAAAACTGGACAACGCAAACTTTCACAAACTATTAAATGACATAAATTTGAATCTGTTAGTACAAGTGGTTCTTGCATGGAACCCATTCTCCTTCTGGAAAAATACACAACATGAAACCAAAATGGATGACATGCCACTGCAGAACAGAGTTGTGTCTGTGTGTGTGTGTGTGTGTGTGTGTGTGTGTGCGTGTGCGTGCATGTGGAGAGGATGATATTCCAACACATGAGTAATTTCACCAGCATGTTGGACTGTAGGTGTTATCCCTTTGGGTAGACATCGCCTTATAGAAAATGTCTGCAAATGTCAATTTAAATTTTTGTTTCTTCTATATATGGGTCTTTCTTATATTTTTTTGTAGTAACATATCTATAGTGCTTGACCTATAGAAAACCTTTTCATTGTTTTATGTCTGATGAAGTGTGTTAGAAACTTTCCCAGAAATGCTGAAGTTTTTCCCTCATCTATCGACTATTTACATGGGATGTGGTTTTCACCATCCATTCGGCTTTGACCTGTGGATTCTGTAATGCCTCATACCAATGCTATCTTGACAAGCTGGTCTTCAGATGATGGCCACTTATGTCTGTTTGGTCTAGTCCAGCTTGAATTTTACTGCTCTCTTTCATTCTTTCAATTTAGCTTCAGCTTGGCACTGGAATACTTTTTTAGCTCTCAGGAGAAGAATTTGGTTTTGAACTGCTTTGCTAAGCTTATTTGACATTGTTACAAACAGATGGAAACATATTTTCAGGAGTCCTTCCTTTGGAAGTTAAAGCATGATCAGTAGCAGCTATAATGCACAGAATGCTACACTTCCTTCCATGCATCCTATGCATCCACTTGTCCAGGTCATGGGGGGCAGTAGCCTAAACAAGGAGGCCCAGGTTTCTCTATCCCCAGCCACCTTTTCTTGCTCTTCTGGGGGGATACCAAGACGATCCCAGGACAGCCGAGAGATATAATCTATCCAGCGTGTCCCAGACCTTCCCTGGGGTCTCCTCCCAGTTGGACATGCCCAGAACACCTCACCAAGGATTCACCCAGGGGGCCTCCAGACCATCCGAATAACCTCAACTGGCTCCTCTCTACCTGCCTCTATCTCTACTTCGAGACTCTCTTGGATGACCAAACTCCTATCAAAGGGAGAGCTCGGACACCCTGCGGAGGAAACTCATTGGAACTGCTTGTTTTCACCATCTCATACTTTCGGTCACTACCCAGAGTTTGTGACCATAGGTGAGAGTTTTTACTGCCTTTTTTGCCTTATGGCTCAGCTCTTTCTACACCACAATGGTCCTGTACAGTGTGTATCCGCAAAACTGCTGACGGCCTGTCAACCTCCCCTCAACAAAAACAAAAAGATACTTGAACTCCTCCACTTGAGGCAAGGACTCACTCCCGACCCGGAGATTCTCATCCCGGCCATTTCGCACTCGACTTTAAACTGAGGTCCTGGCATGTTGACACCAGCTGAACCACATCATCCACAAAAACGAGACATGGAATCCTGAGGCCACCAAACCCAAACCCCCTCCGCCACTTGACCACGTCGAGCAATAATGTCCAAAAAAGTTATGCACAGAATCTGTGACAGAATCTTGCATATTCTGTCTATGTATATCTTTAATCCTCTTTGCTTTCTTAGCTCGGCATGCTGTCCTCTGCTGATATTGCTGTCTCCCTTTAAAATGAGTCTCTAGCTCCTGTGAAGACCTGACATGTGCCATCCAGTCACTCTCATTGGTTTACTCCAGAATGGAAGTAAACCAGTTGAAAACATTTTCGTTTACATTTAGGGTATTTAGCAGACGCTCTTATCCAGAGCGACTTACAAAGTACATTGCCAACTGTCACAATGCATGCTAGATAGTACCGTAGATAGGTCTGCCATTTCTAGGGTAACCCTAACCCACTGTCAGATAGCTTGAGTGTCTGTATTAAAAAATTCTTAAATATGAAGCTGCTTTAAATACAGCTCGTTCTTATTTCTCTACTGCAATTAATGTCTCCGGTCACAAGCTCAAGTGACTGTTTGAGTTGCATGTATGCATGAAAGGTGCTATACAAATAAAGATTATTATTATTATTATTGATGCTGTCAGTAAACAACATCTACCTCCCACTCAAGTACCCTCAAGCTCTAGAAAAATGTTCTGCTTCTCCTAATTTTTTTTCAAGAAAACATTAGTACTATCTGTCATGATTCCCCTTCAGATTTTTCTCACCTCTCTCCAGAGTCACTGTAGCAATAGCTTGACTTTAGTCCTGTTCAGACTGACTGCATCGCTGAGGTAATTTTCAAATGTCTTTATTTAGTTGTTTTATATTGGAAGCAAATGAGCACTGGATGCAGCTGCACAAAAAGCATTTCAAGACCATATTCAGTAATGATCAGTTGAGTAGCCTTTTAAGATTATTGAGATTTTCGTTTCCAACACATCAGTATAATATACAAAGGTTTACATAGACACGTGATTATGCTGCATGCAGAACAGTCTATTTTCTTTTGGAAATAGGTGATAGAACAGTAGTGTGACAAGTGCTATAACTATACTTCATACGAGACCACCATTAGCCATTGTGCAGGAAATTACCGCCATTATAATCACATTAGCTGTGCAGTTTGGTTGATTGTGTCTTATCACTCAAATGTTTTACTATTACTTTGCAAGGATTTTAAGACAAAATGGAGACACAGTGTTGAATTAAAAACATTGTCATAAAAACATCTAATAATGTGTTATTTGGATTGCACAGTGACTACAAACAGTGCTAAAATGCTTAAAGTGCATGTTTTGTGTGTACATTCTGTGGGAATCAGAGCTTAAGTCAGCAAGTTTTAATAATTTCCAAATTGAAGTCTTTGTGATGTCAACTTGACCCGGTATCCCACCTCAACATTAGAGCTCTGTCTGTCTAATTTTATGACTCCTATTTCACATCTCATGAATCTCTTGCTTACGTCTGTTCATGTATCTTGTGTTCTGAACATGGCTGCTGTCACACCCATTATCAAGAAACCAGACTTTGACCAAACTTTTCCAGTTATGGAAAACTTCACCTACTGAGAGTAGTGTTGCCTTCCAGTCGCAATGTTTCCATCTCTTATTTATGTTGTAAATTACATTTTCTGCATCTATTCTTCTTAGCATAGCCAGCAGTATGGTCAGTCATAATATACTCATTTGAAGACTTTTGACTATAGGCCTTACTGGTATTATACTATGTCGCTTCAAATTCTGTTTAACAGATAAGTGTCAGTTTGTATGTATTGGGAGGCACAGATTTAATGCTGCTTCTGTTACTCAGGGTGTTCCCCAAGGCTCTGTTCTTGGCCCTCTGTTATTCATCATTTACATGCTGCCCCTTGGAAACCTTATTTTTCATCACGGCCTCAAAATTCACTGCTGTGCCAATGGGGGAATTTGCTCATGTGGCATAGTTTTGGATGCCGAAGGGAAGGGCAAGAGGTTTTTTGAAACGCAGAGGGGGCGGAGCCAGACCCATCTGACACCCAAATGCCGTCGGCTCCTTCCCACTGCACATGGCACAGTGACATGATTTGACAGGCAGATTTTCTTTTTTCCTTCTTCTTCTTTTTTCATTTAGGAGTGAAGAGGAAAGCAGCAGAGCTCGTCAGTGTGGTCCATGTTCTCATCAGCCATTCAGCATTTGTAGTGTCAGTTCTGTGCTGGTTTCTCTCAGCATATGTCACATGGCTGTGCCTATGGGGGAACAAGTGGATAGTTGAAAATGGAGTCAGCCAGCAGAGTTTCATAGAAACCTGACTCCTTTTTCTGAGTGGTCTACTTTTTCACTTACGTAACACTGGTTCTTTAATTCTCATGAGTGCTGCAAACAAACAGAGGGAAGGAACTTATTTATAAATCTGTGGTATCACTGAGATGCATCTCCAGAAATCTGGCTTACAAGTGATACGATAAATTGTACAGTATAAGTTTTCTTTCTGAAGATCCGGTGATGCATCACAAAGAAAGACCTTTCAGCTAGGTCCAAAACTTGTCCGAAAGGAAAATAGGTTAAGGACTTTCCTAATGGACAGTCTTTACGTTTGATCTAAGGAGTGTTTTGCAGTAAAAGGTGAGAAATTAAATAAAATTTCTTAAAATACCCTCAGGTGCTTAAATTTGAGTGATCTTCATGGTTTATTGAACATATTTGATGATTGTTGGTGAGGTAAATTATTTTTTCATAAATTATTGCTATGCTTCATTTGCTATTGCTAAAAGTTAATTTAAATGTAATAGAAGGGTAATAGGAGGGGTACCGGCCCAGTGGTTGGGAGGAGTGAGATGACTAACAGCTATGGTGGTACACTTGGCACTATAAAGAGTGGATTTACATGCACTGCTGGTTCATCTGCCCGCAGGTGGTTTGTAATGAACAGTCAGAAGGTTGGAAGAGTTCCATACATGCGTACCAGTTTTGTTTTTTTTAAGATAATCATGATCTCTCACCGTTCTGAATTATGAATGAACCTATTCACAACCAAGAATGCTCTTTGAGTTCATCTCTTAACACAGACACACTTTGATGTCACCATGTGACAGATAACGTGGGCTGAAATAGCCTTGCTCCTCAGCACAGGCGGCCATGTCGACGCTGTGGAGACCTGCTCTCACACCAAATGTCCATGGACTGCTCTTTTTCCAAGATAATTTTCCCTCAGGCTGTTTTCATTTCATAGAGAAATTGAGGTCATCCTGTTTTCACATCTCGGAGGAAATCTGTTAGTCATGATACAGGGTTGCAGCCACTGGGTGATATGGCATTGTCAAGCTTTTGGTTTACTTCACTTCATTTTTGTTTTTTAATTAATTTATTTATTTTAGATTGTTTTTTTTTAGGATGGAAAAGGGCAGTGGACCTTAAGTGATTTGACAGGGTACACTTGTTTTAGATGTTCCAGACATCTCCTATTTATTTCCTTATTTGTCCTAGTATCTACACTAAGGTCCTAAGGTCCATACTTTACGGGTAGGGTTAGGGCTTTCATTTGGACGTTGCATGCAAATGACCACCACCAACGCTCCTTCAACTCTGCAGGTTATGTGGACCTGTTTGATTTCCCACATCATTTGGCCTATACTTCTGGAGTCATTACACACAAACCTGAACATGATTGAATGGAGTTTGGGTTCTGTGTTTGTGAAAGTGCATTAGGAGTGATTCACCATGAATGAATTCATCTGGTTCTAATTTGTATTTCCTCAACACCTACACATATAATTTACCAATTTATCTGCAGTTTTAATGTTCTCATACAAAATTAAACTGATGTGTTAAACTGCGCCATTTAATTTACTTTCTGAAAGATTCAGCAAGAGGTCAAAAAAAGACATTTTTTAAAAAAGACTTTCCTTCTCCTTCTCGGCTTCTCTTCTTCTCTTTCTGTCTGTCTCTTTCCTCTTATTGCTTTATCACCTTTCATTCATTTCTGCACTTGGCTTTCACTCATACTCTTCATCTCACTCATACTCTTCACTCACTTGTGCCCATTAAAGATGCTATGAGCACTTAAGAAAAAAAAAATACAGGATGACTGATCACCCAGGGATTACTTGTTGCGTGGGCTCAAAGCGCCTCTAATGAAGATGTTCACCCTGAGCTGACGGCTCTGGTCATGGCTGGAGGCTATGTTGGGGATCGGGGTGAGTCTAATGAGACCTCCCCTCCCCTTCTCCTGTCCTGCTGCTGTTTGATGCAGGGAAAAGAGCCAGGAGAAAGAAAAGATGAAGACATGTAGTGCAGAAGACCTTGAAACGTCACCCTGCTAGTCTCAAAATGAACCTGTGGCGGAAGTGGAAAACCCACACATTGATCATTGTACTCAGGATTGCTTTAATCAACACCTGATTTTGTTGTACGTTAAATTACATATTGTGATTTAAAAAGTCAAATTACAGTCCACAGCGTTGATTTTGGGCATGAGAGTCAAAATAGGTCATGAGAAAGTATCACCATTTGCTTTTCAGCCTGACTACTAACCGATTGTAATCTAAATGTAATATAACACATGAAATAATTTAAGAAATTGTGTTATATTTATTCTTAAAATCCTGTCACAGTAATTTTTACTTCTAGAGATGATCAAGAAATCATGAGGGTCACCATGCCTCCAAAACTATGATAAGATTTGACTTCCATGGTACCAGTCTCTTTAGAAGGATTGTCAGAAGAAAGCCTTTTCTCAAGTAAACCACAAATACAAAGGCCTGGAGTTTGATAAAAGTCCCTTGAATTTTGATTATAACTACATTCTGTGGTAAAATGTCAACAAAATTGTTTTGGATTTGGTATAAAAAGAAATGCAGTCAAGCAGCAAACCCATAATCTCCACTGTGAAGTGTGTCAAAGCCCTAAATGGAGGTGATGTCAGTCGTACATGCTGTTGTGCTGATGTTTTGTTTCCAAAGCCCCTGGGTTGTTAGGATAAATAACATTGTGCTCTCACACATACTCCAAGACACCACAGAGCAAGATTTAGCTGCCGAGAGCTAAAAGGCATTTATATTAGGATCTTCTCCCAGATCTACAAAAACCTGCTCACTGCTCAGTCAGGTTATTCCAGTAGCCCTAAGCCCACCACTGGACAGAAGAGCCTAGGATAAACTAATCCATGTGTAACAGCAAGGAATGTTATCATTCTTCATAGACAGATTACCTCACAGGTCTTGCTGCGTGTTGTCCTACCTCATCAGACATCATAAGAGACCATTCAGTGCTGCTGTTGTGCTTGCGGTAAACTGAGAGTGCCCAACCAGGGGAAAAAAACACATTGTTACATATTTTGATAGTCACATCATGAATAGATAATTTACTAACGAAAGGCATCAAAAATCTTTTTTAATCTAAGTAGTGACTATACACAGTTTATAACATCCCTTGAGTTTCAGCCATCTGTATTCAGGAATTCAAGAGGAGTACAGTCACTCTGGGTACGCCCACTCTCTGGGTATGCCCACTCTCTGGGTACGCCCACTCACCTGCTGCTGTTGGCTTGTGCCTGGTCCTCTGGCCCCCTCATAACACACTCATAGGAAATTTATTTATTTATTTGTTCCACCGATCCAGAGCCAGAGGTGAGCCTCACGTATAACATGCTAAACAGTGCAGCACCGGTTGTTTCTTGGAAACCGGTCATAGATTCTCCTGAACATGTGTGCTCTGCTAACCTTTCAGCGTTGATTCTGGGAGCCCTCTGGAGAGTGTGAGAGGCTTCAGTCTCGTCTGTCATAAGCACCTTCGTTGTATGCGATGACCTTCACCAGATCAAACGACTACTGACACGGGGAAAGAAAAGCCCAGTGCTGGTCCTCCTTATGCCATAGGGTATCACCATGGAAATGCAGGAGAACTCCCCTCACGTTTCCACTCAGGAAGGAGAGTGAATGTGCTTCATGCTCGGATGCTAATATTTACATGCAATCAGAGGCCCACAGGACAACAGCTTCCATATCACTCGCTGAACGTCAGGGGTCATTTAGCTCAGCTAATGGACATCTATTTTAGAAGATCAGGGTGGTATATCATGGTTTCGCCATTCACAAAGGAAGCTGGTGAAATGACCCCTTTGAAGGACTCAATCAACCTATGATGGTGTGGTGAGAGAGAGAAAAAAAAGAAAGTTTGTTTGCCATGTTCAGACTGTCTGCAGTAATCCCATCCTCTTCCTATCAGACTGAACGTTGCCAGTTTGTAGCCTTACGATTGGTGCGAGATATACTGGGAAAACATGCACCGGCGGCAGTAGACGCGATGCAGTGCGGAAGGAGGGGAGGGGATACGGACAGAGAGGGCTTTGTTACGGAAGGAGGAGAGGAAACCCTTGAACCATGCCCGCGGAGGTGGGGGTGGGCGTGGGGGTGGGGTTCCCTCCCTTGCCAGGGTCCGGGCTGAGGGGAAGCAGATGTGAGCGCGTTAGACGTGCCCGTGGCGCTGTGAGCAGGAGCGGAGGGACGAGGAGCGGGGAGGAGACGGAGGATGTGGTTAAGGCATCGCTCTTAACTGCTGAGGCTGCGAAACCACACACACGCACACAATCATGTTGGAGTGCCTCCCCTCCCCTCCCCTCCCCTCCTGCGCTTGCATGGCTGCCTCGCTCTTGATTCTGCAGCACCCGGACGCCTCTGGTTTCGTTTGAGGCCGTCGTCGCTGCCTTGCGCCCCCACTTTTATCTCCTTGGTGTGAGTGTTGCGTTGTCACGTTTTTGAAGGGCTTCATCACTGGTGCATTTTCGTGTCATGTGAGGTCAGGGGATATTGGTCTCTGTGAAGATGATGAGCTGATTTAATGTGTAAACATTCTGATGGAACTAAAGTCCCCCCCTACAGCCCCCCATTGAATATTCTTGCTGGTCCTAAATCCAGCTCCAGAGAGAAGGTCAGACCTTCAGACCTAGCCACCAACTCTTGGGTTGGATTTCAAACCATTATGGGCCATGTCTCCACTCCAGTAGACCTAACCCTTATTAAACATCTTGATTTATTTGGATGTTGCTTTGCTTGACTGAGAATGTTTGTATCAAAGCTACCAGTAATTTCAGCTCTCTGGCGTTCTCCCTGTTGAGGAAGCACGAAGAGCAGAGTGTGCTATGCCAGGCCAGAACTTATTTTCCCCTGCATCACATGAGAAGCACAATCTGTCAAAAACAACATCAGGAAACGGTTAAAAGTTAAATGACTCTGCCAGAGACAGAGATGTGGCTCCTTCACCTAGAATGGCTTCTCTAACCCAAGTTTCCCTTTAGTTCTCATCTGTTCATTGTCTCACCTCATCCCATCTGAAACATGATCC
The DNA here is from genome assembly GCA_020368025.1 of Brachyhypopomus occidentalis. Taxonomy (NCBI): domain Eukaryota; kingdom Metazoa; phylum Chordata; class Actinopteri; order Gymnotiformes; family Hypopomidae; genus Brachyhypopomus; species Brachyhypopomus occidentalis. The sequence continues at coordinate 810,747 of JAGXOD010000055.1, forward strand.
TTCCCAGCTTGCCATTAATAACAAACGGCAGACCTCGCCTCTGGTCAACATGTCCGACCATTTTGGGGGCGGGGGGGGGGGGGCACACGTCCTTATGTGGAAAAGCATTAGATGTCAAAGGTGACATGACCTAAAACGTTCTGGACGTCCAGCAAGGTGCCGAAACAATCCAAAAGCAGTGACCTCCTGCTTTGGAGAATGCAAAGATTCTGAATATCGTGGAAGGAAGTACTGAGAGCAGACTCTGTGTATTAAACATGAGGGCAGGTGTCCATTACTTGGGATGATTTGCAAATGTCAGACATCGTTTTTTCCTTTCCACTTGTTCACTGAATAAGCTTGTGCCTTAAATATATCACCATAATAATAGAATAGGTTCGGTAATTAGCTTCAGCAAAATGAATCAGGCTGAAAAAGAGACGCAGTTAAGCCTTCTAGTGACTGCAGGAGCTTCATTTCATGCATTCCCAAAGTATCAATACTCAAAATCTTATTTTATTATTGTTATTTTATTATTTTTTTGTTTTGATTGTTACTTTTTAGATTTTTCAACAGATTTCTAAATCAAAATGATTATCTTGTATATTGCAAAGTTCATATTATACACAAATTAACAGGTCAGAAATGCTTGTTTTAAATTGGAGCATATTGTAAATGCTTTTTAAATGAGAATATTGTGCCAATGTATATATTTATCGGTCTGTTGTGCTACCATAGTTAGTGTTTTCAACTTCTAATATTTACCTTGTTGTGTACCCAGGAAGAATCGAATGGTAGAAACACTGACTATTATACATACGGTCTTTCTTGGAAAGTTAAAGTTCTCAAACAACTTCTCAAATAATTGTACTGGCCAGACAGCAATGTAGGTTAAAAGGTTCCTTGGTGTTCAGAAAAAAAGATATAGAAATGCTTATTCCACATTTTTGGACTGACTTTACTTAAAAATAGTTTAAAAATTAAATCTCTTTAATAAATATGTGAACTTCAGCTTTGTGAAGTTACATAGTTGTGGTTTAAACTAAGGTTAGACAAGTTTAGACTGTATGGTGTGGTCATTGTCAAGCTGTTTAGTGGTCTTTTGTTTTTAAACTGTCCAATTTAAATGTTCCTGTATTTCTGTCAGTGGACTTTGATTTTCAGCCATTATTCTACTTCCAACACACTTGACCCTTGACCCTGGTCTTAAATTACATGTTCTCAGCATGTTCCACTGCTTTGGCTTCAGTATCTCTTACCTGTTAGCTGGGAGCAGTGTGGCAAATTACTAAAGAACTCAATTTTTCTGTTAGCATCTAATTGTTTGTTTATCCTCACAGGTCCTGCTGTTCGGTTCAGCAGTTTTGAGATTGACAAACCGACTCCACCACCTGTAATTGGCCAGCATACAGTCGAAGTTCTCCGAGACACCCTTGGATACAGCGACGATGTCATCAACCAGCTGCTGGCTACACGCACGGTTACCCAAAATGCCATATATTAATGTCAGGGAGTCCAGTCCTTAAACGTGACCACGCTGCCTCCTCTAACAACAACAACGGCACAATCCACCTTCTAAAACACACATACATGTGCGTATACTTCCTTACACTGCAATACGAGGAAGAAATGCTGGGCTACCTCCCACGCTCAATGGTTGTGCTTTTGTAATGAATCTGCTGAATGGCCGCCCGGGACTCGGCCGCAAATGGAACAATAACGGCGCAGTGACGCAAGCTGCCCTCGGCCCTGCCAACTGGAGCTCTGAGGTGCCGTCTGGGTTTCTGACCCTCACACGCATCACCTCCGACACTCCTCACCGTTTGATTGATCAACAATACTGACGGAATCGAAGCGGGGTAGTGTTTCACACCGAGGCACTCGGTCCGGTACACGAAAGGAGGAAAATCCATTTCTGAACTCCTTTCTCCCGCTCTCTTAAATTTTCAAGTTGAGTTTCCATCACCGAATTGGCTAAATTCACATCTTCTACTGGATTCAGGGAACAGCGGGGGAAAATACCCTCCGGCACACGCGCCATCATCACTGGACTCTGCAGGGTTTTACTCTTTTTCTCAATCGTGCTTTCCGGTACTGTCGGAACTATTAACTTAATCCGCATATCTGATCAGACAAATGCTCTAAATTTATATAATTTTACAGTATTCTCAGTGCCTCAAATTTTGTGAAAATAAATTTTATTGAGTGACCATATTGTTTTAGAATTGTATCAACTTCTTACTGACTGGTGCTTAACGAGGGATTATTACTTGCTAAATGAAGCTTGCAAGAATCTTCAAGTACGCTACAGATACTCCCAAACCAATGGAAAATGAGCTGAGTATGTAGGGCTGTTGATTCTGCTGAGATTGGCCTTAGAGAAAAAAGAATTGTGTTGTGTGGACCCGTTGCACAATTTTGACACTGATGAATGAAACATTTATGTAAGAGGTGTCAATGAAATAAAATGACATTGTGTTAACTTTCTGTAGCCCCAGCGCGTCCAGATGTTTACGAACTGCATGAGCGTTGTTTGAGTCTGCATCGCTATGAATTGAGTTCTACAGGTGCAAGGTCCAAAGGTCATGGCCCGGTTTGATCATTGTTCCGGGGTCTGCGGTAGCTCTGAGCAGAGCTGTCCAGCCCCTCCAAGACATGAGGCTTCTTTCGGATGTCGGTAATTGCCTGAGATGTTTGATTTCCTCCTGCGTGTTCAGTGCAATTGTCTTGATGTCAAACACAGACTGGGTCATGGCAGGACAGTGTCATGAGCGTGACCGTAACAAAAGGCTATAACCTATAACTGCTTTTTAGTGTTTATCGGTGAGGAACGCGGTGAGGAACACGGCGTCCAACAGTTCAATAGTCTGTTGTGATTTTATTATTCAACATGATTGATTGTAACAGGTTGTTTTGACTGAGTTTTGCTCAGGGTTAAAGCTGAGATCTTTAAGGGCCTGAGTGTTCCTGTGGATACACCGTGAGAAGCACTGCTGCTCAGTCCAGAGTTAAAGGGAGGTTTCCTGAATGAGTCATCCGCTTGTGTTTCCAACTCGTTTCACTGGAGACTCTTTTTTTTTTAATAAGTCTCCTGGATGGAATAAGGCTCGAATCATAATCTGCCTACAGTCATGTTTTCAGCCTTTTGGCAATGAAAACACTGAGATGCCAAAATCTGTGTGATCAAAACATTAGTGACTGGCATATTTCAGACTCTGCTTTCCTAAAGGACTTGTGGCAAAGTTGTAGCGCATCAAATATTGCTCTCGTGGACGTTTAAGAGATGACAACAGAATGTGCCAGTCTTTTGGAAAGACGCCAAGGTCTTGTTGGTATTTTCTGGTATTTTCCCTCGAGCTTCGGTGACCTTTTGGGAGAGTTAGGACCGTTGATGCTGGTGACTTGACCCCTGGGTGTCTTCGTATCACTGCCGCGTGCCTGTGTTTGATCGCCCGTGTAGATGGGAGCAGCTATGCAGACTTTGGTCTGCTTCTGCCTTCAGCGGACGTCCCTGGAGAGGGCTGGCAAAATGATGAGATCTAAACGAATGAATCTGACAGTTAAATATGTGGCTGCTTATTCATGAGCTGGCCTGTTGCTCCCAGGGAAGAGAGCGTGAAGGTGTTGGGACACTTTGATAAGCGTTCCTAATCAGCTGCCTGGGAGACGTTTGTTGATGTTTACAAGTCCACGCTCTCTTGTTTTGCGTGAGGGGTCTCGGGACGCACGGATATGGAGTCCTGGGAGACTGCTGGGAAGTGCTTTCCTGTTTTCAGTTTGGGTTCCGCTGACACGTTCGGAGAAGGAAACGGGTTATCCAGCCCAGCCAGCTGCACATGACATTAGCCCCCTCCCCACCCATCCCACGCTGCATCTCTCAGACTCTCCAGCCAATGGGAGGTGACCCGTGCCGCCGTCACTTCCAGTTGCGCGTGTGTACGCCGTTGCCTTGGCAACTGAGGGTTTCCGGAGTGATGGGCTAGCAAGGAGATGAAATAAGCAGAGCTGGAACGGATCCCTGATTTTAGAGACAGAGAGAGAGAGAGAGAGAGAGAGAGAGAGAGAGAGAGGGAGGGAGGGGTGGAAAGACTGAGAGGGAAAGGTGCAATGGTAAAGCCATCTGCAGTGGCGTCTGTGGAGGAACTATGTTGGTCTTTGGGCTTAGCTGAGTGTGCAGTGCACGTCAAGGTGAGGTAAGAGCTCTCCAGTTAAAACACTCCCAGTGACCAGCGCTACACTGACTGTGCTTCAGAGCTATAGCGAACCTCCGGTGAAACGTCAAGTTTTACTGTACATCACAAACACATGCAGGTCATAACCCTTCAAGATGGTCTTCCTCTGGTTAAGGGCATCAGCAGTCATTGTTTTACTTAAAAAAAGAGACTTGCTGACAACCATTATGAGCCCACATGGTTTCAAAGTCATGTTTCAAGCCCTGAACATTCTCCTGCATTACAGCTCTCCATGATGGCTGCTTTAATTCAGAAAACGTATTCCTACCTGATCATTTGAATATTCCAGAAGAACACAGAATCTTTGTTTGACATTCGCTGGCAGCTGTATACAGTTGCATAAATTAAGTTATGTAAAAGTCCCAGATCATAGATACTCAGCTGGGAGGGCTTTGCAATTTGGAAGGGCTCATACCTAAAACCACATGGCTGTCATACGTTGTTTATTATGGCAAATGGAAAGTCAAGGCAGAGGTGGTGCCCTCAATTTCTCAAATCAGGACCATCATGACTTTCAGTGAGTGAGTTAATCGGCGATGTGCATCAGGCTTCTCTGTAATGCAAATAATACTGTGATTTAAAGTTTTATCCAAAGAATAAAGTGCTCATTTGGTTCTATCCGGTGTTCAGGTGTTCTACAGCTGCAGTCTGGACTCATACATGCTAAGGTCAAAGGTCCAGGAATTTGAGTCTCATTTCATCTTTCATCGTTCACTGGATGCTGTTCTGCATTGTGATGATGCAAACCCACAATGCCTATGGGTTTATGGGTTTGGGCCTCAGAGGTTATCACACATGTGCCCTGGTGTGTGTGTGTGTGTGTGTGTGTGTGTGTGTGGGGAAGCATGCTGGAGGATATGTTTGTGGCCCTGACTGCACCAGAAGCATGATGACACACTAATGCATGGCAGAAGCCACCTCGAAGCCACTGGCGTGACCTTGCCAGTTAGAGGCGAGGGAGAAGTGTCTTCCCAGAGATCTGAGGAAACCATGTCTTGGCTTCTGGCCACAGCCACCTGGATCTGTTTGGTACTGAAAGGGCTGTTGTAACTATAATTCTAAAGCCAGCTGAAGGCTGAGGTGTCATGATTGTTCTGAACAACCCACAGCTGTTGCAAAGATCTCTGTTTGGATCTTCCTCAAAAACTAAAGAGGCTTGTGACTTCTGTCTACAATTTAGATGTCAGAAGATTTTATTTGGTCTCCATGCATAAATTGACTTGACCCCATTGATTATGTAGGAAGATGAAGGAAAAATGTAATCGTCAGTGACATTGGTAATTTTGCTAAATTGGTTACTTCCACTGCTCCTTCTGAGGCCGTGGCATTTCAATATCACCGCCCCATCCTAGAATATTCACGTCCTGCACTTACAGCGAAGTCGGCGCTGACAACCTTGCACTTGCAAAAGTCACAGATCTGCCAGGATTGCTTGCTTGCAGAAGACAGCTTAAGTGCTGCAGTCATGAGTGAGTTCCCCTCTTTGCTCGACTGCCTCCAGCTCTGGTGTAACAGCCCAGCTAATCTCCTGATGCACAAACACAACACGGTGCCTTCCAAGGAATGGTTATGTTGTTGTTGTTGCCAGCGATGACAGATTTGTTATTGAAGTTAATTTGTAAAGCTCACTCGTCAAACGGCAGTCAGCTGCTTATCATCCTTCTGGTGAGAGGCCCTTCCACGATCTGATGGTTTCTGTGGCAGCCTCCCCATACATGCTACACACACTCCAGGTTGGCCGCTAGCCAACGGAGCACCGTGCATGGCTGCGAAACCCTGCTGTCCCATCGCATGCACAAAGCCAGGACTTTTATGCGTCCGCTCCTTCCTGTTTCGCCAGGACCTTCATCTCTGATTTACTGCTATAAGAGGCATGCATGGTGGTCATGTTGTGGCGTCCTTCGCCCCTGCTTGTGTAATGAAACAGGCATGTTGTTTTGTGCTTGTTTTGTTCTCATGGCATCTGAGGATTCCTGTGCGCGTCCTCCCATGCACTGGTCATTCGGAACTAAGAGGAATGCCACAAGTGTCCGCCCATTAAAAGGTCCCCCTCTCCCTAGAGTCTCTGTGGCCAAGCTTTGTTCCGCCTCTGTGTGGAGAGGGGGTTCGTCATTTGGTTATGTGGAAAAGAAAAAACGGAAGATGACTTTTAAGCTCTGTGCGCTCCCTCGAGTACTGAATGTCTGGGTAACGGGTTCTCTGCTCTACAGACAGTTGTCAGAAGCCAGGAAAGAGAGGATATAGAGACAAACAGAAAGACAGAAGAGAGACAGACAAACAGAAAAACAGGGCCAAGTACAGATGTATGCTGCAGATGACTGACTGATTTTCATCTTTAATCAATTAATCCAAAACAATCCTCTGCATTTGTGTGTTTGAGCATGCTTGCAAGTTTGCGTGTGTGTGTGTGTCTGTGTGTAAAAGAGGAACTAGAAAGGTTTGGCACACAGATTTTAACCACGCAACGTGACCGAGTTGGCGTGCTGCTTCTGAAGACAGTGAGCTGTCTCCTTCAGTCTTTAATCAGTGGTTGAGGTTCAGTGGTTGAGGTTCTGGTACACTATGCCAGTTCTGGATGTGTTTATATGTTTGATTAAAAAAGATGTATTTTTTTTTACTCTTTTTATTTCTAAAAGAGTAGCCTACATTAATGTGGGAACATTATCACTTTGTTTTTGTTTTTTCTGAGCCTTTTTTTGTTATACAGTGATAATTCTAGAATATTGAGAATTTCACACACCTGACGTTTGGATATGGAAAGTGTGAGAGAGGCATGCCGATGGCCTTCCTCTTCAGCGCCATAACACATGCCAACTCTGGGTCCACCCCAGCATTCTGGTATGTGCAGCCCTCATGGTGATATCATGAACATCTGGTCACCGCTCCCAAATAAACGTACATAAAAGAGCCCATTCCTCCAAAGCAGACTGTCCAGCTGTCCTTCATCATCCACAGCAGTGTCACAGACACAGAAACTGGATCTGAATGAATCAATGTTATTTCACTGTGGAATTGTATACAGGTGTTCCTGTAGGTCCTCACGTGGATGTTTCACTGAAATCTGTTTTTGAGGTGCGGGTGAAGTTCGCTCGTGTTCAGACTCTCCTGGCCGACGCCTCCGGGCCCTGTGGCGGTCAGCTTTATCGTAGGCACTCAGTCCTTGTCTGAGTACGCAGAGAGTCCAGGGGGACCCTAGGCCGTGCTGCTCTCCCCTTTCACATTTGACCGGGTCCCAGTACCTAAGCATGATAAGCTTGGATTTATGATCTGCAGAGATATGTGTGGGAGACAACTGCACTGGCTGATGTGACAGTCTCTCTTAGTCTCTCATAACGGTCTCTCTCAGTGTCTCATAACTGCCTCACATAACAGTCTCCCTCAGTCTCCCATAACTCTCTCTCTCTCAATCTCTCATAACAGTCTCTCTTAGTCTCACTTAAGTCTCCCGGAGTCTGCCATAACTCTCTCTCAGTCTCTCATTACAGTCTCTCTTAAGTCTCTCTCAGTCTGCCATAACAGTCTCTCATAAGTCTCTTTTTCTCTTTCAGCCATGTTGACATGTTAGTGTTCAGTTACTCTGTGCCATCTGCTCTTTATAGCGCATCCTGACACTGTAACCTGTATCTTTCCTCTGAGAAAGTGGGCCCTGATGGTTCATAATACTGATTATTTATGATTAATGTTCACGTGTAGTATTGTGATTAAATGCTGCATGATTGTTAGATATTCTACATATTCTATGTGTGAACATTTGAAAGATAGAATAACTTAGTCACATAGTTAGTGACATATTTGACATAGGATTATTCTCTTTTCTCCTGCTTTGGAAGTTTAGGAGACAAGAATAATCAATGACGTGTGCTGTCATAGCGCTTCAGGCCAGGGAGTAGCACACAGAGCCTCCCTGCTGCCAGCAGGCCTCACCATCAGCCCTGCGTCTCTTAGGTCATCAGAATCAGTGACCAGACAAGAGCAAACAAGTGCATGTGTGGCAGTGGTCACAAAGGGTCAGCCAAGGCCTTGTTGGAAGACATCAGACAGTGACTTTCCAGACCCCTGGGCAGACGACCTCGCCGCCCACAGGGGGTTCACTGGGATTCCTGAAGTGGCTGATTATGACAAGTATGAGGAAAAGAAGGGAAAACCCTAACCCGAGGCCCAGCGTACTTCGATACTAACCGGTTTTCTCAATTGTGGGTTCTTTCTTTTGCCTTTGGTCTTGGCCACTTGTTGATGCCAGTCAGATAGTTTCAGTGCACTGTATGGTGGGTCCTGTTGGACTCGTGCCCCTGAAAATAACTCAGCTGACAATTGATATGTCAGGATCCACCAATCCTGATATTGTGACACAGAAATACATTATTCTCATACATATACATATGTCCAACTACCCCAGAGACACACACACACACACACACACACACACACACACACACACACACAGTGGATTGCCTTCTTTAGAAGTTTTACAAGCACAGCAAGACTGGTGCCTAGCTAATGCTTGCGCTTTAGGCTTCTCTAAGCTGCTGTTTCATCCATTAAATGCTCATTACTGTTTTCAGTCACTCTCTCTCACACACACCCACTTTCACTCTCTCCTGTCCTCCTCTCTCTTTCTCTCTCTGAGGTCTTTTTTTTTTTAAATGTGCTGGTGGAGTTTCATTCAGAAGTATTTGATCTTACTGTTATCATGTGTTCCCAGTCATTTATTTAACAGCCACTTCTGAACATGGTGCTCCGACTATTTAGCGCTATTAACTTTTATTTTATTGACATGTTAAGATCTTGAATCCACTCTGCGCATAGAGCAGCCTTAATGCAAGGCTCAAATGGAAGCTATAGTCTAGTCAACCCCACATCGCCAGTCCATGTGCCCCGTGGAGCTTCTCTGAAGGTGGTTCCATAAAAATTCCACCCGTGTGTTCTGTAAACACTGTAAATTCCCTAATGTCTGTACTAATGGAGAAGATAGCCCCTGCTTACATTAGCGTAAGAGGACTGTAGCTCTGGAGGATGATGAACTACCCTGTGGTGGTTTACAGTGATAAAAGGAAGAAGAGAAAAAAAAAAAAGATTTGGAAAAATAGAATGTTTCATAGTTGCAGTCTGGGTCTGACCAGACCTCACACTGCAGTGATGACTCTTGGATTCTTGAGTTGACTTCCACACATCTGCGTGTGTGTGCGCATGCTTGTTTGTGTGTGTGTGTGTGTGTGTGAGACAGACAGAGAGAGGAAGAGGACATGGGCACATGTGCGTGTTCGTGTGAGAGGCCGTCTGTTGTGCTGCTTCTGAAGTCCCGTCATGGGTGTGTCCTGTTTACTGGGACGAGAGGGGGAAAAAAGCTGGGAGGCTGGGAGCGGCCCTGGCCTGGGGGAGGCGAGTCTAAACACCCGCCCCAGCTGCCTGTGGGCCCCGCGCCGCCCAGCGCAGCACCCCTCCCGTCACGTCCAGCGGGTCCTGCTCGTCCTGCGTCCCGACCCTCCTCTCTCCGCTCTACCGCATGTGCGCACAGCAGCCGGCTAAACATTTGTCTGCCGAGGTCACGAACTGATCGGCTAGCGGCGGGACGCCGTCACGGGGTTTCGCGCCTGACGCGCTCCGAGCTCAGCGTCGGCTCCGCCGCGCTCGCCGAAGTGGATGTAGCAGCGGAGAATGTGTCCCCGGGTGGATCATGATGGATAAGCTCATTTATCAGGCATTTTCATCAGCCTTCCTCCGGAGGACCCCGGGGAGAAAGTGCAGCAGCGTCACTGAAACGGACAGGAGGTTGGCTTGTCTCGTGCGTGTGCATCTGTGCATCTGCGTGCGTGTGCGTGTGTGTGTGTGTGCTCACGTGTGCATGTGTGTTTCCGATCAGGACGAGGACGGAGCCGGATGGCCCCTGAGCGCCGTAACAGGAGGAAGGGCAGCGAAGGCCGGCGGGCTGAGTGCTTCCCCGACGGCTGACCACACTTCCTATGAGCGTTTTTATTACTGCTGCTTCCACGAGGGGAACTCGGACGCTGGGAGCCGAGCGATTTTACCTCCGCGCTCCTGACGTACTGTGGTGTAGCCTCAGAACAAACTGTTCCTTTTCCAGCCAAGCATTCCCCCCCATTTCCCCATGGTTCATAAGTCTCCCATACGCTCACAGACAGGTCTCACAGGCTGAGAAGGATCGTTATTGACGAACGTGACCCCACACGTCAAGGCAACCGGGTGGAGCAGGGAAGGCCATTTATCGCCACCACCCACTGAACTCCATTTAGGTCACTGCTGATGTCATTTAACATTCATCTAGTTACTTTCGTTTACCAACGCCGCACTTCTGAGATTTCCTTCAAGCCCTTTCCACAGGAATTTAAGAAATGTTTTTGTTTTGTTTCTTTCTTTTTGCTTTCGCCTCAGCCGGCCAGCAGCCGTCTCCATCTTCCTGCCCGGGCTTCCACAGGAAAAAGAAAATCTCCATGCTTTACTGTGGTAGCTCCCTGGATGACGTGCTTCCCCTTTGTGCGGGTGGACGGCCCCCCTCTCCTGTGTGGTCTCACAGAAGGGGCGGCACGCACCTCCGATGGGCCACTCGTCTCCCGGTCTGTCAGCAAAGCCGCCTGAGGTGTCCAAGACTGGGCTGCCTGTCAGCCTAGGCAGACCAGTCTCCTGATGTATTGAGTACACAGTGAAAAGGGATCTGGGTTTGTTTCATTGGTTTGGGAATGAAGTGGGTGGAGTGTGTGCTCAGCCTTCTGCCTTCAAGCAGGATGGAGGCACATCATGGCAGTGTCTGAGGATCTTCTGTGTGCATTTGGTTACCTGCTGGCCTGATTGCATTGCCATACTGATTGTAGAATACAGCCACTCATGTTTCAGGTGTTTTGGGTGCTGTGATGTATCCTGAAAGAAAAAAAAAAAGTCTTTTGGCAGTTGAATGAAATATGGTTATGGACGGTCGGGCATCCGGGAGCTGTCCGAGGTTGCTGTGTCAAGAAGCATTGCTGGTTATACTTGCACCATTTGTCTGTCTACTGAATGGCTAAGTCAGATGTGTCATGTGAAATTTGCTGCGATGCAAATAACACATGGCTGTGATAAGTCCAGTCAAAGAGAAAACAATCTCTTTCCTTTTTCTAAGTTTAATTGTAAGACCCAATTGTAAGACCCAGAGCTGCAAACTGAAGCCACGGCTTCTCTGGTTGAGGATGAATGGATGGATAGTTGGACGGATGGATTGGTGGACGGGTGGGTGGGTGGGTGTGTAGACGGGTGGACTATGGTTTCCATGAATGAGACACCCCTCAGGCCCTGGGCAGATCCAAAAGTGACCAAACTTTGCTAATAGGGCTATTTTCAGACATGATTCACATTCGCTCCCTGTGGACTGTGTTGAAGGTTTTGTGCTAAATGGCAACGCCTCCTTATATGGGCATACTGCCATGGCTGTGCGCTGCTGTTCGGTGGCCTTAATTAAGGCCCTGCCTTATTGTGCATGCATGAGCTTGAGGACTGCGTACATACATAGGTGACGTTCTGAATGAGGAGCGTTTAGCCAGGAACCCGGTGACCGTTCCGAGCACAACTCATTACGCACTACCTCCGGGTGACCTTTCAGCCCATCCGCGACCTGCTATTGTATGGTGAGTTCATCCCACACACACACACACACACACTCACACACACGCTCACACACTCATCTTTTATCCCCAGTGTCAGGATGTAATTTGTGGCTTGAGCACATTTTGCCTGGCTCTTTTGTAGAGAGCGGCAGACCTGCGGCGCTGCGTCACAGAGCCCCGGGCAGCCCGCGCGGACCTGCTAATTAGCTAATTAACTGGAGAGCGGCTCTTGCCTGAGAGCCATCGCCACCCCCACCAACCCCCACTCCCCTCCCGGGCAGACTGGCAACTGTGGTGGGGGGTCGTGGGCTGGTGTGTGCTGAGCCTGCTTGGCAGCGTTCAGTAGGGAGATGGAGAGAGGGAGAGGAGTGATGGATCTGGGTGGCCAAGTGCAGCAGCTGCCTGCAGTGCACAAATGGCAGCACACGCACACGTACGTGTCCATTTGCGAGGCACGTGGATGGCCTCACGTGAGAAGCCAAAGGTGGAATGTCACAGTCAAACACAGAAAGTGAGCGAGAGAGACAGGAGGAAAGACATAAAAAGAACACCTTGATGTGACTGAAGGGGAATTTAACATTACAAAGGAAGGGGGATGAAAAAAATGGGGCCTGGGGCTGATTCACTCGCTGTGCAGAGGGCTTGTGCAGAGGTGGTTCTGAGTCATAACGTACTGCCTGAACCAGAACCTGCACCTCTCTCCCCAACATACACCGAACATGAGACCGCGTGAAAAAACCTTTGAAAGTGAAGATGGCAACGTGAAAGAACTGATGAGCATTGAACTGATGACTTTTTAGCTTCTTAGAATGTTTTTGATTACATGTGGACACACTTGTGTATATGTGTGTTAGAACACTATAAGTAATTAACATTTTACGTAAGATTATGCTCATTTGCCTAGTTTCACCGATAATTTAAAACAATTATTGCCTACAATCTGAAACCCACAGACATCACCAGATGCTGCATTTGCAGCGATGATTCTAAACCATGCCAGTTTCAATCATACCCATGTTGCCACGTGGCACAGATAAATTATTGTTATTATCATCATTATTATTATTGTTGTTGTTGTTGTTGTCCTCAATACCAAATTATTTCCCCATTGCATCACTCTGATACAGAGTCATCTTCATCTCTTCTTTCAAAAAATATTTCTTTGCCTACACCACAGAACACACCTTTTCTGTGTTCTCAGTCTGTTCAGCAGTTGTTCTTCACTCTTCAACATCATCTTCAGTCACGCACTATTGTGATCTTCCATGATATCCCAGGTGGCTTTCTCTTCACAGTGTACCACCAAGCCATCTCGCACCTCTGATTGATGGGTAAGCTTAAGCCCCAGAGCTGGCCTGCTTTACTGCATGTTAACATCCCTCTGGTCTTCACGTCTTCACGTGGAGAGACCACTGTAGCAGAATGCAGACGTCTCTGGTCTTCACGTGGAGAGACCACTGTAGCAGAATGCAGACGTCTCTGGTCTTCACGTGGAGAGACCACTGTAGCAGAATGCAGACGTCTCTTGTGCAGGAGTGAATGATGCAACCACACAAAGCTGGACAAGACAGAGCTGAGCAGTTAAATGACAGTTTACTTACAGGCCAATGAAATGATGGTAACATGACATGAATGGACCATGTATAATGAGCTCTGATTACTACGTGGTTCACCTAAAGGTCTTGTGAATACCTTCGTGTTAATATGGCCATTCTGCACCATGAACCTCATGGTCAGATCCTCATGAACCTCATGGTCATTGGCTCATTTCAAAATCAGTGTACAGGAGTAGAGAACCAAAACAACTGAGCATATACTTGCAACATGTATTGTATATAAGACCTCTTGTACAGTTGCACAGTTGTGTTAAATAGTGCAGAAGAAGAGATTACTTTAAATCAATTTAACCTACATACTCTCTCTCTCCCTCTCTCCCCCTCTCTCCTGCTCCCCCTCCGTACCTCTCTCCTCCACCAAAGATACGAATTAGGCAGTCATGGAGGGTCTTTGCCCTACTGAAAGTTGCTTTCTAAAACTCCCTTTCTCAGGCTCAGAAGTGCCATGTGTGTGTTACCTGGTTAAACAGGAGGACTGATGTAGAATTAAGCCTCTTTTTCTCTTTTCTCACATTTTCTCTAGTGAATCATGTCAAGAAGAAATGATGGATTCAATCAGAGATTCATTTGCATTTTGGCAAATTCTTTCAACTGTGAACAATATAGCAATTTATATATAACACTATAATTCACAGATAGCGCTACAGTTAGTACAGATTGCACTAAAGTTTACAAATAAGACTAAAATTTACACATAACACTACAGTTCATAGATAGCACTACAGTTTATATATAACACTACAGTTCACAGATAGCGCTACAGCTCACAGATAGCACTAAAGTTTACAAATAACACTAAAGTTTACACATAACACTACAGTTCATGGATAGCACTACAGTTTATATATAACACTACAGTTCACAGATTGCACTATAGTTTACACATAACACTACAGTTTATTTATAACACTACAGTTCATTGATGGCACTAAAGTTTACACAACACCACAGTGTATATATAACACTACAGTTCACATATAGGATAACAGCTCGCAGCACTGCACTCAGGCCCACAGGACGGTTTTCTGGTAACCAGGTGTGCGTGCGGAAGTCAAGGTGTCAGGTACTGATCTACGTTATTTTCTCGATCACGCACTGCCACCTGCGCGAACAGAGCAAACACACAGGGACCCTCACAAACAGCTGGCCTCCCCAGACAAGCCTCTGAGGACCTCCTTCCATCCCACTCAGCACTTGCAGACGGTGCTTTATGGACGCGGTGCTAAACACCATCGTGCGCAGTTTCCGGGACCTCTGCATCTCCGTTTCCTTATGCGAGCCCCAGGAGACGTGGACGCTGAGGTCAGTCCAAAACGTGCCCGGTTCTCATTAGCCACCTGGACCTCCGGAAGCTGGGTCACACTCGCGATCCCGGGCCATGAGACGAGGTTCTTCCACTGCTTTTTCAATGCTACCGTCAAGTGGTAAAGTACAGTTTTGATAAAATGATACTTCAACCATGTGAAGCGTTACTGCTTATCAAACAGGCTCACTGGGCTCCCATGTCAACAGAGATTAGTTGCATGCATCATCACATGCTTTTTACAAGTCTGCTACCCTTCAAGATTCAGGTATTCCAGTTGGAGTTCATCTCCACCCAAACCACACTGGCAAAACAGCAAGTCTAAATATAAAGTACAATATTAAATTGAACCATTATTGTGTTTCTATCGAACTTTTTTCCCTTAAAAAAGTTAAACCCAGTGACGTGACCAGGTTAACCTCACGGTGATCCAGTTCCTTTGCATGCTGAAATCAGGTCAGTGCCGCTGCGCTGGAAAGGTCACATTGAGCTTGGGGGGTCAGAAACGATTTCTCATGTGCTGTATAGGGCAATGCAGCACACCCCCTCCACCCAACACCCACCCACCCCCCCCCCACCCGCAAACATATGGGCAGGTGGAGAAAATGAGTCATTCCAGGCAAGAACCAGGGCATGAAAGAGCACCTTATGAAAGCTTCATGTAGGCTTTATGTGGGAAAGGCTTTTTATATTAAAACAATTATGTTCGAAATATGCATGCAATTTTCTGTCGTTCCTTTAAGCTGAAAAGGTGAGAGGTCAAGTGGCAAAAAACAGAAATAGTAGAAAAGCACTGCAGAGGTCCCTCTGCCTGTCCGGGGTCATGGGGGAGCTGCACGACTGTTCTGTGTCGGCGTAGGTGTGTGGCCACGCGTGACCTGTCATCCCCCCAGGACGAGCAGACGAGGGCATAACCGTAAGTGACTTACAACTTGATTTTATTGTCCGCTTCCTCGCAAATCCCATTGCAGGTGTTGTGCTCCTGTGCATCACAGCAAGTGGGCTTTCAGGCTTGCCTGGATACGCATCTTTGCCAGGATATAGAAGTTGGTTTCCTCCAGGAATATATTGGTTCGCTTTCTTTTTCTCTTCCCCTGTGTGTGTGCATGAGAGAGAGAAAGAGAAAGAGAGAGAGAGAGAATTCGCCTCTGATAAAGCTGACAGCTGACAAGTTCATGTTTTTTTCTTGGTTTAGGCATGGCCTACTGTTCAGAGCAGACCTAAAACGTAAACCCACAGATCTGCATCCTTTCCTTATATTACCTGTGTGTGTGTGTGTGTGTGTGGTTGTTTTAAGGAAATATAGATTTTGGGGGGAAAACAGTGACTCAGGTCCAGAGGTCTGTCACTCCTCAAGTTCTACCGAGAGAGAGAGAGAGAGAGAGAGAGAAATGGCGGAAATAGCGAGGAAAAGAGAGGGAGCCTGAGAGAAAGCTTGTAAATCCTACAGACAGAGTGCAATAAATCTAGGCCACTTACATGTGAGGGAGAACACCATTCTAATAACAGCATTTGCTGTCCTCCATGCCTCTCAGCTCCTGTGCAGGGCATCGGCAGCAGCTCCTCTCTCCTGCAGGGCAGGGCTGTACGTAGGGCTGGCATTTCTTTCTGCATGCCTCCGCACAGGGGAGGGGAACTCCTCAGAGTCGTCCTCCCCTAAGGCTCATACTGGGCTCAGTTGTAATGCTTACAATACTGAAGCATAATTTTCTGTGAAAAAAAAGAACATTGTGACATTCCAAGTATTTAGACATGAGCGGTGCTGGGAATCAATAAAACAGGATATGTTATGATGACAGTTCAGTGCACTTGGAACGATCCCCTGTCTTGTGAGTGGTGTGGTGAGCCAGCCCCTCATCAATCACCAAACGCATCAGTCAGTGGTGTTTGACAGCGGCCCTACCAAAACACACACACACACAACATTCATCTAGTAATTGCTAATGAGTCCAGTAAACACTCTGTTTGTCCACCGGCAGCTCCATTCAGATGAGTGATTCTCTTCAGTTTACACATCGCGATGAATGTGGGGTCCCCACTTACACAAACCCTTGAGGAGTTACAGAGCAGCGTGCGCTCTGGCATGTTGGCGGCCCGCACTCCCACAATGCCGAGGTGTGAAGGCTCAGTTGGCAGAAGCCGTTTTCTCCTACATTTATGGACACAGCGGTTTGTATAATGAAGAGAGCCCTCGTCCCTCAGGTGAACCCGTTCCGCCTGTTATTTAATGCAGCGTTAAAGTCATCGTTACCTTCTTTTTTCCCCCCTCTCACGGAGCCCAAGCAGGTTTCCCAGAAAACATCCCCTTCAGCCAGCGTGAGCTGGCACTGCTCGATGGCCTGCGGAGTTTGGTCGTGTAAGTGAGCCAAATGCGAGCGTGTGTCTAAGTGCTTTTATGTGTTAGTATTAGGTTCATATCTGAAGTGAGTGAGCACAGAGCCGTGGAAAGTGAGGTCAGAGTGGAAGGGGAATGTTTGAATGTTTCGGAGTTGATGGTCTCAAAATAGAATCATTACTCAAGGTGTTTAAAGTCGTTGACTGTAGTGTAAAACAAAATAAATGAATGGAGGTCTATTCAAATCTTGTCTTGCTTATGGTTTTGTGGCTATGATGCCAACACGAGTGACTCAAATGTGACTCCAGAATACGTTCACACTGCTGTGTTGAATTTTCCCGCTCTGCTTTAAATGAATCGGAATATTGTATGATCTTTGCGTATTACCACTTCTTCATAGAGAACAGTTACTTTGCATTCACACTACAGACCAGACTGGATTTCATGCAGCAATTTTCTTCCTCTCAATCTGCTCCACATGTGACACCACAAGATCCTTTTTCCTCCGAAAAATTGGAAAACCATCCTTGTTGATGTTTGTCTGTTGGTTTGAGAACGCAGGATTTCAGGAAGTCATTTAGCGCTAACAGGACCTGAGGGCTCCAGTTCACTGCATCTGTGTGAAGTAGCCCTCATCACAGAAGCTCCGGTTGCAAGTGGGCCAAACTCGGATCCCTCTTCATGAAGTCTAGACATCTTAAAGACGGGGATTATGTATGTGAAGGTGGCCACAAGCAGCAGGAAACCTCAGCCGGTCATGTGATTCACATGTGCCTCTGCAGGAGAGCCAGAGGTGAAGAGAAGGACACGGTCCTCCAAGCCTTAAGCGGACCGGCCCTGCCCACGTCTCCTCTTCCTAACGTCTGTCTGGATGTTTAGCCAGTAACTATAAGCAAATTAGTTTTGAGCATTTCAGCTATTTTGATAAGATTGAAATGTGCAGGATTCATGTGAATTCTGATCAGATTTTTCCTCATTTCACAGCTCTGGTCTCTCCGTGTGTGCCAGACACATTGAATACCCAGCCGACCCTGACCCTGACACTGACCCTGACCCTGACCCCAACCCCGACTCTGACCCTGACACTGACCCTGACCCCAACCTTGGCGTCATTGTCATATATAATTTAAACATAAAAATGTCCTTGGGCAGCGCTGACGGGCCAGACTGAGCTTCTGCCCTCCGAGCACCCATGTCTGCACAGCAAGGTCTGCACCCAGAGGTAGTGTATGTAGAGTATTGGAGGTTCTGGGCGTTTGTTTTTGGCTAGACGTTCCTGTCTCAATGTGGCCCTTATTAAAGGGATCTCTGTAAACAACAGATGTATTGTTCTGTCTTAGAGTGGTGTCATAGTGTAAACAGTGAACTCCCAGAGCTACCCGTCTCCAAGCTGGAACCAGTCGCCTGAAGTTGTTTTAATCCAATGACTAGAGTCAGAGGAGGTTCCATGCCTAGTTCTGACACCAAACATACAGAAAGAGAGAGAGAGAGAAAAGCGACAGAGAAGGAGAGCTAGAATCCATGCCTTAAGGTTAGAACGCTGTCTGTGTAATATGTAAGTCTATTACTGTCCTGTTCACATTATTGTTACTTGATTATTCTGTTCAGTTAAATTCAAAATATTTACTGTCACTGTCATAAGCAAGTTATGCCTATTAGCCTGAGGGGGTGTAATAACCACTGAACATGTGCAGAAATGAAATGACATAGGAAAGTATTACAATTACAATTTACATTACAATAAATAATGTCAATGTGCATTACAATAAATAAAGATAATATACATACGGTGCTGCAGGATGGCCAAGTCAGGATGGTGATTGGATGACAAAATGTACAAAAGGTAATAAATGTGAACGTAATAGACAGGACACAGGAGAGCCCATTAAAGTGCATTAAAGAGGGAAGTGCAGGTGAGGTTCGCAGTCCACTGATCTAACCCTGAGCCTGGTCACGTGGAACTTGGTACCGCAGGAGCCTGGTCACGTGGACCCTGGTACCGCAGGAAACTGGTCACGTGGACCCTGGTACCGCAGGAACCTGGTCACGTGGACCCTGGTGCAGGAACCGTGGACCCTGGAACCTGGTCACGTGGACCCTGGTACTGCAGGAACCTGGTCACGTGGACCCTGGTACCGCAGGAGCCTGGTCACGTGGACCCTGGTACCGCAGGAACCTGGTCACGTGGACCCTGGTACTGCAGGAACCTGGTCACGTGGACCCTGGTACTGCAGGAGCCTGGTCAGATGTACTGATCAGAATATACTGCAGAATCGGGCTGTGACATTATGGAGCAACACATCGATTCAGGTCATAGCATCAGTTCATACAGCACTTGTCCAGAGCAACATATATATTTATCTGTATAACCATCTGTGTCCTTTCTGGAAAATGATCCCACCGCCGTGGTGTTAGCCACATACTCTTCCTGCAACAACAGGTGAGCGTGACATCAATAGCAATAGCCAATGGCTTTGAGTTCATTTCCCTGTTGTTTAATGGTCAAGGTTGAATGACCAAAGTTAACATCTTAACCAACATGCATAGCTTTTCAATACAGTACTCACAGTTCTTTTATGAATTATAATTGTAAAATTTGTTGGATGCATATGTTCATATGGATAGTAAAGAATCCACATGAATAATAAAAAATTGTTGCCTTACAAATCAGATTTGGATTGTGCCACATAACATGGGAGCAGTCCTCTATGGACGATTTCCAGTTAACTTTCCTGACACATGCCGTATCCCACGTGTTTTTTCTCACGTGTCGTGCTGTGAAGCTTCAGTGGTGTGGGCTGTGGTCCCCAATCCCCTTGCTCTCTTCAGTACTGCCTGTGAGGCAGTAAGTCAGTTTGCTAACTGCTGATCATCTGCAGAAGCTGTTGAATGTCCTTGTGGACAGACAGACATGACCCAGTCCTCTAAGGCAGTGCAGGCGACGTGCTGTTGTAATGATGTGGGGTGTGGTGATGCAGCTCCAGACGAGGTGCTAGGTGATGCGCATTGTACGGATTTTGAGGTCGCTCATGGTTTCTGCTTCCACATGTGGTCCCATTGATAAGAAGAACCCGTCCCATATCAATTATCGTTACGTCGGCAGTCGTCTCCTCGGTTTTAGGGGAATGCTGAAGTGCGTTATCCGTGCCCCACCGGCCCATGACCGCTGTGCTGTCAGCAGACGTGACGATGTGCTCTGAACGTGTTCGTGATTTGCATCCATGTGGTCATGAGATTTCTAAGGTCACCTCAGTGCCTGCAGGTGGTGTGTGAGACCATCCAGATGATGTCATCTCCGCACACCTTGGCAGGTGTCTCGCCTGAGCCCGTCTGGAGGGAACAGGCCCAGGCATGCCGGCGGGGGAGGGGTTCGGCATTCCGGACTCTTCCGTATTTGTTTGGGAAATTCCGCCATGACAACACGAGTACGTGGTCTCCATGCAAATGCCGTCATTCCAGCATGGTGTGCTATGGAGATTCCCTTGGGAATGAATCACATGGGACTAATCTCCAGCAGACATGTTAAAATGTTATGTCTCCCCTTCAAAGTCTTGATGTCCTCATCATAACTAATAGTAGTGTGTGTCATGGGAACCGACTAAACTGAAAGGATGCGTGGGTGGCATTAGACAGCCCAGCGAGAAATAGGACTCTCGTTCAGACACAAGGTGGCGCTCTCTTAGAGTCTTTAACTTGATCTGTAAGAGGCAGTAGTATGTTTGTGTGTGTGTGTGTGTGTGTGTGTGTGTGTGTGTGTGTTTGAGCTGGTTAAATCCATTGTTTATACTTTTCCAGCTGTGTATGAATCCTACTATTTGGCAAACAGTATATCAGTATTTTATCTATATTGTTATTTGGTGGAGGTGGTTAAAGATTAATAACTCCACCAAAGTCTACTTGTCTAAATAATAATATTTCTTTCCCTTTTTGTTTTCTTAGTTTTAACTAATAATATGCCACTCATAGGGGGGAAAGTGACAAAACACAGTGTCACACTGATGTTTTCTGCATGTATATTGCAGACATTCAGTGTTGACTCAGTCTTAAGTGTTTGTTTATATTTGTGAAGTCTATTTATCTCATCACTAGAAGATATCGGTCGTAGCGAATACCATCAGTTAAATACCATCTCCTTGCCTTTTATTTCCACTTTAAGGAACATGTCCATTCAACACCCCTGTCTTCCGCATTATTTAGACCTGATAAAGTCAATATCAGAGAGCTGAAGGGGAGCCTCTGCGCAGGTTAGTGCAGGAGATGCACACTTCACCTTTTTTGGAAATGTGTATTTTTAACTTTCTCACAGACAGTTAACAGGATGGGGTAAAAACTCATATCCCGTTGCCGTGTGAGTCACGCGTGCACTGACACACGTGACTTGTTGAAGCGCTGTGCACTCATCCTGATGATTCCCCTCGTCTGCTCTGGGTCAGATTCTGCTCTTGGGCGCCACCCACACAACCTCTTACACACACCTCTCGCTAGCACACGCCCATCTGCCCTGATCACCCCGATAGGCATGTGCGGCTCAGACAGAGGGGCTGGCGGAGCAACCGCCCTGCACTCTGTCCCCTCTACCTTTCATTTTGTTTAGTTTTATTTCATTTTATTTAATTGTTTGGTTACTGCCTTAGCAGTCAGAGGTTAGGTGTAAGCATACCAGTATTTAGTCACAGTAATACACAGTTTAAGATAGTATTACACACACTGCGTGTGTGGTTCCTTTCCACCCTGTGGCATTGGGAAGTGGATACACTTGTCATTGCCTGAGACATTTTTAACATTTCAGAGATTTGTCCACTTATCCTTACAAGCCTGCATGTCCCAGCTTGTGAGGGACAATTTCTACATAGTTGCCCAAAGCACATGATCTGTGTACCTGTACTGTGTGTGTGTGTGTGTGTGTGTGTGTGTGTGTGTTGTGTGTGTGTTGGCTTGTGTGCATGAGAGAGACAGGAGGGAAAGAGACATCGAAAAGAAAAAAAGGAGAGATGGAGATAGAATAAAAATATTCTGCATGTTTGCCTTTCATTGTTTTTACGTCGTCCTGTCTGCAAGCCAAACACCTTTTCTGCATTACCTTAGGAGCCTTCGGGTCAGTCCTGCAGATTCTGTAGTTAGAAGGGCTGTCGGAAATGAATCTGCAGTGTGCAGTGATCTCATTCAGAGTAAAAGAAATCACTCATACTTCGCTTGCTTACTGTTAAGTCAGGCACAACAGGCTGTCTACGTCATTCCATCGCAAGCCTGACCGCTACTGATGTAAATGGCTCGCCAGTAAGCTTGCTTGCATCCAAAACCTTTTGCCAACCACATCTGGTCTGCAGAATCCTTTCAACGGGGCTATTGTAAGTTTAATTAGGTGCAGGTAACGACCCACTCGTGGAGCTAAACCTCTTGCCAGTAGAGATGGTTGATCTCTGCTGATGGAATATGGATTGTACAATGTTGGAGATGAGAGCAACCCAGTAGCTGTCATCCTCTGCCATGCGGAGGATCTTTAGGATAGTTCTATGCACGGATGTGACACGTCTGTAATGTCACTGTTTCGGCTTCTATTCTTAGAGGTGCTTATTTCACATCACATTTGGTTCTCAGGTTGTGCAGAATCACGAGGTGCTGGGAGATTATGCAAATGTCGAGGTTATCGGGGTACTTGCCTGTCAGGACAGGAAATACATGGTGAATATATATTTTACCCACTCGCCGTGTTCTCATATAACACAGTAATGGGTTGTCCTTTCCTTTTCTTGCTTGACACCTTCCACCATTCATTCGTCTGCTCTGAGCAACAGACAGCTGCCTCCAGGAAATAATGCTCTGTCAAGAAAGACATTTGTCAGAGATGGACGGTTTAGAAATTCCTTTGTGGTCAGCTCAAGAAGAACCCAAGTGTTTTCCCCTGCTTCTATTAAACATAAATTAATCTGTCCTTCCTAATGCATACATCATTTTTCTTACGGGATGATAAGTGCCCTCAAATCCCACGCGCAGGCCGTAACATTGCGATTCAATTTATTCAAGCCCAATGATTTTTTTCTTTATCAAAGTTTTCTTTGATGACATTTTGGGAAGGCGTGTCCTATGTTGCTAGGACAACAGGCAAATATTAATATAGTGATGGAGTTTAGCCATACCACCTTAACGTTCATGTTAAAATAATTTTTGTTGGATTTTAGATAACCTCTTAGGCTGAGGAATAGCTCTTCTGATGTCGCAAGATTGATGGGATTGTGCAACGCCTTGTTTTTCTTCTGTCTTGCTAAAACATTACCTGCACTAGACCACTGCCAGGGCAACGCTGGAATGCCACGCTGTCGAGTAAATTAGTGAGTGCCTGAGCTTTGGAAGGCTCAGTGATTCCGTGAATGATTCTGTGAATGACTCTCTGAATGATTCTGTGAAAGCTCTCTGTTTACAGCTGTGATATTGGGTGGGGCTCCATGTGGAATAGCATTTTTTTTTCCAAAGATTAGAGTGCCATCATTTTTTTTTCCGCGGGTTTTGTGGCGGCCGTGCTCCTGGACTCTCTGTTCAGGATGTCTGGGATATAGGATGGTGACCTCCCTAGTGTTCATTTCCTAATTCTGCAAAGCCACCAGCCATTGGTAGAGAAGGCTGCCAGAGATTAGGCAAGCGTGAGGTCTGCTGCTGTCGTTTCCCTGGTTACTGGTCATGCACATTCATGGACATTATTGACATACAACTACACATTGAGGTACATGTATATGAAATATTTTCTTACTGTTTTTTTTTTTTTGCCTGGAAATGTTTTCTTTGTTGCTTTCTTTTTTTCAGTCCTTGTTGTCCATAGACTTTACTGATGCTACTGAATATAGTCTCTGCGAGTCCAGAAATACTTTTTGGGAAGAAATGGCTGAAATCAGGTTTCAGATGACCCAGTGCGTGGACAGTCTGTTATTCAAAAACCTGAAGTCCCAGACCTCCAATGGGTGTCGTTAAACAGCGATTTCACAGTGTGTGAGCTCTTCCCTGCCTCCTTCAACCTCTGTGATCCACAGCTGCCCAGAACATGATACAGCAGCAGCTCCTAACCCTCTCCACCCCTCTCCACCCCTTCCTTCTGGGCTGTCTGAATCATTTTACAGCCTCCACTGTTCCCACACAGGCTGCAGCCCTGACCATGGATGCTGCATCCGTGGGTCAGTCCGAGGGGTGCGGACAGGAGGACAAGGTGGAGGAGGTCAAGGCCATGCAAGTGGAAGAATCTCGAGAGCAGACCAGCAACGATCAGAAGACACATTTCCTTCATTTAGCACTCTCTGAGGTTCAGGTACATCACTGTAATGGCATTCTGTGGCTCACCTGGTACAGCAGGTGGAGTGAGGTGCTAGTAACAGCAAGGACAATGCCAAATCCCAGAGAGCACACACCCTCTCACACTGCTAAATATGTAAATTGCTCAGTTTAAGAGTGCGGGTTAAGTGCTCTCTCTTTGTCTGTCTCTCTCTCTCTCTCTCTCTCTCTCTTTCCTATCTATATCCATGCCTCTCTGACCTTCCAGTTTTTTCATGCTGTCTTACCTCACTTTCTCTAATTTTCCAGCTCACCGTGTGTCTTTCTATGCTGAGCTTTCAGGCGTTTGCTGTTTCTCATTTCTTTCTCATTTGCTCCTATTACTTTTGCCCTTCACATTCTCTCTCACTCTTTTCCATTTCCATCACTCGCCCCCTCTATTTTTAGTTAAATCCAAGCCTCGGAATTGCTGATTCATCATCTCCATCTTGTAATGGCTTTCAGAAATACCCTGTTTTGCTTCTCAAATAGATCAGAGAGTAACATTCCAGCCCAGTGGAAGAAAAATAATGAAGACATTTCTGAAGCATTTGTTTCGATTAATTACCAAAACCAAAAAGTCCTTCATTCTGTCAGCGTTCTTCCAAACAAAGACATATTTACACGACAAAGACATCCTCTTCTCTACCCCACGAATAATTCTAGAATTATTTGAGAAACCCAAACAAGGCTACACGAAAAAATGAGACACCGGAGGAGAGCTCTGCAGTATTTCACTTTCCACGTCTTGAACTGATTTTATGGGTGGAAGCAGTTCATGAGGGTGCATTTTGAAGTATCCACCCCCTGCTTAAGAAGTCCCCCCCCCCCCCCCGCCTTAAAGATGGATGAACACGCTTCAAGGCACTCCAGAACATACCATTACATCATGGCCAACTGAATTTGAGAGTATCTTACTGCATACGTTCTGTGTTTCTCTTTTTGTTGCCTTGCCTCAGTGTAATGTGTGTTCAATAAACGAAGAAAAAGTTGTTAACTGGGAGAGAGCTGGAGAGCACTGAAGACAGCCTGGCTTCAGAGCTGAACGTGTGGAGCCCATGAGGTCACGTCAAGCTATAAAGGAAGCCGGAACGTGTCGGTTTAAGAGGAAGCGGGTCAGCTCTCATTACAGAGACATGCTGCCAAGCAAGCACTCCTCTCCCACTGGCCTTCTGATGGCATTCCCAGAATCATCAAAAACATTAAAAAAAAAAAAAAACATTACCGCAAGTCTCTTTTGAGTTGCCTCCCTTCTGGTCGCTTTTCGGCACAGGTGTGCCTCCAACTTTCCAACATTATTACACTATTGCGTTCTGAAGGGCTCACAGATGTCCCGCCCCCTTCTTTCTACTATTCATCCTCAAATGAAATGTGATTGTAATGTGATGGAGTAACCGGTATTAGACCACTCATCCTTCTGTTAGGGAAGTACGCTTACATTAATAGTGCCCAGGTTGAAGCTCTTCCTCTCTTTGAACACCCTGGAGATCTTCCGGACTTCTCAAAAACACCAGCATACACACACAATCAATAGATCCTTCTTTTAGGCTTAACGTAGACTATCGGCCTTTGTTTGAGAGATGGGTGTTGGTCGTGAGCTCACTTCACCACCCACCTGCAGCTTTCAGCAGGATCTCTGCCACACTTCTGTGGCCCCTCCTGGACCAGACGTTTAATTACAACATGGAAAGTTTGCACTGAGTCAGGCCTTCGCAAGAGAAGCGATTAATACTGCTGACGACGAGCTAACTGTACACCGGCTCTACAACGTGAGTCTTTGGTGATGACAAATACCTTACAGTATTCTAAAACACAAGCTGCCCCTGGCCACCCACAGCATGCTTCATGTAAGGTCTCACCAGTTTGGCTTAGCAAGCTGGTGAACTGATACAGTGTGTTAGACAAGGGATGCAATGACAGTCCCCAGGAGCAGAATTGAAACAAACACTGGTGTAAAGACAAGTCGTATTAGACTCCTACAAAAACAGCATTGCTTCTTTCACTTCTCCTTTACATAGACGTCACCGTTTAAGATGGACTACGTGAGCTTTTAATATTTCTTAATAATTTCTGGGTGAATAGTAATCATGTGCTTTTGTTTAGGTAGCAAGCTTCAACGGAAATGAAAACCTACGCAATAAAAAAAATATATTGTTATACGTCAGTGTATTTGTCAGCATTAATTCATGTGAAAGGATAATTGCTGGCAAAAGACATCAACTTTCTTCACCTTATTGCCTCTCCTCTCAAGTCTAAACTAACTGATGATATATGCTCTAGGTGGGCATTTGGCAGAGAAAAAAGCTACACATGAAAATAAAAAAAAATAAACCATCTGCTGGGAATCTAGCCAGGGGGTGTTGAGTTTGGTCTGGCAGGTAATATATGACCCCAGGGTGCTTTGATTGTCAAGGTTTTGCTCCGATATTTAGCCGTGTC
The DNA here is from genome assembly GCA_020368025.1 of Brachyhypopomus occidentalis. NCBI lineage: Eukaryota > Metazoa > Chordata > Actinopteri > Gymnotiformes > Hypopomidae > Brachyhypopomus > Brachyhypopomus occidentalis. The sequence goes on from JAGXOD010000055.1 coordinate 837,539, forward strand.
CACAATCCTTCTGTAATTCAAAGGGAATTTATGGCCTGTCCTGAATCCTAGCACTTTGCCATATGGCTGCAGGGGATGCTGGGAAGGACCAGTGCTCTGCTTGGGACTCCACCTACTCGTCGCTCTTCTGCCATATTCAAATGAAGATAGTTGCTTTCGCTTTCAAGCGACGGGCCAAGCAGCCATTTTTTTTGTGAGATGGTTCCAAGCTGGAACAGTCACAGGAACCAAAGAGATCCTGTAGATACGTGGAAGAGAGGAAGTCGGCTTTATGAGTCAGGAGGAAATTTCAACATAAAGTGTTCCCTGAGGAGCATTTTTAAGCTTTACATGTCCTTTACCTTGCTGGAAGTCACAATATATGGCATCTGTGTGCCGAACGTTCTGCAAAAGATAATCAATCACCAATGGAGAATAATGGTGAAGTTTAGGTATGTACAAGTGTGGTAAATCGGGTGGGAAACTCATTCTCAAAATTGATTGTCCATTGTTCAGTACTAATTGCATTCAGTGCATTCTGTTTCACCTACACTCACCATCAGTGTTCCCATAAGGTAGTTGGAAACACTTTGTGGACCTCATTTGATTTCACTCATTTTCATTTGACATTTTAATCGTAATTAGTGAAAGCCACACAATAGACAGGGTGGCATATAATAACTCCAGGGAAAATGATGCTATAGTGGGCACTAAATGTCATGCCTAATCCTGCTCAGATCAGGAATGTGGAATTCCATTAAAGAATTTCCATTAAAATAGTCCATGTTGACGTTAATGGTGACAGGTGTCCCAGCCGCCATTCCTCAAGGTGCTGAAGAGAGGCAGACCTCATTTGTACCATCAGCCTGGGCTCCAGTTCCAATTCACAGCTGCTTGAGACCCGTCCAATTTGGCCTACAGAGCATCCAAGCTCCATTCAAAGAGAAGGAAAAAAATACTCGTAGCTGATGAATAATGGAATGAATTGTGCTCATCAACATGCTAACGATCCCATTCACCCCCACCCCCCCCCCACCCACACACCCCCGCCCCCCTGCACCTATTAGAAAAATCCTATTAACCAATCAATCTGTGCTTCACACAGTGCCGTGGTGACTCACACCCTCCAGAATGCAGTATTAGTGTCTCTGATACAGCAGAGAACACCGTGCCATGGCAAAGAAGGTATCTCACATTTGAGAAAGGCTATTGTGGGTCCATGTTTCAAAAAACTCATGTGCGTCATTTCATTCACAATTTTCAGATAGGTCATTACTCCTCCCCGTTATTCAAACTGAAACTTTCTGACACTGAAACACTTCGTCCAGCTCTTGCCAGTATAGTTGCCAAAGGCATTCCTTATTCCCATAGCTGTGTTTGTGTGTGTTTGTGTGTGTGTGTGTGTGTGTGTGTGTGTGTGTGTGTGTGTGTGTGTGTGTGTGTGTGTGTGTGTAAAAAATCTTCCTTCCAGTATTCCTTATAGTATTCGTCCTTCCAAAAGAAAGAGCATGTGTGTCTTTATAATAATGATGTATGATCATCATGAAACATAGTGGTAGTGGCCCAGACCAGTACATGCATACATATCACTTTTAACTGGCCAGTGTGGTTGTTTAAAAGTATAGGTCATTCCAAGCTCTTTCCTTCATGATCACTGTAATGAATCATATGTGGTGATTCTCTAGTGCTCATCACTCCCTCAGAATAGACACATAAATCAAAATATTTGCAGGATTAGGATTTTTATGAGAGAGGTTTACATGCCACTTGGCTGCGGCAGCTTTGGATCTTCGGTACAGGCAGTAATATTCCCATGATCCTCGATGGTGGAATGCAGAAACTTGCATAAGGGCCACAGGGCCTGACTCCTCCGTCGAGCTCGAGCCAGCAGGGAAATAACACCAGACCCGCGGCTGAACTCAAAAGCCGAAAGAAGGGCAGGACGCATGAAAGCCGAACGCCACATCTGTCAGCAGATCACTGCCTATTCAGCCTCTCCCTCTCTGGCTGTCTCTCTCCCTCCCTCTCTCTCTCTCTCTCTCTGCCCACCCCCCCATCTCTCTCTCTGTCTACCTTTAGGAGGCAGTAACCGTTCTGAATCGTTCAGTCTCTTCGACAGATGTTCTTTCTGGAGTGGTCAGCGTTGAGTGTCCAGCTCTTCGGAGTCCATAAACGATTCCCCACGACTCTGCATGGTATTAACATCTCAGTGGGAAAAAGATGTTTATACAGTTAACCTTGGGTCTGGAGATTAGTCTCACAGGTGTCAGGTGACCATCCTCAGTTGTTCACACTGCCCCCCTTCTCCCCCCTTACCACTGCACATTTACACCTGCCCGGGACAAGGCAACCCAGCCCTTAGAGGCCCTTGTGTGGTGGCACACACGCCTTCTCAAGCATTCTAGATTTATGGTGTGTCAGGACAACACAAACATTCACAAGCACCAAATCTGTCTCGCCCCTGGCAACCCTGTCTCTTCCTCACCCATCTCCCATCCTTCCTATCGCTCTGTCTTTTCACACAGTTATTCATCCACTCTCCCCGCCGCCGTGTTTTGAGGCAGACTCATGCAAACCCAAACAAAGCCTGGCAGTGCCACTCAGGGTTATGTTTATCATATCACTCCAGTGTTTCCAGCTCACATGTCAAACTGGAGCAACATCACCTCGCTCCCTCAGCCCGGCTTCAGGCGTCCTGCGTGTGCCGGCTAGCTCCACCAGATTTGCCGCGCTCGCACAAGTACTGTTTGTTTTATGATTCGGAAAACAACCGCGGCTGTTTTACAATCTGTTCTGGCGGGGCACACGTGTGCTTTCTTATGAAAAGCTAAACTCGTTGCTTTGAGCACCTTTTAGACAGAACAAAGAGAGAGTCGTGTGCCGTCCCGTAGTGCTGGGAACACTGCCTGCAGTGGGGCCTCTGGGAGGATTACAAAAGGCATGCAGCTGACCATTATTTTTATGACATAATTTCTTCAGATTGTGTTATAATTTCTTCAGATTATAATTTCTTCAGATTATAATGGATCCTTCCAAATGGATTCTCAAAAGGTCCTTAAAATGGATTCTCCATTGTAAATCTTTGATACTCTGGAGTAAATTTAATCGACATTAAATTTAAATCGAAAAAGAGTTTTATTCTCATTAAACATGATTAGAATTTTTTAAAGGCCAAATTCAGTGGTTCTGACGTTAACTTCATTCATGGTGATATATGCATGTATGCATTGTGTTCTGCTTTTTAGATAACTGAAATATACTGCTTGTTTCATTGATCATTTTGTTGGAGTCCCAGGAGTTGTATTCAAAACTGCAATTCTGCATCCCATATGTATTACTGGTCAGTTGATACCAAATCCCTATGTCACATCAAGAGTTGGAGAATGTTAGATTCAACAAAACAGCCTTTTGTAACTTATAGGAATTGTCGCAGGGACCCTTCCTTAGCAGTGCATTTTTATTGGCAATAACACTTCTTTGCTTTGAAGGTTATGCCTTATTGAGATTATAATCTCATTAGTAAACCTCATTGTTAGCTAACCAGGAAATGAGTGACACCGGAAGCAGATCGTGGTCCAGGGGCCAATGACGTTGCAGCACCTGTGTCAGCGATCAGGTCGTTGATTGAATTAAAATGTGACACTGTGAAGTCCAGTGGCCTTGCATAATTAGGGACTAGGAAGACTTCTATTTGTTTGTTTATATTTGCATGTTTCTCTTGTACTGTACCATTCATACATAGATTTCTTATGGCTGGCCACTTAAGCCTTGATTGATGAAGTCTTCCACTTGGCACAAAGCAAGACATTAGTCCATATTCAGTTATAGTGTCTGTTTCTTATATATGTTAAAGTAATAGTAGAGCCACATGCAGAACCCTTCAGCAGGAGAATAAATGTATTTTAGATTGAATTTCTCAAGCACAGTTTGCTCTGTGTGGGGAAGGGAAGTGTTACAGGTATATGGAGTTTGTGTTGGAAAGGGTAACAATGGAAAACCATGAGGTCTGTGGAGAGGGGTTCTCCAGTTTAATATCAGGGTGAATGAGTAAGTGTAAAGTGAATTGTCTGTGTCTCTTCCCAACTTGTGCTGTCTGGTAGTATTTTACAAATACACATTGCAGTAAAAACATCCCTGCATTTTAAACACATTTTTCCATGTTTTGCTCTAAAAAGCAGTAGATGATCTTTGGGAAGAACCTTGCATGTATGAATTATGAACACAGTTTAGTACTCATGCTCTAAACATTTTGGCAAGAGACATTCAGCAACCTTGACATAGCTCTCTCTCTCTTCTCTCTCTCTCTCTCTCCCTCTCTTCTTTACTCTCTCCCCTCTCTCTCTTTCTCCTGCCTTCACACTGGTGTTTCCCAAGAAGCCAGTGAAGATGTAGCACACATCCAGGGTCAGGCAGTGACGTTCCACCGTTGTTGAGTCTCTCTCTCAAGACTTGGCTGCTGCCAACTATATCGGGTCCACCTGATAGCAGCACGTCCGGCTCAGACATAGAGGCCAAGTGTGTGTGTTTGTATGTATGTGTGTGTGTGTGTGTGTGTGTGTGTGTGTGTGTGTGTGTGTGTGTGTGTGCGTGTGTGTGTGTGTGTGTGTGTGTGTGTGTGTGTGTGTGTGTGTGTGTGTGCATATGTATGTGCATGTGTCCCATTTTCACATGCATCCTGTGGTCCATGGAAAGAGAGCGTGAGAGAGACAGGGAGAGAGTGAGAGAGAAAGAGAGAGAGAGTGAGAGAGACAGAGAGAGAGGGTGAGACACAGAGAGAGGGTGAGAGAGATGCAGACTCAAAGAGTGTTATAATAATGGAAGCACTTGACAGCAGTTTTATCTTTCTTAATGACCAGATTGTCTCAAATGAAACTTTAAAGTGGGGTTTCAATGAATCAAGCTCATTTTCTAATGAGTTGAAGTAGGACAGCATTCTCCAGCCATGCTGCAGTAAGACATTTGATGCAGAAAACCCTTAAGAGTGCAAATACTGTCCAAGCAGGGGTCAAGAGCCAGTGCCACTGCTGCTGTGTAAGACGCCATTGGTAGGGATGCAACAAAAGCTGGTTGCCTGCTTGGCCTCAATGTCTTTTCCTTTAGACTTTAAACTTTCCTTTTTAAGGCCACTCAGGCCATTTTTGTCTGTTTCCTTCAGCAGGAACCAAAATCTTTTCAAAGTTTGTGGTTCTACAGACCTCCAGTGTGGTCGTGATTTCTTAAACGTTGCATAATTCTGCATGGTAAGGCAAGTTTGTATTGAGGCATACAACTGTTCAATCAACATAAATAAAAATTCTGAGCTGGGTCTGGATACGAATGTCTCAAGATCACATTACGTGTATGGGTCAGATCCTCACAGTTACACACCTCTCCCACATGGGGGGCTCAATTCCACTCTGCAGATCAAGATCAAAAGAAATAATTTACGCTCTGTGTCTGCTGCCTCTGTGGGAGCCTATGTTTCTGGCACAGATTCCTATATTCTGAGGAACATGACAAGGTTTTCTAAGATATCTATAAAAATATTAAGCAAGATCACTCAATTTTGAGTTTCTGAGACCTGCAGGAAAAGCATTACAAAGCAGTAAAATTTTCAGCAATTGCATTGAGTTGGTGTGACTGCTAATGATGTTACGACTGTGAGTGTGATCCGGGGTTTGTGGTGGTTGAGATTTATAGGAGGGTTAAGGGTTTGGGGTTTATGGGTTTTATAAACTGAGGGCTTTGGATTAGAAGTGTTTGGGGTTGAGGAAGATGGAGTTAGGACTTTTCCATGGATGTCAATGGATTTAGGGGTTTGGGATTTCAAATTAATGGTTTGATGTTGAGATCTATGGGGTTAAGGGTTTGGGGTTTACTGGGCTCTTGGGTTTTATGAGGTAAGGGGTTGTAGGATTATGCTTGGGAGTTTTGGTTAGAGGACTGGGATTTGGGGGTTTGGGGATCTGGTTTAAGGCTTTGGATTGTGTGTTTTTTTGTGTTGTGTTGCGTTGTCTCACAGATCCCAGACACATAAGTGATCCAGAGATGATGAAGCAGAGTGAATCCAAATCAGACAAACCAAACACTGCCACATAAACATCTTATGAATATAATCATGATAATTAGCATTAAAAGTGTGCAGTTGTGTTAACATAAAGCTAAAGGCCGGGGGAGCACTTAAGATTGAAATTTAAAGGTCAGATTAGTCTTCTCACGAAAGAAAAGAAAAAATCACTAAAATGTTCCTGGCAAGGACAAGGACTGGCAATTAAATGTGCCAGAAAAAAAGACTGGTGATAAAACCAATAAATTGAGTACTGATAGAGATACAAAATGTCTGCCCACAGAGCTCGGTGTGGTTCCTTCCTCTGCAAAGATTAGTTTTAAGTTGTGAAGAAGCTGAAGTTTCGGAAAGCTGAAGTCTGATACAAATTGACTGTTGCTCGTATCGGCTCCACGCAGAGATTCACGCAGACTGACACTCTGTGGAGGTTAACTACAGCTGCTGATGTCATAAACAGACGTGTCTGCGCCTCTTTATGCTTGGAATTATGAAATGTTTCCAGATCATTGTGAAAACGTTACTATGTACTAATATGCATATAATCAGCATTGCAAACATACAAAAATAACTAGAATTCTGAACACTTTATGTAAACAAATGCAAAATTACAATGACCTCTGCAATTATTTTTCAAGTCATTTTTAGTGTTTTGTTGTTATTGTTTTTGCGTGTTTGTTTTCTGTCTTTCTGCTTTTGTAATGGCAGTCTGTGATTCTTGATCACACAAAGTTGGGTTTTCACATCTGTGAGTCTGTAAAAGCTAATCTCGCTCTGATGTTCGTGGGGCAGACTGGGACTGATATCACTTTGTTTCTCTCTTCTCCCATACCAAAAAATCACAAGGCAGATAAAGAAGAGCTTTGCAGAGCTGCGGGCTTTGACCACACTCCGATCCAGTGGTGGGTGGTTCACATCAAAGACATGCAACACTGAAGATAGATTAAGTGCTTTTATGAACGTGAGGCATCACCAAATGTTTTCTTAGAGAAATAACTTTGGACCTCGGAAAGCAGAGCGATCTATCCCTGCCGTGATCACATGCAGCCTGTCCTCTGCGTTGGCTCCTGGACCACTGTCTGGAAAAGAAGTGCTTAATGTGCACTGTCTCCTCAGTTCTCTCAGACGCGGGGATTGTAGTCTTGGATGTGTGTCAGAGCTCGGAAAGCTCGTCTGAGTTTGAAGGTTGGGAAATTTTCTCAGACCGGCCTCCAACTGATCAACACCCACAACGTTGCTTCAGCACCAAACAGCGGCACATCCCACAACATCTGCAGCACTTTTGTTTTCTTCTGGATTTATTCGGTGTCGGAGTGATCTGAGATGTATATTTCCAACTGTGAATGTGCCTCCACATGTTAAGTTCACATGTTAGAAAGTTCACTGTTCCAGTGTCCCAACACACTCACAACATTAAGCCTCTGTGCCAGTAAATGATGATGACATCAGTCAGGACCATTCATGTCCTCACAGTTAAAGTCCTGTGTAGTTCAGGTACTTCTGCTCATAACAGCAGCAAAAGTTATATATATATATATTACACAGTATATGGTACTTGACTTCCTGTACCTGACATGAAGGTAACAAGTATTATTATTACTTGTTCAGTTCCTGATCAAGGGAATTTGAACATGTTGGAGTAAAGTCAATGTAACTTTGTGCCTCTTTTAAATAATTTCAATAATTTAATTAGAATTTTGTTCTCATTTGGCTATTAACCCCTAATAGTTCACCAGGGAGTTCAAAGTGAAAGGATCTGCTTCCTTGGGTCCAGTAATGAAATCAACTCTGACTGATGTTCTGAAGTCTTTCATTCCTAAACTAAATACCCTAAAATGAGAAAGACAGAAAATCCAATATTTAATTTAAGAAATTCCCCACACTACAGTGTGTTTATTTTCTGCATCATTATAAACAGGCCCATGCATGGAGCACTGCCAGGAGCATGCAGTGCCCTAATTGGTTGTTGCTGGGTCAGATGCCAACTGGTTAGATCCTGTTAAAAATGGGCGTTGATGTTTGCAGAAGCCTCAATGACCATACTGCCTGTTTAGAACCCATTAGCACCCCTGTCATGTAATTACAGTGTGTGTAACATTCAGAGACTACTCTTGTTTACAGGGCATTGAGGAGATCACTAATCTTTTCTTGCCCTGGGGAGTTTAAACAGCACATTGCACAACTGCCCTCACAACATACACACACACACACTCTGTTTTTTTAAGGTTCCTAATCCTGCCTAAAGTCAGTGTATTCTTATTTTATTATATTATTATTTAATTTAGTATATTTTCACTGAGACTGATGCGAAGACTATGAACATCATAAAAGTAAATTATTCAAGAAAATCACCTCCTATTAAGCTGGTGAGAGAGATCTACAGCACACTGTTAAATACCGTTTCCTGGAGAGAGAAGACCTCCAGGTCAAGTGTAGGTGCTGTCAGAACTCATGCACAGAGGGGTTTTGGTTTTTTTTTACAGAAAAGCAGCACTACACCGATTGTTACTGTAACTCTAAACATGTTGAGGGGAATTACAGTAAAAGGCCAGAGTGTGTGTTGTAAATGAATGGCCATCCTGTGGTTTCCCACAGCCACAAAGGGTTCCTCTTCACAGGAAACTCCTGTGTGCAGTTCGGCTTGCCCTTTGATCGCCTGCTACTAGAGTATTATCATCTGTCAGCTATTTCAGTGTCCCCCTCTGTTATTAGCTTAAGACAGCTCTATTTTTAAACAGACACTTTGAAACAGTGCTGTATGCCAACTTGAGCCAGGCACTGTGTTTTTTTATGCATAGAGAACCTTAGGCAAACATAATGTTTCACAACGTGTGTGTGTGTGTCTGTGTTTGTGGTAGTGATCATGTGTGTGCTTTTTACACAGGACTGGGAACTAGATGGCTCATCCACTTCTTCTGAAACCACCCTGATTTCACTCGACCTCCGCATGCAACACACAATAGTCACTTAAGTGTCGACATCTGGTTTCACATGCGGACGACCATGCCAACCTAACATGCGAGCGGTCATCCTGGTTCTACTCTCACCTCGTCATATTTGCTTTGGGACCATTTCCCAAGCAAGCACCATGGCTGCTGTTCTAAATATCCCCTCATCTACTCTCGGTCAGAGGTCTCCGTAATTGGTGAGTTCATTTAAAGGTGAGTTCATTTAAAGGTGAGTTCATTTAAAGGTATACTGTATGTGCATTACGTGCATACCTACAGAGCTGGGAGTACATTACTACTGTAACAATACTGCAGAAGGGCTTTTCAATTCATTGTTTTCAAGCAGTAATCGGGTGCATGCAGCCATAGGAAATTGGTGACTATTGGTTGTTGGTAGAACTCGATTTTGCAGGTGGATACACTTTGAGCACCTGCTTTCTGATGTTTAGTGTTTAAAGATCTGTGGTTTTGTCTGATATTTCCCATGGTGCACCATGTCGTGGGTTGAGGATCTGGGACCGTTTTCAGCAGACTGGGCCGAGGTGAACTGAGCATGCTCAGCTTTCTGCCAGTGTGGTGGACTCTTTGGTTACATGTTATTACTCCCAACCAAAATGACAAACAACACGTTTCTCAGGCATCTGTTTTAGTGTACACCCTTTTAACTTTAATGGTGAAGCAGAAAATGGAACAGAAATACTGTAAAATAAATTAGATTAAAAAAACACAAGCACATTTTTTTGATTTGTACAACAAAGCAATGCAACATATTGGTATCTTGGTTTCCATATATACAGAATAAAAAATATATTTTTTTTATTCTTCACTTTTTTTTCAGTGTTGATTCTTTTTGTCATGATGAACGAAAACAAAGATCATTTACAACATTTTTTTCTTTTTATGTATTTTTCAGGATTTGAATATTTTTCTTGATTTACTTTCAGTCTTGATTTATCCACAGTCTCATTTTTGTATGCATTCACATACACCCACAAATATGCTTTTTTCCCCGTCAAACTCTAACACAGGTATTAAGCAATTTCCCCAAATTGCTTCATTTGTTGACATTGCACAGTTACCTGTTTTCAGGAAGCATAAACAACATCTGTAAAACAAAATGATGAAATGATTTGGATCATACAGGGTCCTTCCAATATTTGGTGAACTAATTTATAAATATCCAAATGTGAGATCATTCAGCAATTCATCTCCCAATTACATCTTTAAATATCAACGCTGCACATTCACTTTCATTACAAAAAAAGAGAAGACATAACCACTGTGATGTTGGCGTAAGTGCTGTATTCATCATTTCGATGGCTAGACACACATTGGGAGTGCAGTTGTGCAAAACGCACACAACATAGGCAACGAAGACAGGGCGGAGTGAGAGCCGTGCGGGGCGTCTACCCGGGCTCACCTGCACACCTTTAGCAATAAATGTTCTGAAACAGCCTAATATTGTTGTGAAACACTAACATAAGTCTTTGGCATTGGATTAAAAAAATAATAATGATAAATAGAATAAAACACTACACAATGCACGTGTGCACATGGTCTTGTGATCTAAACGTGTGTCCACCCTCCACCCTCTGCTTCACCTCTCCACCCTCTGCTTCACCTCTCCACCCTCTGCTTCACCTCTCCTCCACTCTGCTTCACCTCTCCATCCCTCTGCTTCACCTCTCCTCCCCTCTGCTTCAACTCTCATCCCCTCTGCTTCACCTCTCCTCCCCTCTGCTTCACCACTCATCCCCTCTGCTTCACCTCTCATCCCCTCTGCTTCACCTCTCATCCCCTCTGCTTCACCTCTCCTCACCTGGTTGAACTTAAGCTGGTTTTGTCCATTCTGAAGTGCTTCTTGTCTTTTGCTAAATATCGTTTGTATATGTGGCTAGGCTGATCAAAATGTTGGTATAGTGCAAACTGTAAACGTTCGTAACGTCTCATTTTTTAAGATAATATAACATAAAGAGGAAAGGAAAATATAATAATATTATTAACAATAAAAGTCATAATAATTAGAATAATAATAAACAGAAATGTTTGGTTCCAGCAGCCCGTCAAACTTCTTTCAAGTATCTCTCAACAACACACAAACACACACACACACACACACACACACATACACACACACTCACAAACACGCAAAAACAAACACACTTTCAAAATAAGTATAAAAAGAAGACTTCCTCTTTTTTAGTGTGTAGAAGTAAATAGTTAAGAAACAAAAAAAAACAACAACACATCAATGAAAAATAAATCTTAATACTTGACAAGTTGCATAGTTTTGAGATTTGTTTGTTCAGGCACCTCATCATCATGGTCTCCCCGTACATGGAAGGGTATGTTCGGAGAAACTGCACTGCATTCTTGATCGCATAAATAGCCTCTCACCCCATTCCCTTGGCTTTGTAGCAAAAATATATTATATATTCTTTATTTTTCTGAAAGTGCCACAGGATCGACTCCAGACTGAATTTTCAGACGGCCACACGTGAGCGGCCGCCGTGTCGAGAGAGAGAGGCCCGTCTCCGCGTGCGAGTCCGTCTCGCGGCTGAGGACATTGGAGCGGTGGAAGCAGTGGATCGGTCCCTCCTCCCCCGCTCCTTGGTTTGCTGTTTTGACCACGTCCTCACTCTTAGGGCGTGAGTCCTGGTCACCCACCCTCCCCACCCCCCGCACCCCCTCCCGAGTGCCTGCAGAGCTAGACTGGCCGCCCCTCCTCTACCTCCCTACTCTTGTTCTCGCCTTCGCCGCCATCTTAAGAGCAGCCGCACTCCTCTACGATCATGTTCTGGATGTCCTTCTTCACGATCTTCTGCTCCTCGTTGTAGTAGAGCATGGACATGGCGCGGAGACGCGTGGGCACGCAGCACGACTTGATGCTTGTGAACGGGCTGTAACCGCGCATGCGGTAGTGGTTGATGACGGTGGAGTGGAAGGAGAGGGCGGAGCCAGTGATGCTGGCCACGTGGCTCGGGCACTCGCCCTCGCAGTAGTTGGCGTGGTACCCCGACGGCGCGATGATCCAGTCGTTCCAGCCGATGTCCTTGAAGTTGACGTAGAACTGCCGCTTGCAGCACACTCGCACCTTGCCGTCGCACTCCAGGCCGCGCTTGCGCCTCTTCTGCAGGCTCTGCTCCTCAGCCCGCCGCACCACAGCCATCAGGAAGGGCCGGTGCGACTGCTCGCGCTCCCCGCCGCCGGGGGTGACCAGGGCGGCACGGCACGGGCGTCGGCGCACAGCGGGCAGGAGACTCGCAGGTTCAGCACGCTGCCGCCGCGCTCCAGCAGAGCCTGGACGCTGGCCGCCACGGGGAACGTGTGCCAGCCGCTGCGCCGGGTGTCCACGGCTTTCTGTGCCAGGAGCTGCTCCTCGGAGCCCGGCCGCTGCAGCAAGAGGTTTATGGTGACGGCGGTCCGAGTGCGGTTCCCCTTCGGCAAGCGCAGGAAAAGCCACACGTTGGCCTGGTCCACCACAGACATCTGATCGCTCTCCTTGGAGATGAGGAACCTGATCATCCCAGGAGCTTCACCTGGGGAAAGAGAAGAGGAGGGAGAAGAACAGGTCAATCGTCTGTTGGACGTGGAGGCTGTTTGGTTGACTCAGTGGACTCTGAGCTAACCACATCTGAGTTGCCACTGGTAGGGAGTGGTCAGATCAATACAGCGTTTAAGGTTTGCGGTTGTGGCAATGACGCTGTACTTCTGGACCTGCAGGCTTTCTGGATTTCAGAAACAAGCCCTTTAATTCACGCTGCTTTTCAAAGGAAAGCTAAGTTTATACAATAGCTGGCCACTGTTTCTTCTCTGTATGTCAAAGATGGAAATCTGAGTCCATGCACTTAAATGAACACACAACACACACACACACACACACACACACACACACACCAAGTCCTTATCCCTCAACTCTGCCCTTCCTACCTTGAACTTGAGATAACTGAGGGCCACACAAGACCCCCCACTGCAGCACCAGACCCTACGCTGGACGCCAGCCAAACGATCTATTAAGAGCCTGCTGACCTGCACCCAGATCCTCAGCCAGTACGGTAACACAAAACGGCTGTGACAGCGAGCAGTACACAGTGGCCATCTGGGAGTCGAGATGTGCCGTGTTTTCAGTCACTCGCCTTCTCCCCGAATCAGAAAAGGATCCGGCGGCATCTCACAGCCACGGAGGCCTGTGGAAATTTGCAGGTCGCAGGCCAACGTTACACCAGACCCCTTTATTTGCTGTGGCAAATGTTTAGACTCTTGTCCAGATCTCGAAGGTCTTGCTGGGTGATGTGAGAACGTTCGGCTCTCGCCTTTCAGATTCACTTATAAACTGACACTTCATCATTTAGGCAGCGCTGTGATTCATTAGTTTCACCCAAAACACTGTGATTGCTAAGAGGGGATTTTGATGCTGCGGTCATCACTATAAAGAGTCTCTTATGATTTAGCTTTTTCTATTTTATTTATAGTTTATCTTGCTGTAAATATTGTACATCGTGGACTAGTTATAAAAAAAACATTTTCAAATTCAGCCTCGATTGAAAGCTGCATATTTATAGCATTACAGCATGCTGTCAGTTTGTCACTATGTGTGTGTGTGTGTGTCTGCATGTGTGTGTGTGTGTGTGTGTGTGTGTGTATGTTTACACATCTCTAGTCCCATCTGTCCAAACACAAAAGAGCTTCATGAGCACACTCGAAAAATAATGGGCTTTTCCAGCACTGGCCAATGTATTGTTTCCCTTTTAATCTGCAGCACGGAAGAGAATGGAGCATCGTTAGCATTTGCTAAGCTGAGCAAACCCATCTTGGTCTCTTCCCCAGTGAGCACTTCACACTGCACTAGACCACCACCCAGCCCCCTGAGAAGGAGCGTGGATGGAAGCGCCCTGTCTCCACATGCTTCTCAATACATTTGTGGGAGAGGACAAATAAAAAACCCCTCTGAGGTTAAAGACTACAGAGCTGTACAATAATCCCTCAACAATAAACAGTAGAGTAACCGTGAGAGCATAGTTTGCACAGCTGTCTACCACACAATAACGGAAAATAACATTCACACATACCTCCCCTCCCCACTGCGTGCTTTCACATAGGGAGGAGGGAGCAATACAGAATCACCTGGGAACTTAAAGAGGTGCGCATGGAGGGGGGGGGGGGGCTGCCTTCTCTTCAAACATGCCTTCACTTAATGCATCCTCTAATCCCCATTTCTATCTAGTTTACCTTAGGGGGGGATCACTCGCTTTGATCTACTTGTTGGCCTTCTGTCATATTGTAATGCCCGTAATGCCCCAATGCTCAAAGCCTAGAAGACAAATATTCTGTACCCCCCTCCCCCCCCCCCCACCCCAAAAAAAAGGTCAGATCAAGAGAGGTTATAAGAAGACATCTGTAGATGGCATTTGTTTATACACCTCCTGGAGATGACTGTAAGGAGTCGATGTGATTGGTCTTTGGCTAATTTGTTGACAGTACTGATTAAAGGCAACAGCTCTAGTCCACAAGCAAAGATTGGCTTGGTTGTTTCAAAGAGACGAGGGCTTACAGGGACAGCTTGTAGGGCTGGTCGAGGAATGTGTTAACTCACATTGACAAATGCCTTGACATTAATGTTTCCTGTTAGGTTCTAGGCTAGCTATCAACTGTTCCACACATCTGAGATCTTGAAAGGATAGCACAACTTTAAAAGACACAGACAGGTCAGCTTTGCCATAAATGATTCTGTGTGCAGATTAAACCATACAAGGATTACCCTTCCAACACCCCTTCATACATTATATTCGCGGTCTGTTTTTCTGCGTTGAGCTATTGTGAAATAAAGTTATAAAATACAGAGAATATTAGAATGACTCTGTTAATGATGGGAGAGTTTGTGTATGTTGCCTTCCTCGACTCCGGTGCCAGACAGCATATTTCAAACACAGTCATGTCAACTATGAGGACACATTTCACAGACTAAACAACTGTGGTATGAGGGTATTAATATCACAATGCCATATCCAAAACAATGGCATTAATGAGCGAACGCAACTTTCTCCAAAATATCCATAACCCTGAGTTTTTATGTACACCACAGATTTCCTGGATACTCTTTATTGCTCTTAATATTTTTTTGTGTGTGAAATCCCAAACTAAGGTCACATGTCACCTTCACATTTTTTTTTGTACAAAACAAAACAGCAACACATCATCAGTCTTTGTAAATAGCTTTTCTATTAACTAAACAGGCAGTATAATTGCTGTTCTCAGTCATGTGCCTTGGCTGTTCTGTTCATTAAGAGATCCCCAAACCTGCTCTATTCTTCGTTTCACAGTTAAACTACAGTAGACAGATCAACACCTTTACAGATCTCAGGCTAATGTCACCCCATACACTTCCCTGACCCCATTATGTACCCCATCAACCCCACTACGCGGCCCTCTTCCTGCCCTTTTAACCTCTCACCCCTGACACCTCATTCTCTCCACCTCACCTGCCTCCCCTGAGGGCAGACAGTCCCCTGTGCACATGGTGCTGTGTGGGTCGGCCCGTGCTCTCCCACTGTGTGTCTGGCGGTGGACAGTCCAATCTCTTCTTTCTGTTCCACTGGACATAGAGCTCAAGAATGTGTTTGCAGCAGGTCAGACTGGCCAAGCAGGAAGACAAGCCATGGGCCACTTTGTGGGGTTTTGGGGTTACTGGCTCTCACGTAGTTATGAAGTTGTGCTAAATGAAATTGAAATCCCCTCTCAGAATAATGCAGGATAATCTTTTGCACTTTTTTCAGATGTTAATGTCACTTGGCAATTTCCGTAGAAATTCGGATTGGTACGCAAAGTTAGGAGAAGCAACAAATAAGGTCAAAAGGTTGAAAGGCTCCAATTTAACTGGGAGTCATATCTATCTCTTCAATCTTAATGATTGTATCCGTTGCAGAATTAGTTCGTGACCATGTGCCCCCTTCCTGGGTCTGAGACACGCACTGTGCATCTCCCCAGCCTGCATCTGCAAGCCACAGCACACTGACAAACACGCTTAGATAACACATGTGCTGGCCACCATTAACTGATGCTGGAGTAGGGTGCACTGAAGCTGCTACAATGCACAGATTCAGGTGAACTGCATCTAAGCATCCATTTTCACACACACACACACACACACACACACATATATATATATATACATATATATATATATATACATTTTCAAGATTATTGAATTATATATATATATATATATATATATATATATATATATATATAATTCAATAATCTTGATCATATATATATTACTGATATATACAACAAGTTCAATAATCTTGAAAATGGCATGTGATATATGATCGGAAGTCTTGTGGAATTACAATTTAAGGAACTGGAATGTAAAGTTTGGCTAGATGCTGAGGTCTAAATCCCCACTGTAACACACACATATGACGTCTTCTGTCATTTGATGAAATGGTTTTGATTCCAAGACACTTTAGTGTCTCTTTACTACAGGAAAAACCTCTTAGCCTTTCTGGAGAGACATTAATAGGTAGGCTTTTGTAATGTTTCCAGTTATGGCTGGGGATTCCTGGAGTGTGGGAATTGAGTTATACTTGATGACGAAACAAGCTTCAAGAAAGAGGAACAGCGGCCATAAATGCTTCTGTGTCAAGTAATCATTTCACAACACGTCTCCCAAACGTAGCAAGTAATCCTGAGAAGCACAGGCCTGAGTGACAGCAGTGCAAGCAGAGTCCACGTGTGCATCATCCACGTGTGCATGCGTCCGCGTGTGCATGAGTCCGCGTGTGCATGCGTCTGTGCCGCTCAAATCCACAGCGATAACCATCTGTTCTCTTGGAGATCCGGGGCTGGCAGGAAGGCTCAACTACAGCCTCTCCACAGTAGTGAGGAATCTTGGGAGCGATTCTACCGCCTCTTTTTTACCCTGCCAAAGTCACAGCTTCACACACAAGTTCCCAAGCCGTCCGCCGTTTTATTTTTAATCTCACCATCCCCAAAGATATGGGAAAATATTTATAGGACTTTGTCACATCTTCCCCTTTCGCTGTTTCAACGAACGGGCTCTTGGAACAACTGACTGGGTTACAGATTGGTTGCTGCCTGCTATGAGTTTCACATAGGACCAGAATA
The DNA here is from genome assembly GCA_020368025.1 of Brachyhypopomus occidentalis. Classification (NCBI taxonomy): domain Eukaryota; kingdom Metazoa; phylum Chordata; class Actinopteri; order Gymnotiformes; family Hypopomidae; genus Brachyhypopomus; species Brachyhypopomus occidentalis. Next base: position 854,636 of record JAGXOD010000055.1, read on the forward strand.
GCTTCTGTAAACCAAAGTCTTGGTGTACTCTCTCTCTCTCTCTCTCTCTCTCTCTATGTGTGTGGACTTGAAAGATCATTGTACCTGAGACTTTTAGAAAGGTCTCTGACCAACCATTGCGGAGTATTTTATTTTATTTCTTTGACCTCTGGCACTAAGACAAAAGTGGACTGTCACAGTGACAATGTCAAGGAAAATTGCACATTCCTAAGATATATATGTTGGCAAAGCTGTAGACAGTGGTGTTTACAAATCAGTGAATTCCTCCAGAGTCTGTGAGATACACAACTGTAACTAAGCTGTTATTTGTAGTCATGTTAACACACTAATTGCACAACTTCAAGGATATGAATTCAAACTAGTAACAATTTAGTACTTGGAATGAGCTGTTAGCAGTGAGACGCAGTTCAACAAATATATGAAATATTACATGGACACTCCAGTACTATAAACACAAGTGGTTTAAAAGCCAATTTGTTTCACAATAGTGTAAGCATGCTGAAGTCTCCGCTGTCCTTGCATATAACGTCCTTGTCTTTGGATACTGATAGCTTCATCAAGGTCATGCTTGACCTTAAATTGCCAAGAATCTGCGAGGACAGCAGACTTATGTGAACCATAGTGAATCTAGCAACTCAGTGAACAGTGTGTGTACGTGCGTGCATGTGCCGCGCGCCTGTTTGACACAATGTTGCGCTGATACAAATATTGTTCTGGCATCCAGTGTTATAGGTGACTCTCTACCTGTGTAAAGAAAACGCTGCTAGAAGTAATCTGCCATTTGATGGCAACAATAATTAACGTCGAATTTACAAATTTCGTGGCTCCTCTATGGAGTGCGAATATTGTGCAGGATAAATCGTCGCGCGTTTTTGTGTGCATGGTGTTTCTGTGGTACCGGTAAAAACGACTAATATAAAGCAATAACAATGGTAATAATGTGACGTGACAAAAGGTCAGCCGCTAAGTCAAGATTTAGTTTGCAGTGTAGAGAAATACAATATCCAGTTGCTTTCGTTGATTAACTCTCTGCAATATGTTCTTGTGGTCCAACATGTGCCAGGTGTAACTGCTACATGGGTCATTGTTATAGAAATGTAAAGTATTTCTATTGAAGGCTGAATTTCAAAGGAGGCTCAGAATGAATAAAACACCCGACCTGTTAAGAGCAGTGGGTGGTCTGTTTATATTTCTGCTGTACGTCTAAGGATGTTAACACCCGTCTCATTAATAGTACATGGTGGCAAAGGTTATTAGTTCTGAATCGAGACTTGACTAAGTACAATCATATTATTGTAATCCTCCGCGCGGTGTGATGTTCAATTTTCAACTGTGTGTTTTTCTTAACTAAGCTGAAGAGGGTGTTGCGCTTCGAAATTTGGAGGGAAACGGGGAGTTGTTTGACTTCCATAAAACGGACGCTGAATTTAAAAGAGAAAGTGTGTTTTGAAGTGCGATTTATTAGTGCTCTGCATACACACGTTTCCTTCATGACACAGGCACTTTGCGGGCTGCCGCCGTTCTGTCCTCAGCTCCAGTGCCAGTAGCAGGACGTGCGGTGCGGACGACAGCGGACCGCTGCTTTAAAGCATATCGATTGTTTTTACGTTTGTTTAATTGTTCCTGATTATTATATGACGCTGCTTGTATTTAAATGCTACAAAGGCAAAACCGTCTCTAATATCATTCTAATAAAGGACAGTTACCTGTGCTGAGTTTCAGGGAAGAGTCTAAAAACATTGCTGAACCTGTTTCAGACGTTCCAGGACCACTGTAGAGTTTCCATTCAACCCTTAGCCAAGAGCAACAAACTTCCTTTCTAATGTGAAACTACTGTCATTAGCCCGCTTCATACATCTGCTCCTGTGTTTCGATAAATTCTCACTGTTTCTTTGACGCTCCACTACTCCCAACGTGAATGCCACACTTTTACCAGTACCTAATTTTAACCAAACAAGCAGTCACGCAGATCACCTCCGCTGTTCGGAAGCCACGTGTCCGCATCCGAGGGTTTCACCCCGTTTGCTGCTTGTCTCTGTGTCGCTCTCTCGCCTGCTGTACTGGATTACTAAGAGCGGTGCCCCCATCTTTACGCGCATCCTGACTCTGACGGCTGACAGCACCTCCGAGCTGCGCCGCAGACGAAAGGGATCCGTCACTCTGTAGGGAAACACAGGCGTACTGCTGCGCGAGCTGCCCCCCCCCCCAATCCCCCGAACCCCCCTCCTACAAATCCTATTTGCAGCTGACTCTTGGGGAAGCCTGTCAGTATCCAAGTGAGTGCTTTCCTTTAACCCTGATACAGCTTCAACAGAAGAGTTTACGGCTGGAGTGACTTTAAAGGGTTGGTGGTATTTTTAGGGACTCTGAGAGAGGAGAGAGATATGAAGAGGAAGAGGAAGAATTTTGCAGAACAACCCAAACCATTCTCTCCAGCTATGAGGCAACAGGTTTCCTTAAACTACCATCCCAGGCAGTGCCACCTCTCTCACTACCTCACTCATAACATCCTCTCCTGCCAGGTTTGGAAGGAATTGCAATACTCTGCAAACAGCATGATGAGCCCCCCCCTCTCTCTCTCTCTCTATCTCTCTCTCTCTCTCTCTGTCACACACACACACACACAGGCTCGAACTTACCAGCTTCAGCGAAGGTGATGATTTCGGCTTGTTCTGTGCTGTCGGCGTCTGCGTGGCCATGGGGCTCGTCGTCGATCAGGACGCTGCCATCCTTGGCCACGCGCCCAACGTGCACCTTGCGGATGGCGTTGAGCAGGGCGGCGCGGGGCACCGGGTGCGTGATGTTGGGCCGAGCCTGCAGGTGCAGCATGCTGAGGATGTGCGTCTTCACCGCCTCCACCACGTCCCTCTGCGTCTCCTCCTCGTCAGCCAGCGTGTCCTGTCCGGCCCTCCTCAGCCGGGACAGGGCGCAGGACGGACAGGCCGCCGAGAGCGCATCCTGCTGGGGCAGCGAGAACGGCGGCGTGCGGCTGCTTGCTGCCACCGTGCCCGCCGTGGCCATGGCAGTGAGGGAGCAGCAGTGAGCCAGGAGCAGCAGGGTCCTGCTCACAGCTGGCAGTAGCCACATCCTGGGAGTGCAGGCAGCAGATTCTGGAGGACAGCTGGAGGAGCGAGTCAGACCGGCGGCGGCAGTCCGACCGACTAGTACCACGGTTCTAACGAAAGTGGAGCAAAAATGAGAGGGGGAAAAGAAGTTCTCAAAAGTTCCCTTTTGGAAAAAAAAAATCCGTCCAGCAACCGGCAGCCAGCGTGAACTCTGCCGTCTACCTGTGGATGTGCTAAGTCTGACAGAAGTTAGGGGGGAAAAAAAACGATCTAAACTACAGCAATAAAAGCGAAGGAAGAAAAAAAAAGGTAATCCTTCTTGTTAAAGAAGAGCTGTGGGGAAGAGATGTGCTGATTGAAGAAAATGAATAGTTCTGCCAGTTGTTGGAATTGACTTGTAATGGGTTTCTCTTTCTTTATTTCTCTCTTCCTCTCTGTCTGTCTGTCTGTCTCTCTCTCTCTCTCGTGGTCCTTGGGACGTTCGTATGGAAAACGCAGGCAGCTTCTGGAGGAGCCCTGGGGAAGCAGCGTACTCACGAGAGGTCTGGGACTGCTCACTACGCACGAGTTGAATGGTTTTGAAGAAGTGGGCTGGGCTCTCTCTTGCTGTATCTCTCTCTCTCTCCCTCTCTCTCTCCCTCTCTCTCTCTCTCTCCTCAATGTGACTCCACTTTCTGTCTTACTGTAATTATACATCTTTCCCCCTCCCCCTCACTACCATCCTACCTACTTTTCTGTTTTCTGTATTTTTTCCTATTTGTAAAGCAAAATATCCACACCCACCGTCCTCGCCCCCACCCAGGAGGAGCTCCACATATAGAGATTTGCTGGGCAGACATGACACGCAATTTTTTAAAGACCGCTTACCTACTCTTATGAGTCATAATGTTGTCACATCCTATGGCATCAGCTCTCATCAATGGTCATAAAAGGCTTTTTGTATTCATTCATTTATAATAAACATTAGTAAACTGTTAAGCTGGTTGGAAAGCCTTTGTGTTTACAGAATTTCATAGTTCTCTGTCAGACACGATGTAGTGTTTTGTTGCAGTTAATATGGTAAAGAGAATTGTGTTTTAAAGCTCCAGAGAGTTTTACTAAATTTCCTTCAGTTACGAATGCAAAATGTCAAAAATGCTATGACATTCATAATATATATTGGTCAATTCTGGAAAGCAACTTAAATATATGTATATATTTGATCATTTATTAACTCACTTCTTGAATTCCTTTTATTGTGAAAAGAATCACTGCACCGCATGACACAAACATATATACACACTTAGACTACGCACATCATGCTTTACGCAAAATCTCTAGGAAATACCCAAAAGGCTCACTTCCTAATTGGCCAAAGATGGACGCTGGCTGTGACATCATCAAAGAGCATTCATGTGGCTTGAATGAGTCTGTGTCCGCAAGTTAGTCAGTTTGTGTGCATGTGGTCAGTGTGTTCATAGGAGTCACCGTGGGAGATCTGTTATGTGCACTCTCACTAATAAATCATTTTTCCAGACTTTGTCTGATAAAGAATAACTCACCTCAAAAAGAGCCAATTCTGATTCATTCATCACTGATGAGGCACTCCGTACTTAATCTCTGAGAATATTTAATAAATGTCTCAGAACACTTCTATCACTGATACTTAAAACCAGCACTTAAAAAAATGAATCCATGTTTGATCTCAGTTCACCTATGTAATTTAAACCTAAGCTTGAAAAATAGTAAAATTATCTGTTACACTTTAATTTATTTTATTTAATTTAAAACTTATGTTTTAATCATTTATCTGGTGTTTTCACAAGGGCTTCATCCAATAATAAAATCTAAATAAAAATAGGCAATACCCTTAGTGAACTACATATTACTAGTAGATGCTTACTCCCTCTTGTGGTAAATTTAGTTCATTACATTGAGTTCGTTGTCTCATTTTTTCACTGAAAACAATATAGCAAAAATATATTTTGCATGATACTTCACTAATTCATGCTCATGAATGCTTCATGAATCATGCTCATGAAGTCTTTTTATTCTATAAATGTGCCAATGCCTCCTAGTGAAACAGTGCCATCTTATCATTACACTATCAAACAGAATAGAGCTATACATAGAACTGTGTCTATCACATGTTTAAGAAAATACCACAGGAGAAATCTCTCTCTCTATCTCTCTCTCTCTCTCTGTCTCTCTCTCTGTCTCTCTCTCTCACACACACACACACACACACACACACACACACTCACACTTTTTCTTCCCTCGTTCTGTGGTCTATCCCTTGAGTTCTGGATCACATCCTCTCCTCCTGCCCTATGGCTATAGTCCCGGCTCCGCTGACTCCAAACATATCAACACATCACAGGTGAAACCCATGCTTCTACAGAGTGTATAGCTGTAGTGTCCTACGGGACTCTTCCATTTTTTTTTTTTTGGGGGGGGGGGGTCTACTTGACTGAAGTACCAGGCTGATTTAAGGTATGTTGACAGGCAGACAGGAGCAGCAGAAGCCTTAAAGAAATGTAGAGATAGAGAACATTCAGGTATACCATGTGATTATTTTAGTCTGTATCTGCACAAACTCAACACACACTCAACACAAACACATGTATACCACACAATATATATACAGTTCAGTTTTTGGAGTTTGAAGGAGCTTCACTAACTCTGGCCGGTGTGGGAGCACCGTGTTGATACTGCTGTATGCTAGTCTCTGGTAAAAGAATGGGCAGCATAGAGAAGTCTGCATGAGGTTGCACTGCAAATAAAGATGTGTAGAAAATGTGCTAAACCAAAAGGGATTGATGAAAACAGCACGATGGAGCCTAACTCCTTTCCTTCGGAGCACATCACATCCTCAAAAGTTAGGCTGCGTCTAAATTCAATATAGGCATCTTGAATTTGAACAGGCAGCGCAGGAAGTTTTCCGGTTTCCATAACTGGACATGGTGTCCTTCTGAAATATAAATAAAATGCGGCTTCTTATTAGTGGGTGTCCTGGCTTTTTCACCGAGGCTGTCAGCTGCTGCACAGTTTTGTAGAGCAGGGGCAGGAATTACTCACTGAGAAATGTCAGCATTCACGCAGCTGCATTTAATGAGGACACTGTTCTCGAGTTTGATCTCGGAGGAAGAATACATCTGGAAGTGCATATATTTAAGAGTAATGCAAACGAACATATGAACATTATCGGTGAGGTTTCTCTTTAGGTCCCTGGTTGACTTAGGCCTGTCACGTTGGCCACATGGCTTAGCTGAGGTGAAGTGTGCAAGCTTGGTCAGTTTCAGTCCTCAGAACAATAAATCACTCAAACAATGTCGCAAAATCTAGCCATAGGTTTGGCGAACTGAGAGAGGAAACGCTATTGGTCTGTCTGTACGGAGTAAACTCTGCTAAGGTCATCACCTTGTGTGTGTCCATGGCAACATCGCACTCTGTCAATGCTCTCGTTCTTCTCAGGCTCTGGTCAGTAAGCAAATGACCAAAAATCAGATGAACCCCAAGAAGTCACAGTTTAAAAAGAGCAGCCAGGATGTGCTCAACCCCGGAGCTAATGAGCTTCTGCTGGTTAATATCACTCCCCATTCTGCTCTTGAGCACACAGGGTTGGAGTGTGCTGAAACATTTAGAACACTCCGAGGGAGTAAAAATGTGAAAACGTACACTGGGAATGGCTGCTGCAGGCACCAAAGGTTGATATTCTACAGACACTGCAGAGTTTTTATTAGTGCTGTTAGAGATGCAGGTCTCCGGTTCATACCTAAAACGCAAGGCATGTTTTTCTCCTTTGTCCGTTCAGTAAAGCAGCCGATAGCACTTCAAGTGCTACGACGCAATACACTTCACCCGCCTGCCATAAACACTGGCCGGCTTGAGGGAGATGGTAACGGCAGTGACTATGAGCGCTGGTAATGGACCTCACCAGCACCAGGTTGTCAGGACAGCGAGGCAACGATCGATGAGTGGTGAGGGCAATATAGCATGATCTGGTTTTCAAGAATAAGAGTCAGTCGTATTGCACAGTTAAAGTGATGGCTGAAGCAATGATAGTAACAGGACTTACAATAAATAAATAATAAATAGTGAAATAATAAAAAAGAAATAGTGGGATTCATTATCCTCACTGGCATTATTCGGTTAATGACTTTTCAGCATGTCAGTAGAGAAGGGCACCTCCTGAAAGAGGACAAACTCAAAGGCTACTGTGTTCATTTCGAATCTTCTTTTCTTTTATATTAGAATCAGCATGCATTATACCTTTACATGTTACCTATGACATTTTGTTTAAGATTATGGTTAAGGTATGAAAAGCTGATGTTTTATTGGGTGAAAGCTACTTTAGCCCTGCAGCACTGGAGCTGACTGACTCGGGGAGGATTGTGGGTAATGCGGGGCCATCGAAAGAGAATTTCCCACCCACGTCCTCACACCAAGGGACACATTACAGAGAGTGGGACAAGCATACTACGACATTCAATTTACACTGTTTCTCTCCGTCATGCCAAGGTCAGCACTGGAGCCCTTTAAAATAACAAACAGAGGAGACAAAGAGAAGATGCATTTTTCTTCGCCCCGAGGAAGAGTAGCAAGAGGCGGAGAACAAATGAGTAAATCTTTCCCGTGAAGCAGGTTCCCTCTCCCTCCCTGTCTCTCCTGCGCTCTCCCTCCCCTGCTGTCCAGCAGATTAAAAACTTCAAGCTGACAGCAAACTGTTTACATCCCTTACGGCTGCTGTCATAGAAAACCACGGTTTTTGAGCCTTTTCGCGTTTTACAACTCTGGGAGGTTGAAAAGATCAACTCTAAGCACTTCCAAGTTTTGGGAGGCTTACACAAAGGGCCCAGGTGATTTTCCTTTCTGCTGTTGTTGTGCAGATAGACGTTTTTTGTCCTAAGAGTCTCATTATGATGTCACCGCTGTTATTTTTTATTCAACCAGGAAGTCACATGATAATGCAGCTTTGCCGGTTTGGGTTTTGGCCATGTTGGATCAAGGGTTCCTTTGATTATTATCTCCACCATTTATTCATTTGGTAAAATGATGTGTCACTGAGGTACACCAGGGGCTTAACTGAAGACTGAATTATATATGAAGCACATTCCTTCCTTCAAAGTGTGGGAAGCTTGGTTCTGGTGCTGGTAGCATCACCTGGGATTAGAGGTCAGCACAGTGCTAACCTAGCACGTGGTTACATACACCCACTATTCACCAAGATTCTGATCTACATGTTTATGCAGTTTATGAAGGCGTTTTTTTCTGAATGGATCATGGCAGTGCGGGAATTCAAATTCTGATGTGATCACTTTTAGGCAAACTTTGAAAATACGAATGTACTTTTAAAGGCTGAGATGCACAGTTTTGACCAAGTTTATATTTATCAAAGAGACGATACACAGTTGTTTGCTCTTTCAAGCCTACCTTGACCCATTTGATCAAGGACACCATATACCTACTACCCAAAACATCTTTGAAATGCATGTGTTTTTCAGTCTGTCAGGTTTGAATCTATCTCATGCCCACTGACATTAATTTAGACTAGTTCCACCCAAGTAGAATGCATTTATTAATGTTTAACTTAATGTTTCATGGTTATTTATGCATAAGAAGTATGTAATAGATGACATGGGCTGATGTAGGACACAGTATTCTGGGCCAAATCCCTTTGTCAGGGCGTCTGCAGTATAAAATTAGGGCTCATAAATATGCAAGTAGTACAATGTATATTCTTCAACACTGTAGGTGTTTGAATTACCCTACAGGAGTCAAGGACCCAGTAAAGTGATGGAACAGTCATATTTTGAAAAAGAAATTCTCATTTTTACTGGTGCAGATATACACATACCCACACACACACCTACACATTCCCACACACACACACACACACACACACGCAAACACACGCATACACGCATACTCCTTAAGGTTCAATGTGCCCTGCTAATGAAACTCTAACCCTGCTAATGACTCTGATGTGCTGTGAATGGGAAAGTGTGTGTCGTTGCTCATGAGTACTGTGATTCAAATCCTTTCCATGCAGAAGCTATGTTGTGCATCACATCTGACTCCCACTATTAATTTCCCAGATCACCGATCACGAACGTCACAAATGTCCTCTCAAGCTTTCCCACCGCAGCAGGAGAGTGGAGAGTTGGGCCTGGAGAACACCAGTCCAACCAGGAGCTGCCGTGCCGACTCCCAGCTCCACCTTCTCCCCTTGAAGGACAACATCTGGACTCATACGCTTCCGCCTGGCCAGATGGAAGCACATCTGCGAGCACAGACGTGTGACAGCGCAACGGGCCGAACTGAATCACTCGTTCACTGATTCACGACACCATGGCCTCGCCGACAGTGAGCGTGTGTGAATCAGGACTCTAATTAACGAAGCAGTTTTTGTGGGCTTGTGAGTCAGGAGCTGATATGCTGAGATTAAAGGGACCAATAAGAGGAGCAGCAGTTGAATGAAGGTGCTGACGCGAACGGTGTGTTTAGATCAGAGGGGTTCACCCCGTTCTCTCTGTTCTAACCCTTATAAACCCACATCTGACTTTTGGACTCTTTTCATCCTTTCTCTCTCTCTCTTTCTCTCTCTCTCTCTCTCTCGTGGTTTTAATTGGACCAGTGTGTGAGGATGACGAGAGGTGTGCCGAGTGCTAGCAGAGATTCCCCTTGCCTTGTTTTGGCAGGACTGCATGTGTGAGGTGAACAAAAGATTTGGCCAGTGATGCTGGCAGGGAACACATACTTTCTTCTTATTCTTCTAAATTTTTTAACTTTTTTTTTTCATTTGGTGTGAAAAATGAGATGAGAAAGATATCAAAGTCCCCTAACCCTCAATTCCTGGCGTGGTTGCTCACTCATTACTCTGTGTATCTTTCATGGGCTGTGTGTGTTTTTCCTGACAGAACTGTCATCTCTGTGAGAACGTCCACTTTTGCTTGTGTTAACCAAAACATCCTCATGGTCTAATACAACCGGGAAGAACAATCATTTCTCCCAAGAGCAACTCATGAGTAAATCACTGTTTTCCCATCTATTTCTGTGATCTGAATTTACTTCCTTAGTGATCCCTTACAGTAAGCTTGCTTTTTGTACACCTTGCCTTACCCCTATGTTTACTGGATTGTATGTTTGTTTTTTCCTGTATGTATGTGACTTATGTCATGATATCATATCCTCAGCCAGAATTATTCATAAATAGCATTGACAGTACAATGGGTTTGCTAGCCGATGATGCGACTTCCTCTGGAAATACTCTGTCACTGCAATTCTGTGCCCTGTGTGGCTATGACCAAATATAGAGCTCGTTCCCATAGGCGCTGCTCTGTGCCTGCACTCAGGGTGCATTGCAATGCTTTTCCAACCACTGTCTGCCACTTTACGCATTTGAGGTTCATTCCACTGTGAAACATCGTGTTCTTGATATGACAAATACAATACAGTGCACTTTCGGTTGTCGTAATATTTATTATAGTTGCATTTCCCTCAGGGAAAAAATACCTCGTTCTGGGTTTCCCAAGCCCGGGGTCATGTTGAGGTCATCTTTTACTGGCAGGTAGTGTTTTGTAAGTGCTGTGTCACCTTCAAGTGACCTTTGAGCAAGATTGCTTTTCGGAAAGCACCCAGAGTTAAAATGAACAAGAGGCTGAGAGTGAGAGTGAGAGAGAGAGAGAAAGAGAGAGAGAGAGGCATGCAGAGATACTGAATAGGAGATTCCACTGTTTGCTCTCTAGCGTGCTATCCAGCGCCTTCCTTTGGAAATGGATTCACAGAACTCACCCTGCCAGACGAGGAGCTGCTTTCCAATCACTCCCTGTGATTCGGCAAAACAAAGCAAAAGAAAATACACACTGAGACAAATTGAAACCATATGCACATGCAAGGGGAAGTTCACACAAACGCAAATAATTCTCCCAGAGTGCAGACAAACGGGCGTGTTTAGATATCACTCCTGAGCTTCTGTTATATCTAATGCATTGTGGGTCATGAGTGATGTATGATTTTCTGTTACAAAAGTTCAAGCCAGATGACAAGTGTGTTTAAACAAAGGAAACAAAAAAGGAAACGGACTAATATCTCAAAAACACTGAAACCTTCTTCTGGTCGACATGTTTTAACACCCTAGTGAGGCCTCCAAAAATGATCTGAATTGTAAACAACGTCTCATAAGCCCTCCGCGTGTCTAATTCGATATGTCCTCTGTCTGTGTGTGTTTGGATATGTCCTCTGTCTGTGTGTGTTTGGATATGTCCTCTGTCTGTGTTTCGATATGCCCTCTGTCCGTGTGTGTCTCACAACTGTCACCACAGGACGCTCCCCAACAGGGGCCCTTCGATTTGCATCCACATTAGAGACGGTGAGCAGGAGGGGGATGAAAGAGATGAACAGAAGAGGAAGATGATGGAGAACAACCCAGTGATGGAAGCCCTCCTCGTCTCCAGCCTCCTGACAGGCTATGACTCACCTGTGACACCTGAAAGGTCTGCTAGCAGCCCTGATCACACGTTGCTCCGCCCGTCTACAGGACACCACTCGTGCCAGGACTCCAGGGCTTTGTTCTCTCCCGATGCCCCTTTTCATCTTCCTTAGCTGTCATTCATGCACCGTTTCATGCAAAGCGCTAACTGCCATTTTCATCACATCTATGCGCCCTCCACGTTCAGCAAAACATCCTTATTTCCTCCTGTTCGCTTCAAGTGATTCTGGAGGTGACTGAGGTTAGGATGCATCATTAAGGTTTACATTATTATTTTATATTCAGGTTATAGATTTTCTGTATTCACATTTTTAACGACCTTTTAATGTTATAGCCGGAGGAAATGTGCATGAAATGGATTAATTTCACAACACCAAAACGGATAATAAGTCTCTAATGAATATATTAAGTGTACTGCATTAACAATGCAGATCTCTAGAGTGCTGTCATATACAGTACATGTGACCCTAATGTGGAAGCGTAACATAAAGGAGCAAAAACCCATAAAAAATATATATTTTTTTCCTCAGATTGGAGTATTACATTCCACAGCTCTGGATCATTTAAAACAAATTTACCAGATATGTGAGTTGAATTTATTTTTTTATTCTTTTTTTTAAGAAAAGAATAAACATGAAAATGTCATTTAGAAAGTGGCACTCCACCTGCTGTTGGCTATTAATACACCATGTTTTCATCTCTCAGTGTGAAGTTCAGGATTTCCTACTGTCTCTCATTCCCCTTGGACTGGTTGCCACATTTTTCAGTTCTATGATCTCGATGGTTTCAACAACTTTGGCTTTTCTTCCTGCTCTCTTCTGTATTTTGTAAACATTCTTCTGTTTTTATCTGTCTTAATTCTTTTTTGCTGTGGTGAAGGACTTAATGTAACTGTGAGTTGGCACACTGACGCACATCTCAGATCTCATAGCGTCACTAGCTGAGTTCTCTTCTCTCTGTCTCTCACTTGTCTTGCTCAGAACACAGCTCGGTGTATCTCTTTGGAGAGATAGGCCATCGCTTACTCTGCCTGACAGTTCAAAGCCTCACATTGATCCTGATCAGTGGCTCCCCCGATGGGTTCTGGCACCAGGGCCAAGATAATGAACTGTAGGTGTGGTAGAATCAGTCATACCTGTCCACTTTCACAGACAATCCATGTCAACCTCCCTAGACTTAAAAGACTGCACCTCTGTCTTGATTGAAGTTGTGTATTCTCGGGCTATGGACATGAATCTGAGATGAACAACTACTGTCTGTTCTGACTAACAGCAGAAGAGAGTAATTTATGTTGAGATGTCAGTGTTGTCGTGCTGCAGCAATTGAATGTAATTTCAGATCCCATAAGGAATAGGTGGAGTTTGCATGTTCTCCCTGTGCCTGCGTGGGTTTTCTCCGGGTACTCCGGTTTCCTCCCACAGTCCAAAGACATGCATCTTAGGTTGATTGGTTACTCTAGATTGCCCGTAGGTGTGAGTGTGAGTGTGTGTGTGTGTTGGCCATGTGGTGGACTGGCGAACTGCCCATGGTGTACCCTGCCTTCGCTCAGAGATGCTGGGATTGGCTCCAGCCCCCCCGTGACCCCGACTAGCGGGAATAAGCGGTACGGATAATGAATGAATGAATGAATGAATAAGGAATAGGAGATGCAGAGCTGCGAGACTGGTGGTGTGAAGCTGAGTGTGGAGAAAGGCGGTGCAGGTCTGTGGAGATCATGAACCTTTCTACGGTGTCATATTCTGTTTGTTTGTTTGATTTTTAACTCTGGATTGATGAGAGTAAGTACGTTTTTAAGCTGTTATAGACAGTCTTGACTTCTCTCAATGCAGACACAACGCTTCTGCCACCTGAAGTGTTAGAACTGCTCCCACATCCTTGGCTTTTGGTTGCTTAAGCTCTCTAGGAGCTGTAAAACTGTTCCACTATTGTAATTTCACATTTCCCAGGTTTCATTTCTCCATCAGCTGTCCATGCTATGGTACATTTACCACATGTAAATGTAATTTGCTAGTTGGCAATCACGACGTAAGGCAACAAGCATGAACAATATCATTTAAACTGACACTGATTAATTTGTGTCAGGAAATAATCAGTTCTCAAGCGATTACCTGAACTGTCTGTCAGGAGTTATTCCTCTGCATGTAAAGTCGACCCAGGTGTGTCCAGGGCCATAGAGCTGCAGATCCCTCTTCTAGATTCACTGACCTGGTACTTCATCAGTTCATTTTTCTGACCCGTAATTATATCACATATGACTGGTGGTCTACGTATGTATCTGCTGACAGGCCCTGTCCAGTAACTGGGTCTACTGGTTCAGGCAATCACAGAGGTGTAGTGCTTTAACATGTTGTTAGGTTTGTATTTTATCAACACATCCTCCCAGCGGAGAACCAGAGCACTTCAAGAGACAGTTAATCATCTTCATGACTTAAGTTTCATTGGTCTTTATAAAATAGTAATCATTCTCTCAGAGATTGCAACTTTAGATTTGTCTGGTGCAGATTGGAAGGGATACACACTTACGTACACACACACACACACACCTAAAAACAGGCTTGTTCCTCAAGCATGAGTCCTTGTGAATTAAACAGATCTTAAACAGAACTCTTTTGGAATTTTAGCTTGTTCTTTCTTGGTTCTTTTTTCATAATCTGGCTGACGTCAGCAGACCTGAAGGTGTGAGGACACCATGGTCATCTACTGTTTAAATCCCTGCCTGGTCGTGCCTCTTGAGAGAGCGTTGCCATATGATTGGAAGACAGCCAGGGATCCTCTCTCTCCTCAGCTAGTGTCAGGAGAAAGACCTCTCACAGGCCCGAGGAAACAGGAGTCTCTGAACAGTTCAGATACAAATACACAAACACACACACACACATTCACCACTACGGTGTGGGGGAACTGATTTGAGATTACACACGAGATTATGTTATTTCATGATCCCAGAGTATAAAGTAAGAGAGGATGTAGTGAGTAATGCTTGGAGTTCTGTGATTTACTACTCTGGCCATGTGCTGTGGGGGACACCATGCAGCCACCAGACTTCCTCCCTCCACATTTACTGCTATTGCCTTGGACATGTGACACATGAATACGCAGGGCACCCAGTTACTGCTGCAAACGGCCACAGTCCCTCATCAACCACATGCAGCAAGATACCACAGCTATAAATTACACCAACATGAAAGCATAATGTATGTGTAAGTGTGCATACGTAGGACATATGGTAGAAGTACACAGGAAACCAATGTGTAATTCAGTGGCTATACCTCCTGCTGTTTTGCAAGCTCAGAGTAACCATCATTCATTTTATAATATCAAATTTGGCTTAAAAGAAGCACACTGGAGTATTACTGTGAGGAAACCTGAGCTGGAACCGGAGCCTTAGCTATAAGCTCATGTGAACGCCGATGCACTTACATTTATGACTGGGAGCCATGGGGTTTTTCCCCAACATTACTGGGGCTATTGTCAACATACATCTGGTCTTGAAGATGCTGAGGTATCCAACTCAGAGAAAGGGTGTAGTTACAAACATCTTAGACAAAAATTGCTTATTGAAAGATCTTTCATTGTTGAATTGTTGTGAAATGTAGTAAGTCTTGGCTTGATGTCAAGATGAATTGCCTTCTCTTTGAATCATTTTGTACATCACTGCATTTGAAGATGTCTGCATGACGCCATCCTCCACTAACATGTTTGAAGTCGCCCATCTAACCTTTCCCCAGCATTTTAATGTTTCTGTACCAAACCACAACAGCACACAGACACACTCCTGAGCCTTTGATGAGGGCACAGATCAAACAAGGAAAAGTGATACGAAACCTCACAGCTGAGACTTTCTGTGGCTTTCAATCTCATCACCCCACAAAGTCTCACTCTGTAAACATACAGACCTGCAACAACACAGGCGGCAACATGAAAGATGGTGGTGGGCGTGTGTGTATGTGTGTGTGTGTGTGTGTGTGTAAAATGCAGAGGTTAGGGCCGCTTGCTGCTTTAATGATTCCCGTAGTAAGATTTGTCAGAAAGCACAGCGTTTGTGTTCTACACCTGCGGTGCCGTAAATGAGTCAATACCCCGAACACTCACACATGCCCTCCCGACTACGCTGGGACTTTACTCAACCACCCAGCGAGCAGCCTCAGACTGCTTCCTGTGGAAAACATGGCAACCTTCATCAATGGCTGATTCACTGGCTGGCTCGAACTGAGCATGCACAAACCTGTCAGCATTACAAGGGCTACATGTATAATATATTAACTTTTTTTAACGCATTTCCAGAGCTTGTCAATCATGTTACATAGGATAGCCAGTGTAGTGTTAGGAGTCTTTCCAAGGACCCATAAAGGGACTTGAACCTCTGTTGCCTACAGGAAAAGCAGCATTGTTACCCACTACACTATTTCCACTAACCTATGCCAAACACTAACCCCTAATACAAAAAGAAGAATTATTTCTCTCTCTCTGTCTTTTTTTTAAAGAGGTACAAAAGTCATGCATAAATTAATGTTAATCACACAACCTCACTAACACAGATGGTAATATTTATAGCATCTGTGCCAACAATTTACGTCCCAGATTGTCTCTTAAAACTTGCCCCTAGCGGCCAACAATTGTTGGCAACAATTCCCAGTCCTCTATTAACCCATTTAACTAAGGAGACGCAAAACCGTCAAATTCCACCAGATTAGCTTTCCCTTTTCAGGAAGAGAACAAAAGAAATCTATTTCCTATTCCGAAAAATACACATATTTTGCACTGACATGTCTTTATTTCTGCTTCCTGAATCAGAACTGATAATACAAATGGACAAATGTTATAGACTGATTTAAAGATCTTAAAATGATTTCTCAGTCACAGCACGTTTAGAGGTAAGCTTATCCAGATTTATGGAGTCACTAGAGTGGAACGCCCCCCCACCTCACCTCCCCTCCGCCCCCTCTGGACCCTGTCCTGCTGCTGCACACACTGAGCTTTATAATGGGTCATGGCAGTTTTCAGAAGTAGGCTAAAATGTACAAGAATGAAATGTACTGGGGAGAAGGCCAGAGGGTGAGGAAGGATGTTTACTGGAACTCATGCCCACTTCCCTGCTCTAGCGAGGCCAAGGGTGGGTCCTCCTGTTGGCAGGGCAGAAAAGCCTGAAGAACTCAACAGCAAATGCATTATCTCATATACTTATTGTTAAAAATAAATCAGAGTTCAAATGAGGTATGATACTGCGTTCCAGACAGATGGGACATTACATTTCCGAAATATATAATCGCACATGTTGAATGAATCTGAAAATCATATATAACATAGAAAGAAAAAAAAGAAATAATATAATAAAATAATATAATTTTATTATATTTTATATATATTTTTTTCTACTCACTGACAGACTGCCTGAACATTACATGCACTGATACACGCACAGGCATGTGGTCTTGTTTACTATCATTGTAGGGACCTTATGCAGGCATAATGATTACTGTAGCTAATTAATGCTGAATGTACACCTAACCCTAACCTTGACCTCAGTGAGAACAGTTGAATCGTTTGGGTCTTTTAGGTTTTTAAATGAAAGTAACAATTTCTGTTATAGAAAAAGAAGGAAAGAAAAAAAGAAAAGCATTTGTAGACAAGGTCACAAGGTGGTCCTCACAAGGTCACAAGGTGGTCCTCACAAGGTCACATGGTGGTCCTCACAAGGTCTTATCCTTGTGTGAACATTTGGTCCTTAGGGAGTAATGTAAACATTTGTTCAGACAAACACATGGCCAAGTAACTCTGAACTCTCTGAAATCGTTTTAATCCAATATACTTTGTAATATATTCTCTCAGAGTCCTCTGAATTCTTGGAGTGTAGAATTATTTACCTGTAGAAGTTTTTACCTGTAGCTGAGGATTCTTTTAGGTCAATTACAGAAAAAAACAATAAAATGTGTATTTGTAGGGCCTAAAACATACTGTTCTCAAAATGTGTTTCAGTTACAAAAAATGCTGGAATACTCCAATCAGAAACTGCAACAACTCTGACTCTGAATAATTAAAATCTAAAGTTTACTGGTAGAGATCTTCATACATGAACCTGTTTTAGACTTTAATAACTTTATTGCCTTGTGATGGGTATTGTGATAGCTAAAAATGTCACATTACACAGTCACAAATGACATAATAGCAAATTCACAAAAAAAGAACAAATTAAAACTATGACCTTCAAAAAAGAGTGGCAGAAAGAATTAGACATTAGTAGTCCATACGTGCAGGGTGCCCTGAGTGCAGTGTGAAACACTAACCCTTTCCCTCCCACTGGGTGGTGCAGGGCTCAGCGTGGGCGGGGCTGAGAGAGCAGGGCACCTCCTCCTGGCCTCTTTTATCACCCTTGATTCCCACCCTGCTTCCCCCTGGTCGTCATGGTTGCCCCGAGAGCACCATCATAGCTCCAGCCAGCCTTAACTCAAGAGTCACAGGCTGAGCACACAGACAGGGGTCAGACAGAGGATGTCTCCAGGGCCACATCATTCTTGTCTGGACAGGCCGGAGACTCACACTGACACAGCACTCTCCAATGTCTCACTAGGCACAGCGAAAACTCCATGTCCTTATTCCACTCTGTCCCGCTTCCTATATGGTCATCTTGTCGACTACGTTTTGCCGTTCTTTCAATTATTTATTTTTTTTCATTCACAAGTTACATGATTGGATTTTAAGTCCTGCTGTTTAACTCCAGTTGGCCGTTTAATCCAGTCCAGATGTAAAACCTCCATCGCATGAGAGAAAACACAGCCCCATAGTTAAACCCGGTACGATCCCGACTCCCATGTTTACAGAAGGCATCCGCTGTTCCTTCGATTTGTCGTGAACATTTATTTTAGCCTATGTAGTCAAGGCAACAGGCAGGTGGAGGATGCAATCCAGCAGGAGGGACAGGAGAGGTCGTAGCTCCAGGTGGAAGCCAGCAGGCGTCGTGCCTCTTTTTTTTTTTTTACGAGGCTCCACAAGGTTTTGCTAGTCACCGTTAGCTTGCCTGAAAGATACAGACCTTGTCAACTTTCCCTAAATAAAGATTTATGGCTCACACTAGCCCTCAACATGACTACATTAGTATTAACAGGAAACATGCGTTTTTTAAATTGGGAAGCTGACATCTTAAGGCTTTGTTCAATGTAGAGGGCGGACACAGTTAAACTGGGGCACTGATGGAAATAGAAATAACATTCTTCTCCTTTGGCTTTGACTTGTAGATCTTCACCTTGGGGGCTTTACAATATTATTTCCATATCTGCACTATATATCTCAATCGGACTCAATCCATTCTTCTTAACAGACAATGATGCGCCGTAAATTCATGGCTGCTAGTAACTCTAGACTAAGCAAGCTGGATGTTGGACAGACTCATTCATCAGCAGTGTGTCAGGTTTTTAACGGCCCTGTGTCCAGCGTGCAGAGGAAGTGCAGGTGTGGGTTTCCAGAGATCTCACACAGAGCTGAGGAGCATGAGGAGCATGGTGTTCACATGGAACGCTCGGAGCTTTACGAGCACAGGGCTGCATGCCCAGCATGGTTTCAGCTGGGAAAATAGCAAATCTCACCAAGAATCCATCAGCTGTCACATTCTACACTGGGAATGCTTCCTTCTCAAATGGGTGGTCACTGAAGTTGCGTCCTTGCTCCACTAGCTATTTTATGGACATTTTTGCTTGTCTTTGTACCTGAAACGTTTTGGTTGAATCGCTTTGAAACCTTTGTAGACCTGTGTTTTAAAGACCCAATTAGGAAATGAAGCAACTAAGAAATCTGGACTGGTACAATAAATTCTTTTGAGTAACTACACCAGAGTGTCTAGGAAGATAGGAATTTGGATGTTCAACATGGTCGTTCTTGGTAAGCTTTGAGGTATTCCTGGGGCAGCTGGTGTTATTTTGGCAATTCCTCTAATATTCTACCTGTGGACCAAACAAAGATTTTATGATACCAATACGTAATGAACAGGTCACATCCTCACTTGCATGCATAGTGTGCTATAACGTTATATAAAACCTTAGCAGGCACATTATTGCCACAGTTTCCAAGCTTCCTCTCATTTTTGCTACTTTTACTACTTATAGACAGTGTCCATGTATACAACTTCAACTCAGCATGCAAATCCGGTAAAGAGCAAGAAAGGAGGCTGGCGAGGAGTCCCCCCCCCACGTCTGGCCTGGCCACCAACTGCAGCCTCTCTTTATGACTGCCCAAATGCCAACATTTGGTTACAAGCGCTCTGAATGTGGACAGTGCGCTGTCGGCAGAGGGTTCAGCTGACAGATAAAACCTATAGCTTACTTCCCTGAAATGTTTTGACACCTATAAAACCACCACCTTGACACCTGATGCAAATCACTTCACCTGACAGCGGCTTACATGATGAGTTCATGCGTTTGTTCTTTCATCCGGGTGTTGAATACACACTAAACCTTTGTTCTGACGCTACATTTTAGATGTTACTACCAAACAGGGAGTGATTAAGAAGGTACATTTCCCAGCTCACAATTTCTTACAAATCTTGGTACGCTACATTACCATTTCCACACCATTGAAATCTACCCTGATCACAGGTCACTTGTTCCCACGTTAGTCACTGATCCTTGACACAGACAAATCCAGGTCCGTACACACAAGCCTGCAGCTGTGCTGTGCTAAAAGATAAGGCTCTCCAAACCTTTTTGCGTGAGTATCTCTTTTCTTATTAACATGAGGAATAGTCTTGTGCTGTGGGTCAGGTAGAGGTTAGGCAAACTATGACATGAGATACGCAATGCAAATGTGACTTGTGCAGCACTCACCTTCAGGATGAAAAACACAGGCGTTACAGCAGAGTCTGGTGGCTCTTCCCCTGAGAGAGCCGACTGTGGGTAACAGAGCCTTGTACTGCTCCATAACCATGGGACTCAGCGCCTGATTGGACAAAAACGTTGTAAAACATATTAACCATATTCCATCCATCCATCCATTTACATCCGCTTATAAGCAATATTAACCATATTAATCTCATAAATTATCCTGATTTATGAATTCATGTCTTCTTCCTGTAGATCCTTATTTTCTATATTTATTCATTTATTGCAGATACATTTCTTGCAATGTCATTTTATTGTTAATCTGTTGATTTTGCAATATGATTATCTGCACTGTGGTAACTCTTGCTTGCATTCTGTATGCCTGCCATTGTACTTTAGTTTCCTTTCCTTTAATATAGTTTTGATTTTGCCCATGTTGTGACTGCTCTGTTGTTTATTTACATATTTAGTATTAAGTTTTTTACTTTTACTTATTATTGTAGTTTGTTTATAGTAGTTTTGAATTTGCTATGGGTGTTAGAAAAGCTTTCCTATTACTGTTCTATCTCTGGAGGATTGAGTAGGGGGTATTTGTTTGTCTCTTCCCATTAAGGTCTTAAGGTTATATCCAGATAAGGAGAGTAATATGGGTAAAATATAATATATATAATATGGGTATAGCCTAAACTGTAAATGAGAAACACATGCTATGGACTATTAAACATTTTATAGTGATAGAAAACAGTATTTAGACATGTTCTGGAGGAAATTATACAATGCAACCGTTGTGTGGTATAGCCCGCCACCTGCTGGTCACACTTCAAATCAAGCTGGCTACACAAATTCATATTTTATTATAAATATGTCTGGTTGAAGGACCACTGATAAACAATATGCTAGCCATGATGTTAAAATTATATTATTTATTGTAATAAATGGCATTGATTGATTATGAAGTGGTTTCCCTCATCAAACGACATCATAGCGACCACCCTGAATCCAGCATTAACCCACATGGACAATAAAGACACCTATATGTGTACTGTTCATATATTTCAGCTCAGCATTCAACACCATCATCTCTCAGCACCTGATTGGAAAGCTGAGTCTACTGGGTTTGAACACCTTCCTCTGCAACTGGATCCTGAACTTTCTGACTTGGAGACCTCAGTCAGGATTGGTAACTCCAACACCACCACACTGAGCACATGGGTTGTGATCTCAGTCCACTGCTCTTCACACTGCTGCCTCATGAGGGCGCTACAATGCGCAGTTCTAACCATATCATGAAGTTCACTGATGACACGACATGACATGTGGTGGCTCAGTAGTTTACTGCACTTATTTCACTTGCACTAACTCATGCACTTTAATGTATATAGTCCTGTGTAACCCTACTGTCCTATTTATATATATGTAGCCCCACAGTCTTATGTAGCACCTGGAGAAACGTTGTTTTGTTTCACTATTTACCATCACAGTGCATATGGTTGAAATGACAATAAAAACCCATTTGAGTTGTCTAGAGACCTCAGGGGACAACTTGGGGACGCCCAAACCTGCATAAGTTCTGAGGTGCTATCTTGGGGACGCCCAAACCTGCATAAGTTGTGAGGTGCTATCTTGGGGACGCCCAAACCTGCATAAGTTGTGAGGTGCTATCTTGGGGACGCCCACACCTGCATAAGTTCTGAGGTGTTATCTTGGGGACGCCCACACCTGCATAAGTTGTGAGGTGCTATCTTGGGAACGCCCACACCTGCATAAGTTGTGAGGTGCTATCTTGGGAACGCCCACACCTGCATAAGTTGTGAGGTGCTATCTTGAGAACGCCCACACCTACATAACTTGTGAGGTGTTATCCGCTGAGTGCCGGCATGCTCATAGTAAGGTGATGTGAAAAATCAGAGTTCAAATGAGGTATGATACTGCGTTCCAGACAGATGGGACATTACATTTCCGAAGTTGTGCAGGCATTTAACATTCCTCAATCCAGTGTCACATGCATACAGGGAGTACATCCTAGGGGTATTCAGCATGATAGCTGCCCACAGGTGATTAATGTTAATGTTCTAGCAGTGTCTGCCTAGAATTGTCCATGTGAACAGACAAGCAACTGACAGAAGTCACATCCACATCCAGCACAGGAGGCCCCACACGCATACACAACAGGTCAGTGCAGGGTTCTTTAGTTTCCATAGGATCAATGCCACGTTGAGTTGCTGCACTAGTTCCTGTGGTGTGACCTTTGGCAGTGTGTAGAATGAGTGCATAGAACCCTGAAACAAAAGCTATATTGACATCATCAGCGTAGTAACCTCATTATACTGCTTTTCAGTCTTTTCAATCCTGTTTTTGACAAGCCTTGTTGTCAAAACTTACATTTCTGGGTAGTTTGGCATATGCCTTCTTGTTTAGTCTGCTTCTGCTGGCTGTCATACATTACTTATCTAGTTATTTTGCAGGTAAAATATCTATTTTACAGGTAGCTAATGTTCTTCATCCGGTACTCACAGACTCACCTTAGCCCATTCCTACTGTTCATAGCTTGCACTGACAAGCCCTAAAGGCGGCCCTGTTCTCGAAATACACCACTCAGAGTTTTCAGCCCATTTAATTCTCCTCTGGGTATCTTTGAAAAATGTCTTACTTTCAAATACTACTGATGTCATTTCAATGCAAAGTAGCATAAGCTTGCACTAAGGAACATTCATATTTAACCTACTTTACTATGTCAGAGGATCCAGGAACATCTGGGAGACAAACACAGGACAAACAGATTTATTCATCACAGGGCATGGTTTGCAAATGCTGTTGATTTTTAGTCCATAGAGAACACATTAGAATCGTTCTTAATATGAAACGTGAATCTAAATAAGATGACCAGCAACATCACTGATCCACTAATTTCACCTTCTTAGAAAACAACCAAATAATTACTAGGCCATACAAAGTTGAAAAGAAAAAAAAATGTTTCATTAATGCTTCTCTACACCTACAGTACAACCTCTATGAAAAACACCGCCGCACAATTGACAGTTTCTGGAAAAACAAAATCCCAGAGACCTTCAGTAAGGCACAGGCTGTTTTTGAACGTGTATAAGAAAGCAGGATAATAATAGAATGCATTTTTAGTGAAATAACAAAATGCCCTCAGCAAAGCTTGATCTTTCCTGTGGCCAAACTGGTGAGGTCTCACCTTATTGATATCACATTAGTTCACATCTGAAAACTACATGGAAAAACTCATATACAATGCCCAGACAAAAAAAGGTCACCAACTGGATTTAACTAAGTAAAAAGGCATTGGATAATTGACTGCATGAGTGATTATGTTTCAGCTGGCAACATGTGATTTAACCCTAACATTTGGGGAAATCAAATCATAATAGAACAGTAGAACTCAGGCACATGTTTAATAGTGAAATAAGACACACCCACTGTGAAGGGAACTTGAGGGATTGGGACTAAGCAGGTGTGTAGCCTTACGACATCCAGAGTGATGGGCGCATCAGGGTAAGGAGAGGCGGATGAAGTGATGGACCCATCATGCCTATGCCTGCTGTACAAGCCTGTGGGGGCGGGGCTATGATCTGGGGTTGCTGCAGTTGGTCAGGCCTCGATTCAGCAACGTTATGAGCTCAAGGAATGAGGTCAGCTGACTTCCTGAATGTACTCAATAACCAGGTTATTCTATTAATTATTTTTTTTCTTCCCTGATGGCATGGCCATATTTTAATATCACAACGCCTGGATTCATTGGGATCAAATGGTGAAATTGGTTCAAGGAGCATGAGACACCATTTGGCCACAACAGAGTCCACACCTGAACCCCATTGAGAATCTTTGAGATGTGCTGGAGAAGACTGGCAAATGCAGTGGTCCAAATCTCATATTAACAATACAAGATCTTGGGGGGTATGAATGCAACTCTGGACAGAAATAAATATTGCAAACGCATGCTGTAATCAAAGCTAAAAGTGGTCCAACTAAATATTAGTGTGACCTTGTTTTGACCAGACAGTGTATATTTCTCAGTGCAGGGTCTTCACAGTTTGGACTTTGCCTGGAAGAAGCTCATAATGGCATTCATGCACTCATCAGAAAGCCATCTCTCCATCAGCCTCTCCACCTCGGCATCGTTCACAGCATGGAGTCGCTCCATCTCCGTGCTCCGGATCAGCTGTTTTGACAGGGCCAGAGACTGAGGGAGGGAACGAGGGATGAGAACAGGGAAAAGGTATGAACAACACGGCAGAAAACAAAAAGGACAGTCGAATGACGCTCACAGAAAGTAGAATGAAAAGTCGCACATTATGACAGGTCGCACATTATGAAAATTGTTTCAGGCCGGTCATCAAGGCCTGCAGACAGTCCACCTTTTTGTTACGTTTCCTTTTCTAATGCTATTCTGATGGTAATCTGTACCAGTATCAGCACGGTAAAGCCCCTGGCACACTGGCTGAGGTGTGTTTCGAAGACAAACCAAATAAATAATGGGGTTGTGGATTGATAACCCTGAATTTAACAGAATCCTGGTCATGTGACCAGTTTTCTTTTCTTTTGCCTGTCAGTCTTTCACTGAATACTTGCCAGATTACTGTCCTGTTCTGGCCTGACCACTCACATTCCCCATCAGCATCTGCCTTCTATTTACAGGTATACAGGAGACAAAATCTGGATCACTGCTACTGGTGCAGATGGAGAGTGAGTCTGCAGGAGTTCACATATGCCTTGATTTTATTTTTATTTTTTTTTAAATACATTATAATACCATCTTTGAGATTTAAATAAAGGATTTGAACAAACCAGGAACACACTATACCTTAACACCAGTACAGAAAACTGGAGGGAAATAATCCCAAGACAAACTGGTAATGGGACGGATGTCTAATGTACAGCATAACAGCAGTGTAAGGCAGTATAAGTGCTGGCTACTATTAAGCATTCATTTTCACATCTATGACAACATGGGCGTGTAAGGATTACACACACTTACATTTCTGGGTAGTTTGGCATATGCCTTAAGCCTGGTCCACACCTCGGACTGGAAGCTTCTGTCAGGGAAGACTTCTGTGACCAGTCCCAGTTCACAGGCCTCTGTGGCAGTCAGTTTCTTATTAAACAGCAGCATCTCATTAGCCTGAGCACAACAGACATAAAGCAGAAACATTTCACAATGTATATATTATTAAATGGCAAACGTCATGGGATAAGAACTAGTATGGCGTTGGAGCCCCTCCAGGCCAGCATTGACAGAGCATTGATCCCACACGTGGACGGAAGATGTATGGAGCCATGAGGTAACGCCACTTCATAACAATTTACATACTTACATACATACAAAAATGGCACAATACAATAAGTCGCATAATGAACAGATGGACCTCACGAAGCACATGTGATTATTATTATCAAGAGTCAACATTACATCAAAATTAAATGCAACATTTTCAATGATTTCAACAGCACACTGAGCTCAGGTTAATGTGCACATGTGTGTGTCTGTACCTTTGCAGGCCCCATAATTTTAGGGAAGGTGTAAGAGGAGCAGCCCTCAGCTGTCTGCCCCAGCTGGCTAAAGGGGGTATGGAATGTCGCCTGAGTTCAGACCAGAAGAAACACATCAGAGCACTAAATCAGACAAAGGTTTATTTACCTTTAAACTAACAAAGCACCGTTAGCACAATCAGATTAGCTAACGTTAACTGATCATTCTACTAGCTTTCGTTTATTGAGTACTGCATCAAGGTGATGAAAAGCAATGGAAACGGTGATGAAAAGCAATGAAAACGGAAAATCTGTGTACTAAAAGGTTTAGAACAATGATGTATTACATGTTTTTAATTAGGAAAGTACACTGTGATTGGATGCGAAATCACACCGACAGTTAGTGTCAGGAAATAGCGTGTGGTCTGATCAAATTGCTCACACTTTCTGTGGCGTAGACCACATCAAAAAGCCCGAGCACCGTGACGGACACTCCCACAGCTGGACCGTTGACCACAGCGATCAGAGGCTTAGGGAAATCAATGTAGGCCTTCACATACTGTCTGCAAATATGAGAAAGACAAGAATTGTAAGCAACTTTTCATTCCCACCTCCAGGCATAAAAAATGTGGAAACACATCAGAAAATAAAACTGTACCTGAGCAACTCTCCAGCATCCTTAGCCATCTTTTCAAAACCATCTTGTGGGATTTCAGTGAAGTTGTTCAGGTCATTACCACTGCAGTAGAAGTCACCACTGCCTACAGAGAACGCATAACAAAAAATATCAATTGCCTAGAACATAGATGATCCAACACGGTTCACATTAATTCTATGTTTGCTTTACCCGTCATGACTGTAATAACAGAATCGTCCTTTCCAGCAAGATGTAGAGCGTCTGTCAGTTCACTATACATCTAAAAGGTGGCAAAAATGTACTAGTCAAACATGTTTTTTTTCTGTAATGTGCATAATAACAAGCATGACAAGACAAAACAACGTGACTGACAGCAAACTAGCGTTTTCCTTACACCATCAAACCTGATTCAATGGTTCATTTATTATTTTTTGATAAGCTACGTAAACAGCAAGCAAGCCACTGGTTAAGTAAGTTGAGTCCTTATCGTACCACTGTGGTGATGGCGTTCTTCTTCTCTGGTCTGTTGAATCGGATGGTGGTGATGCCATCCTCCTTGGTGACCAACAAGGACTGGGAAGCCAGTGCACTTCCTGTGGGCGATGCTGCCACTGCTGGTCCTTCTGCAGTCACCAGGGACTTGATGACATCAACATACTGCTGCCTGGCCTGCTCCTACCAGCTCAAATGAGGTGAAGGTGGGTCCAATCAGATCAGACCAATCAGATTAATTCTAAAGTCTTTACCAGATTATCTAACATGCAGAATTTAGGTTTGATTTACAAAACATGCAAATGTTTAGCCGTCTCTACATATAGGGCATAAAGCAAGGCCTTGTGACAACTGGACCAAATACCACAAACACCTAAATGTTTGTCCGTTGTATTGTTTTAACTTTTTCTCAAGGAAAACAGTATGTTTCTTTAAGATTTCCCTCCTCACCTGTGACAAAGACCCCAGAGACTTCCAGGCATCCCATTTTGCTTTGTTCACAAAATCCAACATTCCTGGTTTAGGAGTGCTACACGGTCCCTGTGTGGCCTGCTCACACAAAAGAGGGCAAATGGGTCAGAGAAGATCAAGAGACTGACTGGTTAAAAAGTCTGAATGATTACCATATATTTAGAAAATTAATATTAATATTCCTGTTATTTTCTACACAAGATACATCAGTGACATGCTGGCATACAACGTGTCGTCAAACATAAATCTCTTTGCCCTTAGTTGCTGTAATGATCTAGTGGTCAGCCTGGTCTCACCTGTTTGAAGAGTGCATAAATCTTGAGTTTAACCTCATTGCCAGGATCCTTCTTTAGTGTGCCAAGTTGAGTCTTGGCATTATTAAAGTCCTCGATTGACGCCCCCATCGATGCACCAGTGTTGTGCAGCTGAACACAAGGGATCCTACACACCTGAGACGGTCTACAAATGTGTACAAGCAGCATAGAATAATCAGCACATTCAAAAATGTTTGTTAGACTACAGCAATGGATTATACACTGACCAACCACAACATTAAAACCACAGACAGGTGACGTGAATAACACTGATCATCTTGGTATGGTGGCAACTGTCAAGGGGTGGGATATATTAACCAGTAAGTAAATAGTAAGTTCACGATGTGTTGGAAGCAGGTAGAACAGGCAAGTGTAAGCATCTGCGCAACTCTGACAAAGGTCAGTTGTAATGGCTAGAAACTGGGTCAGGCCTTGTGGGGTGTTCCTGGTATGCAGTGGTTAGTACCAAAAGTGGTTGAAAGGACTACCGGTGGAATGGAGAGTCCTAAGGCTCATTGAGGCTTGTGGGGAATGAATGCTAGCCTGTCTTGTAGCTCAGAATACTGATTATGTTATTTCTGAGATGTGTCCACCGCCAAATGCACCTGTGATGGTCAATTATGCCACAGAACTGGACTGTGGAGAGATGGAAGACAGTGGCCGGTCTTATGAAACGTTTTCTTTTACATCACGTGGATGGCCAGGAACATGCCCAGCACTTACTGGTTAGAGACAAAAAGATGAAGAGGACACTATGGGAAGAGGACAGGCCAGCAGAGGTAGTGTGATGCTCTGTCCGCCCAATGGGTAATGCTCTGGGAAAACCTTGGATCCTGTCATTCAGGTGGACGTTACTTTGACAATTTCACCTACCTAAATATTGCTACAGCAAACTCTGTGTGACACGTGACCCATGATGGTTCTACAAATGTGGATGGTGTTACATAATTAATACAAAACAATACTTGCCAACATGTTAATGTAGACCTATAAAAGTATAATTACTATCTAGCCAACACACTGTCGCTAATGTTGCTGGGCAATAAATACGAAAAATAACCTAAATTAATTGTGTAACAAACATTCTTGCTAGCTAGCTTTAGCTAACGTAATAGCTAACTGTATGCAATCAGAAACGCAGCAGAAAAAATGAATCAGAAAGTGTTAGCTAGCCGGGTTAGCCAGGTAGCCCTGAAGGGAACTAGATCTAGGGTAAAGTTCAAGGCTAACGGCTAGCTACGTTGGCTAGCTAGCCAACTACCTAACTATCTAGCGTGGCACTTTCGGAAACGCAAACGTCGATGCAGAAATGGCGTTTTTGCTGTTTTTGTAGTTACACATTTTGTAGATATCAATTTTTGATTGGCTAACCTAGCTAAATAAGATTAATGACAGGCAAACTGGCTAGCTAAAAGCTAGTGGTTTCAGACGGTATACTGACCCTGTCAGCTAGCTACAACTCTGGGAATGCTAGCTAGTTAGATATGTTGAAAATATCAGGAAAAACTAATTACTCCTCAAATCTTCAATTTTCGTATACCTACCTGACAAATCTGAAAAGACGCAACGCCGAAAGGACCTGTATACCCCTCGCTGCCATTCAAACACAATGCCAGTTTATGACTTTCTATGAATCCGTTATCTGCAGCGATGTCAGGCTGGTGAGGCACTGCCCGCCCACGTTATATTGTATTCAAAATCTGAGGTGGGGTTTCTCTATTATCATTCACTTGTTCCTTGTGTTGTCACACTGGGAGACACCGTCCTATTTGAATAGTTTTCTCATATGGACAACATCCACCGGTGTTGCCAACTCCTCAATAAGGAAAGTAGCTATTGGCTGTCCTAAAAGTCGCTAAATTACGTCATCGCCTTTTGAAATAGGCTGTCACTTCTCAAAATAACTTCATAACTTTGTATAAATCATTTTTACGTAAATTACATAAATCAGTTTTTTGCCGTGTTGTTAAACGTTAGCATAAGAGTAGCTAGTTGAGAGGAACTGCTGTTCTACGTCCAAGCCTCCTTTTTTCCGGACTTTACTTTTTCTTTTTTATTAATTTTTTTGTTTGTTTTATTATTTTAAGTTTTCTTTAGTTTCAACCCTATTATACACAAATTGTTCTGGCTCACAGAAAGACTGTGGACGAGGTGAGTGACTGAGACCGTGAGTTATATATGCAGTGATTTCTTTTCGTGTCACACTGAAGGCGCATTTACATCCCGCTCTGTAAAAACGGGACGGGGCCAGTCAGCGGCGGCTTTGGACATGCGCAGTTCATTTGCGGTGTGGGTCTGCTCTGACTGTAAAGCTAGGTTTATATGAGACTGCACTGTGAGTGTTGTGGGACGGGGCTCACGGCAGCTTTTGCTGCTCGCTGAGGACAGTAACTGAATAGCATGCGTGTTCATCTTAGAGTCTCCAATAACACCACAAGAAGTCGCTAGATTTGTCGCTAGTCGCTTTTTTAAAAGTCGCAAGAGGGTCTGAAGAGTCCCTAAATAAATAAGTTGGCAACGCGGACTTCCACTGGTCCCTGAGCCTAAGCATGTCTAGATAATACGTCAGAGTAGAATAATCGATTCGAATAAAGTAATGTAGTGAGTTGGGGGTTCCAAGTGCAGAGATTGTACCTGTGGGCAATTGTAGATTGATTAGGGCAAACCAGATAAAATGACAGGTGATGAGACGGGCTTGTTTTTGGGCAAACTTTGACTTGCAGCCTTTTGACTGAGTCAGTGCAGTGGGTCTGTAGTCATTAAGACAGGTCACTGTGCTTTTGAGAATGGGCTCCCATGTCACTTTGCTCCTTATTAGCTAAAGGTAATCCCAGTGGTCATCTGAACAATTGCATTTGTCAGACTCAGATGAACCATCCACAGAAGCATCTCAAACTACCACAATAATTTCCCATCCTATTCAGAATACACTATGTAATCAAACCAAATTTCAGGAGAAGAAAAAATAGAAGAGGAATACAAGTCACATTAAATGTTCAATAAATGGTCTTATGTTTAAGATTGAGGAAATGAGTTGCAATTTTTTCCTTTAAATGAATGCACTGACTACTTTGTATTGACCAACAAATGTAGACATGAGGATAAAGTGAACATGTGTCCCCTGACAAGCTTTGTTGTGGTTCATAGTACACATGAATTGTGCTTATTCTGCTGTTTGCAGCCACGTTTGCTATAGGTGATCACCATGCTCCATGAAAACAAGGATGTAGCCACACTATGAATGTCTTACTTCCTCACAAACAGATCTGATTACTATTCCACTGAATTTAAGCACAACCATATTACACTTAAGGATTGCATAGTATCAATCAGTTCTTTCATGAAATAAAATTTAGCAAATTGAATGCATTTTTAAAATGTTAATGAAATGCACTTGATTTGCTTGCTTCATTTTACATTTCTATACTGATGTATAGACACCCAGACAAAATTGTTGGTACCCCTCAATTAATGAAAGAAAAACCCACAATGGTAACAATACTTTAATTTGACAAAATAATTCTATGAAAATGAACAATGAAAGTTGGATATTGCTTTTCAACCATGCTTCAACAGAATTATTTTGAAAAAATAAACTCATGAAACAGGCCTGGACAGAAATGCTGGTACCCTTAACTTAATATTTCACTGCACAACTGCAATCAAACAATTCCTGTATCTGAGTGAGACTTCTGAACCTCTCAGCAGGTATTTTGGCCCACTCCTCATGAGCAAACTGCTCCAGTTCTCAGGTTTGAAGGGTGCCTTTTCCAGACAGCATGTTTCAGCTCCTTCCAAAGATGCTCAGTAGGATTTAGGTCAGGGCTTATAGAAGGCCACTGCAGAATAGTCCAGTGTTTTCCTCAGCCATTCCGTTTTTAGATGCGTTGTGGGTCATTATCCTGTTGCAAGACCCATGACCTGCAACTAAGACCAAGCTTTGACACTGGGCAGCACATTTCTCTAGAATTCTTTGATAGTCTTGAGATTTCATTGTACCCTGCACAGATTCAAGACACCGTGTGCCAGATGCAGCAAAGCAGCCCCAGAACATAAGAGCCTCCTCCATGTTTCACAGTAGGGACAGTGTTCTTTTCTTGATATGCTTCATTTTTCCATCTAGAGCTGATGTGCCTTGCCAAAAAGTTCCATTTTTCATCTCATCTGTCCATAGGACATTCTCCCAGAAGCTTTGTGGCTTGTCATGTAGTTTGGCAAATTCCAGTCTGGCTTTTTTATGATTTGTTTTCAACAATGGGGTCCTCCTTGGTCATCTCCCATTAAGTCCACTTTGGCTCAAACAAACATCGACGGATGGTACAATCGGACACTGATGTTCCTTGAGCTTGAAGTTCACCTTTAATCTCTTTAGAAGTTGTTCTTGGCTCTTTTGTTACCATTTGTATTATCCATCTCTTTGATTTGTCATCAATTTTCCTCCTGTATCAAGCTGCTTGGAGATGGTCTTATAACCTTTATCTTTAACATGCTTGTCTATAATTTCCTCTCTAATGTCCAGAGACAACTCTTTCCTTTGCGTCCTCTGGTCCATGTTGAGTATGGTACACACCTTGTCACCAAACAGTACAGTGACTACCTGTAGCCCTATATATAGGCCCACTGACTGATTACAAGATTGTAGACACCTGTGATGCTAATTAGTGAACACACCTTAATTTAACATGTCCCTTTGGTCACATTTTTCAGGAGTACCATCATTTCTGTCCAGGCCTGTTTCATGTGTTTATTTTTTTTAAATAAAAAATAAAATCCTGTTGAAGCATGGTTGAAAAGCAATATCTGACTTTCATTTGTTCATTTTCATAGATTTTTATTTATTATTAATTTTGTCAAATAAAAGTTATTTTTGTTACCATTGTGGGGTTTTCTTTCATTAATCTAAGGGTACCAACAATTTTGTCCACGTGTGTACACTTATTAAGGTACTTTTAATCTGAGATGCGTTGCCATTGCCTGAATGAAATGTCATTCAAAGACGTACGGCTGTTGTGGGCGGGGACCACAAGTCGAAAGCAGAGAACGGGATAGAGCGTGCTCATTCCCGAATAGCAGCCTTGTAAAGTGCGCTCCGGCTCACCATACTTAGTTGAACTCCGACTGGATAGCTTTCATTTTTACGCGTCGCATTTGTTCACCAAAACAGAATGAGAGAAATAGTTCACTTACAAGCCGGGCAGTGCGGCAATCAGATTGGAACAAAGGTATGCGGAATGTGCTCAGTTATTTTACGTATTCTAAACAGTTATATAGACTTTATGAGGAGTTTTAAAACCTTCTCGTCAGATTCGCCATAGGTGTAGTAGGTTTTGAATCGCTTTTAATTTTTTTGATACATTCTTATTGTGTGGAATGGAAGATTTTACTTTATTTATCTAGTCACTCCTGTGTAATGGTACACTATATCAGCTGCTTCGAGGGTGTGGCGAGATGCGTCCTGCTGTGCGTGACCCGTTTCAGAAGCACAGTAGCCAAACTAAAACGTATATGAATGTGTGAAGTTAACATTTTGTTAAGTGTTTTGTGTGGACTTTTTCCCCGTCATTATAAATGTGTTTTTTTCTTTGTTGTCTTGGTGACGCATTTAGTTCTGGGAAGTAATAAGCGATGAGCACGGAGTTGATGCAACTGGCAGCTATGTCGGTGACTCAGCCCTTCAACTTGAAAGAATTAACGTGTACTTCAACGAGGCGTCTTGTGAGTAGTGTGTGTGTGTGTGTGTGAGAGAGAGAGTGTGAGAAAGAGGGAGAGAGACAGCCGTGTGTGAGAATCAGTGAACGTATGACTCAGCGTCCTTGTTGAACTTCTCTTTCACCACATACCACTGCACCTCCAACCCTCACACAACGATTGACCTCAAGCGCTGCGTCATTCAAAAATAATTAATTTGGGGGCTTCGATTTCTTTTTAGGATATTTTCAATACGTTTGAAAGTCAGTTTTCAGTGAACAACCATGTAGCATATATATCACGAGAATGACTAAATATTCTATATGCGTTGCTGTTTACATGCTATTCATGTATGTAAATAAATAGTTGAAACTGTATATAGCCCACTGAATAGACTAATGTGTCTTGGTTGTGTGTGCAGCCCATAAGTTTGTACCTCGTGCAGTGCTGGTGGATCTGGAGCCAGGCACTATGGACAGCGTTCGCTCTGGGGCCTTTGGACAACTCTTTAGACCAGACAACTTCATCTTTGGTGCGGTTTGCTCCCATACCGGGCAGTCCACTGTCCTTGTTCTCTGATGTTTGTTTTGTGATCTGACCTAGCTCTTGCGTGTTTTTTTATGTTCTTCAGCTACCCATTGATCTACTTCCTTTTTAAATGTTGCAAGTTACGGTTAAGTTTGATCTATTATTAGACGAGAGCATGAGGGTTTGCTTACAGATGCAAATTGCATGAACATATCAAGCAACATATACATTTGTTGACATGGTTGATGCCACTTTGGTTCAAATCCAGATGGACCATTTTTTCCTGTTCAGGAAGAAACAAACACATTCTAGATATCTGAGATGAATCAGTTTGGAATACCAGATACAATGTTGTCATAGTCACACTAACTTTTGTTTGTTTGTTTTATTTACCCTGACAAACAGACCTAATCATTTAGCTGTGGTGATTCAGTTAATATTTCCTGAAAAATTGTTTTGGTAAAGGCTGATGAGAAGAGAGTGATGTATCTGAGTGTGTGCAGACCTCCAGAGATGACTCTGTCCATCAGCATTTAAGATAATCTACATCATTTAGATAACCTAGAGTTACACCAGCCTTTTGAATGTATTAAAACCAAACTGCATCAAGGTGTGATAGGACAAATAACATTTAACATTATATTTTGACTGATATGTAAGAACCCATCACTATTGCCAAGGGCCTAAATCAACATGTGAAAATACAAAAACTCTGCACTAAACTCACAAAGCTCCTTGCACACACCACTGATGCTTACAAAAGATTTCCATAGTCCACATCATCTGAGACAGCATCTCGGTGGTAATTCAGTTCAAAATCCAGTACTCCACCCAATCCTAGGATTTCACCCAGTATGTCTGGTATAGTAAGGTTTTGACGCTCCATAGGGCTCTTGGCCTTGCCAGAGATTTTGTCTGGCTGGAACCCAATGCCAATGCACATGTGTGCTCTTTTCTACAGAACCTGATTACCATGTTAATGTGAGTTGGT
The DNA here is from genome assembly GCA_020368025.1 of Brachyhypopomus occidentalis. Classification (NCBI taxonomy): domain Eukaryota; kingdom Metazoa; phylum Chordata; class Actinopteri; order Gymnotiformes; family Hypopomidae; genus Brachyhypopomus; species Brachyhypopomus occidentalis. The sequence continues at coordinate 889,586 of JAGXOD010000055.1, forward strand.
AGCAGAATTTAAATTGAAAATGTGGACTGGTTAAAAAAAATCCCTGGAGAATGGGTGGCATCTGGTTTGGAGCTGATAATAGTCCATCTTAAGCATCCACCCAGTTTCTAGTGATGTTTCCATATTCTTGAAGCTAGCGAAGTTTCCATGCTCTGGGCATTAATGTACCAAATCCCAGATGTGCTGTTATTAAAATTCATCATAGTTTAAGCCTGATTTTTAAAAAAGCTTCCATGCATAGAAAGCTAAGAAGGACCTGCTAAAGCTTCTGCTAAGGGCTAGTTCTAACTTCTCTAATAAGTAGCAGGTTGGAAATACTTGTTGTGTGTCATGAAGTTTAATTTGTAGATTGAAGCTGAAAGCCAAAATTTAGTTGGGCTGTCCACTATTTACAGTTTAATACTGTGTCCAGACCTGGGCTATTGGGTATTTCTGGCTACTTGCTACATGTTTCATGTCTGTGATGTACAAGACTGAATTTTCCACAGTGCAGATAGAAATTAATAGAAAAGTATAATACCACATACCATTATCCTCTGCCACTTCCAGTATACATTTAAAATAAATGGATTAGCATGCGGAGTAGAAACAAACTGGCAAGTTGCGTAGAACATGCACTTTTCATGGTCATAGAACACAACAGTGAGTTCAGTGCAAACTCCATCCTTGACATCAGAAAGGGATCAAGCACGAGCTGCACACACACTGTTTATCAATGTTTTCTTCAACAGAAGTCTGCTAGTTCTCGCGCACAGGCTCGCAGCCCAAACGCAAGCGTCACGCGGCCTGCTCCAGCCTGGGTGATTAATGGGAGACTATTGGCGGCTGGCTCTTGCTAAGCACACGTGGGGGGAAGGGGACGTACAGAGATCGGGTTTCATTTTTTGCTGCCTAACTCTCCTCTGCTGTGTGTTGTTGGGGCCTGGCACAGGACAGACAGGTGCGGGGAACAACTGGGCGAAGGGCCACTACACGGAGGGGGCGGAGCTGGTGGACTCTGTGCTGGACGTGGTGCGGAAGGAGTGCGAGCACTGCGACTGTCTGCAGGGCTTCCAGCTCACACACTCGCTGGGTGGCGGCACCGGGTCGGGCATGGGCACCCTGCTCATCAGCAAGGTCCGTGAGGAGTACCCGGACCGCATCATGAACACCTTCAGCGTCATGCCCTCGCCCAAGGTGTCCGACACGGTGGTGGAGCCCTACAATGCCACGCTGTCCGTGCACCAGCTGGTGGAGAACACAGACGAGACGTACTGCATCGACAATGAGGCGCTCTATGACATATGCTTCCGCACGCTCAAGCTGACCACGCCCACCTACGGCGACCTCAACCACCTGGTGTCGTCTACCATGAGCGGAGTCACCACCTCCCTGCGATTTCCCGGCCAGCTGAACGCCGACCTGCGCAAGCTGGCCGTCAACATGGTGCCCTTCCCCCGCCTGCACTTCTTCATGCCGGGCTTCGCCCCGCTGACGGCACGCGGCAGCCAGCAGTACCGCGCCCTCACGGTGCCCGAGCTCACGCAGCAGATGTTCGATGCAAAGAACATGATGGCGGCGTGCGACCCTCGGCATGGCCGCTACCTCACCGTGGCGACGGTGTTCCGCGGGCCCATGTCAATGAAAGAGGTTGATGAGCAGATGCTGGCCATCCAGAACAAGAACAGCAGCTACTTTGTGGAGTGGATCCCCAACAACGTCAAGGTGGCCGTCTGTGACATCCCCCCACGGGGACTCAAGATGGCCGCCACCTTCATCGGCAACAGCACGGCCATACAGGAGCTGTTCAAGCGTATCTCGGAGCAGTTCTCCGCCATGTTCCGGCGCAAGGCCTTCCTGCACTGGTTCACGGGCGAGGGCATGGATGAGATGGAGTTCACCGAGGCCGAGAGCAACATGAACGACCTGGTGTCCGAATACCAGCAGTACCAGGACGCCACAGCCAATGACGAAGAGGACATGTTCGAGGAGGATGAAGAGGATGCCGATGAGTGAAGGAAGCAGGGTGCTGTTTGATGCCCTGTATGCACACATTATTAATGTGATCTAGTTCCTTAAGCTGTGATTCTTTTTTTATGTGGAGTGTTTGCAATAAATGTTATTGAACTAAGTAAAACATCTTTTTTTTTCTTAACTATTATAATGGTGGTAAAATTATATGAAATAAATATTAACAATTACTTGTTTACAGTTGATTAGATCCTCTTGGTTACCATCTATTGCGATCACATACACATGAGCAGAGCAACAGTTTATTCACTAATTTCTCCATGCCTACATGAGGTGACAGAAAGGTAATAAGAGCATGATTGCTTCACTTAGGACTTCACTGACGAGACTGATTCAGCCATTTTGAAAGCTAAACGCTTTGTTGATTTCCACTTGTGTCCCATAGCCGGCAGGCCTAGCGGGGGGAGAGTCAAATCCCGCTTACTGTGACATCCCATTATCTCCCACAGCTGCTGAGCATGTGTCCCGCCGTCAGCACTGCGTGATAAACAATAGAGGAAGATCAGTCTAGACAGACCTATTTGTAGTAACAGTGTTAAACCACAATGAGAGTTCGGTGGGATGTGGAGGGGTTATCAGGACAGAATTCAGCCATAGAGAGAATTTCTGTCTTTTATCCTGACGGTAGGCTACATCCAGCCACACAACCAACTAAAAACCACTGGAAAATATGATTACAGATGTTAAATGTTCTTTCCAAAGTGTTTTTTCCAGATGTTTTTAAAATGACCTCATAAACATGGAAGGAATATTCAAATTTTTTTTCTTGAGAGTTATAGGATATGCAGAGAGGCGGCAGTCCTGGGAGAGGCAGCTCTTAGACATGAAAGGGCCTTTCGCCCCTTGTCTGCGTATGGGCGTGATCAGGAACTGTGCTGGTTGTACTGCCTTTAAAACTGTCTTGTGTGTCTTATGGCTTTTGGCTGCAACCTTTCAACTCAGGTTTGGAAGCGGTGTGTATCGATACTTTCCTTCTCATCGCTATTCAAATTCTCATGGATTGCAGATAAATTTTAAGACCAGTACCAGCACTAACTGTGTAAACAATTTTCTCAAAGTGCTGTCCTAACTCCCATGTTTCCCTACACTTATGTAATATATTTCTAGCACATCAATTGTGTAGCAGATGACAAAGGGCCAGTTGTAAGACAGTGAGATTGAGCTGACTGTATGTGGGCAGGACTTCAGCATTCCTCCACGGGCACGGACACCCTGAATACACGTCTCCCTGGGTGAAATGTTTACGGCTTCTCCAGGACTGTGTAAATCATAGCAAACGTGAACAGTGCTGGCTGCTCAGAGTCATACATCAGCAGGGATCAACAGGCATTTAGCAACCTCGTGAAATACAGCAGACTGAAGTCATGTTAGGCTGAACAAGCAAGTGAAGGCGCGATATTACAGTTTCAGCCAAAGAGGCTGTCCTTCTTACTATTTAGTTTCCTTTAGGGTGAATTCCACAGGGTGTAATTTACTAGAACTGAAACCCTATGGCACTTTGAACTACACACGAAAAATGATAGTTATAAAGTTCAAGACAGAAAAAACAGATTCTACACTAGACATGATAAAAATTCTCTAGGTGGACAGACTGGAGCTTGTTGCTCCTGAGCGGATTCAGATAAGCTGAGCTCATAGCAATTCCCTTTGCTTCAGCATGGCGTGCTTAAACACCACCCTGCTGCCTATTATGAGATGTCTGTAGCACTGGCTACGGGCTACAGTTAGGAAATATTACCTAATAAGGGACAGGAATATTAATATTCCTATTAAGTCTATTGTATTGGAACGTTGAAAGAATCGCTTCTGATTTGGTGACCTCTGCTGGACGATATTGTATTATCATTAAATGTTTAAAAGGTCAGTCTACTTAAGCCAAATGAACCAAATGCCAAATCAGTTTAGCCAATTGCCGGTTTAGTTCAACTGGTTTTGTGATGAGGTTCAATAGGAATTGAACGATACTAATGAAAAATAATACCTAATATTTTCCGATTGCTGGGTATCATCCAGACAAAATATATCTCGGTCTGTTCGTATTATCAGCCTTAATTCTGCCAAAAATCAAAAGAAAACGTTACAAATACATATTTTTAAATGGCGTTATAGTTAATTTAATTAATAATAATGATTAATAACAAATATAAAGAGCATAAAATCAAATGAAGTATAGAGTGTCGAGATAAAAGATAAGGGTAGAATAAATTATGAAATAAAAGAAATAAAAAAGCGAATAAATTAATGCAAAGTTTACATACGAAGTCTTATCTAATATAATCTAACCCAACCAAAACACTGCAGGTGAATACGCTGTGTATAAAACAACAATACATTCACATACACCATATTGTAGAGCGCATTACATTTCATGTTTAAACATTAAATGCAATGGGGTTATGCGACCAGAAAGCGGCAGTATTTTCAAAACATCTACAAAAATCCTATTTGAGGTTTATCAAACCAGAAGGTGGCAGTATTCTCAAAACGTCTAAAAATCGTACGCCTCTAAAGGGTGGCGAAAACTGGAGGATCGGTCTCTATTATCACTACATTTGTGTTGTTCATTTGTCCGAATAGTCAAGGTAACCTTACTGATTCAAATTACCCACATATACATATAATGAAACAGATAATATGATATTAAAAATTGCGAGTGAATAAAAGCTGTTCCCGTCTACTTTATATGAAGGGTGAATTTCATAAACTTCACCTTGGACATTGTATATGTGCAGTCAGACGATCTTTAAGAGGAATATGGCGAGCAAGATCTCAAGAGGATCTCTGATCTGATTTGCAGAAAAGATTACAGTAATGACTGTCGAAGCTAGGGTGTGCCACAGAGCATACGGGGAACGCCTGGCAATTAACAACGCAAGGCACTTTAGACGGCACAGAGGAAAATGTGCAGGCCTCTGGCTGAACAGCTTCCTCTTTTGTAAGGGGGTGATTAGGAATTCTGAGCACTTGTCGTCTCTCCAACACAACAGAGGCACTTGGCACTTGACGAACACGGCACAAAACATTTCATTCACGCGCTCTACATCTTCAAGCTGAAAATCAAACTCAAAAAGCTCTCTCCATCACTGACAGAGGGGTAAAAAAAAAAATCACCCACTCTAAAATGCCAAGCAACTTGGTGCAGCATTTAAAAGAAAAAAAACAGGCACTGATAAGAATTCTCTGTCCTGGTGTTGGTGTTTTGTTTCATAACCCAGTTAGCAGAGTAGAGTGTTAGTGAAGCAGCAAGGAATGCAGAGAAACGGTGTCTCGCAGGCATGGCAGGGGAAGCTTTGGCAGGACATGCAGAATACTGCAGTCACTGCTCAGAGGCTGAATGTGCCTACAGGAAAGGCCTGGCTGCCGTGGAAACAAGAAGAAGCCTACCCAAAGGAGGCAAGCCCTCGAGAAGGGGGCGGGGCATCTGAGAGAGAGAGAGAGAGAGAGAGAAAGGTGGGGTGTAGTAAGAGGGAGAGATTGAACGAGAGAGTTAGAGAGGGAGAGAGGGAGGGATAGAGGAAATTGAAAAGCAAGGAGTGAAGGAGGGAGAGAAGGAGGGAGTAAGACAGAGAGGATCCGTGGAAGCAGAGGCACATTTCAGGGTATGGAGTGAAGAACGAGAATCAAGAGCTGTAGAAGAAGTGGAACAGAAAAAAAAACGTCCAGAAAAGTCCATTTCCCCTTTGACAAAGGAGCTGTGGGACGGAGAGGTCTGTGCACTGTGCTGCTGGATTCATCCATTCACTGAATAACAGCTGACAGAGAAGCAGGAAAACAGACAGAGCTGGAAGAGAGATGTGTTGAGGTTAGGAGCCTCCCTCCACAGACGAGAGAAGAGTGTCCGGAGCGATCAGGCCAGGCATGGGGATCCCCCCGGTGGGTGGAGGAGCAGGGGCGACCCCACTGACACCAACCCCCTGCGGGAGCAGCAGTGGAGAAAGCAGAGGCAGGTCACAACCCCCTCACCACACAGCCGGGACCGCCACAGATGTCTGCGGAAGGACCACTGACGGCTCGCGCGCAGCTTCTCCACGTCCCTAGACGGGCCAGACGGGGCACAGCCGCCACCCCGGGAGGAGGCTGGGGTTCCGGTCGATGCGGCAGGTGGGACGGAGGGCGGCGGGGCCGGGCGGGGCCGGCTGCGCCCTGCGGTGGTTGCGGGCGCGCGTGTGCAGACGCGGCGCCCTTCTCCTCGCCCTGCTCTGGCTCCTCACCTGGGTCTTCCTCAGCGGCCTGCTCTTCGTGCACAGGAGCATGTTCTCAGACTTCTGCACGGACGACAAGAGCAGGAGGATCCTCCAGAGAGTGGTAGGACGTGGCTTTGACTCGTTTATAGCTCGCCCGTGACCGCATGACCGTGGAGTTTTATCCAATGTGTGGTAGATGAGTCGCAGGGTTTGGGGTCGCTACGTGGAGGGCCCTGAGTCAAATGCACATTTACAGGCAGGAGCAGCAGGACACATGTTTGTAAAGATCAAAGACGGCATATCAAAGCAGCGTGTCAAACGGCACAGGATACTTGTGCTTGTAAAAGAAAACTCGCAGGCCCTCCAAATCTGTTCAAAAGTGGCAAAGCTTCCTTTTTAGTGAGCAAAAACAAGATAACAGACGTTTTCACCCTTTTTCAAACTTTGCCAGTTACTGCTAGAGTTCATGTGATTTATTCTGCAGTTAGACAAATGAGAGTAATTCTTCACTGGTGTGCATGCAGTAATCAGTAAATGGCATAGCCTCGACAGCAAAGCCAGCCATGGGGAATGGCTGTTTGTGTCCTGTGCACACAGTGTGAATCATATTGATTTTAATTTGAGGTTCACAGGCAGCATGTGGTCTGGAGATTCTGATAAATGTTCAACTGAATGGTAAACAAGGCACTGCACAGGCTTCATGTGTCAGCCTGTGATTCATGAGTCAGCCCCAACAAGGCTTCTGTAAAGGATAATGCACTGTTGTCGAGAGCAACCCCACCACTTTCCCGGCACTGCCATACTGGTCAGCGTGATGTGAGTGATGAAGCAGCAATTCTGCAATGATGGCCTCCAAAAATGGCCAGGATTTAATACCGAGCTCCCACTGAGAAATCTTAAAGAGGAAACAAGCTAACCTTATTGTAGCAAGGACAAAGACATCTTACACTCAGGAACTCTATTTTCAGATAGAAGAGATAATGTGTGATTATTCCTGCTATCGTCTGATGCTAATTTATATACTGAATATACTTGTACACCTTCAATACTCCTAGATGTAACATGGATACACTTAGATGTTACATGAACACTAGATTTTCTTAGACGTTGCACGCCTTGCCAAGGGTTTCCAATAAAAAAGGAATAAATGATTTACCATGATGATTCTGACAAACAAATACGAATTGGCCACTCTCTGCATATGTAAACAGAGGAGAGTTTAGAGCTGAATGGGAAGGAATTTAAACACTGAGGTAAGAGCTCACTTCTTCTCTCCTGGGAGTATTTTGAAAACCACATCACTTAGCGGAGCTGTTCCACAGCCAGTTCACCCCAGGGCAGAGTCTTACTGGGGCCCAATAGGCGCACAGCACAGGAATTCTGCACAGTGCCAAAAATCCTCAAAATTAATGACTGGGTACAGAAATTAAGCAAGAGGCATTGATCTGTTCCAGCATAGAGCTATGACAATGGACTGGTTTATGTTAGGTAATACTTCTTTAATTAGAAATAACTGAAATAAGTAGAAATAACTTTTTGTAATGCTTGTAATGTTTTTTTTATTGTAATGTATAATAAGGAAAGAAACTAAAGAAAAGAAACGAAAATAAATGCTCTTGTCTGGAGTGGGAAATGACTCGTGAATATAAGAGATGTAAAGGCATATAATTAATATAAGGCACACGGGTTAAACAGCTGTAAATCACTGACTCAGTGACAGTTCCTACAATCATGCAAAAACACAAACACCCATAAGGTGTGCATGAGTCACACTCTTAGACTGATTTAAGCAAATGGCTCACCTCTCTAACATTTTCAATGTTCTGTTTAACGTGGAATCTTCTGCAGGATCCTTTGTACATCTTTAATTTCGTTAGTCTGTTCCAAGTCAGAATTTGGTTTTAAACACCCACCAACAATATTTGCTGCATCCTGTGAATAAGACTCAGGCCTGTATATTACAAAGACCACACATGGAGGTGAGAGAAGGAGGAAATAAGCAGCGGGTCCTTATTGACACAGTGAAGGCTTTGTGAACGTACTGACAGGGTTCAGCAGGATGAAATCAGGCTAGTCTTGCTCTGGGAGGACCTGTGCAGAGTGGCTGTTGCAAACCAAACCCAGCTTGTTTCAGCAAGTCACACCTGTCAATTCAGCTTCACAGAACAACGACACGGCAAAGGCTGCCAGGGTCATCCCCGCAGGGTTTACGGATGCATTAATACAATTGAAACTCATTTTAGGAATTGGCTTTTCATGCAATTTTGACATCATTCCGATTAGCTGAAGTCAGCGAAGGCATCGAAATGCTATAAAGTATTCGCAAAACGGATCTCGTTGTACTACCGCGTGTTGTTTACCGTAGGTGAGTCGTATTTGGCTGTGCACTGAGCACTTTTGACCAGTTGTTTAACCACACAGGTCCCTGTGTGACGACAGCAGCAGCACCTGTCACATGAGCTACAGGGCGACTCTGGGAGAGCGTTAATGAAGTAGCCAGAAGATCCCCTCTGCACCATTACAAGTCTTGGGCTTTACCCTGGATACACTGTCCACTGCACAGAGGCTCGCGCCTGCAGTAAAACAGACTAGAGCACATGAATTCGATCCTAAAAGCAACTCCGTGGCTCATGCATAAGTCACTTGGATCTGTGTGTCACACAATGTCATTCTGTGCTGTAGTCATTAGGTGCTTTCATTTCTATCATGCATTATTTAGTCACACAATGTGTGGTAGTGTACACAAAATGCTTTTGGTGACAGAAATTGTACAATTGTTACCATTAGAAATGTAGCATTTAATTGTAAGTTCATCAGGAACTATGAATTTGGGAATTAAAGCTCTCAAGTTGGTGTTGCAGTCTTGAAAAACTATTGACAAAATTGATGATTATTGGATGATAAATGCTTTGCACTCCTCTTCTGAAGTCAGCTACCCACAATCCCACACATTTTTAAAGTTTATTGAAAAAAGGGACTTATTGTTCAGTTCAAGAAATGCATGAAGTGAACATTACAAAGTCTCATTTAAAAGTCAAACATCCCCTTCCTCTATATGTCCACTATAGGCTTTCACGGACAAGAAGTCTTCTCTTGTGTGCACTTGTTAAATGAACTTACGCTGTGCTCGATAGGATCTGTAAGACCATAGATATGTACGTGCATGAGGACTGGTGGGAGGACAACAGGGCTCCTTTCTGTGTGTGTGTGTGTGTGTTGCTGGCTGCATCCTGCACACATTTCTGGCATCCTGAGGTGAAGAGGTTCTCCACCATCACTGACTGGGCAGCAGCCCTATGAGCTCTGACTTGCCTCTGACTTGGTCAAATCAAGTTCAGTCATAATGACAGTGTGGTGATTAGTGTTAGAATCACGATCATTCATAATGACAGTGTGGTGATTAGTGTTAGAATCAAGTTCATCCATAATTACAGTGGGGTGAATCGCTGCTGAATTACAGTGTTAGAATCGCTGCACTCAACTAAGCAATCTTTTACTTATTTAGTTAATTCATTTTTACTGTTGTAGTTTGCAGAAGACATTTTGGCGAAGAAATATTTTCTAGATGTTGATTATAATTGTTTGCATAACATATTTATGTTTATAGCATATTTGAACATTTATGTGTATTTATAAGAGTAAAAAGCCCATGGTTAAGGCATTTTGAGCATGTGTATACATACATTTCTGCAGAAATAGGCTGCCGTGGGATCTTTCTTATACAAACGCTGAGCAATAAAACACAGAAGCCGTTGTGTGATGGGGAAGACGCTCCTCCTAGTGCACACAAGCAACGCAAAGGTGGAACTTTAACTGGACACACGTCACAGAGAGAAACGGCAAATCTCTCAATTTTAGACAAAAACCATCCAAATAACAGAATATTGGCTTGTAATTGCTACATGATTCAAACATTTTCCATACCACTAAAAATGCCAAATGAATGGCATTAGTTAATTACTTGCCATACCCATATCAAATATTTGACTCGTTACCCGTCCCAACTAAGTTAATGAAAAGATATATATTGAATAAAATACTATATTAGACACTTTTTTTGCATACCTGTATACCAGTATACCTGTTCTTCAGAAAAACAACAGAAATCTTTGAATTATGGTTGTGACTGGTGGGCATTACAGTGAAAAGAAAGTCATACTGCAGTCTGGGAAAGAACTTCTGAGTGAGCTCAGCTCTTCAGATGTCTGTATGGTTCTTCAGTTTGCTCTATAAAGGGTGAACCGTCTGCCATTGCTTTAATGACTGAATCTTTTGACGTGCTTTAATTTGGATTAGATGTGTCTGTAAGTAATTCAGTGGTTGGGCCTGTTTCCAGACGAACATGTGGTTCACAGCCAGACGTCTTGGATCAGTTTCTTTCTTTTTTATTTCTCTGAGTAGAAAAATAAATATTTCTAACTGACAGCACGGCAGATAGTTTGTAACCACAGTCATCAATTTCTGGCATGTGAATAATTTATTAATGTCAAGCAGAAAACAAGGAGTTCCCTGCACACAATTAATTGATTTTTAATCAGCAAACATATGGTGTTTTGTCTATTGGTTTACACACTAATCACACAAATATAAATAGTCGGGAATATAACTGAACTGCACCCTACCCCATGGTGGGAAAGTTTACATGCAGAAACAGAAGCTAAAAACAGCGGCTGTCCAATATGATGTAAGGCCTAGAAACCCGGGGAATTTAAATGGTTGTGTGGTACTTGGCAGAGGTCCAGAACATGTCAAAAAATAAATAAATAAATATAAAAATAAACACTTACGGTCCCAACCAGATGCCTCTAGTCCAGGGACCACCATGTCCAAGACACAGCTTACACAACAAGAGCACTGTGCCTCATAGATAACCAACATATATATATATTCACTTTCTTACATTAACTTCTGCATCATCCCTAGACTTTCATGAAGTATCTGGACCATTTGATCACTGAACAAATGTGTTTGGTTTGTTGAGAAATGATGAATGTATGGGGAGAAAGACCCAATAAAGCATTCTGATGGATGTTGATAAGGCTATCTCTGGCACTCTGTTAGCAGTCGGGCCGTCGGCTGGCCCAACCTCTGGCTGAACTGAGACGACAGCTGTTTACTTTGGAATGTGGCAGTGGAGGATTTGCAGCTAATCTCTGTGAACCCCTCGTCATGCTTTACCCCTGCAAACGGGGATGGCAGAGTGTGTGGAGTCAGCTGCAGATTAGATCATGCTTCAGCAGAAGAGGAGGAGGCCAGAGATGAGTAGTGGGCCGGTTTTAACACTCGGCATAATGAATTGCTTTGTGACAGTAAGATTAAAGAGCAGGATTTTGGGTGTGCTTGTAAGTGTGCACTTACTGTGAATCACGCTTGGCACATGTTCAATACATGTGGGATGAGATGAAAAATGTATTGCTGTGATAAAAGAGGCACTGTGTAGAAGTTCAGACTCCAGATGAGCGCCCAACGCAGGGACAGGAATTAAACGTCATGCAAAGACCAAAGGCGATCCGTAATTTGAAGCACCAGGTAAGATCGCGACCTGCGCGTGCAAATGCAGTGGTGAAGTGCCTCACGGGCCCAAGCAGTTACTGTGAGAACCTTAAGGTTCAATTATCCTTAATGCATCCACTGTACCAGCGAACCTGTCTTGGAAGGTAAAGGTTGTTTAGTCTCTATAAACACATGACGCAGAAGCGTTCAAGTCCAAAGGCGACGCCAGACATATGCCTGAACTTAAAGTGGCTCTTAGTAATCAGCTTCAAGGCTGTCACGCTATACAGAACTGGACCCATGCATAATCATTTGTGTGAACAATAATAATAATAATAATAATAATAATAATTTGGAGAAGGTGGAAGCAGTGGATGTGTACTTTTTCATCTTAACTGGTAGGAACAGTGTGAGAGGTGATTTAACAATTTTTAATTTAATAAAGAATTATCATTGTAGATACATAAAGGGTACTGTGATCACAGGAGAACTACTTCTGAGCACTTCTTTTTAGAACGTGACATAAAAGAAGATTGATCCTGCAAAAAGGACCTCAACAGAACTACAAAACACATCTGGAACGTTTCAGTGAACATTTGAGAATGTGTGTCTAAGGCTCGAGGGGTTTCTGGGTGGAAAGTCTGCTATCACACAGAATAGCAAATGAGATCGCTTCCTCAGGTTTAGTGTTTTGTAAGACCTTACTGTCTCTGTTTCCATGACAACATTTTATCTTGACTCGTGGCTGAGAAAGTGTATCCTGAGAAAGAGCGATAACCTCATGAGGATTCACGCACTCTCACAAGGACATTGCCTTTTCTCCACACTCTAAGCTCAAAAACCATGTTAGTATCCATAGTTAAGTTCCAAATAAGAAAGAATACATTTAAAAAGTACAAAGCAATATGGTCTGGGACTCTCAATCCTAATGTAATTAGGTATGAAGGGAGGCAATTATCCATTAGAAGACAGTCCATCACAGAGTCTCTCCTTGCTTGCATTCAACAAATCCAACAAGGATGAACAAAAACAAAAATTGTGTCGAAGTCGCCACAGAATAAATTATATTTATATGATTGCATCATTCCTTTTACCGGGAAGCTAATATAATATTTAAGAGAATTCGGAATTCAGTTGTCTTTCTAAAGACGTTCTAAGCTCACTCTAAAGAGTTCCACATTCTTTTAAAATATGGCTGTTCAGCTTGCTGGATTGATAAGTGAATGACTACGTTGTTGTGTGTGTTGCAGTGTGATGAGTACCAGCAGGGTGTTCTAACGGGTGACCTGTGTGAAGACCTCTGCGTGGGCGGCCATGTGCAGTACAAGCGCTGCCTCTACTACGAGAACGGCAAAAAGGTCATGGCGGCCAACTGGCGAGGCGTGCCCATCGTCCTCAAGTCCAAGCTGGAGAACTTCTCCTCTTACGAGGCCTTGGCCCTGCTGGAGTATCAGGACGCGGTGGGTGGTGCCGGGGTGGAGGAGGAGCTCTCGCCCCTGGACGTGGTCTTCTATGCCACGTTGGAGATTAAGAACTCTCTGGGTCTGGAGATCGGGACTAACTTGACCCTCCCTCGGTTCTGGAGTCAGAGGCTGAGGGAGAGAGGGCAGGTGTACTCACGGGCCGAACTGGCCTCGCTCTGGGCCCTGCTGCAGCAGGAGGAGTACACGTTCCTCCGTGTGATGCAGGACCTGACGGACCACGTGGCCAAGGTGCTGGGCTCCTGTGGCCACTTTTATGCAGTTGAGTACCTGGCGGCAGGCCACGCCTGGGACCAGAACATCTTCCCGTTGGAGGAGGTCTCTGTGAGCCACCCTCAAAGCTCTGAGGGCAGGACGGGACGGGTGGTGTCGGGGACGGACACGGTGCCACGCGTCGCCCTCAGCTTCTTGGATATGGTGGGGCACTTTGAGAATGACTTTTCTCACCACTTACATCTCTGCGATATTAAGCCTGAGAACTTTGCCATCAGGAAGGACTTAACGGTGGGTACCGTCTTACACACACATACACACACACACACAATGTGGCATCTCTGGATCTGTGTTTGCTTAAATAGAGGAAATAACGGGCAGCTTGGTTTGAACAGTCAGGTAAAGCTGCCATTATGCTGCACATAGGGCCAGCAAGAATCAGGGTGAGCTGTTTCTTATCTGAAACACAATAAAAAATTTTATATAAACAAGACAAGGTCATGGAATTTAAAATCTGCAGCAGCCTTGGCCTAGCCTCCGTTACTATATTACACAAAATTTAAAAAAGCAGGAACATGTTGATGTAAAGGAAACACACAGGGTCCTTAATTCACGGCTTTGGCAAACAACTTTAGTGTAAAAGTCTTTTTTACTGTAGTACTTACTCTCGTGACGGCCAAATGCATCTCTGAAAAAAGTAACAATTTTAGTTCGATAGCATATTTACAGAAAAAAACAAAAATATATCGGCAAAATAATTTTAATATGTTAATCTCTGAATTCTCAGTAACCAAACAGCTGAGTTAGCTCAATAAAGTCTAAAAAAAGCATTAAGGTATTACTTAATTGTACTTCTCTAATGCAAATACAGGATGTAAAAATAAAAATAATTGGTTTCATTTCCAATTGATTACTATATAATTTCTATAAATCCCATTTTCATCTATGTTGGAAAAAAATATTTAATGTATTGAATTTCCAAACATTTTGAGAAAACAAATGCATGTTAAATTTTGATGTTAGTATGTATGCTATGTGTATGGAGTTTTCAAAACCATTACATATTACATGATTATATATATATAATCCCTCGGGATTAATAAAAGTACTCTACTCTACTCTCTATATCAATATCTTCTATTGACATGAGAGTAGCATATGGAAATGTACTAAACTGGGCACCTGTAGCAGGTTTGCATGACTGAAATTAAGATATTCACTTTAGTACTGCAACTGATCTGCAGGGTAAAAATCCAACTTAGTTTTGAGTGCAGTACTTTCATTTTGGGACGCTTGAGCTTGCTAGCGGCAGTGTTCAGTCAGAACATCACTCATCACTGGAACTTAATATAAGGTTTGTCAGAGACACGTGTTATTTATATGGAAATGTGGTGCAATGACTAGAGGTCCTTAGGAGGTTATGTTTAAACACAGCATGTTGTAATATAGACTGAATCAACGTGATTAATTTCACACAGTGAAATCGCCACTGTTCAGTTGCTTTTGTTTCAGCAAGCAATACTGTGCATTCAGTACTGTTCCGACTTATTTCACAAAGCAGCACCTTAAATGTTTTACACACAACAGTACTTCATATTTGTATCATTTCTTATATGCTTCAGTATTTTACTTTTGGTTAGTATTTGATTGCTCTTTAAATGCAACAAAGTACAAATGTAGCCTTTCTCTCAAATACCCCTATTGGTGTTTTGCGCTGGGCAGGTGGCAGCTATAGATGTGGACATGGCTTTTTTTGAGCCCAAAATGCAGGACATTCTTGAGCAGAACTGCACCAATGATAATGACTGCAACTTCTTTGACTGCATCTCCAAATGTGACACAAGGAGAAACAAGTGTGGATCAAAACGTAAAAACAGCAACCTTCAGGTATGTTTCATGAGAAACAATTAATCCTACATTAACATCTTAATTGGTGAAGTGAATTATTATTCAAGTAGGTGCATGCCTGCCCTCTTGAATGCCAAAGTTTAATGAAAGTCAGAAATTATCTCTAGCGTGTTTTTAATAAACTGAAAAATGACAATAGAAAAATGCCAATGTAATGGCCATGAGGAAAACATTTCTCAACAATATGCAATACCGGGAACTGTGGAATGTTAATAGTTCATGTTAACACTGGATAGAGTCAGATAAGAGTCTACCATCATGATTGATTTCAAACATAAGGGGAGTTAGAAATGCATAGTGAAAAAGAAACTCTGTGGGAGGAGAGAAGGAATTCAATTTTTTTTGCCAAGAACTTATATACACTGTCTAAACAGTGTTTTTGTTAAATAATTAATATACATTTAGGTAATATAAAAATTATTTTATTTGTGATTTGGTTTGACTTAACCAATACCTACGCTGATTTTAGCATTAACGCATTATGGCTTTGATCTTCTTATGATGTGGCCCAAAATCAGCACCTGTTGTCAATGCCAGTCCCATTTAAGGAGTCAGGCCAAGAGATGAGGGAGTGGGATGAAACCAAGTCCATCTCTAGGCCATGACTGGCTGAGACAGAACCCGTCTCTCCATCCCTGATCACTTATCACGACACCAGATGACCTCTGCCTTGCTATTGTCCTGCCTGCCACTCAGGACAGTGGGGCCTTTGTGTCGTCCAGGCTTCTGGGTCAAGGAGACAAGCGTATCTCATAGCTCCTGTCCCCTTCAAATGAGATGTAATAAGAATATGACCGATGACGGCAGTCGCGATCGTGAAATAAGACCAGGAGGTCACACTCATAATGGCTGCTTCCCATATTTCCCTCGCAGGCCTTCCGTTTGGTATCTCTGACGGTCGCACATTCATTCCTTCTTTCTCTCCCACCCTATTCAGGTGATCTGTGAAAAGATCTTCCGCTCCTGGTTCTCTCCCACACTGCTGGGGGATAAGGCAGAGCGCCCCCTCCAGGTGGCGCTGCAGCAGGCAGTGCAGGACTGTGCGGAGACAGAGGGCGGGGAGGACGCAGGGCACAGCCGGGCCATGCGGCTACGGCTTCACGACCTCCTCACACAGTTAATCCAGGAAGGCTCTGCCAATCATCAGAGCCAAAAACAAGCACACAAGCCCCATCATGTGCATACGTCACTCAACTTTTGAGCTAACATTGGTTGATATTTTACGTAGCTGGTTTACCTTTCAACTGCACTAGTTTAGTTTAACATTTAATACGTTACAGAATTATGGTTAATATGGAAACATTTTGGTCTTTATAATTAAAAGTTTATTCAAGGAAATACTGGATTATCCAACATCTACTGCACATAATGATTTTCTATACAAAAAATGTGTATCTGTGAATTCACGATGTCAATAAACCAATTCCTCATCATCATGTTCCTAAGTGCATCAGCAGCTTTCTCTGTTCTGTCTGTGTTTAGAGCTTAATTGCTCCATGTCAACACCTCGCAGAGAGATGGATGCGAGGTTTAGAGATCAAACCAACATTTGTTCCCCATCGGTCAGGTTTTCAGTAGACTTTACCATATCGTCATCTTTTAGGAATATTTCCCTCCTTGCAGGAGACGGGGCTGCAGTCTCCCTTCAGCTGTGCTCTCACCCAGAGCCCAGAGGGAGAGACTAAACACAACCCCAGGTCACGGAAGGAAGGAGCAGAACACTTCGCAGAATGGGGCAGAGAGTGTGTCAGCAAACGCCTGCTAATATCTCACCTGCAAGTGAACTTTGCAGATGAATGTTGCTCCAAATCTGATTCTACTCCAGCATGACTTATGAATTCCATTATGTTCTGTGCTTCCAAGGCAACAGCAGGGTTCTGGTTTTGATCTGCACCAAAGTTCACTAAAAGCTACACGGACATGGACTGGTAGTTTATGAACTCCAGAACATTCTTTTCAAAGAGCAAAGGTCAACAGTCATTTGGCTGCCTTGCACTGAGCAAAACTCATAAAGTCCTAATCAAATGACACGCTGAGCTAGGCAAAACACCGGTTTCCGGAGTTCCGGAAATCACAGCTCATGATTCATTTGTACTTACGTGTTTCATCAGTGAACATACCGTATAAAAAAGATGTAAGTAAACCTTTGTACTCACACAAGGCTGTGTTGACCGACGCACTGGTTAGTCCTATATGATCACGTGCAGGTTTTGAAGCCCATCTATTCCAGTGTATTAATACACAAACATTATTCCATTATTCTGAGGTTTTTTGCTGTTATTCTTCTTAGAATTCTATTCTATTACTCTTATATTAAGCAACAGTTCAGTAAAAAGTGACTGTGTTGGTAACATCTCTAAGAATCTGGGGCTTTCTTATCAACTTACAACAAAATAAGACGGTTTCTTAACAATTCATAAATGGGAATACTCTGAACTAATCTTTATAATTTTTAAGTGTTCCACTGATTACATTTTGGAAGTTTCTTACTGATTCCCTTGTCCAAAGATATGTTCTAGACTACAAATCTAAGACGTTCAAATTGCAAACAGATGTTTGTACACCAATCATATACTTGCAGTGTTCTACCAAAACCCAGAGAAGAATTCTCAGCACCAGCTGCAAAAGAAACTGCAAAGTGATCGTTGTAGGACTCCTGGAACTAAAGCAGAAGAATGGAGTGGAATATTCATATCAAATGATTTTTTAGGGCAGAGATTGCTTCTGAAATATACTGAAAGTTAACAAACTTTATTTGGAGAGGACAGGATACCTGAATATGTACAAGCAATTACTCACCATCAGAGCTGACTGGAAAAAAACCAATGAGCCTGTATGAATGCATCTTAAATATTACTCAAAGCTTTTTTGCAGGCCCTAAAACATTAATGACACTTAGCAGAAGAAGAAGAAGTAAAAAAACACTGACAGATGTCTTTCACTGAACCTCAGTCATCTGGGTAATTTTAGGCAAAGAGCTCTGGAACGACTTAACTGCTTTTTGTGGCCAGGCGTCTCAGAGCTATGCGTGGCGTTTAGGGGACGTGTTGACATGTCTGAGAAAGCTGCAGGACATCTGCAGCGCTGCCATCCTGCTGAGCTGTGATCGCTCCGGACTTGTGAGGGAAGGGTCACAAGGTTAAATAACAGGCACAGATAGTGTTACCTTAAATGGGAGCAGACAGAACAGTCGTATTCATTTTCATGCCACATACTGGTCCTATTTATTTCATTTTATTGATGTTTATTTATTTGTTCCTTTAAAACAAATTATTATTGAAGTCTATTAATATATACTATATTCCACTCTTTTAACTGCTATGATAATCTTAACAAATTAAGTTATATACGGTGAATTTAAAAATGGTATTAAAAAAAGGTGGAAAATTAGTTTTCTTCATTGTGTAAATAAATAAATGGATGGATGAATGAATGAATGAATGGAAATTACAACATGGCTCCATTAAGACATTCATGACACATGGGAAGATGTCTTTTAATGAGTCAAGGATTTAAATTCCCCATTAATGCACAAAATGAGCCATTTTGCCAAAAGACAAATTTGTCTGGTCTTGCACAGAGCCGTACCCAGGGCATAAAAAGGAATGCAGAAAAGGAGGAAATTTCCAATCACGTCATTAATCTCTAAGATACATTTTCAGACTGAATTCAATAAAATATGAATCCAAGTAACATGTCTTCATCATTATGCCAATAGATGGACGAGTAGTATATATGGTACAAATCCAAAATAAGCGCATGGTGATTACAGAGCATGTTTTAACTTTCATGCGTACAGAGAGCCAAATGGCTGTTTCACTGAGACTTTGACAGATCTGCAGATAAGTCAACAGTCTCCTTCACTGGCAGTTGTGTCCCAACAAGTAGGTTTCAGACAATGCATCAGGCATTATAAATTTCCACTGCTAGTGTTGACTCATCCTGATATGAAGCTCTTGTTTAGAAGAAGACTCTCTGTATATTGATCTGAATGTAACAGTACTGATGGTTTGTGCAAATTGCCACTCAACACACACAAGTGTACAGATTAAAGAAACAAGACATGTTTTTGGAAACATTTAGAGACATGTATATATGCAGTCAGGTGGAAGGGTTAACCATTCCAGATACTCCAGATATCCCCTTAACCTAGTGTAAAAAGGCTGAGGAATTTAATTAATCTGTGCATTAATATCTGTCCAACCACACAGAACAGTGGAATGTTCTACGTTCTTTTGGAACTCACATTAGATAAGCAGGCCCAGAATGCAGCACAGGGCAGACACAGGCAGTTTATCATCTGAGAGCAACTATGTCATTCCTTATAACTGGCCTGAGCTGGATAATGTGACGAGACAGAGTGCATTCTTGAGTGGGTAGAACATACGATGTAAAGCTCTTTCCTCCATTGCAATAGCAGATGATAAATCATCTCATGTTCCCAGCCACGACCACATAGCAACCACTTCCCCTGACCTTTCACAGGAAAATCTGCTGTAGCAGCTGTCTTTGTGGAGAGTTCAGCAAAGTGCTGAAAAGAGAAAACACCACAGCATTTTTATACAGGAAAGGTTATACAACCTACAGGGATTATGATAAGTAATTGCTCACAGCAAACTATACGATTATTTCTCAATAATTCAAGGGCTGCATTGTGCGATATTCCAAATAAAACGTTTGTGAACATTGACTGATCCCCTGGAACTTCTCCAAACCCATTTAAGCTGTCTTATTCCTGCAAAAATGTGGAAGTGCAACAGATGGTTAATCTCCACTGTGATCTCTGGAGATCTGGAAAGTTCACTTAGCTGTTGTCAGTGGAATCACCTGGCTCACAATTACATGTTGGCAAATGCAGAGAAATTCATAAACAACTTCATGAGAAACTGTTGAATTCATAACTACTCTGGCTGCCTGCCACCACTCCAACAGCGCAATGACCCTTCAGGCAACACTTGGTTTGGGTAAAAGAATAGTAGAAGAGATACTGGTTGTACTGTGCAGGTATGTAAAAAAGTCAGTTTTATATCGTTGCTGAAAATCAGGTGGTTGCACAATCTTGCTGTGAACAGCCCTTTCCACTTCATTTCAGAATGAAGTGGGTACTCCGTAGGGTTCAGATCCTGGCACTGCGAGGGCCACTAAAACAATGACATTTTGTTGCCATGTTCCTGGATCCATTCGGTGATAACACATGTCTTGTGACATGGTGCCTTTTTGTGTGGAAAGAATCCATTCAACTTTCCCCCACTTGTAACCATTAGCTTTTTCATATATCACATATATCAGTATATCACAGAGTAACAATGATCTGGGAAAGATTAGAAGCAGTACACCCAGTACAAACTATAATGCCATGTTCAGAGTTCACACATCAGTGTAACATGACATCCACATTCTTGGAATGTGTGTGTGTTTGTTGGGGGGGAGGGAGGGCTTTTCATTCAGTGTACACGAGATGACTGGAATTAATTAATGGAAAGGATTTTTAGGCTGTATTTTTGTGGGCTGGAGGGGCAAAAGAAAGATTAAAAAGAGCACAGATGAGGGCAGAATCAATCAGTGCTTTTCATGAGGGATACTGGTCTCATTCGTGATTAGCCATCGGTCAGTTTTGGATTGGATGCACTTTTGGACTGGATGTAACTGGATGATTTATCTGATTCTTAGCCGTCACTCCAGGCACTCTCACCCACGCATATTCACCCATGGAGAATTTTCCCTCCTTCTCCCCAAGGTGATGTCACTGGCAACTGGGGGCTACAATAAAAAATATCAGAGAAAAACTATGAAGACTGAACTGACTCATTTAAAAACATGCAAATGGTAAACCTCCTGAGCCACTTACTGGAGTGAGCTACAGAAAATGTCAGCCAACATATTCAAGTGTTAACGACTGGCTGAACTTGTTGTGCAGTCGCCAGCACCTTTTGATGTTTGATTTTCTGGATCATTCTTTCCAGGTGTGTCCTTCTCTATCGTACAAACAGATTTGATAGCTGAAATGCACTAAAATACATATAATCAGCATGTGTTGAGGTTGAATAATACATTAAGGAGGAAGCTTTGAAAAGCACATAATGTATATGCAGAGCCTATTTATTAACTTCATTACATTTTACTGTATTTTTATGGCACAAAATAGTGTACGTCAGATTGCACTGCATTATGTATAATTACTTTTAGATAAATAGGTTAGTGTGACCGGTTCTGAGAGGATGCAGGAACAATAGTGACATATAAGTTCATTGTATCAACAGTGTTTTAAGGTTTAGAAACCTGAAAGAATAGCTCCAGATTGGATATGTTTATGGATCTTGTCAAAGGAGTAATCACAAGTGATGTGGTATAATTTTATTTTGCATTCAAAGTCTATTTGGTAAAGGTGAAATTCTGTTTGACATTTTCAGCTAGTTCCTATTAGGTAACTTTTCTTGGTGGTCAGTTGATACACACATAGCTATTCTATGACACCAACCATGTACCACACATTTAGCCTTCCCTTTTAACGTGGGCGCCACATTTACAACTGAGTAAAACAATGAAGCACTTTTTGTAAGTCGCTCTGGATAAGGGCGTCTGCTAAATGCCGTAAATGTAAATGTAAATGTACAACTGATACACTCGCAATTTCCAATTTGTTGCTGATATAAGTGCTTCAACCTGAAAATCAAGTGCTGTATTGTTTGTGTCTGTCATGAGCTCAAGGCCCTACCAAGAGGGATAAGCCTCTCTGTAATCCCTGTTCCCACCTGTCCTGTCACCTGGGCAATAATGACACGGGCAGCTCCCATTTACAGATTTTCACCTAATCCATTGCATTGGGAGTAGAGACAGGACTTCCTTTGTAGAGGCACTCAGAGGCTTACAGGGATATTTTCATTAATATTTCTCAGGATCATGCAAGAACAAAGCTAGCTTTGTGGGTCCAACTTCTCAATGCCATGTGCTTCTGAATTCACCGGACATCGGCAGCATTTTTTACACAATAGAAGTAGGAATTTTTCTAATGCTTCTGGAATTAGGCAGTAGTTCTGTGAACAAGGGCTTTTAATTCTACACAAGAACTATGTGCTTCCACTGAGTTATCTAGGTGCCAAAATTAGTCTCCCCACCCCCCTCTGAATTCAGGCCCAAACGGAGAGCATGCTGGCCAGTGAGTCTCTAAAGGTGGTGTTGGAAAATCACTGCACAATAGGCTGGAGATTCTGATCTACAAAAGCTTTATGTTTTCTGGGAAAAGCTTCAGGCCAAAATGGAGCCAGCCTTGTATGCTTTATTTCTTTACAGAGACATAATAAAGTTCCATTCAAATAATGACCCAAATACATGTTTTGTTAAATTCGCTGACCTCCCTGTAATTAGCTAAATACCACTCACTAATGTGAGTTTGCGTGAGATGTAAAGGAAAAGAAATATCATGCTCAGTCCAGGTGTTATGAGTAATGCCATCTCTCCACAGTGTACAAAAAGGAACACTGGCAGAAAGGTTATTTGCAGATAAAATTCATCGTGTTCATTCTGAAGGGCAGACAAAATTCACTGCCACTGAAAAGGCATGAAAAGAGACTCAGATGGATTAAAATCACTGACTATAGATAAGACAGATGAATAAACCATGTAACTTGTAGATGCCTCAACTGTGACCTTCCACATATTTATAGAAGAATAGCAACAGCCATATATTTTGTTTTATCTTAGATGATGCGAAAATATGGTAGTGTGAAGCCATTTGAAGCCATAGTGAAGGTCATGCGACTTTAAGACACAAACATCACAGAAGGAAAAGTCATTCAGGAAGCATTCTAGCAGTAATAGTTTAGCAGGAACAGATGTGCCTCCACTACAGTTGCACAAGGCATAGAAAATTCTGTGCTTTTTCATTACTTCAATGAACTAATTCGAATCTGTAACATTCGATGCTTTCAATACTGAATATATCCTGAGGAATTGAATCAGTATACTGGACAAACAAATCAAACTGCATATGCCAATTTGACTCAGAAAGTTGACAAATGCAAGCAAGCTGGCTTGAGCAGCGAGAAGGCAGTACCATAGCTAGTTAGTTAACCTATCTTGGCTGTGTCGTGCAGCCCCGTCCTCAGAACCACACTTCCCAGCAGCCCCAAACACGAAAGATTGCAATCGCCTGAGTACCAACACCTGTTTCACGTTCCCCACAAACTATTTAAAGAACTTTCACTCACCACAATTTGCAAAGTATTGCCACTCCTTGTTATAGTGTGCTACTGAGCATTTACCCCTCGTTTAGTTATTTATGGTAGCTGAATCTGGTTTAGTTCGTGGACTTTCGTATTTTGCTCTTGCCCCTTTGGATTTGTTTGCCTGATCTGTCTTTTTGGAATTTTGGCATTTTGCCTGTTTTTTGACTTTGGTTGTACAGTGTTTTTTGTATCTGACTGTTATCTATGCCGTGGTTTAATGAACCCTGTTTCCCCTCTACACGTCCAGGATTGTCTCGGGATGTTACAGGCTGCAGCAAAATCGATAAATGTTCTCAGGTCCTCGACTTCTGCGAAAACTGGGCTGAAGGAGTCAAGTGTGGGCATATTTTGTTTATATCACTGATGAAGATGGCCAGCCCCCAGATACGACAAAGTCAGAATGCAAAAAAATGTAATAAATCTCTCCACTGCAAAACAGCCTCTTCACTAGGCTGTTGCCCAAGAAGCACCCTGATCTCTACAATGAAAAAACAAGTTAGCAAAGATAAAGGCTATGCCAGGGAGTTTTCTTAAGTGACTAGTGAAATGTTCCGTTGAGAAATTGTGTTTTTGAGATAAGCTAATTACTATTCTTGCCAAATGGTAAAATATCGGTGTAGAAAATGGAGCATTGGGTATACACTCAAAATATGATTTTACTCTTTAATTTTGTTACTCATAACTCAATTTCATCCAGTCAGCCTATCATTACATTTGTGGTAGACAAACAGAATCAGGCAAAGACTCCAAAGAAGCCTAAAGAGACTAAACCGAGCAGTCCAAGAATGAGACTGACAAACAACATAAAACTTAAATTAAACAGGGAAAGAATCTCCTTAAAGCAATTACAGAAGAACAGTGCTTGAAGTAATACACACTTTACTTTAAATTTAAAAATCAAACTTTTGCAATCAGACAATCCAATAAACATTTTCTGTGCAGACATGGAAGGACTTCACATTTTTGTGGGGGTTTGTTTTGGTATCAAAGTAAAAAGTCTGATATTGTATCATGACAAGCCAAGCGTCCATGGCTCCACATCCCTAACATGTCATGTTTTAGAAGTGCTTTGCGTTCCTAGTGTGGAATGACATGATGAGAAAGCTGGTAATGTTTCACAGGGTGCTGGATTACAGCAACAGTGCCTTGGCTTCAGCACGTCTCCCTCTGGCCACATCATCTGTCTGACACCAAAAACAACAGTCCAAGACATGTACAGGATCATTTAACGTACCAATGGAAATAAAAGGGAAAATATTTTCTAAATAACATCAGTACCTCAGCAGGTTTCCTGCTGATCATGTAACATGTAAAACAATCCTAGCATATTCATAATAACAAGCAGATGTATTGAGACTGTTCCAGTAGAATGTCAAAAAATAACCAATGGTATTTATCCATGTTGCCCTATGAAAATAATGGCCATGAAATGCTCCAGATAACATTTCTTTTTCTTGAGGCATTCTAGCTCAACAGAGGCCATTCTTACATATGTGCCAGAGTTCACAGAGTAGAGAAGCACAATGGACCATTTTTATGCTTGCAACTGACCACCATAAATGCACAACTTATACAAGAAAGTTGGAGATATGAAGGGGTGGGGGCATTTTATAATATTTCACAATCCAGGGTAATGTGTGCTTATTGGCTAACAATGCTAGCTCTACCACAATGTCATGAATGCATTTCACATATTTTATTCTATGCTTTGTAGAAAGTAATGCTTTTCTTCTGCTGCAGCTTTGCTTTGTGTAACACTTTTGGTAGATTAACAAAACAATTCTGTTAGGAACTCCATGGATGTGAACATAGGACATTATAAATTACATTACAGCATTAATCATAAATTAGTTTTGTTGAGAAGAGATTATTAATCTGCACATGTGCCAGGGAGCCTTTTTGTACCAAATAAAAAAAAATGGTATAATGTAATATCCAACACACAATATCCACTACAGAAGATGATGACCCAGCTAAAACAACAGTCACTATCTCTATCTGTGTCACGGTCAGCCTCGGACCCCTCCCTGTGGGCGTGTGTTCATGTTGTCGACGTCCTTATGTGTATTTCCGTGGGAGTGTGTTAGTGTGAGTGTGTTCATTCGTCGCACCTGTAGCTCGTTTCGTCCTCACAAGGGGTTGGTGTTGTTCGTCTATTTAATGTGTGCTTGCGCAGTGTCCCGTGCTCGTCTTTGTTTGAGTCACCGTAGTGGAGTCGTGAATGTTAAGTGTTTTATGTCAGCGCTCAATAGCGCTTTATGTGAAGACTACGTTGAATAAAGTGTGTACATCTCTGTCCGGATCGCTCGTCTGTGCATCCAAATCCGTCGCTCCACCGTGACAATCTGAAGCTTTGTCTCCATTTGCTAACTGCTTCCTGTAAATTTGTTTAAAGCAATGCAGATGATGCCAAAGCCTAGGCCTTGACACTGCCTGAATGAATGCCACAGAGACCCTCTTCAATACACTTGACTCCTTTATGCAGTCACCCCATATCCACCTACTCTTTCCGCTCCAGTGCTCTCTGAACACAACCTTACCATTGTCCCACTGCCAGCATGACTTTCTCCACCCCAACCAATTCAGACAGTTATATTATGCACTTCACAATTCTGCTTTCTTTCCTTAGCAGAGTTGGAGCTTGAGGAGCTGGACTATGTACTAAAGACTGAATAAAGGCCTACAGATATACAGCACATGGAAATATGACATGACAAGCCAACATAACTTACTGCATTTGTCCTTAGTATAAAAGTATCTTTAAAAGTATGCTTTATAACAGCATGAAGCACAGATTTAGTAGATTTAAAAGTCAATACACAAAACAATTACATCTTAAGTAAAAATAAAAAAACACCATTGATTCCCTTTGAGGGAGTGGACAATTTTTAAATGAGCAGCTTATGCTGTCTTCTTTTGAGCAACCTGCACTCTGTGTCATTCACATACGTCACTGAGAAGATGGCAAAGACTGCTGGCACTAGTCAGGACTAATTTGCACTTAACACCTTGACCACAGTGGAGAACTGACACGGTGAGCCGAGGACATAAACGGTTAATCGGATCTCTCTGAGAAGGACGAGCCCAGCCAACCTCCAGATGCTCCGTGTTAAGGCTCCTCTCTTTGATATTACACACATTAACGCACAGCCTTCTGAAGTCATTTATGTTGCCGGTGGCACAAAAGCCAGCTATACTTACATGTTGTTTAGGTTGGGTTGTGTTTTTCTAAAGGAAATGTATTGTGAAAATTGAGATTTGAGACCAGGTGGACACATAAAAAAAAAAAAAAAAAACTTAAACAATCTGTTTTTGATATTGAAAACGTTTGTTCAATCAGTAGTGATGACAGGTGACTAAAGAGTGAAGTATATTCTTATGCATATCCTTTTTGATTATTCAAAAGAGCAGTTTGGGATTGTTCTGTTCATTTATGTTTTTTTCTGTGAAAAAGGGCACAATAATTATATAAATACCACAGCATTTTATGGGTGTTTCAGTTTGAACGTATGTGGCCAGGAATATAGCGATAGCAGGACAGAGACAGTAGTTTTATGTAAGCAAAGTATGTCCAGAGATTCCTCATTTCAGTTACAATCAAGCATGACTTTTAATAAATTATATATTTTTTACTTTTTAAAACAAGAAATACCAACACCAACTAGGAACATCAACAATCCCTACTTGGTCCCTTAAACATGCTATGTTTCTAAAATCCACTCAGTATGCAAGCTGCTCTCACTAGGTTTTCTCTGGACAATGATAGACTGCATGCACTTTCCTCCTGGACTACATCTCATTATACTTGAAAACCATCATAAACTTTAATCTAGCCATTACATTCGCAACACCCATTATCCCAAAATTGGTGGGACACTTTTGACCAATGTCTGCCAGGTTAAAGGGCAAGTAAACAGCGGCTGTGACTACAACCTGCGGGTCTGAACTGTAAGGTCTGAGCATGACTCAGCATGTCTCAGATGGTGGAATGCGTATGCGTGCCCTGTGGCGACTACCTTTTAAACGCAGGGTGTTTTGAAGAACCAGCATCCCGGAAGAGCAGGCGGCTCCTGCTGAGTTGACACTTCGTCCTCCAGGCACTTGAACAAGAGCCTTTTTTTTCCTGTTTGAGTCTTTATGATACAACTGTGACAAATTCTTGACAAAATAATAAGAAATTTGAACAGACATTTTGAGTGCACATCAAGGACCCTGTAACAAATTACTGAAAATACACCAGGACATTGCAAAAGATTTTGGCAGGAACAGAACATCTAGGGTTACGTCTTAAGACTTTTATGCATAAATGTGCTTCGTGCACCCTAACACAGCCACTTTATTTTTAAAAATATTTCTCACACCACAGGATGGTTTTCACATGTGCTTAAAGGCTAACACCAAAAAGGTTCACGTAACTGCAAAAGATTTCTCTTCTGTCACCAGCAACACATCAATAAAGCTTATGCATATAGGATAATCACAAACAGTTGTCCTAGAACACAAGAGCATGAGTAGTTCTGTTTCAAATTAAAATCTTTGATGTATAATATGCAAAGCACTTTCAAAACATTTGGGAAAAAACAACGTAATTAAAAACCTTCAAATTTGCACAAACCCGAATGCACTGCCGAGACATATTTGTATAGGTCGTTACTCTTTTGTAAATAAGACGTGTTAAAAAGGCCAGACGGCACTGAGCTTTTGAAGAACTGAAAGCGACTCAACATCCTTCATTAGCCACATTGCCTGGGTCAATTTGCATTTCAGTCAAAATCCCCCCGGCTCCCCCTGTCCACTGTCTTCCCTCATTAAGACCAGTGCTGGTCATCATCAGCTTTCCCTCACTCTTGCATCACATGCAGTTCTGCAGCGCTGCCAGCGACCTGCACACACTACCCACGAGTGTCTGAAATCTTCTCTGCGCATCTAGTCTTAAGAGTACTGAAAGATGTTCTAGTGAGGGACGTTTTCATACAGTTTAGTTTAAATAGATTTGAAAATGATAAAACAACAACATCGTAACAAAATACATTTCACATTCATGCTTTTATGCCAATAACACACACATAGCCAAATCTAACAGACTAATTTATATAATTGTTTTTAACTTTACAAGACCAAGCCATACATTGCTTGACAAAAAACTCTTAGAACATGCTTTGAACAACTAATATAAACAAGTATATGCCAGTATAAAACACTAAAGCATTCTCAGATGTGATTTTACACATTTCCATGTTAGATATCTGATGTCACATCTGCATAAAACAAAATGAGAGATCATACTAAATTGGTCCTAGTAGTGCTAGAGCATGGGTAGCTCATATGAACAGTGCACAGGTCTCCTCTGAATTAGTGCTATGACTAAAATCTCTGTAGGCAGGGTTTCCACTCTGGTGTGGATTACCTGATTGAAGAATCCTGTCTGAATGGCAGCTGCACTGCCTCACGGCTCACACAAGCAGTGCATAACCTTTGACACTAACTCCTCCTTCTTGTCTTTTGAGCGGACAGAAACCCCTTGACTTCTCAGCCAGGCCTGCAGAGTAGCCATGTTGATCTTAGCCAGCTGAGGGCAGAAAAATACACCCTTAGTCTGCAAGTCAGAACATCAGCTTTAACTTGAGGGATTTTCGACTTAGTGTTAAAAAAATGGTTCACGGAAAAATGTAATCCTCATTCAAGACATCATACACAGGATATTATATTCTTCCATTTTGCACTGGAGTTACATATAAAAAGTATGTCTATATATCCAAGAATCTTTCCTGTAAACAGCATTGTCTTAAACAACAACGTATACATTCAAAGTGGAACTACTGTCAGTTGTAACAGCCAACTCTTTGGTACATTTTCACCATCAAAGTTTGGGAGTCTGCACTGATGAATATGATCAAATTATGTAGGAAAAACTGATTCCTCTTGTCCAAGATGGCTGCACGCCATATTACAGTTTTCAGCTATGCAGTGAACTTTGTTTATGACAGATGACTGTAAGTCATACTGTGTCCCACACATTGGCAAAGACGTGTGATTTTGCTTTGAATCAGACATTGTTTGAGGCAAGTGTATTTACAGAACAGATTCATAGTAAGACAAACTACCAAGACTACCATTACTTATTAGCTACATTTGCCTCATAGCTCTAATGCAAAACTAAAGAAGCAAACATAAGATACCAAAAAGGCATCAGCTGACTGGCTACATTTAGAGGATTCGGGATAATTGTGTAAAATGTTTTTATTTTTTGACAAATCATTCCTTCAAGGCTTTGTCTAACCAGAGCTAAATCACACTCATAATAATAGAAACCACTTTAAGAAAGCATACTGGGGCAAATCATATTGATATGAGATCATGAGGTAACCATACCGTATGAAGAATTTGAGTGAGAATTTAATTATTATTCATGAATTGCTTAAGTATTCAAGGCATTTAGTGCTGTGTGAAGAAAATGTGCGAATCAGTTGTGTATAGTTTATTGCTTCACACTTCAACTCTGTGAGGACATTTTTCCTACAACGAACCATCACAATGATGCATTGCCTCGTCATCTCTCTTAATGGCATTTAATCCAGGTCATGAATACATGCCAAGCTTGTAATGGATTTCATTTACAGACACAGCCAGACAATTCATTTGGTTTATGGGCAGCAGTCCGGTGGGCTGATGGGCACTAAATCAAATTGGTTCACTAACACACACACACATTGTCTTATAAATATGGGACTTCATGGAGATTGAAGAATGAACAAAATTACACTTAAAACATAATGTTTGACATTTTTTATGTTTTAATCTTCATTGTTTCCATGAAAACAGGATTTTTAGTATGTCTTGGTATATTGAGAAATAGCCGTTATGTATCAAGTTAGTCGATTGTAAAATAGCAAATGGCTAAAATAGTTACTATATTACCTGATTGCTTTTTGCATATTTTACTATGTCCACATCCTGTATGGTGACTTTGGGTCTCTTTGGGTGTGATATGAAAACGTCTCCCTGAAGCAAGACAACATTAGGAGGTGTTAGCAAGCATATCTCCGATTAAAGAGAACCATAGCAACAGATGGGATAGTGGGCTAGATGGTTCTTATCACAAACATGCACAAATGTTGGCTACTGAACTGCAAACTAAGCAGCATGCAATCACCACTGTCTTTGTAAACCAGGCAGTAATGATCACAGTCACATAGGTTTGACTGTGCCCAGTTAATGTAACATAAGAGACAGGTGCTACCATGTAGAATCTAGCTGCTTACCCCTCTGTTCCTGGGGACTTCAGGCGTAGCCAGAGATGGAGTTTGATCGGGTGGCTGCTGGGTGGATATGCCAACTTCACCGTCTCCCTTACGG
The DNA here is from genome assembly GCA_020368025.1 of Brachyhypopomus occidentalis. Lineage (NCBI taxonomy): Eukaryota > Metazoa > Chordata > Actinopteri > Gymnotiformes > Hypopomidae > Brachyhypopomus > Brachyhypopomus occidentalis. The sequence goes on from JAGXOD010000055.1 coordinate 920,456, forward strand.
CCCTTAAAGAAGGGCAGAGACACCCTGTGGAGAGCTGACCCACTGAATGGTGGTAGAATGGTGGATGGAGCACAGGGGGATGAAGAAGGAGAACAGGAGGGAGGATGTGATCTTTTAACTCCTTGTCTGGATGCATGCTGGCCTAGCGCCTCTTCTTTCTTCTGGTGTTTCTCTGCCAGGATCTTAGTAACATTAACATGGCGACTGAGAGATCTGTTTTTGAAGATGGGCACCAGTTTGGGTACCGAAAAAGCAGGCTGGTTCCGGTCTTGTGAAGGTCGGACGGCAGAGGTCAAAGCGGCAGGAGTGCAGCACGGCAGGAGCGAGGCGCCTGCTGAAGAGAGCTGGCGTGTGTCTACGCCATGCTGATAAGAGGACTCTAAACCGGGGCTGGGAATTTGAACAGCTCCCTGTCCTCTGGTTCGGGTTGTCTGGCCGAGGCTGCTCAGACCTCCAGGCTGACTAGCCGGCCGCTGAGACCGATTTAGCATGCCCAGCGGGCAGCTGCTTGGGAGCTGGGTCAGTACAAGTCTGCTGGAGGTTTTGGTTGTCAAGTTAGCAGGCAACACACCAGAGCCCTAAAAAACAAGGTCGAAGGTAGACCTCATAAAATAAACACCAGTCTGCTCATACACTTTTTTATTGAGAGACACTAAACAACTTTTTCAGAGTTTGAGAAATATAAAATACAAAACACAGCTGCGGTTCAAAACCTAATTACAGCAGCTTACTACAGTGCAACAGCCATACATAAATATGGTTTAACAGATCCTGAAAGTACTATGCTTTAATGTTATGACTGCATCTCATGGCAGTCTACTCTACAAGAACCACGATCTAATCACGATCAGTTCATTAAGTCTGTTACGACGTGATCGTTATCAATCATCGGTGTTCAGGAAGATTAAAACGCCCACCATCTCTACCCACTGGCACTAACTTCCAGGAATTGACACAAAGTGCTGTTCCATCATGTTCCTCTGCGTTTGTTATGGTTTAATAACACCACACTGAGCCTGGGCCAGTGTAAATAAAGCATGTTTGTCTGGCCGACACGGACAGTTTTCCTCTCCATCTGTGGACTGGGAACCAGGCAGGAGGAAATGACCTAATGGAGGGTCAGTTATTGCTCTGCCTGGAAACACTGATGTTCCTTGCAATTTAGGTTCTGTGGTCACCTTATATTTTTCAAATAGTCTGGAAAAAATGTTTTTTTTTGAAGGATTGCTTATATGAGACAGAGCTGGCATACACACAGACTGTGGGTGTGTTACAGAGAGACCGTGGGTGTGTTACAGGGAGACTGTGGGTGTGTTACAGGGATGAGACCTTCTCCCTCATTTTCTCTGCATTTCTGCACTCTGGGTTTAATCAGTAATATCATATACGAGCAAAAAAATGTCCCCAATTACTCTGCGCTAGGGCAGATTGACTATGATTATTGTTGCAAAACAGGGTCAGGTGATATTTAAAATGATGAATGTGTTTGCCACAGCTCCACAGTAGGACAAAAACACACAATTTAACCAACATATTTGAAATGGTCAAATGAACCATCTCTGCATCTACTCATTAGGTGTGTGCCAAAATGTTTGGAGCTTTAATTATCATTTTCCCATGCAGCTAAAATGGGCTGCCATTCACAATATAATTATCTGAACATATTTGATCTTATCTGACCTTTCAAACTGTTACATACCTTCTAAAACAAACAACCATACACACACACACACACACACACACACACACAATTACGTAAGCAATAAATAAATGTCTCTTTGCTCATTGAACATCAATGGCTGTCTCATACCTGAGAGTGAGGTCTGGTCAATTTGGTAGTATGGTAGCAAGGTTTGCTGGTCATTCGTGCAGGCAAGCCACAAATAATCTCAAATTGGCATCGTAGGTCTGACATAAAGGATCCAAGCGCCCCCTGCAGATCCACTCGTGGAAAGCACTGCACTGGTTGTGTGCGTATGCAACTCAGGGGATATCTGGCCAATTCAGATGTTAAAGACACAGACCTAAAAGAAATAGTACCAAATGGCAACAGCTGAAACAAAACTAAAAACAATGAGACTACATTTTCAGTTCATGTTCAGGGAAGTAAGTGGATATTGTAAATTAATTTTGAGATTAATAATCTAGATCTGAAACAGCATAAATGTCCCATTCTTTTTGAAGGTAAATAAAAATCTAGATCTAATTTGATTGCAGAACAGCCAGCTAAAATATGAAGGATACGTGAAAGGTTTCTTGCCAAGGAGTTTGAAATACACACTGCAGTACACCATTTCGTCTTCATTCAGTGGGGGCAAATGATATCCATACTGTGTGAGGCAGAGAGAAAGAGAGAGAGAGAGAGAGAAATAAAGAGAGAAAGGAGAAACAAAGCAGTCCATATATTAGTTTTCTGCAGGGGATTCAGAAATAATACCTTTATCTGCATTTAAATCAATTTACATTTTTACTTTGAAGAACAGTACATGTCAAACATTTAATAATTCCCCATCACACTCACATGTGGCTATAGCTAAAGTTTCGTGCCCCCCACTTGTCAGCAAAGGGTTTGTGTTTTTACAGGCAGCACACAAGTAACCTTTTTTAATGGATTGAGTGTGAGAAATGAATTGAGTTTACACATTTTTCTACATCTCATTTCCATAAGTACAGGCAGTGAAAGGGAGCACTCCACACAAATTGAGATGCATATAACATCATAGGTGTCTTAATTAATGCAGAGGAATTACAGCTTCAGTAAAGCTCTGTATATGGACAAAAGTAAATGTGTAAATTTCAACTAGTGTACACTACAAAATTATAAAGATCTGCATATAAAAAGGCCCTGTCAGCATTCAGAAGGATTTGTTTGTGATCAAAGGTTAGATCAACTTCTACTATAAACAAAATGAAGGTTCAGCACACAGTAACAACACCTTAACATTAACACCAACACGAACCTAATACCGCATGCGCACACACACACTCAAACACACACAGTACTACAAAAGCCTCAATAACATTGGGTCAGATAGCTGTCATCTGCATGGCAGTAGATTCAAAATGTCTGGAAGTGAAGGTGATAAAACCCTTGTAGAAAATACTGAGCGAATGGGAAACACATGGTGTAAGAGGCCTCAAGCAGGAATGCATGACTAGAATGAACAGAAAGAGAGAACTGCAATCCTTTCTGTTTAAACAAAAATGACTATCTTCATTTAATTTAATAAGACTCTGAGGGGTTAATTTCAAAGTAACTATGAGTAGTAAACTGATGTGTAAGGTCACGGTTGATTTTATTTCACTCTTTTCAGAGGATAATGATGTCATTTAATAGCACCACTGTGTATTGTTTCCTTACACCCACGGCACAGTGGAGCCAAATTCCAAAATCTCCTCATATGAGAGCATATTTCAAGGGTTTTAGTTGAATGAATGAAGCATGCTATTTATAACATTAAATGAAAGTGTATGGCAATTTATTAATTTAAACCTAATCTGCCAGTCATTCATCCTAGAGCATATCCACAGTTCACTTAATAAATGGTTAGTATATATATATATACATACACACACAGTATATATAAATAAATTGTTTTTTGTACACACACACACATATATGTGTATGTGGAGGTCTGGGAGCTTGACGGTCCTGCATAGTGTCTTAGCTGTTCCCAGGTCTGCACTCTTCTGTTCTGGACAGGGATTTCAGATGTTGTTCTTGGGATCTGCTAGAGCCATTCTCCCAGTTTGGGGACCACACAGCAATCACCATGGGAACCACTGCTGCCTTCAAGTTCCAGATCTTTTATAGCTCTTCTCTCAGTCCTTGGTATTTCTTGAGATTCCAGCCTCTACTGATCTTGCATTCAGAGCTTGTTCCAGTGCTGCCATGATTAGTGCCTCCATGCTATCGTTCAGTCCAGCCTTTTCCAACCATTGGTAACATATTTCCACCATTGGCCAGTGGTACTTACCATTCAGGGGTTTCTCCTCCCATGATGGTTCCTGCTCCTCCTCATTCTCATCCTCCTCAGGTTTCTACTGTCTGAGGTTCTCACTAAGCACTTCATCACTTGGGACCATCATCCTGGTGCACTCCTGGTTGTTTCATCCAGTTAGTGTTCACTCTCAGAGGCCTGGATGAGTCTGGGATGAAACCCTCCGTGCACTCTGAGGAGTTTCATTGTCTTGATGTCAGTGGCTTATATCTCCTCAGTCAGCTGGGTATCTGATGACTGGTGGAGTGTAGGTGTTGATAGCCCAAATCTAGTTTTTCCCTTTCAGCTGACCCCTCAGAACCTGCCTCACTCTTTGTAGGAATTTGGCTGTGGCTGTGCTCCTTGTGGCCTCTTCTTGATTCCCATTTGCCTGTGGGATGCCAAGTTATTGCTTTGCCATGTATTGCTTTCAACATCTGTTTTTTTTCCTTCTGGTAGTACGATCACCTCAGTCCTAGCTACCTTCTCTTCCCTTGTAACCTTCTGACCACATTTATCTACTCCGAATTAAAGTCCAGTGTTAATGCTGTATATTCTTGTGAGTTGGATTAATGAGTCGTTCATGCATTCAGTTCTAGCATACAGCGTGACATCATCCATGTAGAGGTGGCTGATGGTTGCTCCATCGTGTATCAGTATCTATAGCCAGTCTTGATGATTGGTCAGTCCGTCAGTCTGGAGTGTGTGTGTATGCATTAGATACTAGAATTAGATTAAGATACAAGATATATCAGCTTAGGGGTAACTCATAGCCCTAAGTGCCTTGGGGTTTTCTAGCTTCTAATATACCTTTCTTTGGATGATTCCATCTCTTAGGATTGCCACCTCTATTAAAACTGCTGTCTTTTATCGTATCTTCTTGCATCTTATCTCCTATCACAATGTCTGGTTGATTTGCCATGTTTTGCTTATCTATGTAGAACTGGAGGTCCCACAGGATCTTAACCTTGTTCAACACTACTCTCTCCATTTGGACTTGGGGGGTGTCCAGCTCATTTGCCTAGCACATGTTCCTGTATGTGATCCCTGCCACTTGGTTGTCTCTACACTTTCCCTGGCATCATTTTGCATCCTCCTACGAGGTGTTGGATAGTTTCACAGGTTCTCTTGCACCATCTGCATCTTGGGTCGTGTCTCATATTACACCTTTTCTTCGATTGACCTAGTGTTTAGTGCTAGATCTTGTGGTGGCATTATCATTGCTTTTTTTAATGTATGTTTTTATACATACATATATGTGCTTTTTATATATATATATATATATATATATATATATATATATATATATATATATATATATATACACACACACACACAAACACACACACACCATGCTCATCCAGTGTTTTTGAAGCTCAGTGTAAGATCTGAATGGACACTCTTGAGGCATCTTCCGACTGATACTGATGATCTGACCCTTCTTCATGCTTACATGCACACACACACACACACACACACACACACACAGAGAGAGAGAGAGCTCAAATTTAGCGGAGTTAATAATGTGATAATGCTAATAATAATCAGCCATGCAGATGAAGGAGGCCTACCTTGGGAGAACATAACACCAGTTATTTTGCACTGTATTTTGAAGAACTGCCTCTTGGTTGCTGAGAAAATGTTTCACCACAAGAGGAGGCACATCAAAGTCTTCTAGCTTGTGACAGAGGATGATAAAAAAGCATTTTCAAAAATAGGTTGTAAAAACCTGACAAAACATTTACATTCTAAACATCAAGACTAGTTTAGTTTTAAACAATCAAGGTTTTAAATACAAGCTGTTTGAATCATACAACTAATGAAAATACAGATCATGTACTGTTAGGCTGACATGCACTATGTGCACCCATTACACTGGAGGGAGCCTGAAGCTTGGTTTATCTATTCAACTCAAACAGAATATGAGAGACACACAGCAGTAATGTATGGCAAAGGTTCACCTGAAGCAGGTGTGGTGTTACTGGTACTACGGTCATATTATTATGTTTGTCAAAGGTGTTAGAAGGTAAAGGTCAGCACTTTTTACCAACATTTCACTGAAATATTATCACTCCTAAAGTATGTTAGGGGTGTGAAATAATCTCTCTCCCAAAATATGTTTGGGGTGTGCACTACAATGAGCTTCCCTTTAGTTTTTGAACAAGCTGGCTTGTCAGGTGAACTGACCCAAGATTCAGAACAGTTTAGCCTAATGATCTTACATTAGGACACATGGCATCAAGCCTACTACAATATTAATTAATTTAGTGTAAAGATACAGCAAAGACTGTAAAGTAAAGTTGAAAAACTATGTCAAGTGTAAGTGGACTATTCTTATCTCTCTGAGTCAAAAATGTTCTATGAATCTATGTTTGAAACTATCTACATCATGTTCAAACAGTAAAATGAAAGAAAAGTACATTAAGAAATCTACCCTGTTCAGCAGGTTCAAAACGGTACATTAAAACTGATTTCAAAATAACGGCCGAGCTTGCATGGAGCAAGACTTAATAGCAGTATCAGTTGAAAGTTGCTTCTTACCACAGCAGGGGGAAGTCTTACAGTGCTGGCTTCTACACTAACACACAGTTGAGTCTCATTTGCACTCAGATCCAAAACTATCAAAAAAAAAAACAGCACAGTCAAAAACACCAAACACTAATGCATGTGTAAGAGATCTTGTTCAGATCAGGAGATATCTACCATGTTAAAACAACTTTCTTTTTTTTACATGCACTATTAAGTAGGCATAATAATACACATAATAAGGTTTGGGTTTGATGGAGTTATTTAAATCAACTGGTAAAATGCCATGCAACATGGGACACATGGAGTTTTATGCCGCAGTAAGTCATTACTGTGTAACCAGAATTTCACCTACTAAACTCAAGTTTCTAAGAGCAGCTAAGAGTCAAAGCATTGCTTCAGACTGTAGGGTCAAGATATATAGCTTCCACCTACCAATGCCTATCAGTTTTCCAGCATCAGACAGGAAGTCTTTTCCTGCAGAACACAGATTACATTAGTGTAAGGGAAATGGTCAGTCAGCCCTTGGTTTGAATTTATGACATAAATTACATAGTGAGGTTTCAAATACTGACATGCAATGAAATTTTAGCTCTAAAATAACATGATAAATGAAATAAAATTGACTGTGCGTTTTGCTACCATTTGTGAAATTAGCATGATATAACTAATCACTTCATGCACCTTGACAGTACTGCCAACCTCTGCCCACAGAATAAGGCTATCTGTTGAACGTTGTTGGAAGAACTTGTATCAACAAAGCTCAAGGCCACACAAAGAGGCAGTTCCACCATAGAATGTCCTCCAGCACAAGGGCACGGCAAAGCACTGGCACATTTTAGCACATCTCCATCTTCCACACAAAACATATTTACTCATTTTTGTACACACTGTATAGGAAAATCTATATAGCCTTTCTGTTGCACTGTTCCATGTCAAGTCAGCGGCAATGCATGTACCGATTTCTGATTGATGATGTTCAATAAGAAATATGAATGAGAATAGAGTATTTATATGGTGTGTTGAAAACAATACACCATATAACATGAAAACAACAATGTCCCTGTACTTGAAAACTAGTGGTAAAAGAATGCGCCCTAAACACAAACACAAGTGCATATTCTCATAAGTAACAATAGGATAATGAAAAAATCGGGTTTTTTTTATCTTGAATCATCAATTATCATTATTAGTGATATTGACAGTCAAAGCTTTTTGGGTGATATTTTGATGGAACAGGTGCAAGAGAAACATGTCAACACATTTAAAAAATTGACTTTCTTCTAGAATGAAAATTATAACATTCCAGCACGTAAACCTTACATGTAGGCTAAGTGCCTATAATATCATTGTAGTACAGAGATGGAGGGGATGCTAGTGCTGGGCGATTATGATCAGCTTTGGGCAATATGATTTTATGAAATTATTATTATTATTCCTGTCTAAATGGAGGTGCCATCACGCAGTGAACTATCACACTGCAAGCTCAGTTGGAGGACCACGTTTAAACAGTAACACGTTACGGTATGATGGCCAATGGAGAGGGCGCTGAGAGAAAACATGAAGATGAAGCTGAGCTTTCTGCTCTCGATGACAAAGGAAACCCTGCATTCATCAGCAGGGATGCTAAGCAGCCATCAAGCAATGGCGTTCTCCTAAACATTCAATAGTGGCAACTAACCCTAATCCCTAATAGTGTTTTCATCACTCAGGACAGATACATTTGTTGTTATGGTCGGGTTTTCATTATTTGGCATGGTAATGAAAATGTAAATTTACATGTTTCATTGTGGACTTGAGTAATTTGCATAGTCTGTGCAAGCATTCAGTTTACCTTTTTTAAAAGGATATTCTTTAAAAGTTACGAAGGTATTACAAAATAATACATCACGGTAATTATTGAGATCAATCAATATAGAAAAATGTATTGTGATAACATTTTTGGCCATATCACCAAGCTCTAGCTGGGACAAACGAATTAATGATATTGCAGGTCCATGGTGAATATGACGTTAGATTGGATTTGACTCCATAAAATGGAAAGTTCAGCATCCATTTGCTTTGCCTGCTATTGTCATTATCTCTTTAAGTATTACACATTATCTCCTTTCAGCATATTAGCAGAATTTGAATCCATTTAAAATCTGCATGAAAGATGTCTCCTTTAGCTGATAAAAAAACTAAAGGTGACAACACATCTAAGCCAATTCCACTCACCACACAAATGGGAGAAAAAAGATTCAGCAAGGATATTCATGCTTTACACAACAGCTCTTTTTTCATTTTTATTGCGTAACGAGGGTGAGGAAGGATGTCGATACAGAGGCGTTGCCTTTAAAACAACGAAAGGCAAAACATTACTCTAACAAACAAGGATCAAACAAACAAGTGCAACACATAATGGTAAAAATGAACATGCACCCAGAATCACACCCATGGAAATACATACATGGACATAGACGGACGAAACCACATACAAACACGCCTGAAGGGAGGGTTCAGGGGCTGTACTGTGACATTTATATTATAGCTGTCTAACCTGCAATCAGATACTGGCCTGCTCTGTTCCAGTTAGGGGCCAGTCTAGCTGTGATGGAGTAAGACAGACATAGTTGCAGTGTGCCAGGCAGAACCCTCTGGGGAAGACCTAACTGAACTCCAAAATGTGAAAATAGAAAGACTGGTCACAGAGATTTTAAAAGTGTAGACATTCCATATTAATTTGTACAAAATATCTAGAAATTAACTTACTTGTAGTGGGAGTGAAGTTGATTTTATATATTATTTCTACATTGTTATGGTACACTTGCATACTGTCTCACGTAATGTTCAAAGTATAGATTTATGCTATTTTATTATGTGGAATTACTGAAGTGCCTTAAACAGATGGATCAATGAAACAAATCAATGCCTATTTAAAGTAATTAAACCTTTTCATCCTGCTCACCCAAATCAGAAGAATTTATCAATACAGTGTATCCTTCCTATAAACACTTGTAGTGTTGTACAGAGAATTCATTTTAAATTTCGTTTTGTTTCGAATTATTTGAACTGGAAGTGAATGTTACTGTTATGTTTTTTTCATATTCCATACAGAAGAAAACATGTTTAAAACATTAACAATCTGATTTAGTGAATTGGTTGTAAAAGTCTCAATCTGTCTCTTTAAATCCAAACTAACCTGTAGACCCTGGCTTTGAGCATATGCCTGGATCGTGCCGCTCTTGAAAAATGTTATCTAAGGAAGAGTTCAAAGTGTCAAAGACAAAATGAGAAGAAAGTTAATAATATAGGAGCTAAGTAAAGGTTAAGGTCTTGATGCTGTGAAACCAACAACAAGATAGAATTCAATAACACCTGAATAAAAAAAAATCCACCATTTATTTTTTTTTATAACTTCCAAAAGACGTTGCCTTTATCTCCTTTGGCTGTTCGAGATTAGTTATGTAAGGACAGAGCAGTCAATTATTTACCAGCATTGCAAAGTTGCTGAAGGCTTAGTGTACAGACTGACAACAAATTCACAAAATGAATTCAATGCTTTTGTGACATTAATCAGATCCACAGCAAAGGCCCCACAGCAGAGTTAGTAGGTGGGCAGCTCATTAGCTATGTTTGAGATTTCCGTTCTGTGCCGTTCCTTTATGTTGGCCTACATCCAGAAAAGGAAGAGGGTTGACAGAATGTCTGGAATTTGCACCAGCTATTTGGCTTCTCACGAACCATGCCTCTGCATGGACGTGTAGGCACGCACACACTCGCATGTATTCACATACACACACGCAGACTCTCACGCAAAGGCATATCTACCAGCACGGTAGGAATGGAATCTCACATGCATGCACAAACTCATGCAGGCACACATACACAAATGAAAAGGATGACAATATCACAGAAAATACATGTAAACCAAATAAATGTTATGCTCAGCATGGTTTTACAATAATTGTATTTCAATTTATCATGAGTGATCACGAAAATATGCAAAGACGCAGTACTACTTTCTGCATAGAGAGGCTTATCATAATGTCATTTTGGTGGCTATGTTGCAAAAACCTATACATTCAAGCCTGAATACAATCTTAATGTTATACTTACAGCCATTATAACAATGATCCCCCCATGAGAGCCCAACAAAGGTGAAGCAATAATGTCTGAATACAAAAACAAAAGTTCTCTGAAAGAGAGAACATTAGTTACACATATTTCAGATGAAAAACACATAATTTGTTGACAACAACTGACATTGAATCTGAATCACTGAAGTTATTTATATCTATATTTTTAATAAATAAATATTTACTTGTAGACACAGACTTTGAAATCTATTTATATAGTCTTTAAATTTACTTTAAATTTAAATTCAGTCTCAAGTGCCTACTTGGTGTGAAGCTGGAGGCCTCACCTGCAGGTTTTCACCTGCGTGTGTCTTTGCTCTCCTTCGTCTCCATCCAAACAGTTCTGACAGGACAGAAATACACCGCATAGCTTCCTCAGGTCTGGCACAGTCACGAAGAACAAAGACTGCTCACTTTGTCCGGTCATACTGCAGCCAGAAATCATACACTGGATTTTACCAACTTGTTACAAAACTTGTTATTAAAAGAAACTTCAAAGTTCGCCTTATGTTTAAAGCTAAAATTACTTTTTCGCTCTGACGTATTCGCGAAATATTGGCTAGCACTGTTTTCAAATCCTAGCTAGCTCATTTTGCTAGGTAGCCAACTAGTTATGTAGACAATGATTTTGAAACCGCAGCACAACACTTTTGATTACACCAAGGACAAAATGGGTACCTGTACAACATTTTTAGCTATATCTAATTAGGTTTTCTGCGTTGGGTTGCGAAGCTCTAGCTAGCTAGCTAAAGGTGTAACAGGAGATCACAAGTTGCTAACTAGCTAGCTAGCTGTAGCTGGTGTGTAGTAATGGCTTGTTAGCTAAGTTAACAGTTGACTAAATTACAATGAAAATAACGTACTTGGCTATTGTTATTTTGTCTAACGTGAGTCACAAACAACTACAAATTGGCTGAAATATTAAATGTAGCTAAAGGTCATTTCTTAGGGCCCGCGATATAGACAATAAACTGCGAATTCAGGAACTGAGACCACTAAACACCTAACACAGTTGTCACAGTTGTTTACAGCTAGTAACTTCGCCAGCGATGAGCCGAAAAATTTACAGATCGCGTGTGGCACTTTGAGATAAAAAATTCCTTGTCACGTCACACACACACACACACACAGAGAAATTACAATCGAAACTTTGATGTAGTAAGCATATCAGTAGTCACTTATGAAATATTCAAATCGCTTTAAACAGCATATTAATAAATCAGCAATCTAACACTCCCCTCTCCCCCTTCCTTTTCCCTTACTGAATTAAAGGCGGGCCTAATTATCCTTAGCAAATTTACAAAGGCCTACTTTTCCTACAATATTATAACACATTTTAAACATGGTTTTGTAATGGGAGAGGTGGGGATTGATTTTGATAAACTGCATAAGAGCTGGCTGGCTACATGGTAAAGAGGTTACAACACCAACAAAAAAAATAAAACACTGAAATGCCTAAATGTGAAACAGTTGGCTGAAATATTTATAACAAAGAGTATTACAAACAATGTAACAAATAAAAATGTATCAATCACTTGATCAATCACAAACTAATTTCTTCAGTATATTTTCTTTTTCATTGTCAAATAGTGGGTTCATCTGCTTTATCTTATCTTTACCATTCATTTATTATTGAATCAACTAATTATTGAGCGGCACAAATCGGCCTCCATAAAGTACTTGGCAGCAGAGCCCTAGGTAGCTAGGAACTCCTGGTTGGTTAATGAACTGTGACAAGAAGGTTGTTAGAGCTAGGATGCTAAATTGAAACAGTCTGTCATTATGCTATTGGCAAAGCACTTAACCCTGAATACCCCAGGCGGTCTGCTCTGCTTGGCAATGCAGTACTGTGTACACTTGGGTGTTATTATGCAACAAAATTATGCATTTCTGAAAATGTGCAAAATGGATGAAGAATATAACTTAACTAATTTACAGGCCAAATTCAGACAAATATATTCACCATCAAAAAACTATAAGAGTCTTATGATGTAATTTAAAGGTCCAACAGAATGATACACATCACGGGTTAATTATTAACTCAGCAACTGGTGCAACTACATAAATAATACTTTAATTTGTCTACACCAGAATCAGAATAACTTGCGGTGTTATGTCTGACTTAACATAAGATTTTATGCAAATGTATTAAATGTTTGTTGTGAGATGTGTATCAATAGTTGTAGACTATTTCAATCTCGATGTTCAGATAAACGTTCATGAACTTTAGTCCCGTCATTTTGGGGCCGAATCCTGTGTGTGACTGATATGACTTAATCCAATCAAAACGCAAAAAGGAAGACCATGAATACTCTAGTATCCAATTAGATCACGCGAAGATGGATTTAGGCGGGCCATAGCGATGTCAGGAACTACAATTGTAACACGGAGCTGATTTTCGGGAGTTGTGAAAACTTTCAGTTGCAAACAAAATCAAACAATGGAAAAAAACGGATCAGACGAAAAAACGGCGAAGTACTATCGATTATCTGAAGTGGAGGAACGCAATTCTTTCAAATCTACATGGATAATAATCAACCACAAAATATACGATGTCACAAAGTTTCTTGAGGAGGTGAGTTAACTTGCATGTTGTAGACGTTTCCTACTTAGTGCTTTTCACTTTGATTTCACGCTTTTTAACCATACCAACTGAAAATAAACCCATGTCTACACAAGAACGCCGTCGTGTGTCAGAACTACGTGGCTGTGTAACCTACATGTGTTAGTCGCTTGGCAGTAGGCTTGTACTGGTAATGGTGCAGTAATGGGCCCTACTTTAATAAATTAATAGCTTCGCAACCGGTTTGAATGGGAATGTATATATCAACTCCTTAATCAGCTGCTTAATCCACAAGTTAGACTTTCCGATGAATTTATAATGTCAAATCTTAAATTGCCTACTATGTTTTAAACCAGATCCAACAATATTTGTTAGGAGATATCATTGAGCTCTTAAGATGCGGATATTGTTCATTAGTAAACCGTAAAGACCTCGTTTTTCCGGATGTCTCTTCAGTGGCGAAGTTCATTTTAGTTCATACGGACGTTTTTTAGGGTGGTCACTTCTGCGTGCTTTAGGGCACGTATCAACCAAGCCTTTTCTGCCTGTTGACTGTTAACAGTATAGTCTGCTGTAAGCCAGTTAAACTATAACAAGTTCGTGTGCTAGGGTAACAGTTTAGAAATTCTAGTGCTAAATTTGTCATTTGTTAAATATGAGATTCTACGGTAAAAAGCCGGCGAGATCCCATGTATAAATGTCCCGAAACGTTAAATAGTACCTGATGCACAATGACTCAGCAGTTTTTGGATGGCTATCCAAAATATTGGATGTAATTTCATTATGGATGCAAGTTTATAATTCTTGGTGACCGTTCGGTTTTTAGCAACACTTGGTGTTTAAGTACTACTAATAAAGTCCAGAGCGTTTTCATACCCTATTGGTAGTGTATATCTGGCATGAATGATTGGCTGTCCAGCACCCAGGTGGCGAGGAGGTGCTGAGGGAACAGGCAGGAGGAGATGCTACAGAGAGCTTTGAGGATGTGGGCCACTCGTCAGACGCGAGGGAGATGTCCAAAACCTTCCTTATAGGAGAGCTGCATCCAGTAAGTGACTCCTGTGTAGTCAGTATCACATTAAGACAATGCAAATGATAGACTGAAATAACAGAAATATTTATGATGGGTCACAGTGAATATGCACATACAGCACATAAATGTGACTCTGTGAGAATGTTGTATTCTATTTTCCCTTGTGAACTGTAGGAATAAGCTTGGGTCTTTTCTGCACCGAGGACAGTGCCTTGTGTAACTACACGAAACAAGTGTCAGAGTACAGAGATGTGCATTGCTTCATCTTGCATGAACCTCACGTGTGCTTTGAGGCACTATGAGAACTCCATTTTTATTGGGGTTAAAGTGTGTGATATATATCTCAAAGGTTATACATGTGCACACAAACTACGTACATCATCTATAAGGCAGACAAGGACATTTATTGGCAAATGGCATTGACCCTATATCTTGTCAATAGCCCCCACACCCGCATGCATGCATGTATACATACATACATACATAGACACACTCTCACCACTCTCTCACTCTCTCTTTTAGGAAGACAGGCATAAGATTGCCAAACCACCGGTATGTAGCTCTTATTTTGTATATTGCACAGAAAAAGTTAAACTGGTCTTACTAACCCATGCAATTATATTTTAGCTGTTTTCAAATAAACATATAAAATAAGAATATTCTTTTTCATCTTTTTAGGAATCACTTGTAACAACCGTTCATGAATCTGCGAGGTAAGCTAAGAAACATATCGTCCTTTTGGATCAAGAACTTCTGACTACTCTAAAATCTCAATTTACTCTATGCATTTCCTCTTATGAGACAGAATTCACCAAGCCGTCATATATATTGTTTCTGAGCTGCTGACTAAAACTTAATAGGGAATTTTGTCTGTTTCTTAAAAAAACAACTGGTAGTCATGTGTTAAATCGGATCGGTTTTTTGTTTGTTTGTTCACCATTGTAAGTCATCTAAATCATAGTTTTGTGTTTCTGTTTTGCCTCTGGGTGAAGCTCATGGTCCAACTGGTTGATACCTGCCCTTGCAGCAGCAATCATCACGTTGATGTACCGTATATACACAGCTGAGGACGTGTGACTGACATTCTGACTCTCTGGACTGTTGGCTCTTGGTCTGACCCCTGCACCCCAGATTTCTCTGACCATGCTGAACTATGATGCTTCTAATACATTTCAGGGTTTATTTTCACTGGTTAAAGATATTATGATTAATGAAGGTTTTTGCATTTGTTTGTTTTTTTTGTTTTGTAATTTCTTGTGATGTTTTGATGTTCTCCCATTTAACCTACAGAATCTGAATATTGACATTTTAATACTCACAAACATGTTGATGTATTCATCTGAGACATATATTTTTGGATGCACACTAAACATTATAAAAAACGTATAGAAAGATGTTTCATTACTGTATAATTTTGTCATTAGTTATATTAGTTTGTCATTCATTTAGAAAAACACAATTGGTCAAGAATCATGTACACACTTGCACATGCGTGCACACACACACACACTTGCATTCTTTTTTTTTTTTTTTACAGGAATTACCAGTCAAACACTATTGTAGAAACTACAATGTACAATTGTAGTTTTTGATTTGAGAGTGTATCACGTGTGTGTGTGTGGTTTTTTTTTTTTTTTTTTTATTTCAGTCCTGGAAGTCTGATGCATTTTGTATCTTTGTGTCTTTCCTGGTCTTGCACATAATTGGCATGCTGATTGCCTGGTGATTTAAATCCGGGAAACCCCCTGTGCAGGGCATTGGGTTGCAAGGTCTGATGTGAATAACCATGGGTTTACCACTATAAAAGGTGCTTGTACATTCAATTGTAACCCACTGAATGCAAGTCAGTTAATTTACTGTTACCTGCTCAGATGTGCTGATAGGAGAAAGACCTATGACTTGTATGTGCTAATAGGCAAGAATTTATCCATCCAGAGTTTTCCTTTTAAAAAAAAAAGTGTCATACAGTACATTGCAATATTAAAACATCGGTCAAAAGCAGCACTATGGCTTCCCTAGGCTCACACCAGTGCTCAGTGTACAGATTGTACCGGTTCATTGTCTGGGGTGTGTAGCTATGTTTGAAAGGCCTTCTTGTTGAAGGTGTTGTGAATGGAGACTGAAAGGTTTTAAAAATGTAACAGTTGCTTGACTGAGGCAAATACAGTCTTTTTAATTGCACAAATTAATCACATTATATAATGGATTATGTACAATAAATAAACTGATTCTGTGCAACTGTGTTGTCAAATGTCTGGTCTGGGTAGTCATGGGCTGGTGGTTAGGGAACTGGTCTTGTGACAGTGGGTTCGATTACCAGGCCTGAGGCCATTACTGAAGTGCCCTGGAGCAAGGCACCTAAACTGCTCCCTGGGTTCCGGGCTGCCCACCGCTCTGGGCATGTGTGCACCACAGCCCCTTATTGATCACTAGTGTGTGTGTGTGTGTTGTCATTGCACGGTTGACAAATATGGCAACTTAAATTTAACATCTTATTTTATATAGTTTTGGGGTTTGCCAAGCATATTGTAAAATTGTGATGCATGTTACTGATATGCTTTTCTCCATCACACCATAATGGGCCTAAACTGTAATATTTCAACTCGAGTTATTCAAATTCGATGACAATGCTACATACCGCAACCCTGTAATAATAGTGCCATCTGGTGGTCATCAATGGCCAAGGAATCTTAGAGTTCCTTGCTGTAATAAGGGATGCCTAAACCCAGTCCTGGAGACTTTAGCCCAGCGTATCCCTACCCAAAACCACCTGATTAAAGTCATTACTAGATCCCCAAAGCACCTAACTGCTGAACTGTTGCCCTCCTGGACCAGAGTTGAGAACTCAGGATTTAAACCGTTATAGCTCACATCTAAGAGGTAAAAAATATATGTAAGAGGTAAACATGTGAGATGCTTGGATTCATGTGGCTTCGTCATTAGCAAAATATGACAATAAAGACAACCAAATATGTCAGCAATCAACACACTATATCTACTAGTGCATCAAGTCCCACTGTGTGTTCATTTTCAAGCAGTCTGAACACTTATGCCAGACACACAATATAACCCTATCAATGTTTTACGGTTATAATTCTCATTAAATAAGCTTTTTTCACATGGCAATGATCCAGGGAGGAAGTGAAGTTAAATTTGCTCAACACAGACCACGTATTCCACGAGCAAGCTGTAAGGAACACTGGCAGGTCACCCAGCTCATATTTACCAGCGTTAAATAAATAATACGACTGTGCATAGAAAAGCACATCAACTTTCACGGGGAAAACTCGGTAATCCCGTCCAGTTACTTAAATTCTGTTGTGGCTCTTATTTACAAATGATATTCCATCTGCTATAAGCAAAAGATAACATTTTATATCAATAGGTGACGGTATCCAGAAACCATTATAGATGCCAAGCAAAGGGGCATATACCTGCCGATCAAGGCCAACAATGACGGAAGAACGACGTCATCAGTAATTGACGCGTGCCAGGATTATTCCCGCCACAATTTAATTTGTGCTGTGATGTCGTGTTTATATCTGAATCAGTGAGTGAGTTTAATACGTAGGAAGTCAATTATCAACATGTTATAATTGTTTAATTACAAATGGGCTTAAATGAGATTTCATGACTTTTGAATTGAAGAGAATTTTGATGTTTCTGTTGAAGTATTTCCCTTTGTTTTGCCTTACTGAGATAATATAGGTTTTTATGATAATAAATGTGCTTTCCACCCAGTTACAAATTGACATTTATATGCTGCATCTCACTTTTGGCTTCTGTCGACCTTAAAAACCCATTTTCAAGTGCTGTTAAAATGACCTGAAAAAACGAAACAGGCTTTATAATCCTTATTCACAAAATAGTCCTGAAACCCACATTCTCTTTCGTTCTCCGAGTATCAGAACAGCACAAGAAAGCACATATGAAAACAAACGCGGCTGTAAAACAATGCCCAGATGATCTGAAACGTGAGGCCTTTTGTGAACTGACAATCTTTAAACTACGTAGATGTTTTCAAAACCAGGTCCTGTTTCCAATTCTCCATGCACTGATTGGCCAACTAACAAGTTTATTATCACAGTCCTTCCTGAGCATAGCAGGGGAAACCTGAACCTCTGCAGTACAGTGATGTCCCCTGACCGGAGTTAATTTAAATGACATAATTTAAATGACAGTTAACGCTATAGCTAAATATAGGATTATATTATATATTATATTATTATTTACATTACTCGAACAGATAATGTCTGTTAATGTCTTTTAACTACAGCACCTTATAGGTCACACGATTCCAATGCTTATGTTGCAGAACACAGGAATTGTGAACACGGCGATATGTTTCCAGAAGTCGAATATTCCGCCTGATTTACCTCTTGACTGCAGGTATAGTATCTGAGACTGTTGGCTTATTTCACAATGTTGCATGTTTAAAGATTTTGGTTTACTACATAAAAGTTTTGTTTATTAAACGACCTTACGCATAAGCCTACACCACGGTGTTTAGTTCATTTCGTCCATAATTAAGCAGAGCACCAAAGAGACGTTTAAGGATAAACACAAAATCTTATCTTGTGATTGACATAATCACCTGGATTGATAGCGAAGCTAAATGCTTGCGGAATCCATTTAATGGTTTACAGAGGAAATATAATGCTGTATTTTTTTTCAGTAACCTGATGTGGCATGTACTCCATTATTCTAGATCGATTTCAGCAAGGGAACACGCGTTACGTTGAATGATTTCGTTTAGCTACGCCTCTGTGCCGTGTGGCGATGCAGATAAAGGACGGGCACCTGGCGGCCCTGGTCTCCTGAACGTGGGCGTGACCAAACCCAATGACAGAACCTCCACTAGACAGACTCTGAAGTCAGCTCAATTAGCTGATTCTGAAGGCGACAGCCTAGACCAGCCAATATGTCTGAATCTGGTCTGCGCGGTCAACAACCGGTGTTGTCAGACGCTCAGGAGAACGGCGTGGACTCGAAAGATTACGACTTCGAACCCGAGGATGTTTATCTGCGAGACAGGCGACGGGCTAAATCTTTACCCGCTTACCCTGAGCAAGCGAGTCTCTTAAATGAAATATCTCAGAACTGCAGAAAACGAGTGAAGTTTGCCGATACACTCGGGTTAAATCTGGCAAGTGTTAAGCACTTCAGTACCAACGAAGATCCTGAAATTCCATCGAAGGTGTTCACGAGGCTGCAAAGCTTCCCGCCGCAACAGGACCGCGAACTTTTTGGCGAGTTGTGCGTCAACTTTAAATCCACTCGAACACTGGACCGCTTCGTCCCCACCTTCAAGATGCCCGTGGACTCCGCCGACTTCGAAGCGCGCGTAAAACGTTGCCAGGTTGCTTTGGAAAAAGTCACCGTCACTCAGTTTGATGTGCGTGGACTGATACGCGTGAGTTCTGCGAACAGCCGTAAGAAAGACGTGGGAGTGAGATACACGTTCAACGACTGGCTGTCTTTTGTAGATGCGCAGGCGATTCCGGTGTTGGCGGAGGACATTTCTGACAACGAGAGGTTCTCCTTCACAATGTACACACCTCCATTCCTAGAACCGAGCTCGTCTGTGCATTTTGCCGTGTACCTAAGAGCCGACAATGGTGAATTTTGGGACAATAATGACGGACGAAACTACACTCTGCAGTATCACTGTCTGCCTCCGTACGAGACGACGGCTTTCCTCATGACATGAACTGGACTTCACTGGCGCATTTGCGCAAATGGAGCATACATGCGCACGGCGCACAAGTGTTTTCCCACGTCCGTGTGCCACAGGTTTTCGTAAACCTATAGAGCAGCGTTAATCTTTAAATTGACTGTTATATCACATTTTGAATACTTATAACGATATCAGATTGATCAGAACTTTGCTGTTGTTCTGTTTTAACAAATGGTGCTTGCCATAACAGTGAAATGGTACAACCGCTAAAAATGCTAGATTAGCACATCATAGGTTTGTAAATAACATGACCGCTTGACAAGTCAAAGTACAGAATTTCCTTTTGCTGTCAAGCATATAGTAGAGTTCATGCCGTTATGGACTCTGCCCCACAGACACCACAGCGGTGCCTGTTTATGACCTCATGAGGCAGCCAAGTGTGATGTAAGCGTTTTGTTGACACACATTAGGTGCTCTTTTCCCATACAGACGTTTACAGTGAACTCATCCTACCTGTCTCAAAGGCAACTAGCAAGATGCTCCTAACAGGAGCAACAGTAACATTTGTCTGTGAAACCTTAAGCCAATGACGCGTTTTGATTCCACAAAGCCAGCATTAACATGTCCTGTGGTTACACCAGGGATGTGTTTCTGTATTCATGGATCGTGATACATGCTTTTATACACAGCCTGACACTCCTTTAGCAAATGGGATGTTCATGACAATAATCCAACTCAAGAATGACACTGTGAACCACTGAGACTAAACAGCAGCACATCAATGTCAAAGTTCTCACTTCTTTTCTTTAGAATGAATATCACACCTGACAGTATCAGATGCTTCTTAGAGAGATATAAGGTGGGATGGATAGGAGAGCTTTCCAAATATCAGAAAAAAGTATTATGTCTTTATGGACACGTTACAATATATTAGTTGCTTTCTTTTTTTACTTCATCTACTACTTCAGGAACAAGAGTTTCCCTGACTCCAATGAGACGGTGTTAAATAACAGTGGTTCTAGTGTAATGATTCCCACTGGTTTGTAATTACCATGTAATTATTTTCATCATAAAAACAGAAAACAATGTGCCAAAATAAACAGTGACAATGTGGAAGTGAAAGGCATGAAAGGCCATTAGGAGGACACGCCTCCAGATAGAAGCTTGCTGCAATTCAGCACACCTGGCAACTGCAACCATAGCAATAGGCCAGGCATAAACGGCCTCTGTATGAAACATCCCAGACATCCCAACGTTAGGTAACCCCTATGATATATAAAAACGTATATTACACAGCCTGTCCTGGGGTTTCGTCCCAAAGTGACATCCTGGAATTAATTAATTAATGAGTCGACATTTTTACCTTAAAATTATGCAGCAACTGTCATGGTCCTATGAGAGACTATGGCTTTAAAGCAGACACTATCTTTATAACTCATCCAAAATTCTAAAACCTAAACCAGGTGGTCATGAGCCAACTATGAGATATTCCAAAAAGGCAATATGGTGCAATATATGCAAAGCAATTTTGGGGAAAAGTTCATGTGAACACAACTGGAATAAACTGGTTTCACTGATATGGCATGTTTATATATGTGGAAAGGAGCAGGTCCAAGGTAGAGAAGAGCAGTGTATTAGGGCTTACTCAATGATAAGAAATTTATGTTAGTTTTACTACTTTGTTGCTGATGGGTTGTAGAACTAAATGGAGGATGTTTCATCTGCTCATGATTCAGTTCTGTCAGTTATATAGCTCACTTGTATTCTGTGCATTTGATGTTTTACCACCATGTAATTTTGAAAATTAAAAATGTGATTTTAACAGGTATGTGAGTGAATATCTGGGTGTACAGCTTTCTTTCTCTATGATTCAATATTTCTTCTCTCCATCTGTAGGAAGTTGGCAGACAAAAATCTCCTGTTTCTAACAGAGACATGAATTAGGAATAGATTTTTATAAGCCATCATCCACATTGCCATGACTCATTGCAGTCATTTTAATATTCAGAAGCTTTGTGTAGTCTTTGTCAATCTTTAAAAAAAAGTGGTCTATTAGGACATTATTTCTGCTGAATGTACTGTAGATAGTGTTTCTGCTGAATGTACTGTAGATAGTGTGCACCTGAAGCTTGCTCTTCGTAGGCAGTACTACATCTGCCATTTGACATCAGGCTCACGGATGTATCCGGACTTGACTCTAAAAGTCGTACACATCCTTCCTTTTTCTCTCCTGCTTTTTAAATGCATTTTTCAAATCAAGATGCCATCCAATTTTTTCAATGTTTTTTTTTTTTGAGATTGGTTCACTTTGTGCACGCAAATGCAACAGGACTGGAACACAGCCAAAGCTTACTCTCCTCTGCACCCGTGTGGAGCCCCTCAGAAGTTGGGTAATCTGATCTTTATACCTGTGCCTTGTACTCACTAGGTCATCTCTCAAAACTAACAGAGTAATCTATTTTTAACTCCGTAGCCTTGTGGGATACCTTTACCCATTTGGACCTTCGACACAGATTAGAGCTCACATTTATGAATTATAAGTAGCTGATACATTTCAGCCCATCAAAAAATTGTTTAGCAGGTGGTCGGCAAAATTCATATACCTTTAATGAGACAAGAAAAATAACATATATATATATATCTATACACACATTCGCAACTGAATATTTTTAAACAGATCTACAACAGTGCGTTTCAAAAGCACGCTGGGCCGTGTGTTAACCGGGAGATTCATTCAGTCCCGTGATTTCTGCGTGTTCACACATTACAATGTGAATGTAGGCTGTGGAGGTGGGGGTGGGGTGGAGGTTTGGGGTCAGGTGGGAGGTACGCCGGTGACAGGAAGTCTACAAATGATGACAATGAGTCATCAAGGACACCAAACCTACACCCCACCGCGGTCACCCAGCCTACGTCCTGGTGGAGGCACTGTGAAAATCAGGGGAGATTCAGAGGAGCTGGTTCTTGCACGGCTCCCCCGAGCTCTGGTACCATCGCCACACACTGCAGCGTGAGCTTCCCCCACACCCTGTCAGACGAGCTTCTTCTGCGTGGACTCCACCACCGTCCGCTGAGCCGAGTACATCCTTCCTATGGACACCTGCAGATGAGGGGGAGAACGGAGGTTCTCAGAACACTGTGGCGTGCTCCAGCTGGTGTTCCCAAACACGCACGCACGCACGCACGCGCACACACATACACACACGCGCGCGCACGCACACAAGCTAAAAGAACCACGGAGCATGGCAAAGACAGTTTGTAAAGCACGTGTCATACATGGAAGGGGAAAACCAGCACATTATACAAGACAGACAAATGCAGCAACTCAAATGCAGACAAATGTTAAAACTCAAAACACTCAACACCATGAAGTTAGCAAGGAAATAAATATAGTGATGTAAAGTTGATTGTGTGTGTATATATATATATATATATACACACACACACACACACACACACACACACACACACACACACTCACACAATGTATTTTTATTTGCCATCAGTCTGATTTTAACTGAAGCTGAACATACATTTATTGTACCCGATGTCTCATATGGACCCAGCCTTGCTGTTCCCTGACAGTCCACATTCTCAAAATGCCTCCAGAGCCAGAGTCATTGTGGCTTGAATCTCTCAGACTATTCTCGACATCCACCCTCTCTATAGATATACTATAAAGGTTAAATTAACATGGACTTTGGAGTAATTTTGAAACTTTGTCTTTTAAACCTATTTATGGTTCTTCTACACTGCAGCACGTAAATATTTGAGCGTACGGCTTTCCCGAGCCTTCATGAGTCTGAGCAAACGAAACCCAGACGTGCAGATCACTCTGCACATCTGCACTTACAGGGCACACGGTACAGCCAGCCCAGGGATGTGCTGTAATCTCTATTTAAGCGTGAGGGTTCAGCATTTAAACCTCCCATGTTAAGCTCTGCAAGACAGACAGCTGGTTAAATCAATAGTAAACCGGCGGCCAGGCCAAACAGGTTAGGCCTCTGTGATGGGCGGGACAAAACGCAGGAGAACAGCGGGACAACGGCATGTTCCACACGTCTGTGCAGAGGGACAGACATGGGTAAACAAACACACAATCGGCTGAAGGCCCAGTGCAAAGGAATGTAAGACTAGAACACACCGAGTCCTGAAACCGAGCTGACGGCAGGGGATGGAAGAACACCAACACAAACATAGCATAGTACACAGAACCAGGCACACTCCAACACACACACACACACAAAATCTGGCACGCAATGTTCACACAAACACACACAAACACTCTGGCACACAAACATGCACACGTGTGCATGCGCACTCTCACACACACACTCTCAAATACACACAGGCACACGCTCTCTGGCAAACAAAAATGTACACACTAGCACGCACTTGCACTGCAGCAAAGGCACAATCAACATTGTGTCTTGTGTCATTTCCATGACAATGATCAAATATCTGTATTCATTTTGAAAGCTTGGCATCTTTGTGTCTCAGTTGTCATGTACAGCTATTCTATGACACAATAAGATAAACTTTAGAGAGCTAAAAAGGTAGACATTTTGAAACCAAATACATTGTCTTATTATAAACCCCTTTTAACTATATATAACCAGACAACAGCTCGTTGCCATGAACACAGTATGTTAGCTGTCGTCCAGCTCGGTGCAATGCTGCTCACCACAGGACTGCTGCTTACTGGTCAATTTTGAGACTTTGGGAGGCAGAGAGCTCAGCAATAATGCCAACATGTACATGTAAGTCATGACCATTACATGCACAAAGATTACAGTGTACACGACATACATAGCACATTAATGCTGTGATGAGGACAACATGTCGAATAGTTATAAATATGCTTCAGACCCTGTATATAAACGACATGCACTAAATCCTTTTCCTCAGCGGTTCACTGAATTGGTAGTGGCTAATGTATTTGTTGTGCTTGTCTGTGACTAACTGCTACTGTAAAAGTGCTGCATCCCAGTAACTGCATCCCAGTAAAGACGCATGAAATTACTGAAAATGATGAAGGTAAAATTTAAATCACTTAATTGTCAACGTTGTGTAGAAGCTATGCAGAGCTCTCTCTCTCTCTCACACACACACACGCACACGCACACACATTTATTTGCTGGTGTTTCCTCCTCCTGCTCCTCTGTGATAGCCCTGTTGAGTCAGAATAAACCTTGTGGTCAGAGCCCAGCAGAGCCCCCTGACTCTGCCTGATCTGCTGGATAAACACAACTTGAGCCTTCGCAACACTTGAACAACTCCGTTTTGTTCCTGAGTGATGTTCTGGCTAAACAAAACCCATGGTCACCCTATTAAAAGACGCCGCTGTAGGAGTTGAGAAGCCCATCCGTTATGAAGACGCCCGGTAACATGCAGCAAATTGCCAGCCCCAGGAGGGGCAGCGGGTGGGGTCAGGCGTGGTAAGCGGAAGCACTAGGAGGCGGGGGGTTCAGGGGCTGGTTCTCGGGAGGTCAGCCGTGATGGCGCGCCCTTTCATTTTTCAAAGTGACGCCTGCCTCCGTGAAGAAGGGAGTGAGGCTCCAGCGCCCATGTGAGCAGGCGCAGCTGTGATACGGGCCATCTGTCAGCAGCGCCAGCAGGGCCTCGGGACAGCTGATGCTCAGCACGGCCCAGGGGTGAGAGGCAGCCGTTGGTAGCCGGCATGGCATGGAGAGACACGCCCCTGTGGGCCAGGTGAGGAGAGACACGCCTCTGTGGGCCAGATGTAGGAGAGACACGCCCATGTGGACCAGGTGAGGAGAGACACGCCCCTGTGGGCCAGATGAGGAGAGACACGCCCCTGTGGGCCGGATGTAGGAGAGACACGCCCCTGTGGGCTAGATGTAGGAGAGACACGCCCCTGTGGGCCAGGTGAGGAGAGACACACCCCTGTGGGCCAGATGTAGGAGAGACACACCCCTGTGGGCTAGATGTAGGAGAGACACACCCCTGTGGGCCAGGTGAGGAGAGACACACCCCTGTGGGCCAGGTGAGGAGAGACACACCCCTGTGGGCCAGATGTAGGAGAGACACACCCCTGTGGGCCAGGTGAGGAGAGACACACCCCTGTGGGCCAGGTGAGGAGAGACACGCCCCTGTGGGCCAGGTGAGGAGAGGCATAATCTGAGGGATTCCAGGAAATACCCTCCCGAGCAAAGGTTGCAAAGGTCATGATCAAGCTAATGGTCATGAAATGAAGCCTGACATATTCAGATGTTGCCGTTAACGCACAAGAAACCTGGTGCTAAATGTAGAAGTTTCTAACAAGCTTTTCCTTCACCAGCTGGACATCACTTTGGTGTTCTGCTTATATCACGTATGCAGCAGCAACCCCCTCTTGCCCTTTCTCTTTCTCTTGCCATCATACATGCAAACACACACACACCCTCCTTTTCTGTACCAAAAACACAATGTTGTTCCATTAGCTTGGAGTCAGGTAAACAGGCCTCGACTTACCCTCCTCTAGCCCTGTTCATGGCCATGACCTTCTCTCTCATGCAAACAAACACACACACACACACACACACACACACACACACCTGCAGAATAACAAAGGCTGAGGTTTGATAACTAGAGTTGGGGCAGTAAGGAGAAAAGCATCTGTTTTTTTGTGTGTTATGTTTTTTTTTCTTTTTGGACAGGGTAGCATTATGCAATCACTTCATGCAAGTGTCTGCCAGCGAAGGACCCAGAGAGCATCACGAGCTGTTCCACTGCCGCCCAGGGGGCGTTTCCACACCCAGCCCACCATCTCACCTGGGCTTCAGCTGCTCAGCGAGCTCCCAGTGCCACTACAAGAAGAAGGTGGTACATCATGTCGACAGTCTGTGTCCAAACTGCTGTCGGCCTCCCGTCTTGCTCAGTGCCAGCCAGCAGGGGGCAGTGTCCAGCCCAGGCAATGCCAGCAAAGCCCTAGGTTTTTGCTTGCCATCAGCAGTCACATGAGACCCCGGGGAGGTCACCTATGCCCTCTTCCAGAAAAGCATAACGGGTCCCGCTCTGGGATCAGGCGACACACTGCACTTTAAGTCCTACAGATCACCTCTGCCTGAAACAGCACCTGCTGCAAGCTCCCTGCAGGGGGCGACCACGAGCCAGCTAGAGAGGGAAGAAAATGCCAGCGTGGTGGGCTACATCAAGGATAATTCATGAGATTACAGAATACTAAACAGAGGTGTAAAAGCTCAGGTTGAAAAAGTGAACGAAAGCTTATTTATTGTTACTGTGTCACCTTTAGGTTATTAGCAAAGCCAGGAGGTTGGAACAAAATCCACAGAGAGCTTTCAATTTCTGAACCTGAACAAAGATATATCTAGGAAAGATAATACAATTAATTATCCCACCTGCAATGAGTGGTTCACCTGCCAACAAAAGTTACAAACTTTATTTAACAATCCCCACTAACAGTGCAATGACTTCTAGAGGGAGCAGAGTCACCGTCACATAAACGTAGGCACACCAGCCTGTTCCCACTTCCTTTCCTTTGGCTGCAGAACACGAGAGGGATCTCTGAGACATCACCGTATAGTGTTACAAGGCACGGCAGTGACCTCCCCGCAGTGAGGACGAGGTGTGCGTTTGCTCTCGCAGCCGGCGTGGGGACAGATGCCAGTTCGCGGCTGTAGTACAGCGCAGCAGCCCGTCCCGTATCTGACCCCCCGAGGCACAACCGCGGGCTTTGAGGGGGTTGCCCGCATAACGACGGTGTCACCAGTCAGAACCGGAAATTTCCAAAGGAAAAGAGGCACGACACAAGAGGTGTGGATCTGACTCACGCTCCCTCGCACTCCGAGTCCGCCTTCTCTGTTCTCACCTGCAGTCGTCCCCTCCTCTCTCGTCTCCCTCTCCCACTGTCTGCCTCCCTCCATCTGTCTCTACTTTTTGCTGTGAAGCTGCGGATGCTCTGTACCACCACGCCACTAAACGCACGACCCGCTCTCTACAGAAAGACTTCTGCTGATTTTGAAATACGTATGCAACTATGTTGAAAAAAGCCTAAAAGATTATGATAAGACTGCAAAAAGACACAGGTGAATGTGTGTGAGATGAATGAAGGGTTTGTGTGTGAATGAATGAAGGGTTTGAGTGTGTGGCTTGGATTTTCTTATGACTTCACTAGAGGGCAGCAGTCTCTCATTCTGACCCCCCCCCCTCCCCCCAAACACACAAACACACACACACACGCACACACGCACACACGCACTTGGCAAGCTGGCCTCTTTTGAGGGCGTGTCTGTGAGCATGCTCAACTAGTATAGGGGGTGGGGCTGAGCGGGCGGGCAGAAACAGGAGGTGGCACCTTTCTCAACCAATCGGTATGCAGTAGGCACACTCTCATGTTAATTGTTGCGGCTGCAGCAGGCACCCCGACTCATACTGCAGATCCCCCTGACACACACACCCACACATGTATATACACACCCACTCACACCCAAAGAGAGAGAGACACACACCCATACACACACACACACACGCACGGTTGCGCTCAGACAGATCAAGATCACAAAAGTGTTACAGCTCTTTTTCACATAGACATCTGCAGACTGCAGAAAAAACATGTCCCTGTGTGCTGGTTATGACACATACAAACCACACATACACACATTTCTCAGCGCAGAGACGACACAGGCATGTGGGTGACTACTGTGGGTGAATGTGACTAGAATACCATGTTTACACCTAAGGTAGGAGAGCACAGACATGAGGGGAAAGAAGAAGTCTCACTGCGAAGGCACAAGGCTAAAATAGGCTCCAGACAGCACCGGAGACGGAACCATGCCCGGCGCACCTCATGCCTTCCACCTCGAGAAGAAGAAAAAAAAAGAGAGAGAAGATTCCTGATCCTGAGCGTTTTGCTGCGAGCTTGAGAAACAGTGAGCATGGCCCTTTAGAGCAGGAGCGGAGGCCGTCCGAGCCCAGAGGAGGGCCACGGAGAGGGACGCATGTAGCAAAGGTCCGAGAGTCAGGCTGAAAGCGAAAAAGCAGCTCATTTCCAAACACACACACACACACACACACACACACTCACACACACACAAAATGCTCCTTCTTGGTTTGTGTCCTCTCTCGCAGCAGACAGAGTAGGCTTTTTATATGCATTGCAGTCAGCGTGCTGTGATGAAGAGGGAGGGGGGAGAGTATGCATCCTGACACTAAGTAATAACGGCAGATTGAAAGGCACTTTGCCATGTGGAGCTGGGCGGCTGGGAGCCTCGTGCCTATTGGGGTTTTCTAATTACCGCGCACAGCCCTCCGCCAGGGCACCCGGGAAAGGGAAGCACAGGGTTCCTTGGGTATCCCGATCCGGGCGGTGGGGGGTGGGGGGAGTCGAGCACGCATGCACCACCACCGCGTTCTCCATCTCTCCAAGGCGCGGCTATTTCGAATCAGATAGCAGCATGTACAACCAGGCCGGAGAAGTGGTTTTCCTGGTTTGCTAACAGGTCGCGGGTGCAGATTACTGCAGCCTGGGTCTCCCTGCGGCCGACGTGTGCATCCCAGACGTGGGACGGAGCTGGCGGGTTTTCCCGGTCGGCCGGGAGTCGCTGGCACGAGCCTCACGCAACACTAGCAATTAATGAAGGCGCCGCCTCGCACATGATGAGGGAGACCAAACCGGCACAGGACAGCCGTGGAGAGGAGGGCGTCGAGCGGCGAGGGAATCAAGGTGCTCGTGGCAATTCAAATGAACGTCTTGCCCCCTTGCTGAAAGTGTGTGAGGACCTGAAACAGACTGTAAAAGCTGGATGTTGTAAAAGCTGGAGTGGGTGGAGCTGGTAGGTGGGGCCTGAAGAGGACAGAAAACAAAACGTACTTCAACTCCTCCTATTTTGATGCTCTCTTTACATTTCTGGGCTGGAACACTGGAACTGTTCCCAGGCCGGAGCAGACAGTCGGAAGAGTGGTGTTGTCTGCTGTAATCAGCTCAGCTGGAGCCTCTGCTCCTTTAGAATGTAGATAAAACACACCGGGCCACTTCACAACTCTGCAGTCAGACGTTATTTAGTCTATTTATAAACAGGATAGAGCCTGGAGCTCTGGGAGTGTCCCTGTCAAATCTTTCCCTGCTTCGTTCTTAAATACACCCTCCCGCCACCGGCACTTTCCAGGAATCACTTCCTCCCCTCCTCCCTGCCACCCCCTCCCCCCCCACCACCACCACCACCACACGCAGAGAAACACAAACTGTCTCTACAGTAAATGGTGCAGTAACAGGACCCTCCCACAGCTCCGATCTGGTCCTGGAGAGGGCCACAGAGGGTATCGGAGAGTGGCGGCGGGAGAAGAGGAGAGGTGGAGAGGACACGGGAGAACCCTGAATCAGTGGCCTTCGAAACGGGCCTATCAGGCTGGCCATCGACACTCTGGGGATCCTCAGATTGCTCTCATTACCACTTGCCTCTTCTGTTCCAGCAGCGGTGTACCAGAGGAGGCTGTGCCCTTGAAAGTGATAGGCAGAGGGGGAGAGGAACCTCTGCACTGTTTGACTTCTGGTTTGCTCAGATGTTGCCAAAAATCACCACTCTGGTGAAACTTTTTTTCTAGCCATTTTGTTTCTTAAAGCAGAAACATTTAAGAATCGAGAAAGAACTGCATCGCATCCAGATGTTACTGTAGATCGTAAAGCACCTAGTATTGAGACTACAGCCCTACAGATCTCAATCATTTAGAATATAGCAGCAATTTTAAGGTTTGTTTCAGTAGAAAACAGAGTGTAGCAGGAGGTCTTGGAGGAATTGGGAATTCAATGACAAACGGTTTAATAAGACAAAAGAAGAGACAGCCCGACACCCTGGTCCAGTGATAGGCCACAACTCCATGCATTCATATCCGTATGTCCTACCATGTAATGTAGTCCAGTGTGTACAAGAACATGGTGGAGAGGGTATAAAAACAAAACAAAAAAAAAAAAAAAAAAACAAAACTATCAGTAATATGCTTGCACAGAGGGTCTGACAAAATGGTGAATCATCCTGTCCACTAGCAGGGCAATGTCTCCCTTTGGCATACAGTCCTCATTTGGCCATTGTCTTTTCCATGCTGTTCTGGGTCCTTGCTAAGAGTAGTAGCCACTCTAAGGACCTGAGGCTCTTTATGCAGCCCAGGTCTTTCCAGCAGTCAGCCGTGGCATTCATTACAGTTTAATGATGTGTTAGCAGCAGCCTGCCCGAACAGCACCTCTCACCATCTCCAGTGGGAAAGACAGGAAAATGGGACTCGGTGGAAACCATGCAAAATGCCCACAGGCTATAAAGCTGTATGTGGGAGGAAATCAACCTACATGTGCGTACACACACACACACACACACACACACACACACACACAAAAACATGTGCAAATGCATGCATGCACACACACACTCACACGAGCACGCTCAGAAATGCGTGCAAGTAGGAAGACAGCCAGAGATTTGCCTTTGGCACAGTGCGCTGATCCACGCACAGCTTTTTATCCTCACCAACATACGGCTGGCCGTGTTGGTCAACACCACAAAAGAAACTTCAAAAAGATGTCTATGTGGGCAGACACACACACACACACACACACACACACACACACGGGTCAAGAAAAGGTGAGAGGCTGGCGGAGTGCTCTCGTGTCCTGGAGCCTGTACATTAGGGCTGAAGTGCTCCCAGGACTCAGGTGAGAATGTGCTGGAGTGTTGGCATTAAGCCTGGACCCCCCACTTCCCGCCTGTTTCCTAATAGACTTTCAGGCGGAAACAAAGTAATATAACAATATAACACGATATAACAATGGCAGCGGTCTCCTTGGGGTGGAAATTGCCAAAGCAGTAAAGGCTACCCCAGGCAGGCAGGCGGGTGGGGGAGCAGACGGGGTGGGGGGGGGGATCATCTGCCGGAAGCAGACCCCTGGAGTCCTCCTCCGGCTGGTGGCTGCTGACTTACTGGTGACAGACTCAGTGTGCAACAGAGGTGGCGTGTAGCGCTCTGCCTCCAGGTTGGTGTGACAGCGGAAAGCAAATATTAGCCTCTGCTACTTCTCATATAGGCAAGCCGAAAATATGTTCTAAAACCAGTTAATAAAAATAACTAACCACACACATGGTTAAATAAAGTCAGTGGGTGAATGCCCAGCGGTATATGCGGTTTGGATCTTTCCTCTGTATTTGTAGTTACCAGAGCAGAGTGTTACTGGACTCTGAGGATACGTCGCGCTCAGGGCATTACTGGGGGAGCAGAATACGGATGGTGGGAGTTGTACAGGGAGGGAAAGGGGAGACAGAGACAGTTTGTGCATAGCAGACAAAGGGATGACTTGTCCGAGTACCACGCAGCCGGTACGTTCAGGCCGCACTCAAACGCGCTCAAACACGGAGGCGATCGACAGGGTAGAGCCGTCGAAGAGACGGGCCGGTTTCACAACCCTCCACCTTGACCCAGCATGGCCGGTCCCCCGGTCCAACCCACTCGGGTCTCGGCGCTGCGGGCCGGGCGGGGGGGGCGGCAGGCCGCAACGCACAGTCAGAGGAAACGGAGCTCGAAAGGGGAGCAAACAGCAAAGCACTCCATGCCACAGACAGCGGCACCAGCGGCGTGATGGGGAATAATAAGCAGGCAGGGCGAGTGATCCCTCCAGAAAGCTGCGTGACACTTTAAAGGCAGCACAGCTGAAGAGGCTGCGTGAGACTGACTGGCTGCTGAATCGCTTGCTCAGCATGTGGGACTATATTAAATAAAGGTCTTCACATCACACATGATAAAAGTGATTTAGGTTCAATTTAAGACTGCACAGACGTGGCGGTGGGGAGAGTAGTTAAGGAGACCAGCCCTCGTTAAGGCCCGAACTCCTGTGCCGTTGCATCTCTGGATCCAGACAGGAGGCATGGTAGAGAGTGTGTGTGTGTGTGTGTGTGTGTGTTATCAGCCACCTCAGCACAGCCTGCAACGCCGCCCCCACGTCTGCTCTGCTGAACAATGACTTGTGCATAAAGGGGGAAACAAGGCTTGCAGTTTCAGAGCGCCCATACAAGTCCACCACTGTTGGCTTCTGGAACATTCCTATAGAAATGAAACATCTGTTGAACCATAAAAAGAGCTCCCTCTTATGGTGGAGGTGTAAAGCTCACCTGACATAGAAGCCTCCAGGCAACGTAAAACCACTTTACAACATATCTGACGCTGCAGCTGGGATCAAACGCATTTTGTTACGTGCAGCACACATGCGAATTGCAAGCATACGCGTTTTTCCTGAAACTCACATATAATCAAAGGCTTTTTTCTTCTTACATCCAAACACATCCTTTAATATTAGATTAGTAACACATAGTATTAATACCTACTGCAGATACAACGGCTGATGATAAATCACTTTGTGGTGTCTAATAGTAACAGATCAAGGAAATGCTGACTGCACAGGCCAAAGTTAGGAGGATTTTAGACACATTTCCCATCTGTTCTCTAGGACAGAATAATAAAGTGCATTAGCCTATAGACCAGGAGCAGCGCACACATGCAGGGAGGGAGTCTGGTGGGGCTGGTTCTGGTTCTGGTTCCTAGGCGTACCCCCACTTATGCGTTTCATTCACTTTGTTATAGGGAATTTATCTTTGTGGTTTCATGGTGGTTTTATTCATTATACATATTACAATATATTAATTTCCCCCCGTGGCTCTCGTCACTGGACGACATTAGAACTAACATAACAATTTAGACTGCTTGCTCTGAGACAGTGCAGCACATTGTAATACATAGTGCATTCTAAAAAAAAAAAAAAACTATAATAATAAAGATGATTACAAACAATTTCCACCTTGTTTTGGCTGGTGAAACTATTCCTGAGCCAAACCAATGCAAATGCAAAGTCCAGTGTCTTCAGGGAAAATGTCCGGGTGATTATCCAAATAATATTCAACACAAACCATTCCGAGAAGTGTGCTGTCCACAAAAGGCTTGGGGAGGCGCACTGGGGGGGAGGCGCACTGGGGGCGGCGCACTGAGGGGGCGGCGCGCACTGGGAGGAGGCGCACTGGGAGGAGGCGCACTGGGAGGGAGGCGCACTGGGGGGGAGGCGCACTGGGGGGTGGGGGGTTTGGCAGCAGTGCAACAGCAGTACAACAAATCTGTGAGGACGCAGTGCTCAGGGATCACAAACTGTGGAGGTTGAACACACAGACGATCTGACATGTATTCACAGCTTATGAGTCATAAGGAGGAAGCCAAAAGGCAACACGCAGACACTCAGAGGCTCTGGGACTAATGAAGAGCCCTTCCACAGCACAAACAGAAAGGGAGATGGAGGGGGAGAGCAAGAGATAGGCAGAGAAAGAGAGAGAGGGGGAGAGAGAGAAAGAGAGAGGTAGATTCTCACAGCTCATCACATTCACCCTTTAATTGGAGCCAGAGGTGCACAGCTGAGTATATGTAGAGCTCACTGACAAAGTGTGAGAATGAGAGAAACAGAGATAGAGGGAGAGAGAGAGAGATTCAGTTATCCCCTGCTTCTGTTGGCATGCCAAAAATAACCAGCCCAGATAACAGCATGTTCACTTCCCATTGTTCTCAGTCGTCTTCCTCCCCACCACGCCCTTCCTCCTTCCTTCAGGAACGTGACTGCTGTGATCGCTGAGCCCGCAGCCTCTCAGAAGAGCAGCCCGCTAGGGCGGAGGCACTCATCAACTCCCTCAGACCAGAAACTTGCTCCGCATTGCCTCCAGTAGCTCTAAATCAACATTCCCGAGCAGGTGGACGTGGACAGACGTCAAAGGACACCGCAAAGGTGACTGCTTCATCCATGAGCTAAAGTGACACATCGTCCCACTACCATACTTGAGAAATGGTGAGACACAAAAGAGAAATACAGAGAGTTGAGTAGGGATGGAAGGACAGATCTATTGGGAAAAGATGGGAAAGTGAATGAAAGAGAGAGAGATAGAGAGAGAGAAATGTTTAGTGATGAGATCTCCACATGGAAAGAAAGTGAACTTAGAAAGAATGGCATTTTAAAAGGAGCTCAATGAGCATGTGACATCACAGATACCCCAAAGCCTTCAACAGCTGCTGGGCCATGTGACACTACAGACACATCTCAACGTGCGGATGCCAAGATCCCTGTTTTTAGTTAGCTTATCTACAGTACCCATTTAGAATGCCAAAGAAATCGGACAGATTGCATGTGGTGTACAGAAGATGATTAGACTTGATTTACGTGGGTAAAGTTTGAAGTAGTTACAGGT
Source organism: Brachyhypopomus occidentalis (assembly GCA_020368025.1). Classification (NCBI taxonomy): domain Eukaryota; kingdom Metazoa; phylum Chordata; class Actinopteri; order Gymnotiformes; family Hypopomidae; genus Brachyhypopomus; species Brachyhypopomus occidentalis. The sequence continues at coordinate 955,568 of JAGXOD010000055.1, forward strand.
GAAACCAGTTATGAGTTATAACTGATTTCTTTGTACAACACAATCTATGCAACTGACATGCTTTTTCCCTTTTGTATGAAATGTAACATGGAGCCTGGAGAAATCGTATTTAGGAAAATTTGGCAAGAGGTGCATATGAACTTGGACATTTTAAAAGCCAATCTGGATGCAGTTAGCTGGCTATGGGTAATGAATACTGATTAATCACTCTAAACAAATGACTCATTTACTTTTATGTCTCCAAATGTCTAGACTGCTCCTGACTGAGTTTTTAAAGATTACTGGAGCATTACTAAACGACCTTATAGTGACGAGGCTTTCTCTTAAAGCTGTAAAAGTGGGCAGAACAACCACGTCACATCATGATTTTTATGCACTATAATTGATTAAACTTTTGTATCATAACTGATTAGAATTTTGTATCGTAATTGAATAAACTTTTGTATAATTGAATATACTTTTGTTTGATACCATCTGCCTTTACTGTTAAGCAATATAAGGTGCACATTTATTGATGATTTCTTTCATCAAAGTTATTAAAGCTAAAATAGTTATTATTATGTTGTTATTAGTATAGCTATTTGTAATTATTAGATATAATGATTAGTCATTCTTAGTTATAAATATGCATTTTTTCCATTGTGACTTAACAGGAGACAAAGGTAGAAGGCCAGAAAATGAACAACAGAGAGAGAGAGAACAGCAGGAGGAAGATGAGGGAGGAAGAGAAGAGAGCTGTGGGAAGGACGAGAGAGAACACAAATGGCAATGAGGGGTGAAGAGGGGAAAGGGAGAGAGAGAGATAGAGAGATAGAAGTAGTGGTTTCTCAGATGAATGGACCCACAAAAATGGCAACTCATCACTGGTTGGCCACTCATCACAAACTACAGGTGTTCAGGAAATAACAAAAAATGAATCAAATAATATACTTGTTTGAATTCTGTTAGATTTAAAGTAACTTTACATTTGATTCTATTTTCTAAAATGTATGTTGCACAGGTGGCAATGTGATACTAACTCAATCTGACTCAAATAAACATACATCTTGATTCAAGACAGAGAGAGAAAGAAAGAGAGAGAGAGCAAGAGAGAAAGTGATTTTGCAGATGAATGGATCAATTCCACAGTCAGCATGGATTCATTCAGTGAAGTACATTACTTCAGAGAGAGAGACAAAGAAACAGAAAGAATGAGCGTGCACGGTGCAGTCCTCAGGGTGTGTCGCGCCATTTCTGCCTCGTGCCAGAAAACCGAAAGACAGAGAAAACACGCCTGTGTAGGAAAAACAGAAATGCCCCAGCAACAAACAAACCCATCATGGCACCTGCCCCAAACGGCCACCCGACTGCACTCCAATAAAGGAGTGGGCAAACGTTCCCGTTGTGAGCAAATGAGACACACACATGGACACACACAGACGGACACACTAACAGCAAGATGAAGCCTTGCTGTGCCTCGTTCAACAACACAATAAACAGAAAGCGAACTGGCTCCCCTACTACTCCCGATGCAGCTCTGTTAGTGTCCTTTAGCTGTGTCTCCATTTGTTCCATAATGTCAGAGATGAAGGGGTGTATTAAAAACAGGAGGGAATAAAAGAAACACCCAGAAATGGAAGCAGACAATTTGAAATTATCTACAAAGAATTAATTTGATTGCATAAATCCGTTGTTTGGCGATGCTAGCAGTATTATAGTCTCTGTTTTTTCCCCCCTCGTGTCAGAGATGAAGGAACACTATTAAAAAACAGAGGTAATAAAAGAGAAACACAGAGATGAAGGTTTGATTGTATAAGTCTGTTCTGAGGCATAAGTGCTGGTGGAGTTACATCATGCCCACTTTTGTCTTGTGCTTGGTACATCACCATAATGCCTGCCACCACATCAGTGCTTAGAAGGGCCTGCAAGTTTAAAGGTTATAGCGGGACACACCCCAAAGAGGAGGAGTCAGGATCCTGTACGACTTTCAGATACAGACTGAGAAAATGGTAACTAAGCAACCAGAGTGATAGACAAAAGGCAGAAGAGGACCACAGTGATGTATGTAGCAATCCCAAGTGACAGCAACATCAGGACCAGGGAACATGAAAGACCTGAGAGAAGAGCTAGAAAAGATGTGGAAGGTGAAGGCAACAGTGGTTCCCATAGTAATTGGAGCACTAGGAGGCTATGGCCCCCAAACTTGGAGAATGGTTCCAGCAGACTCCAGAAACACCTGACATCTCTATGCAGAAGAGTGCAGTCCTGGGAACAGCTACAATACTGAGCAGGACCTTCAAGCTCCCAGACCTGTGGTAGAGGACCAGAGCTGGAAGGAAAAACACCAACCAGACCAGGAAGAGTGGAATTTATGTACTGCTATCATGCTTTGAATGAATGCATCAGTGAGGCAAAATATCATCTTCTATCCTTTCTAACCTAAAACCACATGCGAGCTTCAAGTTAGGAAGTACTTCACAAATCACAAATGGGTCAGAGGACATCAGTTATGGAGGGTTCCGGAAAGAGCTTGCACATTTACGGACGTTCTAGAAGGTGAGAATAAGAAGTGGTTAGCGGTACAAAGGTTTTGGGATCTCCACCCCAACTCCAGCGACAGAGAGAGCTCTAGAACGGGCCTTCAGCGAACACGTGTCCTGACTGTATGGTGGTCCATCAGCCGCCCTACAGGGGGAGGCACCTGCTACTGCTGTTCTCACCCAGGTGACTCCAGCCAACTACACAGCATGCTTCCCAGCTGGGCCTCCAGTTTGGGTTGCACTGCTGTTAGGCCCTTAATACACTTAAAGAGCGTCAAGCTCTCTGACCAGGGCCCCACACACACACTTGCTACTGTCTCCGTCTCACACACACACCTGAGCCAAGGGAAATGAAGAAGAGAGCTATTTACACCCACAGAGGTTATTTGCAACCACAGCAGACAATATTCACCATGCCAATATTTAACACAGGCACAATAACATTTTCAGGGGTGTGCAAATGCATGCACTCCCTGCAGCCTACACACAACAGCCATACAGTCTCACATCCAATCAACAGCCATACAGTCTCACATCCAATCAAGAGCCATGCGGTCTCACATCCAATCAAATTCTATTTTACCTCCACCAGCAGACCATACAAGAAAGACTGCACAAAGGAGGATCTAAAGCAGATAACTACAGCAAGGTCATGATTATGGTTGTTTCAGCACCACATTACAAGAATACCTCTCAGCCACATCACACCAGAGCCACAAGGGACAGGCCCAGTTCAGCTGTTACATTCATTATAACCTTATAATCTCATTGTAACCATATAACCTCATTATAACCCTAGTACTAGGAGGTACACATTTCCAAGTTTATATAGAAAGCTCGCAAAATCAAAAACTCCTTTTAAACGTAGAAGAGTAACATTTTGGTACACAGACTGAAAAAAAGGAAGACAGACTGAAAAAGATGCACACCGAGAGACAAAGAAAGAAAGACCTGATGAAATTCTGCAAGAAAAGAAAGTAAAAGTAAAACCTCTGTTCACAAAGAACTACAAACAAGAAACCCAATATGTTTACAACGGTTCAGCCATGTGAGCTGCTGCTAAGTGCATGTGAATATGGATTGGTTTACAAGTGTGAACTTCATCTTTATTAGGCATCAACACCTGTGAAGTTTTTTTTCCCCTCTTGATTAAAATCTACAAACACTTGATGGACAGGTGTGACAGCTCTCAGAATAGCTAAACGGTGTTAAGGGGAATGCTCGAAAGGCAAGATGCAGAAAATGAGCAAGTGAGAGAATGAGAGAGAGAGAAGGGAGGGAGAAAACAAGCACGAGATCTCGAGGGAGGGGAGGAGGGGGGAGTGAGAGAGGGAGAGAATGAGGGGAGGAGGGTGCATGAAGGAGGGAATGAGAGAGTGAGGGAGAGACAGTTTGAGAGAGGAAGGTAGAGAGCAAAAAAGAGGCAAACAGAGAGCTCACTGTGCTGGGGATGAGCTTGGAAAGTGCTGAGCAAGGGAAGCCTGAAGGGTGGCACAGCCCAGCAGTGGGTGAGGTAGACTGGGGTAGCAGGAAGGGTGGGGCTAAAAAAAAAAAGGTAATGATTATGCAAATATAGGCTTTTGATGGCCCTATCCATTCAGGAGCTCACCCTTAACTTACTGTTAAGCAGCATGAGAGAGCGAGAGAGAGAGAGAGAATAGGGTCAATGGGTGTTTTTTACTAACCCTAACCCCTTTAACTAACCCTAACCCTAACCTGTTCATGTCAACCAGAGCCTGGTTCTTGGCCCAGGACCAAGGGCTGAGTCAGTAGGAGAATTTGCATACTACTACATCATAAATAAATAGCAACAATAATAATAATCATTAAAATTACTTTTAATGGTGGAAAGCCAAAAGGCAGGAAACTTTGTACATTCCAGAACTTTTCTGCCTCTCATGGAACTCGGTACTGTTTAATATTTAAGGTTTGCAAGACAAACTGGCCTTTTGGAATGTAGCATAAAGCTTGAGCCAAGTCTTCTGCTACTGAGCGTGTTAACGTTCTTCACCTTGTGATGTCTATACTGAGCTGGATTTGGCCAACAACTTTAATGTGTCTCCCCAGTTGGTGAAGCCACTGGCTGACTCTGAGGCGAGGTCAAAACTGGTGTGAACAATGTGAAGGTGCTGCATAAAATCATGTTTGAAATGACCCCGCAGATTCTACATTTCCATATTTTGCAGTCACTTTTTAAAAACAGTGTCAGCAGATGGCCTCATCGACATTCTCAGATTCTTCACAATCATTTGGTTTGAATCCAAAATAATTCCAGATGGCTGCTGTAACCTCAGACTTCAAAATGAGGTTTGCGTTGTTGGTATTTGTTTGTACATTTTACAAATCCAGTCATGATATTTCCTAACTCCTAAATATTCCACAGTCAACCGTCAGCTGTATTATAAGAAAATGGAAGTGTTTGGGAATGACAGCAACTCAGCCACTAAGTGGTAGGCCACGTAAACTGACAGAGCGGGGTCAGCGGATGCTGAAGCGCATAGTGTGAAGAGGTCGCCACCTTTCTGCATAAGGGGCTTAGCCCCTTAGTTCCAGTGATAGGAACTCTGAATGCTTCAGCATACCAAGACATTTTGGACAATTCCATGCTCCCAACTTTGTGGGAACAGATTGGAGCTGGCCCCTTCCTCTTCCAACATGACTGTGCACCAGTACACAAAGCAAGGTCCATAAATGGCATGGATGGCAGGTTCTGGTGTGGATGAACTTGACTGGCCTGCACAGAGTCCTGACCTCAACCCAATAGAACACCTTTGGAGTAGGAATTGGATGTCACTTAAGCTCATACACAAGTCAAGGAAGGTGAGCGTATACTTTTTGCAATATAGTGTAGGTAGCCTATATATATATATATATATATATATATATATATATATATATATATATATATATATATATATATATATATATATAGGCGTATACTTTTGGCAATATAGTGTAGGTAGCATATATATATATATATATATATATATATACATACACACACACACACACACACACACACACACACATAATTTATATATATAGTTTTTTTTTTTATTCAGCACCATGAACAGGGCACTTCAGCATGATTCAGCAGTAAGCACACCTGAATGCAGACCTGCACTTCTGGCAACCTGTCAACTAGCACAAAAAACATGAGGAGAAAAGGTGATATGTATATAAAAAAAAATAAAAACAAAAACCAGGAACAACAACAAAAAAAAGATCCAAAACAATGCGTGTCAGCGTTAAAGCTTTGGTCCCAGGAGGAGAAGATGAAGGAGAGAGAGGGGGGATTCCTTCAGCAGAACTGCACTGACTCAGGTTTCTCTCACTACTCTGTCTGACTTTCCTGGCAGCTACGAAAGGCCTCCTACAAAACATTCTGTTCTCAGCCACACATCAGTGGTCATTCCCCATTCAGGGGCTCAGCCGTAACGTGGGGCAACGGCAGGAAGAGCCAGGACTCCGCTTCACACTACGTGTCTTAAGTGACTTACTAACACTGCAAGCACCTCCGTAGAAATGACAGATCCCTGCTAACGTGCAACAAACGTGACTGTTGTCTCAACCCCCTCATACATTTCACTCATTTGGGTCCAATGAAATTTCTGTACTGACAGACTGATCATAGAAGCAGTAGAAAACGGACACCACCGCTTTATGAATCTATGTTCTGTATCACTGCAGTTCGACACTCATGCTTGACCTGGGATCAGTAAGTTAAGACCTGTAATTGCGCATTAATCGAATTACACCCCATGGTTCTCTGTGTATTGAGACAATGACTTGCAAGTCATGTCTGGCCATCAACCCTGAGTAGCCACATAATACCCCTTCACTGTGGAGTCCCGTCCTGTGCTGTCCTCTAGTTATTATAGCTCTCTAGAGACATGCACTCATCAGGTGACCTCCATAATGGATTTGGCCTGTACTCGATGGCTACCACTGAGCAGCCTCCTGTATCCCTGTTTAATAGGAATTTAATTCTGTTATTTTGGACTGGCCTATCTGACTATTTTTATACGTTTCTTCCCAAAGCCTGGCTGAAATAGAGCTTGTCAGCAGATGAAGTGTGATCTTCATCCAGCTCTGGCTCTTCTCCCACGTCTGATTGGTGAGCTTCGGAAAGCCGCCATTCTTGGCTGCTCCTTCACTCCTCCAGTCTGGAAAACAATAACCCAGTCCATTCTCTGCAAACGTCAAGACATCCTGTACCGACCCGCTGAACCGGCTCCAGATCAGACAGCAAGCAGGTCATCATGTGACCAGCATGAAAATCCGACACTCTTTGCCATACATCATCTACTTGGCCAGATCAGAAGAATATGTGTAATTTTTCTCTCATTCCTTCTTCCCTCAGTAATCTCTAGACCACTTTACCTCCTATTGTTATGCTAATGAACCAATTCTGCTTTGATTGGGAAGATGCAATTAGGCTTGAAATAGCACAGTTCCCAGAGCTGTTCTGCAGTTTGTGAAAACATGTGTTGCAGGATTAAGGATGCTATTTTGAGGAGGAGGTGGTAAATCTGAAGCCCAACAGACTCGTCATGCACCCGTTGTCTTCAGAAGAGACAGCTCATGAGCATGACAGCATGCCCTGTGACGACTTGGTCTATGACGCCGCATACAGACTGGTATTCGCGTTAATACACACACACACACACACACACACACACACACACACACACACACACACACACACACACACACACGAGTCGAGCTGCATGACTAAAATCGTGAAGAAACATGGGGCCAGGGATCGTTTTATAGTCATGTAAACCTACACAGCTACCACGGCTATAAAATTCAAAACCAATCTGTGACATACAAGCAAACAAAATAGGGTGAAAGCATAACAGGCATGTAATTTTAAAAGCAATATGCAAATGGCCTTTATAACAAATTACACAATGTTTTTGTGTGTGCATGCGGTATGCATCCTAAGCAATCTCAGATGTTCCATATTAGTGTTCTGTGGGTGTTTTGATGATTCATGACATTTAAATGATCCAACAAATGTAAACAGCTTTGGTCAGAATAATACAGGCCAGTCTTTAACTCTGCCACATCAGGAGGTTTACCAGCGGGTTTTAATACACCACAAGGCATATTGGAAATGCAAATAATCCCCATATCATTGATCACCAGTGTGGCTCTGAAAAATCAGAGTTTTCAAATCACACATCTAAAATAAGAGGTAGATTTTCCTCTAATGAATACATTAATTGATCCAGTGTACAGGACAGACTCAAACTCTTCCTTTTGAGGAGGGAAGCGGAGGACCTTTCTGACGGACAAACTGCGGGGAGTGGTACAGCTTAGACAGGACTTTGCCTGAGAATAAAGTGGCAAGAGCATTTTCAGCCACCCAGTTAGCACTGCACTTGATTTCACAAAATGAACATAGCTTTCCTTCAGTGCATCTCATGGTTGAGCTAACAACTGTCATTGTCAAAACAAACAAACAAAGAAAAACAAAAAAAACAATCATATCATATGATGCAGATAAGCAGTGAGAAACTAAATAATCAATTTTACCCAGAAGGCATGCTAGCAATCAGTGCTGAACTGAACATATTTATTCATAAAAATACTATAACTGTCACACATGCATGGTAATGGCTAACCGGTTGCAAAAGGAAGCTCTTGTTGTCCAAAAGTCATTGAGCTCATGCAGATTTCCTACCCAGTCACTTCACTGGGTCACATGTTTAAGCACTTTGTTCTGAACATTTAGAGTTTCTCATGCAACGTCTTCTGCCAATTTGAAGAGAATTACATTTCAACAGTCATGCTGCATTGTGAACTGTTACTCGCATAGCTTCACATAGCTTGTCTCCAAATGAACAGCTAGCCTACACTTTCCTCTGGGCTCTGGAAAAACAAAGTCTCCATTGTTGTCAGCGCACCTTTGTTTTCTATTTCTACACTTCTGTGATGCCACCGTTTAGAACACCCACTCAAAAGCCTATCAGTTACAGAATAAAAGTTCTGAAAAAGCAAACAAGGAAGAAAAAGGTCACTCATCAGTATTTTTGATGTGGTATTAAGGGTTGATGGAATATACTGTTAAAAAAAGAAAACCTTTCTTTTTTTTTTTTGGAAGTGTAATAGCAGGCCAGCTTTAATAATTTTTCTAAAATCCCCCCCCCACCACCCGCCACCATGTGTTGTGGGGCTTTGCCCTGTTAAGCATGCTGCCAGCGTTCTCTCCACGGCCAGATTTACAGGCACTGCCGCATTAAGTTAAACTCATTTTGGCTTTACGAAAATATACCACTGCTACTCCAGCGAGAGCGAAGGGCATAAATATGAATCAGAAAGAAGGAGGGGGAAGATCTGAACCAGTTAGGCCTGGCTCAGCACCAGAAGTGCTGACCCACTCAGGCACAACACAGGCTTTCCGGGGCTGAGTTATGGTCACAGGTGCTCAAAATCTAAACCGCAATGGAAATACAGCTTCCTATTTAGGCCATGGGGAATTGTGGAGCACAGAAGAAGGTAACACTTCCTCCAGAGCTGACCTAGAACGGCATAAACATGCTATTCCTATCCCACACTGCTAACAGTCATCTGCTCATCTCTCTCTCCCTGTCTGTCAATCTGAAGAGGATGTTTTATGCATACTGTAATCAAGTTAATGATTAATTAGTGCTCGTAAACATGGAAAAAGAAAAGAAAAATGTAAGCGAGGTGAGATGGAAAATGCATGAGTGCCAGGAAACTGATGTGAAATCCATTAGGAGTTTCATTAAAGCTCTATTTGGGGCAACATCAGCGGTGAGGCAGCTTCCTGCAGAGATGTCTGCTCTGCCATGGGGTGCTACCCAGAGCCACTGATTTTTATACTTGTTACACTAACTTAAGTGCATTTTGAGATAGGGGGCACATCAATATTGCATAGCTCACATTTACTTTAATATCCTTAGGCCTCCCCCGGTAGAAAGGGTATGTGGGTATATATCAGTCAAATCAGGGCAAAGGAGGGGGGAATATCATAAATCATAAAATATTCCGGACCACAAGCCAAGCCAAGCACACAAGAGGACACAGGATGTTGCTGGACACGGGGACAGCATTGAGCGCTGTCTTAAAAATGACCCGGGGGTCTTTCGTTCTCTCTTGTATCCTTCTGTGCAAGTCTGATTGTGTGTGTACTGCAGAAATATTGAATGAGCAACTGTGCATCAAAGTCAAGATGCAAGAATTTGGAGAAGGAGGAGAACAAGAGAATCCATCACTCTTGGTATGCACGCACGTACGCACACGCTAGGGAGAGGTGAAGTTACATCTATGCCAAATACTGCCCTGAGCCTCTGAAGGGCAGCGTGGGTGGAGAGCGGCATATGTGCTGGTGGTGTCAGGACACAGCAGTACGTCATGTCTGTGTGTACGCGTGTGCATGTGCGTGAGCACACGCCTGGGTGAGAGGTCTTGCTTCCCCTGGCAATGTATGGTACAGGGCACAGAGTGTCTGAGTCAACAAATATCTGCTGGAAGACAGCAGCACCATTTACAACCCCCCCCCCCACACACACACACACGCACGCAAGCGGCCCTGTTCCACGACAGACGACAGCAACACATGCAAAACATTCGGCATATCAGTCACTGACGGTGATAGCATGCTTAGTCACTTTAACTTGTGCCTTCGCATTTGTAAACAGGTTGGGGAGAGACACAGACATCCGCCCCTCTGAGTCATGTGGACACGTGGCTGCAAATCTGGGACTGAGGAATCAGGAGCTTTTTGCATATGTCTGAGCCCAATCTGCAAAAAGGGATATATCTCTAAAACTAAAACACCTCTTCCCTGTAAGGATAGTACGATAAAGGTTGAGGTACAAAATCCTGGCTTTGTTCCTCTAGATATAGTGAAGCTGCTCTTTGATTCTGAAGTAAGAGATCAAAGCCATCATCCTATACAAGGGGCTTACCTACTGGAAAGGGTAACAATCAGGACTGAGCAAGCAAAGTTTACCTTAGACATTATTGTTTTATTCCACTTGTGTTTATGTGGGTGTATTTTCTTGCTTTTATCTTTTTGACTGATATTGGCTGCATGTATATTTCTAGGCGTCAGACCAGTTTTATACTAGCATGTGTAAAAAAAATACATTAAAGCCACTACCACGCTGGTCAGTCGGAGTATATTTTTAATCGGTCATTTTTGCACCCATCGAGTGAAACCCGCAGTTATTTTATTTATAAATAAGGATAAATAAGGGATCTTTGAAATAGTCTATACAGAACAATAGCGAAAATGCTACTGAGCTAGCTAAATTAACCAAAGGATTCTCGTATTATGTAGCTAGTGCTCCTCGTTCAGATCAGTGACAGTGTATTCAAATTCAAGGCTCAGATTGAGATGAAATGTACGAGTAAAGCATGAAAGCGGCTCACGCGTTTAGAACTGTAACCATGACAACGGACTGATAAATTGCTAGCTTTGGCTCAGCCAAGTAGCTAACGGCTAGCTAGCGCCGTTGTCTGCTGAAAATGCTTAGTTTGTCCGTTACATCAATAAAAAGCGCTCTATGCAGTGTTTGTTTGTAGCTCAAAAAGCACTACGTGTGGCAATATCACAAGATAGCTCATTTGTGGGCATTCATGTGGGCATTTTTCTCCCATGGTTTAAGTGGTATGCTTTAAGTGGTATATGCTACGCTACGTGTTGCACCATGATCAGCATTCGGCTATAACCTAGGGTGGCTTCTGATTCAGAATCAGCTGTTGTCGGCATAATTACAAATTTTGCTGAGTGCGCCAATCAAAGAGGAGGAACTTTCAATAACCCAAGGCTAATTTCATCACCTTTCAAGACCTTAAATATTTGGCAAATTAAGCATTTCCAGAGGCGTGTGTAGCTCACATATGAAAAAGCTTTGTCATCATTTATAGATTAAAGGTCTTCTAACATTAGAGTGAACAATTATCTCTACCCAGTTACCTGCCACTGTACTCTGCAACAAACTGAAATTTTACAGCTTCATCAAGGGCACCTAGATCAAAATGCGGGTGAGAATGGAAAAGCCCTTAGCCGACATGTTCCCCTGATTGGGCTGGTTAAAAAGGACAAAAAGGCTGACAGAAAGCCACCATCCCTGGGGATGAGGCCCCAGTACTGAACGGAATTATGGGAACAAAGCACGGGACAGCAGGGTATCAGTGGACAGGTGGGAGCTCACCAGATGCTCATCAATATTCTTCTAGTGAGACATGCTAGGCCCCTTCAGAGGACGGAGGGATTCAGTGGGGGGGGATAAAAATACTACATTTTATCAGCATTGTCAGTGCGTTGGTGTTTTGCAGGTATGACTGGTACCTGTCTCCGGATGATTTCCAAGTTGTCACGTGCTTTTTGCAGCAGCTGTTCCACGGCTTTCGGCTCCTCCACACTCCGGTTCTCCCTGAATGCGTCTCGCACTCTGCGCAGGGCATACGTCCTGGGGAGAGGGAGGAGACACACAGGACGGTCATCAGCACTCAAGCCCATGACAGAGACAGACGGAGACTTCTCCCAAACCCGCTAACATGACCAACAGTTTAGGGAAGCTTTCACGGACCAGTGAACACTACTCATTTGCATAACACTGTTATGCCCCTGCTAGCTTTTAGTCAACATCGCTGAGTGCTTTCTTCTTTTTGCTTGAAGTATTCTTTCAAGAGTTAGAAGTTCAAGAAACTGCTGAATAACAGTTTGTGAGAATGACGCAGCTGGGCATTTCATTTTCCAGTGCTGATGACATAACCCGTTCTCCCCAGCTTGCGGCTGAAACGGCTACACAGACAGTAGGATGTGCTCTCCCCAGGCTAGGGGATGGCGCGGCCTCGGCTGTGGGGGGAAAGCATCAGCAGGGTCCTCCAGGCACGTGCCATGAGCAGCGTCCTGCCCATGCATGCCGTCGGGACCCCTGGGTCACACATGCAAACAGTAAGGGTGTGGTTAGGAGGATAGAAGGTACTGGCACCTTTCTTTCCTTCTTAAGAGTGAGAGAGAGCAACAGAAAAGTCTCTCTCTCCCTATCTATCATTTTCATCTGGCTGCACACAGTATGGGATGGGCAGGAGCCTTGATTGCCAAGATCAAAGTAGCTGCCTGGCAACCGCAGAAATGCATCCATCCAGCCACAAGCGAGTCCAGCGTACCTCGAGGCCTCCTGTCCCCACAGTGAACGGAGGGAAAAGGGAAATGGAGGAGGTGGAGAGACAGGGCGGGACAGAGACGGGGAAGGAGATGCTTAGACAGACTGGAAGGAGAGGCAGTACCCGAGCCGACAAACACAGGCACGCTCACACACGCCTGTGCACAGGCACGCTCATACACGCCTGCAAGTCTGTGCACAGGCACGCTCACACATGCCTGCAAGTCTGTGCACAGGCACGCTCACACACGCCTGCAAGTCTGTGCACAGGCACGCTCACACACGCCTGCAAGTCTGTGCACAGGCACGCTCACACACGCCTGCAAGTCTGTGCACAGGCACGCTCACACACGCCTGCACGCCTGTGTACAGGCACGCTCACACATGCCTGCAGACACAGACACACAGACGGCATGCAAATCCAAAAAAAAAAAATCGACAGATGACAGATGCAAAACTGATTTGAGGAGGGAAAAAAGAGCAGTGTTTGGATGAAGAGTGAGTCATGCTCAGGATGCTCAGACTACGCAGGCTAAAATAAGCCAGCTGCTCTGAAAGCAGGCGTCACATCCATTTGTAAGGTTATAGGTTCATCCAGTGTAACCTCTAATGTGGGACATGTCTGTATCACAGCCAACGACAGAATGAGGAGCAGACTATGAAAGTATAGGCTAAATCCGCCATATCAACTTGTATGAAGCATTTCAAAATAGAGGCATCACTGAAAACATTTCAGTGAGATATGTAAGCACAGTACTGTTCAAGAGAGAATAAACCTCTCATGCTACCAGATAGCTTTTAAATATTTTCATGCATGAAACACATGAAGTTGCTAACTGGCATGTGCACGTCCCTTGTCCTTCAGTGGCACAGACGATGTGATAAACAGTGCTGGTGCTCATGAGAAAATCACACATTTGGTTGCTGTCACCAGCGTAGGAATTTCTGATTCATCGCATCTAGTTTTGAGTATTGTCCTTCCTCAGAGCAACGTTCCAGTTAGTCAGGCAGCTAAACAGTCTGGCATTAGGAGATGCGACATGTGAGTAAGCAGATACGTAAGCTTTCAAAGGACACAGGAAGGGATTTTTTTCCTCACGTCTCCAGATTAGATGAATTATGCCCAGCAATGAGTGGTTTAGGCAAATCTGGTATTTCGGCGAACAGTGGACAGCTGAGGGGAAAAAGACGGGACCAAGTACACATATGGGATTAACTGGCATAACAACAATTGAGGCCTTATGATATTGGCTCATTTCAAACTGTTACTCTGCTGTGGCCAACAGTTAGCGTAGCGTCACCCTCGGGCGATTACACACTCGATTCATTTGCTTCACTCACAGGGCAGCGGCACTGAAGAACATGAATAATTGCGAGGGCCACCAGGACCTCACAGTAACAATGTCTTTCATAGCTCAATAAAGTGATAGCAATTAAAGCTCCTTAATATTTAACACCACCTTCAGTTCGAAACACCTGCTGCATGTTTTATTAATGGTGCGTCACTCCTCCAAACTGGGTTTCATCTGGAAAAAGCGCTGAGTTTGGTCAAACATGCAGCAGTAGATGTCAACTTAGGGGCATAGCGTAGAGGAGGAGTGTAGGAGAGTAGACTAGACAGTGGAGAGGAGACTGCGGAGAGGAGACTGTGGAGTGGAGAGGAGAGGAGGAGAGGAGACTGTAGAGAGGAGACTGGAGAGGAGAGGGGAGGAGAGGAGAGGGGAGGAGATGGAGGGGAGGAGAGTGTGCAGAGTAGGAGCCTGTCTGGCTGCAGAGCCTGAGGTCACTGCGTGCACGTCTGGCTTAGAGATCAGTGCTGTTCTCTGTTAAACAGGAGGACAAAGACTGAACCGCATGCCCAGAGTGAAGCAAAGGCCAAAGACATTAAGACTTGGACTAGACCACATGCCATGATGAGACAAGAAACCTGGAGGCAACTTGCACACAAAAAAGGACTTAAGTTGATTAAGAGTAATTAAGGGCAATTAAGATCATGCTAAATGAAAATAACTGGTAGGCTGACTAATGGAGGGTAACAAATTAAGTAGTGACAAGTCTCAAATGGGGAAGTACATCTTGCCCCCAAGTCACGGTGCCCTTTATACTTGTTATCCCTGTGGCCCAACCTTGTCTAAATGTAACAGTTAATGAATTGGTATCAGATATCAAAGTAATCAATTTGCAGCTGTGGTTTGCAATATATTACCTCTAAGTTTGCATCACAGCCAGTCAGATTTGAAAGTTATATTGTGAATTATGGCTGCTAAATACACTAGCTGTGAATGCAAAGGGAAGCAGCCAGGGAGATGGACTGCTTTTGGCAGCCTGTCATGCTTCTGAAGCAATCAAACAAAAATGGTCTTGCCTTGGAATAGGCGATTTTCAGAGGAGGACTGGGAGGTTGGGGTTTGGGAGGGTGAGCACTGTGTGTGATGTGTGGAGTGCTCCCTGATCACTTATTTATTTGAGGCTTTTAAAGATTTAATTCCTGCCAGCTTTCTGACTAAGGCTGAGTGTACACAAGTCATCGCAAAGTGTGCTAACGTCGAGCTGGAGTAGAGAACCACTGGGGAGAGTTCGGTTTAATGGGGAGGTGCTTTTGCGTAAGAGCTGTCCTACTTCTGTTGCTCCTAAGATTCTGCAGCATAGTCACCATCAATAAAGCCCCCCACCTCCCATAATACACAGTCTCTTCTGTTGCCTTCTCAGTGCTCTGGCTACAGACAAATCATTTTCTTAAGCAGAAACAACCACCCCTCCCCCACTCCTATCAGTTTCTCCATAGCTCCATGTGCTCACTCTATACCTGCCGTTTCCTCTGGTTGCTTTTTATTTATTCTCTCATTGCATTACACATCTCCACCTATATCCCCATCACATGGATTTTATGCTAGCACGGCTTTCTCTTACTTGTTTGAAGCACCTAGCCTTCTTCAGAAAGCTAAACAATTCAGATCACATACGCTCTCAGATCTTGCTTGGGGCTCTAACCACAAAGCTAAACAGCCCATTTGAAGGTATATTACAATCCGCAATGGCTTCACAAAATCCTAGCCATTTCCACCTAGTGGAGCAAAATGCTTTTTTGGACTCTGAATAATTTAACAGATTATACTGTTCAATGAATCAGCTCTGAGAGCATAGAGTGCAGTCATCCAAGAAGAGAACAGGTCTGAATGTTGTGGAGTACAGTAAACAATGAGATTTTGGCAGGCAATGTTAAAATAAGGAGATTCATGAAAACTAAGGGTTGAAAACACAGTGGTCCTTTAAATGCTATGATGGGATTATATTAAAATTGATTAGTATATTTCTATTAATTCACTGTTTAGTTAATAAATATGTATTCTTGAGGCCCAAATTAGAATGTTAAGCTCATTTGAAACCACTTGTCTTATATGCAACATATTAACAATATACTACATGTCATGAGAAGACTGCAGAGGGTACTCTTAAATTGACATCCAACTGTGCATTAAGGAAATAACATATTTTATTAATTGCACAATTTTGTTTTTGCTGAAGGGGTTGCATTATTGGTATAACTTGCGATCTTCAGCATGTGTGTGGTTCAGATATCTCCATCTCTTTGTTATATATTGTCCTGTGAGACTGCGTGTCATTTAAAAACTACAGAAGTGGTGAGATAAATATGCTCCTGAATCTACTTATACATTCTTTGTTCAAATTTGCAAGCATTTTTGTGTGGATGATCTCTAAACTGTTTAATCTATCTTGAGGTCACTGGTACTTATTTATCTCTGCTACATGATCTGAATATAATAGATTATAAAAATTAGATAACATTACAACGTGTTGGTCATTTTTTTTATTATCTTTACCTGTGGTTTGTTGTCATTGAACCACTGTTGATTGGATGTTATTAGGTGACGCACCAATCACGTCTAAGCAGAAACACTTATTAGTGCTGTATCGGACGTAGCACTGTTTTTACACATAGGCCTACCTACCACTTTAACCACAGCGAATCGATATCGCATAGTTAGAAGCTGACCACTATTGAAATACAGTCATGACAGCAGATGTGCTGTGGGTTCTAACTTCAGCTGTACTAAAAAAAAACTGGCAGACAACGACGTTATCCCTTTCGTGAAAAATAACTCCACAGCAACACTTCCAAGCTAATGTTCGAACGCCTTCTAGTTTTCTCCTTTCGCGATTTTCGTGTGAAGATGAGCTATCTATGTGATCTACGGTGACTGGAGGGTTTAAAGCCCGTGTAAACGAGCGAGCTAGCTCAGCCACCAGCTGCTACTGTCAGCACTTACGCACATTTAACGCTTAGACGGTAAAAACACAATAATACCGATCGTATACAGAACGACACTGGTATGGTTACCTGTAATTATAGGAAGGGAAATTCTTGCTCTCCTTTAAAAGCATTCGATACAGTGATAACACCTGCGCTTTGCTGGTCGCAGCCATCTTCTCACAAATGTTCAAATCAGGACCCTGGAATGTGTCCTAAAAGCGTGCCTGACAAAAATGTGCCGGTTTTATTACTATATATTGCTTCTTGTATTAGGAATCTATGGTACGTTTACAATTCATGGTAGATACATGTAGAAAATAATTATAACAACACATAATACATAATTTAGATTGGAAGAAAACATTTTCTTTAGTATTGATCTGGCAACTGGGTAGATCTCTCAAAAACATAACGTTTAACACTGGAAGAGGTGAGTGTGTAAGTTTCAGATCTAGTGTTCAGTCTTTTTTCCTACTTTATTCATCCGGAATATAGGTGTCACTTCAAAACGCTGTGACCATTACCTTTTGTGTACAGTGGTCAATGATATGTATGTTTCTCCACGCACTGTGCAAACTGACAAGTTCACTGTGGACTGTGAGATAGCCGGCTAGCTAGCCAGCTAACTAAGAGACTCTGCACATTATTGAATATAATTACTAAAATTTCGTTTCTTCCAAGCAAGCATAGTTAACACTAGGTGACATTCTTCTAAATTGTTTTATGGTCATTATGTAGTTAGATAACACGAAGGCACTGTGGAAATTAAGTAAATAAATAGTTTATAGTAGTAATGAATTGCCACGTTTTGAAATTAAAGACATGGCGATGACCTTTCTCTTAGTTTAGTGTAAATGCAGTGATCTGGTATAGACTGTATCTCACAATGTTAAGTAGACACTAGGTGCAGTCCAAATCCCCCCTAATTCCTGAGAGTGCTGTGGATGCATCATTTGTGACACAAAATGTCTTTAGGTGTTAGGGAAAATTATGGTATGGTACTGTAGAGTCAGTTATTTATATTTTATAGGTGACAGGGGTTATTTTCAGAATTTTCTATATAGCTAGCTAGAGTTTAAAGTAAAATAATTGGCGATATTCTGTTGATATTGATTTTGCCATGGTAATGTGATTTTATCGTTTACATTTTCCTCTCAAATCTTCTAATTTAACTTCAATAATAGTATTGTACTCTAGCCAGTGTGTGACTTAGTAAAATGGCCTCTCATATTGGGAGTAGACATTGACAGTGTTTTATTATGACCGACACCCTACCTTCAGTTAGCTTTGCGAGCTGACAAATGCTAGGCACACTTCTTTGTTGTTATGCAATCATGAATGGATTTTTCTAGAGGCATTTGCCTGTAGTATACATATATATTCCTCATAGCCTCTTACCTGTTGTAGAGAAACTTTGTTCACAACATCGATGTTATGAGTGCTGTCTGTGAATTTCAATGAAAGTCTCCCCATGCCAACCATCTTCATGAAAGTTTTTTTTTCTTTTTCTTGACAAATTTCTCCCCCCTTCCTCCCATCTCCCTCTCCCCCTCCATCTCTTTCCCACCCTCCATCTCCCCCTCCTCTCCCTCCCTCTTCTTTGCAAAGAATAAATTGTGGTGGGACTGCAGTGATCGATGTTTTGTTCATGATACATGATTGAGACGTTGTGCTCAGCACTGTGGGGGGAAATGTGCTTGGAGGGAGTGGTGGATTTAAAGTGTGCGTGTTTGACAGTGCTGGCTGGAGAAAGGTCACAGACACGTTCTGTTTGCAGATGTCCTCAGTCTGAGTGGGAAGGTCAAGAGCAGCGGTGGGTCAGTGCAGTGAGCTGTGAAAGAGGTCAATTGATCCAATTGATTCCACATTCAGGGGCCCAATTAACGAGCGATGAAAACCCGAGTTAAGATGTCAGACGGTTGGGAAAAATAGTCTTGCTAAATGGTGATTGATAATGCCGCATGGAGATCGTTTGTTTGTCAGGGTAGGTGTTTCTCTCTCTCCTTCATGTCTCTGTCTCTTTTCATGGTTGTAAATCTTTCAGACCATCAACACATTTTGTACAGAGTGGAATAAAAAGGCAAATCTTAGTGGGACAGGTCACGACAAGCTAGCAAAAGAATATAAAGAAACAATAATGTAAATATATGCGGCAGCATGCACAGAGATTGAAAACTAGGTTCAGAACAACCGTGGTGTAGTCAGATGTCAGGGTTTGTCGCTGGCTAAAAATGTAGCCTAGTTTGACTGACGGGGGAAAAAACCCATACAGACCAAGCACATTAAAAATAGCTGACACCGTTTTTTTGCATCTTGTGCAGGTTGATGGTAATTAGGCTCTATGGGGAATTCCTTTGCTGATGTTACCGTTCATTAACTTCAGTGTGTGCTCTTTTTTTCTACATAAGTATTACTAAGTTTAGTTTACTATGCACGCCTTTTATTGTCAGCTTCACACATGGCATATGAAGCTCTTCAAAATAGACATCCTTATTTGGTATCGTGGTCCTTCTTCCATTGTGCCTGTGCATGAGTTATTGGAGGAGGAGCACTGAGGGATGGCATTTGTGTGAGGTTTATTGCTAAAGTAGAGCTGTCCACTCTGCTTCATCTCCTCCACAACACAATTACCTGGAGCGGAAGTGCAGAGGCGAGCCAATATGCAGTTCGTTTTACATTGCAACACTCGCTAGGGAGAGTCTGTTTCCTTTTAGAGCTGTCATGATACAAGAATTTTGACTTCAGTACCGATGCCATGTATCACAATTCTGAATACCATAAAGATAATTTGGCATAAAACGCAACAAAATATAATAAGTCCTTCCATTGTTTGAATTTAAAATGTTTATTGAACACAGAAAACAATGCATTGCAAAATCTTTATTAAAATGAAACTGTTAAATAAAGCAAGTTATATTTGTAACTTATAAAGTCATTGCTTCAGACCTCTTTCTTCTTCTGAAATTACATTAGGGAGTTTCTTTGCCTGTTTAAGGTTCTTACTTAGGAACTGCATCTGTGTGATCTGTCCAATTGTCTGACTGGTATGTTTAGTCTTTGGGCTTGTTTGCAGTCTTTGTGTCTGTCTAGCACATATGCAATGACGTAGCCTGGCTAGCGTAGCCTAGCTTTCTATGTACCTTACTGTCTTTTCGCTGCATGAGCCATCTGGCTTGTGTGTGTAGCCCATCCAAGACAAATTGGCATTTACAACTTGATTCTCTTATTGAGAGTAGTGAGAGTAGTAGCATCACATTTTACATTAATCGAAACCATGTTGTTTGCCATGTTGTATTTTTGAAACCACACTGAAAGTTTGTGCCACTCTCATTTCTGTCACTACTTCTTCTTCCGACCTAGATCTTATTATTATTATTATTATTATTATTATTATTATTATTTTGGCCAAAACCCAAGAAATTTGACAGATGCAATACAGCCAATCACAAGCCTAAGACTAATGAGCACTTGTGTTGCCACTGCCCTGCTGACTGAACCAACCACTGCAGATGTCTGAGAGTTTCACAGTTTCCACTACTGACTAAGGCATGCACTGAAAGGGGGTGTCACTGACAGCAGGGGAGGCCAAGATCTTAGGAGGATGGGAGCAAGTGGGTAGGGGAGAGGAGGAGTAGTTAAGGATCAGAGCCCCTCCTTGATTTCCAATGCAGTTCTTATTAAGAGCAGGCATGGATTGTCTCCTGGTTATTGATGCATTAGACCCCAAAATAAGATGCCGCAGTCTTGACATCTTGACATCTTGCCATCATGCTCTGTTTCAAACTTTCAGACAGCTTCACTGAAAGCCACAGGATTTGTTAATGGTGTTTTGACATTCAGTTACAGCATTTAAATTTTTTTTCATAATGCACTGTTTGATGGTTTTCACTTTCAGAGCAATGTGACCTCAAACATTTCTTTCAGCATTTTAGAAAATTCAGCAGCCACTTTGTTGTGCTGAGGTGCGTGACCACAGCTTTAAGCTGCCTCAGGCACACATGTCTGAGTAATTCCCCAAACTTCAATTCTCCTACGCCCTCTCGTCTCCTATGAAAGGGGGATCGGCTGTTCATTCCACTGCTGTGTGGAAGACTCTGGTCCAAGCCCACTTATCTCTGTCTCATGTGCAGGAGGCAGGAAGAACTAAAGCTGGGCACTGGGCTGGGGTCAGATCCACAACATGGCTCCTATCTTTGGCTCCTTCCTACATTGGGGCACTCCTCTGTCTTAAGCTGATACCTCCCTTTGTCTTCCCATCGAACATTGTATTTATTACTACATGTTGCTGATTTGCTGTGTGCTGCTTAGGTAATGTACTCGGAAGGAAATCAAGTGAAGAAGGGTAGAAGTGTTCAGAATGTTGCTCTGTGATAATCCAGGCCTCTGAAAGCTCTGTGGAGGAGCAGAAAGTGCTGGTAGACTGGCAAGGCGCCGTCAATCTGTCTCCATTAGTGTCATCTTCAAACATGGCAGCGCGGCTGTGTTGGTCGCTCGTTGAGTGGCGGGTTTTTGTGCGACGGTGTCGGCAGTATCAGAAGCACTCTCCAGGTATGTTTCGCTGCCTGCCCACAAGCTGCAGGAACCGTGCGACAGGCTGTGTAGGCATAGCCGTGCTATGGTGAGAGCACGACCCAGCGCCACAGCCCAGCAATGACCAGCACATGGGAACCAGGGACTTGACAAACAAATCAAAGACAATAATGGCAATAAGAACTGCTAATTAGAATTGCCATTAAAACCGTGCATGCTGTGCCCAATTAAGGCTGGAGGGTATCGGGGTTTCTGAGGCAAGGACCTGCGGACCAAAGAAAGAAAGAGGAAACACTAATGAGGAGGAGACAAAGATCGCTTCCGTCAGGCAACTTAACCAGTACAGCATATGTTAAAAACATCACTTCAGGCGGAATGTCTTAAAAGCAGGCCAGCTATAAGTGTCTTGTTCCCTGTAATAAGAGAAGATCCTCCAATTATATGCTCATCAGAAATCTTCTGAATCAATGGTAGACCGTGTAAATGAATACCTGCTTGAGGAGCTTTTATGTTTAGCTATGTTTTTTGTTGTCCAGCGGGTAAACATCTGTGGTACATTTCTAGTACTTTCCATCAGAGGGTTTTATAGCTGGGCCACCTTCATAAGTTGCTTTGTTCTGCTCTACGGGGAGACTTCAGCCTTGGTCCAAGTGACTAATTGTGTAGCCAAGAAACTTAATCACATTTTTGCTGTTGGTTTAGCAAGATGTATGTAATTATATTAGCCAGCTTTGGTAATGGCCTTGTGTTGGAGTTGTACCATTTGTTTGGCTGTCGCGGAGACAAATTAGCTGGTGTGATAATTGTTAGAAATTGCTGGAGATGCCCTGCAGTATAGAGAAGGATCAAATTGCTCAGCCCTTCATAGGTGGAACTTCACCTGCCCTTGTCTCAGTTCAGAACATTCATTGTTATAAGACTAGTTAGTGTAAATAATGCACACAATTTGCAGCACCGGTTGGAGTACAGCCTAGTATTTGTCAGAACTTTTTTTGCTAAGAGCCTTTGCAGCAGCCTTAATAAATGCGTATACACATTTGTGTCTCTACTTCTACTAGGATATTTGCCAGAAAACACATCCACACCATCACAGTTTCTTCCACATTATAACACGGATGCCGTCCTGTCCATATGTGAAGGTGGTTGATCGCTAATAAATTGAGTGGATGCTAGCGCGGTAGTGTGTCTGTGGAGAGTGCTCAGTTCCAGGCTTACGAAGGCTTCTGCCTCTGCAGGGTTCTCCCATCTGCTCGCTAAAGCTCTTCCTGGTCCTGCTGGGCCCTCTGCATCAGGCCACGCCCCCAGCACCGGCGCCACTGTGCCAGCTCTCGCTTTCTCATGGAACGTGGGAAATGCCCCCTGCCAGCCCTCCATTCACTTCCTCCTGCCCCCGGTGCCCTCGCTGAACTGCTATGGCATAAGCCTGGCACTGTGGGTGGAGCAGGGTGCGGTTTACATAAGCCTGATCATCATTCATACTGATGCAGTCCAGCACTGAAATGAAAAAAAGGCCCTATAGTATTTGGGGAAATATTCTTCAGGAATTATTCACTATGTATATATAATGCCTCTGTCACCCCTCCAGTGTGTGGTAATATCTTTTTTTTTTCCTCACACGTGGGGTTTGTACTGACGGTGATTGATGGTGCGGTACGGTATTTCCGATGTTCCTAAGATAGCGCTCTTTCGGACTGGGATTATCATTCCTGATAACTCCTCCATTTTAGGGATCACTGTCCCAAGTGGCACTAGCACCACTGGGAGGTACTTCACCTTCCACATTCTCTATAATGTATATTCCTTTATTTTCCTTCATTTGGAGGTTTCCAACACTTTTGACTTCTATATGTATGACCACTGTTGCTGATGTGTGGT
Organism: Brachyhypopomus occidentalis; assembly: GCA_020368025.1. Lineage (NCBI taxonomy): Eukaryota > Metazoa > Chordata > Actinopteri > Gymnotiformes > Hypopomidae > Brachyhypopomus > Brachyhypopomus occidentalis. The sequence continues at coordinate 978,916 of JAGXOD010000055.1, forward strand.
TGGTTCACTACTTGTTTATCTGTCTGGATCTGGAGGTCCCGCAGGATCTTAGCATTATAGTTCTCCACCACTCGCAGTAGTTCACCTTGCTACCTTGCTCATATGAGCTCTGAAAGGCTGTGCTCGCGTGTGTGTAAAAATATATACACTATATGTTACACAATGTTTATATGTTGTTTTAGCAATGGCATAATGATCATTTTGAATTATTTAAGCATTAGATCCAGAAGAAATCTGGGAAGTACTGAAAGCAGTCTGGTATAATATACAGGAAGATGACTTCAGAAAACATGAGGAGACTCCCCAAAAGAGTTCAGGATGTGCTTAGTGCCAAGGGAGATCAAACTGAATGCCAACCTTTGCCTGACCTTTGACCTTCTGTTTGTAAACTCACCGGCCACTTTATTAGGTACACCTGTCCATCTGCTCATTAACCACATGACAGCAACTCAATGCATTTAGGCATGGCCAAGACGATCTGCTGCAGTTCAAACCGAGCATCAGAATGGGGAAGAAAGGTGATTTAAGTGAGTTTGAACGTGACATGGTTGTTGGTGCCAGACGGGCTGGTCTGATTCTGATTTCAGAAACTGCTGATCTACTGGGATTTTCACGCACAACCATCTCTAGGGTTTACGGAGAATGGTCAGAAAAAGAGAAAATATCCAGTGAGCGGCAGATCTGTTGGAGCAAATGCCTTGTTGATACCAGAAGAACGGGAGATTCGCATAATGGCTGTGCAGACGTCAAATCTGCAGCAACTGCGTGATGCTATCATGTCAATATGGACCAGACTCTCTGAGGAATGTTTCCAGTACCTTGTTGAATCTATGCCACGAAGGATTAAGGCAGTTCTGAAGGCAAAAGGGTGTCCAACCCGGTACTAGCAAGGTGTACCTAATAAAGTGGCCGGTGAGTGTATGCTACTAGTCAGAGAAATAATATTACCATTGGTAAAACAACAAATCTAATAGTGGCCAATGACATTTGCGCAGTCTAGAGCTTAATCCTTGCAGACACGTATTTTGCCTGGACTGTAGCACCTGTGTTTTGTTTTACTGAAGAACAGCCAATACAGGCCTGTTTGCATCCGATCCTCATAATAGCCTTTTGCTTGGACTAATTAACCGGGCTGCATGTTAATCAACTGATTTGTCTGTTGTCATCAATGTTTCTGTCTGATTATTTTGTGCTATGGTCCATTAAGACCAGTCACACACAATCTTTATTCTCTTGGTTGTTTTGCATGGTTGCACTGGAGAGCTATTATGAAATGGCCAAATGTCATTACGCAGGATAGTGAGGCAGTAAGCAATGACACAGTTCTTACTGTCTTGTTTCTGTGATGCAGCACATTGCATTTGAAATGCAGAATCTCAGCTCTAGTCAAATGGTGTATACATCTGTGGGGAGAGTCATACTGGAATCACACCCCTTATTAAACACAGACCCACCATTTCAGGGCGAAAAGAAGTAATTTGCTCAAATTAGCATAATCATAGGAAAAACTATCCTGTTTAATGAGGCCAGTTTTAGTTCCTGCTTGTTTCAGAGGTCTTTGGCCTTCGGTGTTCAATAAATTAAACATGTGGTTACTGGGTTGCAGGTCAGGTGTGTGATGCAGCCGGTCAAAAACACTGACCACCCCCGTAGTTGCCCGAGTGGTGTGTTTTGGGTTGTGGTCCTGCTGTAGTCTCACAATTCTGAGACGTTTGGTTTGATCTGAGCACTTAATTTGCTTCTTTGTACTTTAGAATTCGTCCTGCTGCTGTCATGGCGACCACATCAGTAAAGACAAGTGAGGTGGTTTCCCTGGAGGAGTTCTGGTTCATGCCAGCACGTTTCACAGATGAGGTGCTGTAGATTGGATCATGAGCCAGTTTCTTGATTTCCCCACACTTTCTCCATTACGTCTCTCTGGTACAAGCTAATCTACATCTCCTCAGTTCATTAGAGTTCGTGCCAGAACTACAGGCTTATCCTTTAAGTTTCCTCTGGCTTTTTTTGTTTTGAATGCTGCTACCTTGGTAACCATTTAAGGTATTGGTTTGATTGAAGGTGTTCTTCGGTTCTTTACTCCTGTGGTCTACCTGATGGTTTGCTTTTGCTGTAATTAGTAGTGCATTGTTGCTTGTTAAAACTGTAAACAATGTTGAAAATGTTGGTTATGTGTCACTGACTTAATGATTTTTCAGCTTCACTGTTGCTTGCCTCTTTGTTTTCTCTGTGGTCATATCTAGAACCAACTTTGTACCCACTGCTAGCATTCTTGTACGTAACTTATGCAAAAACATGCAACATCAAACAGCCTTAGCCAATTAGGATCCCCTGAAATAAAGGGACTGTGTGTCAAAGAACAGTGATTCATACATATAGATCACCTAAAAGAGATTTAAATAATTAATCATTTGTATTAAAGCAGAGATCCTTTAACTTCAAAGGCCTATTTTCTTTCAAATGCTGTATCCAAAACAGCGAAGATTGTCACTTGTATTTACTTATGTTCTGCACTGTACAGTACTGGTTTTATTGGGCCAATTTAGTGGCAGACACTGTCTGTTTGTTGATGGTAGTGGCAAGTGACGGTCATTATCAGTGTACACAGTTAGGATTTGGAATTATTTATTAGCAAAATGTATGTTTATATGGTGATTATTATTATTATGTGACTTGTTTCAGGAAAAAAGCACAATGTTGTTGTTACTGTTTCTAATAGGGATTAATTCAGGGAGTTTGTAAACCTTTAGCAATACATCAGTGCTATAAAAGTGCTCTTTTTCTCAGAGAAATACCATTTAATTAAAAAGAACAAGTTCAACTTTTTATGCCCTTGTGTAGTTTGAAAGACACACGGGGTCATGCACAAGGTCGATAAGCTAAGGGATCGGTCTGCTAACAGACACACTTGCTTTTATGAAAACTGTGAGGGTTTGGTGGAAGTGAATTCTCTCAGTGTAATATTCTTTGTAATGTTCTAGTCTTAAATAAGGGTAATCGGAGAAGTGTTTCAAACTCTGACCCTGGACTGTGCGCCTCGAGGAGGGCTTCAGACTTTGTCTGTTATTAAAAAGTCATGAAGGTGCGCCAGACCTTGAATTTACGTCTTGTGGATTTGTGAAGGGACGGGACCAAGCAGGACGAGATGCTTCATTATAAATGAAGGATGCGTTCCTGACTCACCTGGTCATGGCACAGGTAGCAGAAGCAGAAGGGATAGTTGTGCTCCAACTATCGGGGATCACACTTCTCAGCCTCCCCGGTAAGGTCTATGCAGGGGTTCTGGAGAAGAGAGTCCATGATGAATCTCAATTACAAGAAGAACAATGCAGGTTCCATCCTGGTCTTTGAACACTGGACCAACTTTTTACCCTTGCGAGGGTCTAGAGGGTGCATGGGAGTTTGCTCAACCAGTCCACATGTGCTTTGTGGATTTGGAAAGGGCTTACCGTGTCCCTGGGGGATTCCTCTGGGGGTGCTCCGGGGAGTATAGGGTGCGGGGCCCGTTTTACGGGCTATCCAGTCCCTGTACAAACGGACAGGAGTTTGGCCTCATGGCCGGCAGTAAGTCAGACTGGTTTCCGGTGGGAGTTGGACTCCGCCAAGGCTGCCCTTTGTCACCGGTTCTGTTCATAACTTTTATGGACGGAATTTCTCGGCGTAGCCAAGTTGCGGAGGGGGTTCGGTTTGGTGGCCTCAGGATTCCACGCCTTCTCTTTGCAGATGATGTGGTCCTGTTGGCATCATCAGGCCGAGACCTACAGCTCTCGCTGGATCAGTTTGCAGCCGAGTGCGAGACGGCCGGGATGAGAATCAGCACCTCTAAAACTGAGACCATGTTACTCAGTCGGACAAGGGTGGAGTGCCCTTTCTAACAGAGTCCTTGCCTCAAGTGGAGGAGTTTAAGTTCTCGGGTTCTTGTTCACGAGTGAGGAAGGATGGAACGAGAGATTGACAGGTTATGGTTTGCGGCTGCAGTAAACTGTCCCATCTGAAAAAGCTGAGCCAAAATATTTGGTCATCCGAATATAAAGCTTTGGGTAGTGACCAAAGAATGATGCGAATACAAGCGGTGTCTGGGTTTCGGACACAGTCATCCGGGAGGGGCTCGGAGTAGAGTCGCTGCTCCTCCACGTAGAGAGGAGCCAGTTGAGGTGGTTCGGGCATCTGGTTCGGATGCCACCTGGGCGCCTGCCTAGGGAGGCACTCTGGGCATGTCCAACTGGGGGAAGACCCAGGACACGCTTTATATCTCTCGGCTGTCCTTTTGGATCCCCCAGAAGAGCTGGAAGAGGTGGCTGGGGAGAGGGAAACCTGGGCCTCTTTGCTTAGGCTACTGCCCCCGCGACCCAGACCCGGATAAGCGGAAGAAAATGGATGGATGGATGAATGTAAGGGAAGCCAATCATTTTTATCTTTTGGATAATAATATCCTTGTGTCTCCATGTAGGTCAAATTCTTTTTTCCTTAACCAGAATTCCATTCTTTTTCCTGACAAACAAACAAATCAGACAGAGCAGAAATATCAACCCAGCTGGCTTAGTTCATGAAGTTCTGTGCACACATTGTAGTTACACTGTGCCATTGTGCATATTGGACAATAAATTACCATGTTTTGACATTTTTTACATTCATTTCATTTGATGAATCATTACCTTTTCTTTGAAAGGAAAAAAACATTTGGTCATCAGTCATTGTTGTGTAATATAAATAAGCAAGAACAATTTCTCCCCCAAAACAGTTTGAATGCTATGACACTTTTTGCAAAGGTAGCCTTTAGCTATTTGGTTAGCATTTATTCATATTAGGGTTCATTCATGATACAGGTTACGTCATTCATAAATATTACTGGGAATGCTCCGATATATAGTCACGGTAGTTGTTTTCGTTAACCTCATTACAATTCTTTGACTTCTTAAAGTAACATTGTTGTTATCTGTGAAATGAGTTGTTTTCTGCGAATCAGACCAGTGGGAAGGGAAACTCTGCTTCCGTTAGAGACCATCCCAAAGCCCATGGCCTACCTGCCTCCAGCACAGCCGCCATCTCCTTCAATCACACGCTTCCATGAGCACAGGCCGGATCTTCGCCCGTGTGATCCCTCCTACACGCTTCTACACACACGCACACACACACACACAAACACACACGCACGAAGAGCTCCAAAACTCTCAGGTGTTGCTATTTCTTCATGCTGTCACTTCTCATCCTCATGAACCCAAAAGTAAACAGGAAGCAGCGCTGTAGCCCTTAGTTTGGAAGTTGGAACATGTCCATTTTATGCTTGAAGCAAGATTAGCTCCCTTAATAGGGTAAATGCTTACGTTCTACCCACCTCTCCTGCCGATCTGACTTTTAAGTCGGACGTGAAATGAGGAGAAAACCTTTGCAGAAATGCTGCAGCATTGATCCTTTGCTCTTTACTGCGGGCAAATATGAAGGGCCTGCATATCTCGAAGGAGCTCCTGCAAAGACAGCTGAAGAGTCAGTCGCACTCATTCGTTAACCAATGGCGAGGAACCTCCAGAAGCGGCCTTTCCCCAACCCTTACTGCCTCTGAGGTGTCTGAGACTCATCCCTCTGATATGCCCTTGCTAGCTTACGAGCACATGTCCTTACCGTGACCCTCTGTGTAGTAACAACACTCTCGGAAGTCCCACAGGTGAAAGATGCAGTCTCTCGGTTTGTTGACAGTTGGCGTTCAGATTTTATCAGCTAGACAAATAGAATAATTTGTCCGCTATGCAAACGGTTGCTCATGCTCTAACACTGCAGGGTTCGAGAGGGACACCGCACACACACACACACACACACACACACGGGGAATTGAGTGTGCAAGTTGAGGCAGGTCAGTGAAGACTGCAGCTTCCACACATTTCCTGGACACTCATAAAAGTTTACCTTGTTTATGCTGTCGCTCCTAACTCCCGCTCTGGGCTCTGACAGCTGCTTTGGGGCTCTGCTTCTGAAAAATCACCTTTATTGCATTCTTATCCCTGCTAGAGCAGCTTCAGGACTCTACTGTATCACAAAGTTGTGCTCAGCATCGCAGTTGCACTAAAAACAAAATTAAAATATGCTGTCACCGAAGCCCCTCCCCCACCCAGCCATACCCATGCTTTGCTTGTATTGTTTAGAACTTCCTGCTGAGTGCCGTTTAGCACATTTCGTGTTTGCTATTCAAAGTTTTTTGCTAGCTTCGGTATTACCCTGTCTAATGGAGACAGAAAGGTGAAGGCAGCATATGTGGAATATGCAGAAACTAGCTGAATAAGGGGATGTGGGTGGTGACGTAGCAGGGTGCAGGATTTGTGGCGGGGGAGGAGAGCGCGGCGCTGGCCAAGGCGACAGGGACGGCGTGGAGTGTGTGGGCGCTAGCGGCACTCCCCTGCCCGGCCTTGGAGACGACGTGCCAGCCGTGAGGAGCGGCACCTGTGCCCCGCCCAGCCCGGGGGCCAGCTTGGCTGTCGGCCCGGCGGCGTGGTCTCGTAGCCTGGCCCGGCTTTCGGGCTCTCCGCCTCTCCACGTCCTGTGGCTGTCTCCAGCGGGTGGGTGCAACTACGCAGAGAAGGGTGGGCGATGTGTGTGGGATGGTGGGACGGTTTGTCCTGCACCACCCTCCGCCCCACCCCACACACTCCTCCCCCGTGCTGCTTGACCCTTCACTGAGTCACCATCTGAGGTGCGAAAGCCACGACGAGGTCTCGCCGTGCTGCATCAGCGACCTTCTGGAGGGAAACACCTCTCTCACCCTCTCTCAGGGAACACAAGATGGAGAATAGGAGGCGGCCGTTTTTTGCCTGCTTCAGCAGTTGTGTCCTTTATTATAGGAAAATTCCTCAAGCTATAATTGATTGAGTCTGATACCAGCGGCCCTGAAAACCACAGAGACTCTTGGTCCTGCCTCTTAGGGAAAAGGCGTGTGATGACACTAAATCTTGCCTCATCATGGGTCTCTGCTTATTTGAGAATAAAAGGACTGACTTGAATATGAAATATGCCTTTGCTTCCCCAAATGGACTGGCCCATCCCTTTCACAGTTGCGGTACATCCTTTTCACTGCTCTGTTACAATAATAAAGGGTTTTTTTTAAGTATAGGATATGTATTTGCCAAGATTGAGCTAAACCATTTACATAGTGTTACTTCTTTTGCGATTTCATGAAGGTCTTTTGTTCTCCCAGATAATTGTTGGCAACTATAAAAAAAGAAAACAAAAGAAACAGTGAAAAGAACAAAGGACCTGAGACAATTAGGCTGTGTTGCTTTCCAGAACTGAGAGCTCTCACGCTGGCCGTCTTTCTCATATTCTTGTCCCTTTGACCTTGACTCTGCTTTTGCTCCACCATTAATCCATGGCCCGCTCCTCCGAGGACACTGCTCCCGTCACTCCTCTTCAAACTACTTTATTTATTGATGTTGTCCCTCAAACCGCATACTGTCAGAGGAGTCAGGCGATTGAACGATGTCATGTCCCCCACCCCACACACACACACACACACACACACACACACTCACACACACTTCAGCCAGCATCTCAGAAGCGTCCCGTGGCTCTTTTACGTCTTTGTTTCGCACACACTTCGTTTCTGAGAGGTTCATGTCCCCTCTTTCTGTAGCCCACTCTTGAACAAAATTACAGCGTCTGTGGGAATTCCTCTCTGAGATGTTCTGAGCGTAAGAATAATTTGGGTCTGGATCACCAGGAGTCATTTAAATTGTTCGTTATAATATATCACACTTCTCGGCTTTCTGAAAAAGTTAAAGGAGGGTTTAACATTTATTATATGGTGTTAAATTACTAGAAAAAATAGGTATCACTCTTGATTAGTGAGTCAGTCCAAGTGAGGCTATGGTACCTGAAACCCAACAGAATCATACTTACCGACATAAAACCCAACATAACACTTAGTACTGTAAGATTTAATCAACATACATTTAATGGCATAGTACTTAGTACTTAGTGTAAGATGTCACTGACGTTGTTAAATTGGCAGTTTGTATGCATGAAATTTCAGAGACAAGCTCCTGTGTGTCAGATCCGTGAGGAATAATGCACGCTCGGACTACAACTCTGGGGAAAAACAAACTGCTAAATGATCACTTTCTCTGGATTTGGCATTTATCACTGTGTGTTTGAGTAAAATAAACATCTTTGTTTAATTCTGTAAACTACTGACAGCATTCCTCCCAAATGCCAAGTAGAATAACCCCGATTCCCAGTCCCAGCTTTCATTCCTCTTAGTGTTTGGTGTAGGGGGTGGCCTAACCAGTTCCTCATTAAGCAGAATGGGGGGGGGCCTTGCTTGAATTCAACGGACACTGGAGTGGAATGGCTGCCGTGCATGTCGAGCTGACATTTTGTAGCTGTCTCTTAATTTTTTCCTTGAGCCGTATATGTACGTGTGATCCTGGCCTGGCCGAGGTGGCATACTGATGTAGTCATTATAGCACAGAGGTGTCAGTTACGGGCGCCCTGTGGTGTCTTTGTCCTGTCCTGCCTCCCTCTCAGCGGCTGACCTTCGTGCTGTGGGGAGAACAGCTCTACTCTGTCAAAGCCCCCCGTTAGGGCAAAAGCGCAGCGGGAGGGCATTAGCATCAGAGGTTAATGATCATGCACACCCTCTGTCCTTGAGGACGTCTTCAGTGCTTCCTCTAACGGACTGCGTAGTGGTTCCTCCGCACCTGGACGTGGCGTAGAATGCGGTGGTCTGTATTACGCGGGGCTCCCGCGCTCATCTTCCCGGGGATCGTGCTCGGGTCATCCGCACAGCGTACCATGCGCGGGGTTGATGAGTAGGCGTCGGGTAGGGCGGGCGCGGTGGAGGTCCCGCAGGAGGCCGAGAGTAGGGCTTAATATCCCTGAGCCTGCAGAGCTGGATGGGGGATCTGGAGCTTGTATGGGTTTGTTTTGAATACGCTTGCCAGCCACTTTATTAGAAACACCTCGACAGGCTTTTAGTGGTTCGTCTGCTGCCAGTATTGGTTTGTGTTGGCCATGCTTTACCCTGGAGCCGCTCATCCAGACTTCCAGTCTGAATCTGCTCCTGGATTTTGTAATCGCTGGTATTTATTTGAGATAATGGAACATAGGTATTCCAATCACAGCTTTTGAGGTCCAGATACCACAGATTTTGTTCCCTTCTTTTAAATAGGAATCAGATATAGTGACTAACCAGCCAGTATGTCGCATTTACTGGTTGATTCAAAACCGACCAACAGATCTGGAATCAAGGTCTGGCGTTGAATTCCTCTACTCTGGGCTTTCGCTTCCTGACCGCTGTTGGCAGGATATTTCCAGGTGGCAGTTCACTCTCGATGCATTATATCCAGATAATCTGGTCAGCATCGTTTGTTGAGATCGGTGAAACAAAACCGCATAGCATTGAATGAGGAAGAGGGTGGTGAATTGTGCATTGCAGCCTGTGGCTTTATACTTCAATACTGCACCTGTAATGTAGGGGATCCTAATGAACTAATGAAGTACCAGTGAGTGTAGGTGCAAGGTATTTCTGATGCAGTGGCTGTTGAGTGTAAGCAATAATGTAGCTGCTTATGGTTAAGCTTAATATTATGGGCATGCACTCCAAAACTGTTCAACCTGCGCTTATCAGTACTGTATATAGGGAAATGAGATGCATGCAGTCACTCTCCTTGTGGTTTCTGCTGTGAAAACAAAACTGACAGTGGTATACAGTAATAATTTATTGCCACAGGGTACTAGATGTGTTGGAAGAATGCGCATCTCACACAGACCTGCAGAAATTGGCTGATATTCAAATCATTATGTTCCTGTTAGTTTGTGTCAGTAGGGCAAATGCAATTTCACATCAGCATGTTTGGTGTGGGTCTTATGATTCCGAAATTGGCTTTTTTTCTAAGATGTTTTGAACATTGTAAAGAGAAAGTTTAGGCTGTATTCAAATTTTTGTAAGTAGGCTAATCATACTTACGTTGTCTTCTGCTACTACAAAGTATTGTACAAAAAGTTGGGTTAGTAGTGAAGTAAAACGAATTCAGAGCAGCACAATTTCTGCTCCTCTGTGGTAAGCAGGAGGAATGGGGAGTTTTGCACCTTGAGTCATTATATTACATTGAATTATCAATAAAACAGCATGATGTTGTTTGTATATTCATTCTACATATCAATAATGTAGCGACCTGCATTCGAAGTACATTATGGTGTCATTTCCATGCTGAGCACCCTTCTTACAAGATGTACTGATAGACTGAATTATGTAGTATCTTATTAACCCTCCAAAAAAACAAAAAACAAAATGAGTAATAAGGATTTTCCTGTTTGGCTGTTGCACAATATCGGCATCTTTTTCAAAATGGACATACATCACATGTAGGCCTCCGTCATGGGCGGATGGCTCGTTTTTTTTAATACATTAGTTTTGGTTATGCTGTCGTTCATCAGCCACCAGCAGCAAGCTCTGCTGTGCCCGAGGTCCTCGCCCCCACTTTGCCCTATGTCCACCGGAGCTCTCTGGGCTTCCTGGCAGCGCCGGTCCGCCCTGGCGCCGCGCAGAGTCACGGCCACTCGAGACGCAGGAACGCGCGTCGGCCAGCCGGGCACGGGCACCACGCCCGCTCTCCGTGCCAGCCTGGCCCTCTGAAAATAGCCCAGAGAGAGGGAAGGAAAGATCGAGAGCTCCGTGGGAGCGAGGCCGGAGGAGAGGGGGGCGGGGCCACGCCGGCCGCCTCCCCCTCCATGTTCTGCCGCGCAGGCCTGCTGCAGCGGCGTCGGTGTTTAGAGCCGAACGCTTCCGCTGCCGGGGTGTCTGGGTACACCAGCTCCCGCCGGCCTGTCACAGCGCTGACACACTCGCTTCCTGGAGTTTTAATGTCAAGCCGCTGATTTTTAGCCATTCCTGTTTTTATTACGGTTCGTGGTTTCAGTCCACTTTGGGTTTGTGCTGTGCAAAATGTTATTCTTTGAACATGAAAATATTTGCACTGTGCTGTGTGCACAGTGGCTTCTTGTCCCCGCATCATAAGGATGGGCTTTTCCGTGCTGAAGGTCCTTGTTTTTTGTCTTTTGTTGTGGTGTTTGGTGTTTTCTGTACCCACAATGTTTTTTGTGTCTATTGAGTTCTGCAAACGTACATTTAGGTTCTCAGTGTTCTGGTAAAGACTGTTCCAGTAAAGACTGGTCCAGTAAAGACTGTTCCAGTAAAGACTGGTCCAGTAAAGACTGTTCCAGTAAAGACTGTTCCAGTAAAGACTGGTCTAAAGTGGAAACTCAGACCGAGATGGATTTTTTTTTTTTTTTGGTTTTTGAAAGTTTGTCTGCTGCTTGGTCATGGAAGGAAAGTGAACAACTGTAATGTGTGACTTTGAAGTTAAACATGCAGATGTTGCATAGCTTACTTTTAGATGTCAGGCTAATTCAGTTATTAATGGTAAACCTAATGTTCAAGCTGTGGTAGGTAATGATGCATTGTGACATGCATATTGGTAATGAAAACTATACATCATAGTTACCAAGGAATGTTACTGTCTGGCTACACACACCATGAGCGCAAACAAGCACAGACTGGGAGAAAGACGGGATTTATGATCCATAAAGCTAAGGCAGGATAGGGATAGAATTCCCAAAGATGTAAAAGGGTAGGTCCTGAAATGTTATTTGGTGTGTGTGTGTGTGTGTGTGTGGATTGGTGCTCCAGCAGTGTGGTCATGTTGGTCGTTCTCCTCTCAGGTTGTGTCCCGGTCCTTCTCCAGTGCTCTTCTTGCTTTAGCTCAGTCACTTGTTGGGTTCCCATATCTCTTTCATTTCCCCCTTCTCTCTCTCTCTCTCTTTCTGTTTTTCCTCCCTTTTGTGCTGTCAGACAGGGGCTGTCACTCCACCCACCCCCACTGGGTGCCTGCTTTTCTCCATCTGTCGCCATGGCTTGTTTTGGCTTTTAATCCCCTGACCTCCCCCCCCCCTTAACCTTCTTCCTGTTTGGAAATGCTCACTTGCCATCTCACTGCTGCTTTGATTCTGCTATTTTTTCTTGCGTGGCTCCTCTGATCTGCGTTGCACTTGCTTTCAGCAGTCGGCTCTTGTCTCCAGGTTCAGTGCTCGCCCCCTTCCTGCATCCTCACGTAGCCTGCACTCTCCTGAACCACGTGAGAAGCAGCCAGAGTAAATCCCGTGACTGCAAATGTGTGTGCACAGTTTCCATCTCTATGCGTGAATCCCAGTCACTGTCTGACCTCTCCATTATCATCTTCGGGTAGGTCCCATCTTCCAGCCTTAGGCAAATTCGCCTCTTTTATCACCCTGTCTTACTAGCACTTGTAATGTCCCTTTTTAGGACCTCCTACAGTTCCAGGTATTTTATTATCATCTTTTAATTTTCTTTCATTGTATTATTGATTCCTAGTGGTCTGGTTCTGTTTTCAGGGTGGTCAGTTTGAGTTTCTTTCTCTCTTTATCCTCTCTCCCTCTCCCTCTCACACTCAGTTCCTCTCTCTCTCTCTCTCTCTCTCTCTCTCTGTCACACTCTCTCTCTGCCCTTCTCTCTCTCAGTCCCACTCTCTCTCACCCTCTTTCTTTCTTGTTCTTTTTTCTTTCTTTCATGCACTCTCTCCCTCTCTCTCGGAGGTCAGGGTGACACGCTCTGCAGATGTGTGCAGGCTGGTCAGGATGCCGTGCTTCATTGGCCCCAGCATTACTGTAGCCTCAGTAGCCCCATCTGGGCCCTGTGGGCCACAGCTGCCTGCAGCCCTGCTGGAGCTACTCACAGCCCTGCTCACGCCATACCTCACACACTGCAGCAGATACGCACTGTAGGGAGCTCCCAGGGGCTGACGTAATCCGGCCACAGCCAATAGCGCTTCAGATGGGACTTTCTTGTAATCTCGTCAAGAATTGTGCTGTATGCAATGAAACCAAGGCTTGTTTTAATAAGATATAAGGTATGATAAGGTATGATACCTCTTGTGAGTGTACCAGATGTAAGTGCCAACTCAAAACCACAGTCTTCCATTTCATTCACTTACACCCACAGAAACCCTATACACACACAGCTGTGAAAAATGTTTATCAATATCATCTAATTATTACTATCAAAGTATTATTTATCATACTTATCATATCGTATTACATACATACTTACATATCATATTATTTGTCATACATGCACATTTTGCATTTGCATATCTTTACTGTACAATGTTCGGTCGAGGTCTTTTATTTAATAGTGAAATCTCTTTAATGACAAAACCCTACACCTGTTCTGATCACATCAAAACATCAGTATACATGTGTGTGTAAAAGATCTGCATGGATGGATGGATTGATTGATTCCTTGTCACTTGTTTGAGAGCTCCATGGGTTGTTGCTGCACTGGTGTGAGATGAAGGTGAGATCACACTCTAGGAGCCATTGATGCAGAAATCCAGATCATTCTTGGTTCATAAACTTTTTTTTCTCCAAACAGCTGTAAAACAGCAGCCGCCCCCTCCCTTTGCCTTTACCGCACGCAAACACGCCCCAAATGGCCACGAGCGATTGCTATGCAGTGTTTCACAGTGCTGCAGTGACATCATTTCGTCTGTGCGACTTCAAAGGCGTCTGCGGGAGAGAGGGTGTGAAGGAAGACAGCGGCAGGCTGTCTCACACGAATACTCGGCACCGTTCAGCACAGCTCCTCAAAGCCCTCGGCTCTTTCTCAGCTCCCATACGACTGCGCTACGGATCTGGAGGGAAATATTCACAGCTTGATCCTTGTACTGAGCCTACCCTCATCTCTGCATTTTAGGCTCCCCACTCTGAGGCGGGTTTAGGCCTTCTAACGCCTCTTAAGGATGCCTGGGAATCCAGGTCACGATAGAAGGTCGTCTTGCATCCGTGCTGAGCTTTGGCAGGTCTGCCACGACCTTCGACCTCTGGGCACATGGTATGTGGCACAGTGGACAGACACCTTTACACAAGACTGGCTCCATTAACCTCTGTAACAATCATGGCGATTAATTCAACCAGAGCTGCACTTCCTTCCCATGTGTTCAGCTATGTGTGTGCTTACTGAAGACTAAACAGTGGTGCAGTACACTGGTGTACAATTGGTTTTCTTCAAGAAACTGAAACAAGATCAAATACTCATGTACCAATGTACCAATATCTGAATCCAAAATTGAATCTAGTAATATACTAATACAGACCTTCCATCATGTTTTTTTTTAGTTCTTAAGTCTAGAAACACTAAAGTCAAGCCACATTGTCAATTGTGATTTTCACCCCAATCGAAATTTGTCCTCCGCATTTACCCATCTGTGCAGTCAGAACACACACACACACACACACTAGTGATAACTAGGGGGCTGTGGTGCACACGTGCCCAGAGCGGTGGGCAGCCCTAGCCCGGCGCCCGGGGAGCAGTTGGGGTTAGGTGCCTTGCTCAAGGGCACCTCAGTCATGGCCTCAGGCCTGGGAATCAAACCCACGACCCTCCGGTCACAAGACTGGTTCCCTAACCACCAGACCATGACTGCCCCTACACTACAAATTTTTGTGACTTAAAATAAATCACATTGGTTTTAATCAGGACTGTTTTTCAGCGGTCAAAAATAGCCGAGTGTCGGCACTAGCCTCCGCTGTTGATAGCAGAGCCACATCATTCCTTATTAGCAGCACCATGTGACTCAGAGAATCAAAGTTAGCTGTGCTCGTTTTAATCACATTTTGAAGATGCGCTTTAGCTTTCTGCTGTATGTTCACTTTTAACACCCATTTGAGAGCAGTTTCGTTTGTACTTGAACAAGGCTTGAACATTCCAGAAGGGATGAGCTGAGGGTTGTTCAGTGATGCGGTGGATCCAACACCTTCTGCCTTTCTTAAACAGGGCACATATACTCAATCAAGCTTAACACATTCAGGCTGAACTGAAGAAATCAGGATTCACTAAACGGAGCATAGTAGATGTGTCCAGTTATTATGCCGTTTCTTCATTTTGTATAAATTTGCATTTGAGGATGAAAAAGATTGCAAAAGTTAAATAGACAAAACTTAAAAAAAATTAAACAGACATGTTCTTCATCTGGATAGGCTACATGAGGCTGTAGATTATTCTGGATTCGAGCTAGCTAGATATTGACATGAGTCTTTAGGCTTGCAGATGAGGGATTGCTTCATGTCTGGTTAACACACCGGAGCTGGTCGAGAAGCAGCAGTTGGACGTAGCTTTGTCGAGTTTTCTGCACGCGTGCACAGACGCTGCAGCCCACGTGTGTCCGAGGACGCAGAGGGACGGGGAGGCGAAGCGATGTGGGGGTGGAGGAGGCGATCGCTGCCTGAAGCTCGGCCGCTCTTCCTCCAGAGCAGGCGTGAGGGCGAATGTTGACGCGTGACCACCCCCCCCCCCCCTCGGCCCCTGGCCCCTCCCCCGCCGTGCCTGTACGCCATGTCGCACAGGTGCAGTCAGGCTGTGGGCAATGCCACTACCTGCTGACACCAAGACTGCTCATAGTGGCAACAGGTAGATGCAGAAACTGCACCCTGAATACATTAACCCCCTTTGTCCTTGAGATCATTTTAGAGAGAGCAGTACCATCTTAAATGATCCAGAGAGTGACTTTAACCAGCAATGCACTGTAAGGTAGAAGCTGTGGTATGGATAAATAGTTCATGATGGGTGGGAACATGGATGAGCTAACCTTGCCATATGACATTAAGCTCTTTGTAATACATTTTTCTGGGGTCCCTGGTTGGATATCAGACTGGGACCTTTAGAGAGAAGGACTGAGAATCCTGGCACATCTGAATGATGCAGACCAGGAGGATACAGCCTGTTCATTTGGTCCAGGAGGACACATCTTGTTCGTTGGGTACAGGTGGACATATCCTGTTCATTCGGTCCAGGAGGACACAGCCTGCTCGTTCGGTTCCGGAGGACACAGCCTGTTCATTCAGTCGAAGTGGAAGCTGTCTGCTTGGTCCAAATAGAAGTAGTCTTTTTGCTTTGTCCAGGAGGACACAGCCTGTTCCTTTGGTTCAGTGGTCCAGGAGGACACAGCATGTTCATTCAGTCCAGGAGGACGCAGCCTGTTTGTTTGGTTCACTGGTCCAGGAGGACCCAGCCTGTTGTTCAGTCCAGGAGGACGCAGCCTGTTTGTTGTTCAGTCCTCAACCTCTTCCTTTCTGTTCTTTGCCTTACTGCCCTTTGACTTTATCTGGTGAGATAAGGTGCTTCACATTCTCACACATGCTGCCTTCAACAGGACACATTAATCACACATCCATACACGACTGCATACGCACAGGTGCTGCAGTATGTTGCGTGCCTCCCCCAGAGCGCATGCAGACACTCCTTGAATGTCAGGACGACGGGCTTGTAGATTTGTGGGGATTCCTAGCAGGCGTGGCTGGGTGACTGTGGTGAGACTTGATATAAGCGCATGGATGAAGCAGCGTATTCTGCTCATATTACAGCTAGAGAGGTGAGGATGAACAGCCCAACGCTCCTCATAAACCTTGCTGCCTGTGTGGGTGAGTGTGTGTGTGTTGTGTACAGTTAAGAGCATGCTAGATTAAACGTGTTTGTTGCTGGTGGGTGTGTGCTGATATCTTTCTCCTGTTTTTATGTTCTTTGCATAAAACAGAGCAGGTCCACTCTGTCCATTTCATTTGATTTGCGGCTTCCCGTCAGCGGGGCGACTGTAAAGCCAGACTGTGAAGTGGAACACAGCTCGGAGGATCCTGGAAGACACTCTGCTGCAGTGACACTGCAGTGCAACACTCTTCCCCTTTGTGCCATCGCAAACTTTTCCCACCACTTTTTCTTTTAGCCTTTTAGTCCTTGTGAGAGGGCGTGTCCGTGTGAGAGGGAGTGTGAGAGGGCGTGTCCGTGTGAGAGGGCGTGTCCGTGTGAGAGGGAGTGTGAGTGTGTGTGTTCATGTTAGCCCCACGCGTCCGTGTGAGCCATGTGTTTCCTTGTGGGCTTTTGCGTGTGTGTGTCTGTGCTGTGGGAGTAGAAGTCTGTGGTATGTCTGCATATGTCCATGATGTGGACGTGTGTCTGTGTTCGTACAGGTGTGTATTTGTGTCCATGCTGGTGTGTGTGTGTGTGTTTGTCCATGCAGGTGTGTTTGTGTGTGCCCATGCAGGTGTGTGTGTGTGTGTGTGTGTGTGTGCCCATGCAGGTGTGTGTGCGTGCGCCCATATGGATGTGTGTGTGTGTCCATGCAGGTGTGTGCGTCCGTGCTTTGCTGTCTGTCAAATGCGTTCCCTCTGATTTGGCAGTTGCTCTCCCAAGAGGGTCTGTGGAAAAGACAGAGTGTGTCCCATCCTTCAGGCTTCGGAAATACTGCTGTTTAAGGCAAATATTTATATGAGGCTAAGAGAGAGGGACTGGTAACATGGCACTAATGTGGGCATGGTTCCCTCCCTCTCCCCTGTGTCCTGAGAGGCTCTGTGGGGGGGGGATGACTAGGCAAGAAGACTAGCAAAATAATACATCAGACAAAGCAGAAAACCTCTTGTGAATAAAAGCCAAACCTTGAAGAGAAAGCAGGACGGAGTGCAGATGAGAGGCGTTGATGACGGCATCATTAAATCTGTGTTTTTTCCCCTATAACGTGTGTCTCTGGTCCATATTGATTTACACTGCCCCTCTCCTTCACATGACGTTTGAGGGATGTCTGGTCTATGCTTAACGCGTGAAGTATGCTGCCTTCTGCCAAAAACATCTTTTTTAGCATTTGTTTCTAAGCATGTCTGAAATTATGATATAAAGGTATAATCCTTGCAATAAATTGTGATTTTCTAAGCTTATTGCAGGCGCTGTTTACCTTTAGAACAGACGCAGACCCAAGACAAAAGAAAATGGCAGCAGTTCTAGAGGGTAGCAGTGATTGGTCATACTACATCATATTACAACACTATAGCAAAAAGAAACTGAATGTCTTTTCTTTTTTATTTTTTTTAACCAGTTGTTTATATCTCTCATCCTCCCAGGGCTCTATGCTATACTTTGAGTACTCAAAGATACATTAGTGAATACTGTGATATTATGGATCAGGAATATGGATCGTGGTGGCATCACAGTTTTGCCCTATAGCCACCCCTTTGTGTTTCTCTATTCTCTATCCCCTGTGTCCGGGGAGGGGTGTGTAGGGTGTGTTCACCACCGTGTGTTTGGGGAGGGGTGTGTATGGTGTGTCCACCACCGTGTGTTTGGGAAGGGTTGTGTAGGGTGTGTTCACCACCGTGTGTTTGGGGAGGGGTGTGTAGGGTGAGCTCACCACCGTGTGTTTGGGGAGGGGTGTGTAGGGTGTGTTCACCACCGTGTGTTTGGGGAGGGGTGTGTAGGGTGTGTTCACCACCGTGTTTTTGGGGAGTGGTGTGTAGGGTATGTTCACCACCGTCTGTTTGTGGATGGGTGTGTAGGGTGTGTTCACCACCGTGTGTTTGGGGAGAGGTGTGTAGGGTGTGTTCACCACCGTGTGTTTGGGGAGGGGTGTGTAGGGTGTGTTCACCACCGTGTGTTTGGGGAGGGGTGTGTAGGGTGTGTTCACCACTGTGTGTTTGGGGAGCGGTGTGTAGGGTGTGTTCACCACCGTGTGTTTGGGGAGGGGTGTGTAGGGTGCGTTCACCACCGTGTGTTTGGGGAGGGGTGTGTAGGGTGTGTTCACCACCGTGTGTTTGGGGAGGGGTGTGTAGGGTGTGTTCACCGCTGTGTGTCTGTTCAGAGGGCGGCTGCTTCATAAGCTCACACTCGGGCTCGGTGAACTCGCGTGATATGAGAACGGCAGGATTGAGGCCATGTCTCCTCGGACTGAGCCCCGCAGATCGTAGGCCATGGGAAGAATGCTGTTCAAGTCTCTTTTCTCAGAAGTAGGAAAATATTCGAAGAGGACCTTATCAGTGACCGCCTTACACAGCCTGGCTTATTTGCTTTGATGCTTTGGCCACTTGTTTTTGAATAACTATTTCTTATTAAAGTTATTTCACGTAGAAATGCAGTTCGAAGTTAACACAGTTTTTTTTTTTCCTCTTCCAGGCTCAGCTATGAGGTCATACTGCAGAGCCCTAAACACATCTCTCTCTCTCTTACATCCCACCGCTCAGAGATGGCTGCTAACTTGGCCCAGATCAAAAGGGCTTGTGTTATACAGGAAACTCTACTTCTGCAGGCAGTCGTCTACTCACCTTTCCTCCCCCGAGCCCAGGATTAGCGACAACTTTGTGGAAGTTCTTGGCCATGTTTATCCACGAGATGATATGACCAACGTAACGAGTAAGATCCTCGCGAAGGTGGGCCGTGGGCTCCACAACCAGGTCCACCACCCGCTGTGGCTTATAAAGGAGCGAATCAAAGACCATTTCTACCGCTCCTACGCAAGCCGATTGGGCACTCCACTCTTCTCTGTGCACGATAATCTCAGCCCCATGGTGACGGTGGAGCAGAACTTTGACAGTCTGCTCATCCCCCTCGACCACCCCAGTCGGAAGAAGGGCGATAACTACTACCTGAACCGCACTAACATGCTACGCGCCCACACCTCCGCCCACCAGAGGGAGCTGATGCGCGCTGGGCTCGACGCTTTCCTGTTAGCTGGGGATGTGTACAGGAGGGATGAGATTGACTCCAACCACTATCCTGTGTTTCACCAGATGGAGGGAGTTCGACTTTTCTCCAACCATGAGGTCAGGACATGGTTCATTTTTTCCCCAAAGTTCATGGGTCTTGTTCAAATTTAAAATGGAAATGTCAGAGGACCTTTGCTGATGAAAAGTTAGTAAATTTTACCACACGCATTAAACATAATATTTTCTGTTAAGTGTTTGTTTTTCAATGTTTTTGGCAACAGCACTTAATCTGTGCAGCTTTGCACCTCTGACATGTGGAAAAAAATAAATTGTCATTTGACCCCACAAACATATCAGAGGATGTTTTCAAGAATCCAAAAATGATACTGCCCCTCCTCCGTTCTGCATCACTACTGATTAGCATCAGTAGTCAGAGCGCCACAACGTCCTTCGGCGCCATGTTTAAAGGGATTTTAAAGGGATTTGTGGCGACTGTAGTGAGTAGCTGGGGAGACGAGGGCTGTCTGGAGCCTCATCTGCGGGTGCTTCCACAGCTGTTTGCACATGTGGAGAACGGAGGGGACCTGTCGCTGTTCGAGTGCGATGGCCCCCGCACGCCACAGAAGCAGGAGCGCCACACACTGGAGGCAGTCAAGCTTGTGGAGCTAAGTCTGAAGCAGACGCTCAGCCACCTTGTCAGGCACCTTTTCGGGGAAGGTAGTGGCACCGTGGTGGGGATCGCACCCCCCCACCCTCTCCCAGTGTCTGCCTTCATACCCATACTCCATCTGGGTTTGTTTTTTCTTATTTCTCTTCCTTCTCTTCTTTTTTCTTGGCCCCCCCCCCCCCCCTTCAGAGATGGAGATTCGCTGGGTGGAGTGCTACTTCCCTTTCACACATCCTTCTTTTGAAATGGAGGTGCGTTTCCAGGGCGACTGGCTGGAGGTGCTGGGCTGTGGTGTGATGGAGCAAGAGCTGGTGAATTCAGGTGGGAAACCGCACATGCACCGACATGCATGTGCATGCAAGAACAAACACTCGGACGCTTTAAAAGCAGAATGAGGTCAACCGAGTCCACGGAGGGTCATTTTAATGTCATTAAAAGCAGTTTTTCCAAACCTAGAAGAGCCACGACTCTAGAGTCTATGTTCTTCAGTGGGGTTGTGTATTATGGCTTCCTGCCTCTGCCAGTAGATGGCACTGTTGTGCAGCTCTGCATGCGCAGGTACCCTGCTGCAGCTGGAACCATTCAGCATTATAGCCACCGGAGAGGTCCAGTCTCCTGGGAAGAGGGAGGGGTGAAGGACACGCTCAGCTGCCCAGACATGGCTCTGCTCCCTGGGGATGAGTTTGGGATGGCCTCCCCCTAGTGCTCCCTCCTACTTGCCACTTAACACACTGCTCTCAGCTCGTCACTCCTCACTGAGTCTGTCCATGTTAAACACCGAATTAGCCCCCACCGTCTGCAGCGGGACTGCAGGCATGGACCGCTCATCCTGCAACAGTTAATCCATGCCGGGGCTTCTCAGGCCAGCCTCTGTGGATCTGCAGGTCTGAACGTTGGTGCGGGTGGTTCAGGTTTCCAACCCTGCTCTGCTTGAACCAGCTCGTAAAGATGCATACTTTGGAATTACATTAGTCTCTTACTAGGTCTACATCTCCCTCTCCATTATGACCTTATCTCATTGTTGTTTACAATAGACCCTTTTGTTTGTTTCCAGGATGCAATAAGGCTGGCATGACTGGCAGACTGGCTCAGTCCCATTCCCACTGTAAACTTCTGTTTGAGACTTTATCATGAGCTGCTGTTGATTTCTCTAATTCTACAATTACCAGCGTCAGCCTCTCTGCTTAACGGACTGCATGTCTGTCTTGGTTCTCTGTGCTTAAAGTATATAAACAAGCAAATATTTGTACATTTGTATCTGCTTGTATGTTGGTATATCATGTAAACTCACATTTAGGCGTAGTGTAACAAAACGTGCGTGTGTGTATGTGCACATGCGTGCGCGCGCGCGCGTGTGTGTGTGTGTGTGTGTGTGTGAGACAGGCATGCAAGATCCTTCCCATGCTCTCATTCTTGCTGTTGTCTGTGTATGTCTTCAATCAGCACTTTATCCTTGTGTACACCCACCGTAGTGGCTCTGCATACTCACAACTGGGTAAACAAAGCCCTTATGTCTCCAGACAGCTGTCAGCAGGCCTCACGCCAGGCCCCAGACTTTCCTGCTCAGCCAAGCCCCCTTGCAGTGGCTGTCTGTCAGGGTGTGTCCAGACAGTTAATCTCAGTCTCTTTCTCAATCTCTCTTGCTCTTCCAAGCGTGCATTCTCCTGATATCCTTCAGTAAGTTCTTATTTTTATCATGGCATGTGGATGACAGCCCAGACCAGATATAAAAAAAACAAAATGTTTATACTCAAAGTAAATATCCTCAGTCCCGTTTCTGTTCAAATCAAAATCAGGCTTTTTCCAATATGAAAACTTTATTCTAGGTTGTAAGGTCGCAATTATAAAAGGTGGTAAATGCAGATCTGTAATAGATATACGTCCTGTGAAAAGACTCGGTAAAGAATACAGATGAAGGACCATAGGTCATGATCAGAGCAGTGATTTTCAGGGAGGTGTGTATTCACTTGATTAGATAATCCTTCCTGCGCTTGAGTCCTATTCAAGCTGTATCATTAGGACAGGTGTCTGTAGCAGAGCAGATGGTGATTGCACTGTGAATCAGTCAATACGAGATTTAATTGGCCGCTCGATGAAAATAAAATGGAAAAGCAGCTAGGTTTATGACCCGACTGCGATGCACGGTGGTGTTAAGCCATTGCATGAGCAGGGACATGATGGCTCTTTGAGTGTGTGGCAGCACGTGTGGTTGCCTGTTGTAAAACGGGTGATTTTATTTAATGAGTGTAATAGGATGAACACTTTGGCTTTGTGAGGTCGGTAACCCGCAACTCCTCATCATTCCACTAGGCTTAAATATCAGATCACTTCAAGAGTGACTGAAAGAAGGTTAAAGATCTTAATTGCGATGCTGAAGTCTGGAAATGGAGGCGTTAGAGTAATATGTTTCTTAGGTTCTAGACATGTCTCAGCCTTGGTCATTGTGCAGCATACTATGCATCTTAAGGATACATTTACTGCTCAAAGTGTATGCAAGAACAAGAAACATGTATACCACACAACAGGCTGGCCTTCTTAGGCATGGGTGTGATGGTTCTTCTGTGATTACTGTGTGTGAGTGGGGTGTAATGTGTGTGTGTGTGTGGTGTGTATGTGTGTGTATTTTTGTGGGATGTGTGTGTGCGCGTGTGTGTGTAGGGTGTAGTGAGTGTGTGTGTGTGGGGGGGTGTAATGTGTGGGTGTGTGGTGTAATGTGTGTGTGGGGTGTAATGTGTTTGTATGTTCTTGTGGTGTGTGTGTGGAGTGTGTTCGTGCGCATGTGTGGTGTAAAGTGTGTGTGTGTGTGGGGGGGGGTGTTCATTCCCCTCGAGGCTTCCGTTCGTTCTCCATCTCTCCCTTTATTGCTCTGCACCCTGCGTCCCTAGCAGACGCATGCTGGTGCCTGGCGGCCGCAGGATGACGCGACTCCTCTACGCGCTTCGGTTTAGGCAGCACAAGAGAAGCAGAGACTTGGAGCAAATCTCTTTTGTGCTGTAGGGGAGGGTTGTAGTGCGGTCGGCTGCAGCAGCTGTCAGGCTGACCTCCCCAGGCCGCCTCGCTGCCGTCCACGCCTGCCGTCCCCGCCTGCCGTCCCCGCCTGCCGTCCTGCTCTTCACCGTGTCAGGGTCCCCTCTCCCTACCTCTCCCCTCACTGCTGGGTTTCTGACAGAGTCTCCCTGCTATTCTCACTCACAACTCCCTCCCCCTCTCTCTCTCTCTCCTCTGTGCGCTTCACACGCACACGTGCACTCACTCACTCTCTCACACACACACACACACACACACACACTCTTATATACACATTCACACAAACTCTTCTTTCTCCCATTCTCATTTTCACTCCTAACTCCATAGCTCAGGTTCCCATTCTCTCTATCTCTCTCTTTACCTCTACCTCATTTCTCTCTCTCTATTACTTCCCATCTCTCTCTCTATCTCACGTCTGCCCTCTTTCTCTCTCTCTCTTTTGCTCCCTCTTTTTTTTCTCCTCTCCCTTCCTTTCTTCACTGCGGCAGAGCAGTGTGGCTCCGTTGCCAAGGCAACTCCTCATTCAGTCCTCTTGCAACCCCCTTCCCACACACACACACATACACTCACAATCTCTCTTTCTCTCTCTCATTCTCACTCTCTCACACACTCTCCCTCTCTCTCTCACACACACACACACACCCTTCACTTCAGAGCAGTGAGACAATAA
Source organism: Brachyhypopomus occidentalis (assembly GCA_020368025.1). NCBI lineage: Eukaryota > Metazoa > Chordata > Actinopteri > Gymnotiformes > Hypopomidae > Brachyhypopomus > Brachyhypopomus occidentalis. Next base: position 1,002,798 of record JAGXOD010000055.1, read on the forward strand.
AAAGCTGCCAGCAAGACAGAATTAAACGTGTGGCAGGAGCTCCTCGTATAGGAGACAGCAGCTGGGATGCCAGTGGGGGTACAGTGGAAAGAGAGAGAGAAAATGAATGAGATGGGGGGGGGTTAAACCCAAGGGGGAGGGACATCGGGGAGGTTGAAAGGTTATTTATTTCTCTCTGAGCAGGACCGCCATATGTGAAGCGTGCCATAAGTGTGCCAGAGGCGGTACGTTTGCTTTATGGGTGGAGGGAAACTAATGAAAGGGGAGAGCGGTTGTCAGGGAGAGGGTGGTGCCTCTCTGCCTGCTCGTCCACTTAGTTATTCATTAGAGCACTGTGTGTAATCCCTGCATGCATCGATTCTACAGAGGGCCGAGGACGGAGCCCTGTGGGACCTCCCCAGAACTGGCTCTGCATATGGGACCCAGTGTTAATGACGGCACGCGTCAGTGATGGTAAGGGAGAGGGTGGGGTTTAGTAACGCCCCGGAGCACTGGGGGGGGGCCCGGAATGTGATTAAAGCCATGTTTGGAGACAATTAACGGCCCTTCAAGTCACGCGCTGCAGGGCCCCTGGGACCGCAGGGAGCAGGGGGCCACTGGTGGGAGGGTGAGGTACCAGCTGAGCTCCCGTTCTGGTTCAGGTGGCACTTTCAATCTTAATCTTAATCCTCCCTCCCACACTGAATAAATCATGTGCCAATTGTGAAGGCTCACACACACACACACACACACACACACACACACGCGCCTATGGCCTCATTATAGCACTTCTGTCAGGATACCACGATTTAATGATCTGGCAGTTTTTTTTTAATCAGACAGACTTCCCATCTTTTTTTTCCTGTCTGTCTCTCTGTCTGTCTGTCTATCACTCTTTGTCTTTTTTCAGTGCGTGCAGTAGAAGGAGAGGGAAGGATGGCATGTAAACAAAACACAATGGAACAGTTTAGAAAGTGCATTTCAAAAGAACAATGGAGCCAGAGCCACAGCTCGTGTCCCTGCTTGACCTCTCGAGTTCCGTCTCCTCCCATTCTCACCCCGCCCCTCCCCCATTAGCCCTGGACGTGCTCTCAGCGTCCCCAGTGGAGGTGGTCATTGCTGGGAGCAGAGGCCTTCGACACTTCTCCCCCAGACACTCTTCCCCACACACACATTGTCCCGCCCAACACTCAGACACAGATGCACGGTATACATTCAACCCCAGAGCGCGCGCGCACACACACACACACACACACACACACACTGCTTAGGATACTTGTCCTCCTTCCATCCCACTTGTGCATGCTAGCGTTCATAAATTCTTCAGGTTTCTATCTCATAGTCTCATTCAGACACTGTTTCTCTGCTTTCTTTCTCCTCCTCCCTCTTACACACCCGCATCCACTCACACACCTCCACCCACTCTTACACACACACACACACATAAAGTCAGTCACGGCTGGCTCCTCCACCTCTCCGTCCCCCAGGTTTGCGGGGCCAGAGCAAACATTTGTTTGTGCATCGTTCCATTTGGTCCAGCTTGCCTGCACAGGCAGGGGGGTGGGAGTTGCTTTGGGGAACAAATAGAGTCGCGTTAGAGGAGAGAGTTACTGAGGGGACAAAACAGCAAGATAGAGAATTGAGAACAAGAGCATGGCAGCATATGTAGGACTCTCCCTCTCTCTCTCTCTCTCCCTTCCTCATCGCTTTCTCTCTATCTATCTCTGTGACTACCACTTACTCTCCTTTACTCTCTCATATGCTATCTCCTTCCTCCCTCATCCTCTCTTTCTCCCTCTCCATCTCTGTCCCTCTCTCCTCTTTCTCTCCCTCCTTCTCCTCCCTCTCATGCTCACTCCACTCTCCCTCTGTCCCTCTCTCTCTCTCTCTCTCTCATGCTCTCTCATCTCTCTCTCTCTCCCTCCATATCTCTATCTCCTCTCTCATGCTCTATCCCTCTTCCTCTCTTTCTCTCCTCTTTCTCTCTTGCTCTCTCTCCCTCGCTCCCTCCCCCTCCCTCTCTTCCTCCCTCTCCCTCCCTCCCTCTCTCTTCTTCCCTCCCTCCCTCTCTCTCTTCCTCCATTCCTCCCTCTCTCCCTCTCTCTCTCTCCCTCCCTCTCTCTCCCCCCTCACTCTCTCTCTCTCCCTCTCTCCTCACTGAACTGGCCTACTTTTGAGCCTTGAGCGATGCAGCACTGCCTCCAGCTTGCATTGTGTAATGATTACGAGACTATGAGTGCATTACATACAACTGAAATATTAATCTATGCTTCCTAGTGACATTTGGCAAGTGCATTTTGTTAAGTAGGTGACTATAGCATGTGTGAGAGTGTGTGTATTCACACGTCAGTAGACGAAGAAAAAACAGATTCTTATACATATATCAGATAACAGATGTTCAGACTTTGATGATTTATGTTCTTTAAAAACTTTATTTGAAAAGGTCAGTTTGAACACATTCATGCATTATTTTATTTGGCTTGTGCAATAAAATGCATATAACCATCATATATTCAAATTAAATTAAAAAAAAAATAAAGTTAAGCTATATAATTTAAAGTAACAAAGTGATAGTATAGTATAGTTAGGTTTCTAAGTATATGGGATTTGTGATATACGCAGCTGGTGTTATTTAGGGAATTTGATCCCAGTAAAGATATACTGTAAGAAACCATCTGAAGGTAACTGAGTGAATGTAAAAGGTGTGTGTGTGTGTGTGTGTGTGTGTGTGTACGTGTGTGTTTGTGTGTGCTACCTGACTCAGCGAAGGCGGGGGCTGTGGCAGCTAGCGTGACAACCCAGGCGTACTAGCAGCTGGCACACTGCCCACTCCCGGCCGTCGCCATCCTCTGCCTGCCGATTCCACAGGAGAGAGAAGAAAACAGACCCAGAGACGCCAGTCAGGGAGGAATCAACCCCCGCCCAGCCACTGAGGGGAACTCTCAGCGAAAATTGAGAGCAGTTTGTCTGTAGGGCACTTGCGTAGTGGAGAGATGCAGATGCTCCTCCTGACGACGGCGAGGCGCGAGGGGGATTTGTGACTGGTCAGGGCCGTGGCTTTGGTGCGTTTGGTGGCTTTGGGAAGTCCACGATGTGCGGTGCGCTCTTTCCTGCGAGCGCTCGAGTGTTTTGGTGTCTCGGCCTGACACACGTATGCCCACAGCTGGCCCGCATTCACAAGACCTTCATGCGGATGTGAAGCAGGGGTGGAGCTTTACAGGGACACCACCTCAGGCTTATTGGTTACTCTGTTCTCCAATCAGGTTAATTGGTTATTCTGTTCTCCAATTAGGTTTTGGTTTGTGGTTTTGTGGCTACATTTAATTACAGCATTCAGTAATACATGTCAGATCTTTGTATGTAATTAAGGAGACCTCCACACTCTGAGTGTCATACACTCCATAGTTAGATGTGCTTTGTTGCACTAGAACACTTGGTACACAAACATCTCCAGGATAGGACTTGTCCACTCATTTGAATAAGTGCGCATTTGTGCCTAATTAAGTCTGTGTGAAACATGATGTGTCAGGGCTAATAGTTTCCTATGTGTTCATGTGTAATGTGCCTTTGGTATCTACATAAGGCTACGACTCTCATCAACAATAACAAGCATAAAGCTTTTTCGCATAAAATATGTGGGCGTGGATATCCTCGTTCAGCTCTGGTTTCTCCTGGGCTCACACTGAGTGACTGCTCCTTTTGTCTCAGCTCAGCTAATGAAAAGAACGGCTTGGAAGGGCTTCAGAGACTCTGGGTTTGACCTGTCACTCAGCTAATCTAGAGCTTTAGAAACCCTGAGAGGCTCTCTCTACAGGGAAACGAGTGATTTAGCCACCCACCGCATGCCCTCAGAGTGGCATGATCGCCTACAGTCACTAAACAGAAGCAGGGGAGAGATGCCTCAGTGCAAAACTCCTGGCTGGAGTGTGCTGGTCTGAGCCATAGTCCTCCTTATGAAGTCCTCTTGACCAACCAGTCATTTAGAACATCCTCTTCTGATTACTTGACCGTACGAATGTTATAACCTGCCCCTCAGATATTCATAACCTTATAGACTGTTTGTGCCTAGCTGGGAAACATCGAAACTGAAGAAACATTTCCAGAGCAAGAAAAGAACCCTCTTTTTTTTGGTTTTCACCACAAACCGCCATATTTGTGTGGTACAAGTCCAGACTTTTGTCCCAGTTGTTTTTTTAGCCACAGACTCGGTGTGAGGGAGTATTACAAAACCATTTAGGAAAAATCAATCTGTCGACCTTGTCTGCTCCACCACATTGAAGTCCTTCTAATAAGTTTCCACTAGTATTTAGAAAGGCTGGCAAGAAGTATCGGTCAATAGCATTTTTCTTTACTGTTTGTTATCGATCTTTTAATAGTATTTGAAGTGTTTTCTGCATGTAGGCATCAGAGAAAACAAGAAACAATCGTAACGACTGCACATTTTACATTGAAATTACAAAGATAAATGCTTTGAAGGTTGTTTTAAACACCAGCATTGATTTGGTTTAGCGTTCCCATACAATGATCATTATAGTTTTGCTTTGTTTTGTGTTTTTCCCCCTCACCACTCCTTTTGGCAGTAGTGTCACCTGAAAGTCACCACAAATGAAATCACACTAATTATTCATAAAATAGCACAACAAAAAAAAGTCTAAAAGTGAGCATAAGTTGGAATTTCAGCAATCCATAAATAAAGGAGATTTGGGGAAAAAAATATAGATATAAAAAAAAAATGTAGTGAAGTACACCGTTTCCAGAGAAGCAGGAGGTTTCATCATCAGCTGTGCAAGCACTTTGAGGGACCTCTGTGCAAAACATCCTGTTTCATTCGAAACTGTGCTCTTTTTTATATCTCTGTCTCACTGTAGTTACTCGTGTATATATATATATATATGAGAATATGAAAATGAAAACATAGCATATATAAATAATATATTGTGTGCTATTCTATGAAATCTGTAGGAACAAGAATAGAGTAATTGTTCATGAGATGTATAGCTCTTCTCACATATGGTGAAAGATGCATTTAAGGTGCAGTTTAAAGTGTGGGTGCTTGAGAGTGGTGGGACCTGCTGGAGTGGTGGGAGTCCAGTTAGTGTGCGTTGGCCTCATTCGCAATACGGATGGGAAGAACATTTTCTCCAGGCGTTCAGAGCTCCCCCTCGAGCTGCGGCAGCTACGCTGACAGCAGCAGAGAAGCGAGGCCGTTCTGTGGGACGGCTGGCATCTTTGATCATCCTCATTGTTTTGTCACAGCACAGTGCCTGGTGTGGATGTCCTGGAGGTCTGTGAGGGCTCCACCATGACACGTTCCACAGTTCCACAGGCCGTCACACCCCCTGTAGCACCTGGTGCTTATTTTAGCTTGCGTTGGCATTTGTTTGCTATGTTTACTTCATTTAAATATATATATATATATATATATATATATATATATATATATATATATATATATATACACACATTGCATAACAGCCTTAATGCAAAAGCCAGCAGGACAATGTTTGAAAGGCTCGGAAATCCCATAAGGAAGCGTAGCATTGAGTGCCCTTTAGTGTCTTACAGCTGAGAAAAAGGCTAACATGCTGTGTTGAGTGCCATAATATTCGTCCACTTTGTACTTTGCTAATTGCTAGCCGCAGCTAACCATGCTTTTCAGCAAAGGGGACGGACATGACTCTTGAGAAAGCAAGTTGATTACACTGCATGCCATTGCCCAAAAGACCTGAGAAGTCATTGATATGTTACAATTTGAATAGTATTGAATTGATTGTCTAATTGTTTAAATTGATTAGTGAGCTGTGCGTCTCTCCATCTACGCCACTGGTAGGCCGTCTTACCTGCAGAGGGCCTGTGTTGTTACTTTTGCTCCAGCCAAGCAGATGCACACCCACTACAACTAATCCCTTTTGAAGACTGTGACCAACTGATTAAATGAATGAAATCTGCTTGTTTACAATGAAAAGCTACAGCCACGCCAGCTCTGTGCCGATACGATTACCATTGTTCCACACTGTTGGGATAAGGACGTGGTGATTCAGAGAAAGGACTTGATGAGTTTCAGGACAGGAAAGTCTTAAAATGAAGGGCCACTAAAGGGCATTCAGAGTACTGAAGCCCTATTATGCCCCCTTAGGAGTGCTGTAGGTGTGCTGTGTCTCAAATAAAGGCATTATGCTGGAATCTTTACAATGAAAGAGGGAATCGGTGTTGAAGGTTATGCAGGCCAAAGCCTTTGACCCAGGAAATAATGAGGTCTTTCAGTGGCCACATAGCTGCTCTCTGAGCTGGGGGCACACATGCTAGCTCTGCGTAGCATCAGCATTTTAAGCCAAACTAAAGCAGGAGAACAGAATGAATATGTCATTGTGGGTGTAGGGCAGCTCTGTCCCCAGGCAGCTGGTGCAAAGGGACCAGAGTGCAGTCAGACAGAGCCATCATCCCAGCCCCACCAACTTGCACTAATTGAGATGTAATAGGTTCGTAAATTAGCTTAGCACACAAGCATTATTGTGTATCCACTGAGACTGGCTATCCTTCTCATGCAGGTATACAAATGTGCGTGTGCGATACTTAATACGCGCCATGTACTTTATTAGAAACATTTATTTTTTATACACACTTTTGGTCTATGTGGAGACTATAGCCCATCTGTTTCCAGGCACATTTTGTGTTTTGTGCCATTTTCTCACTCTCCGTAGGTAGTCGGGTTCCTAGAACGGCACTGCTGTTGGCCTGGTGTGTTTTTGGTGGCACACCACCCTCACCTAAGCAGGAACACTGACAAGGCTGGAATATAACATCTCCAACGAGGCTCTTGTGCCTGATACACTGTCAAACTCAGTGCTGTGTTGAAAATGGCCTGTTGCCAGAATAATTTTGTCAGCAATGGTTCTGTGGTCAGAAACTGGCCAGTGATAAGCAGGGTTTAAGGTGGCCCACAAACTGTGCAGAGTGAAAACAGTGGGTGGGGGGCGTTACATTATAAATTGTACACATGTAAAATGCACCAGTAACCTGGAGTACAATACAATCGGGACTCATCTTTCCTTTGGGGTTGATTTTGTTTTATGAGTATTTGAGAAGCAAATCCTATCCCTATGGGTCAGTTTTCCCAGAATATCTAATGGTGATGCACTATTGGCACTACAATCAAATCCAAAACATCATTGTCCTGCTGAAGAATATATTTGGAGCCAATCAAATACCTCCCTGATGGTATTTATATAATGGATCAGTATCTGTCTGCATTTCTCAGCATTGAGGACACCACAAACGTTACCATAACTCCAATAAGCTGAAATGCAGCCCCAAACTTGCAAGGAACCTCCACCACTCTTCACTGGTGCCTCCACACTCATTATTGTACTGTTCACCAACCCTTCCGTCAACAAACTGCCTTGTTACAGTCCAATATTGAACATTTGGACTTGTCACTCCAGAGCACCTACTGCCATTTTTCTGCAACCCAAGTTCTATGTTTTTCTCCTTAGTCCTCTTTGGCCTTGTTTCCATGTTGGAGGTATGGGGTTTGTTTGTTTGTTTGTTTGGCTGCCATGACCACTTCTGTAGATGGGTGAACCTGGATCCCACTGGTTTCTGCCTGTTCTGAGCTGATGGACACTGCTGGACATCTGATTTTTGAAGGGAAGTAAGCGTGATACGTCTTTCATGTGCCGCACTACGTTTGATTAGCTGGTCACTGCGTCTACGGTCCTCAACGTTACAGGCCTCCCCTGCTTCTTTGTGCTCCTTCAAAAGAGCGTGTGCAACACATCTTCAAGCCCCAGACTGCTTTGAAATTTTTGTCTGGGAGAGACATTGCTGATGCAGTATAACTACCTTGTGTCTCATTGCTGTGCTCAGTCTTGCTGTGGTGTGTGACCTGTGTCTTCCACAACCTTGTCTTCATGGCAGAGTTTAGCCGTTCCTCACTTAGCCTCCTGCATGGCTGTTTGTTTCAGTTAATGACTGTGTTTCAACCTACACATAAACGTGATGATCACTTGTTTGGTATAATTGGTTAATCACACACCTGACTATAATCATACATAATCCCTGACCGTGTAAGTGTACATAGAGGAACTGACGCTGTTTTGAAGCAAGATGTTGGTCACACCAAAAATGTATTTAATTTTAGATTTCTCTTTTGTAGTTTTTGCAAAAATAAACTATTAACTTCTTTTTTTCGCTGCAATGTAAGAATGCATTTTTCCCATACCTGCCTGAAATTTTGCGCAGTACTATCGATGTACACGTATTCATTTCAGATCTGAAAATCATTGCTAACTAAATAATTTTCCTGAAATAATTCCTGATTAACTGACTAACTGAATTGTCTGAATGAAAATTTCTCACAACATGTAAGGATATATGTATATCAATAAAGACATTTTTTAATTATTCTGATGTTTGTTGAGTAAAGGAAGATCATTTCAGCATTTAGAATTCAGAATTCAGAATTCTCTGTGTCATAGATTCACTTGATGTCATGTCTTCCAGTGTGTGTCATGTGTCTTGAGTTCCAGGAAGCACTATTATTTTGGAGCATTGGAGTGGAATCACACATACAACAGAGGAAGCAACCTTTAATTTGGAAAGGATTAAATGCAAATGGCTGCCAGATCTCTTGGATCTTTAGCTAACGTGGAACCCAGCACAGCTTAGGTTTGATCCAGCATTTAGACGAGGTTAAGCCACACTGTCAACCTCTCATGAATTATCAGCTGTACTTGCTTCTAGGGTTTTATAAAGGAACCTTGTTGTTGTAGCATTTGGAGATGGGGGGACTAAATAAGACATGGACAACAGAATGCCGTTCATGCCGATCATGCTTGGTAGCCCTTGATAAAGCAAAGTTTTTAGCATGTCTGCATTTGAATGCTGGAAGAGAATTTCAAAGGAGATTACTTGATTATTTTCAAAGGAGATTACTAGGTCATGCCACTGAATGCTAATTGTATTGTTTGCTTATTGGAGACATATTGAGAACCTGCAACCTGAAAGGTATGCCTGAGTTGAACTTAAACATTTGTTGTATCTTTCATTAATACCTGTAGTCAAACAAGTTTGATGGAGTACAACAGAGTAGCTGTTGCTTTTAATCTCTCAGTGATCTGATCTTATGTGTTAATAGGTAATTGCATCATCAGTGCTTAGGGTCATTCTTGCCAGAGAATGTTAGATCTTGTCTGATCTCAGAAGGTAATCAGGACTCTTGTTTCCAAAATTCCCAAAGGCATGCATGCTGGGTTGATTGACATCTCATAAATTGGCCCAGCATGATTGAGTGGATGTGTTCACGTGTGCTTTATGATGGACTGCCACCTTGTTCAGGGTTTATTCCCACCTTGCACACCGTGCTGCTGGGATAGGTCCTGTGCCCCTGACCCTGAATCAGGTTAAGTACTTTAGAGTATGGACGAATGAAAGAGTGCTTCCTCAGCACCTGATATACAGCACTGAACATACCCGTGCATGGTAGGGTTGTCAGCTGGCCTGCAACGGCATTATTTTGTTCTGGCTACTCTGCAGCATCTGGGCTTTCCTACATGTTCGAGAAGACAGTAGTTTTTCATTACTAAGTGTTCTTTGTATAGTGTTCCTTTAAAAAAGGAAGCCATACGTCTTTTTTATTATTTTTTCTTCTTTTGGGGGGGAGGATGGGTGGTTGGGTCATGAATTTCTTTACATACTTGTTGCCTGTGGCTGGCTTTAATATGCACTTGTACCACTACATTCAGTGTCTTTTTTATCTCTTGGGCCATAACTGGGCTTAGTTCATTTATTTAACACATCGACTAAGTCAGCATGGAGATACTCAGCACAGCGGTAGACAAAGACGTATATCGTAGTTTTCACCCGGCGTTGAGAGATAAGAGGTCTCCAGGGAGAGAGACTTTCACGTCTGAAGTGACAGTGGGGAGATATTGCAACAGTGAGAAAGTTTCTGTAACCTTGACTGCTCTATTACTGTGTGTGACAGTTAATGGTGAAAATAATAAAGCTGCACTTTGTAATCTTATAACATGTGAACCCCCCCACCCCCACCCCGTTCCTCAGAATGAACGCGAACAATATTAGTTCCTGTCAGGTCCGCACAACCCCCCATCCCCCCCATTTCTTGTCACAGTGGCTCTTAAAGTGCAACTCTAATTCTTCTTCTCATATTGACGTACGAAATGCAACAAAAACATTGCACTCTATTACTAATCAAGCTGCATTATTTATGTTCCTGGATGATTTATTCATGACTGGTTATATGCGGGAGTAGAGGAAAGCCTGAGCCAATATCCCCCCGCCAAAAAATGAGATAGAAAAAAAAGGTTCGTATTAATCACGCTATGCAAATGCGAACTCGTGTTCCTGTTGGAATGAGATGCTTCTCTTTGCTGTCGCTGCGGCCTGCAGGCTTTTTTTTTTTTTTTCCTGGCGCTCTTGATCTCTGTCGTTATGCAGGCAGTTCGCACCGAGCACCGTGTCCACGTTCCGTGTGCACTCCAGGAAACGGCTGCACTTCTCTCTTCCTGACGAGCCGGTAATGAACAGTTTGGTGGTTTATGATGAAATGGTTTAGATGAGTCATAGAAGTTGTACAGCATCTTGGATGGAAGTACAGATCGCTGAATGGATATGAGAAGGAGGAGGACGTGGCCGGGTGTAAGCTGGGCTACTGTAGTCCGTGATATTTAGCTTGGTAAAGACTGCAGAGTTTTACGCTTTGTTTGACTGCAGGGGCTTCGTAATTGCAGAGGTGTAAGGATTGAATAACAGCAGCACATTTCTCTGAAAGAAAAAGTGTCCAGTGGTAGTCATAGCACTGGTAATTCAGCTCATTCTGTTGAAGTACAGCATTTTTTTTCCACAGTGCTGGTTAAATGTCATTTGGTGAGGGGGAAAAACCCTCATAACTCTAGAATCACTGGGTGACATTTTTATTATCTAGCACACATAGATAAATGGCGTTTAGGAAAGGTGAGCAGTAACTCAGCTCGGATTTACCTGCTCACTGCCTTTTAGTGCTTCTCCTCGTTCCTTGGAACAACCTCATGGTTCATCCACAGGTTTTATGCACCATCTTTGAAGCTGGCTTGTGCATGTCATGTGTAGTGCTGGAGGAGCATTGTAAAAACAGTGTGTGGGGTTGGAGGCACTAGCCCCTCATTGGCCAGTCATAGTAATATTTCATGCTTTGTGTGTGTTTGAACTGGGGTGAGGGGGCGGGGCTTTGTAGGGGGCGGAGCTTTCAGCAGCTCCAGGGGAAAACAGATGGGGGAAAAAAAAGAGGTGCTGCAGGATGGATGGAAGGATGGAGATGGAGGAATAGAGGCAGGAAATGAAAGAGAAGAAAAAAGAGGTGTGGAGAGAAAATGAGTGATAGACGCTGGATAGATAGAGAGAGAGAGAGAGAGAGAGAGAGAGAGTTGGAGGGCGATAGAGGAGAGTAAATGGGAGACTCGGTTGAGGAGAGAGGGAGAGAGTGATGAAGGGAGGGAGAGAGGAATTGGCAGGGAGGGAATGGCACAGAGGCATCAAGCTGTGAAAGTGAGTGCTGCCAAGGACTGTTAGCCCTGCTGATGTCATCACTGATGTCAGGTGAACTGCATCAGATGCCAGCCCCTCCACCTCCCCCACCCTCTTCCCCAGCTGCTGTGATTGGCTGTCGAGAGAGGCGGGCGTCACGGACCTGGAGCGGGAGTAGACGTGGCAAAGGGCATATCAATATGTAACCGTTGGCGGCATGCATCTGAGGTCATCAATGATGTCTGTGATGCATGTCATCCTTTGGATCACGTCTTTGGCCATGTGAGCGAGTGTGTGCTCGAGCATGTGTGTGTGTGTGTGTGTGTGTGTGTGTGTGTGTGTGTGAGCAAGTGCGCGAGCACATGGGTGTGAGTGAATGCCCCCACCACTAAGCCTCATGCCCACTACACCATTAACCATGTCACCAGGCTTTACATTTCTCTTTCATCTCTCTTGATGTGCTTGGTACCTACAGTGGCAGGTGCATGATGGGAATCAGACCATCCATCAATCCTTCGTCCAGACCGTTCGTGGAAATGACCGACCCGGTTTTCCACTTGAAAATTCCAGCCGCGCAACACTCTGATCAAGAGAGAGCGCCAGCTTGAAACACAGCATGCCTGTTCAAGCTTTTTAAACAATTACACATTTGAAAAGTTCTCCCACAGTCTTGCAGATGAGCACCTCTGCGGTCCAATGTGGAGAGTCAACTCCTCACTTGGAGGCGGGAATAATTAATGTTAAGTGCAGGAGGCAGGATGGGCCAGTTGATTGATCTGTGCATATGAAGCTTAGATTTATTCAGATGTGTCGTCTTGCCGACTGAGTGCTTTGACCCCAGAGTTCCCGCTTCATTACCATATAAAGCAGATTTTCCACAAATCTGAAAGAATGCTGCTCTGCCAGAGAGAGACAGAGAGAGAGAAAGACAGAGAGAGAGACAGACAGAGAGAGACACAGACAGAGAGAGAGAAATGTGGGGATAGATGAGTGGTCAGTCTTCATCCCACCATTTGTCACCCAGGGTTGGGGAGCAAATCACATTCATAACGATGGCAGTGGTGTGTCTGATAGCCCAGCCTGCGCCTCCTGCACCTGGAACGCTGAGGCTTTGCTGAATTCCATGTTTCGTGTCTGTCAGGGGGAGCTGTCACTCAACCCAGCCTTCAGCTCGCACAGTTCTTAATCACCTTAAAGCAGAACTGCCAGCGCCTTTCAGAAGCAGCATTAATTCAGTCACACTGCTGTTGCAGAAAAATATTCTTTCTATCATTTTTAACCAAAACTTGAACTAAAACCTAAAAATGTGTTAATGTGTTATTTCTTATGAATGCATTGATCAGATGATACATTATTTTATGCTTCACGTTTGTGTACAACTCTACCTTTGTGTCTAACATACAAAATAGCAGCTCAATAGCATGCGGCTGTCATTCCTTCATGATGAAAGATGCAGTGCCTTCTGAATGAAGGGAACCTGAGCAGGGTTGACCAATCAGATGCCTCTCTTCTCTCCTCTGGCAGCGGGGGCGGAGAATAAACTGGGCTGGGCCTTCGGCCTGGGCCTGGAACGCCTTGCCATGGTCCTGTTTGGCATCCCGGACATCCGCCTGTTCTGGAGCCAGGACGAGCGCTTCCTCCAACAGTTCCGCCTGCCAACCATCCACCACCCCGTCACCTTTCAGGTACAGCCCACACGTTGCAAAACACCGTCAGTGTGCCCACAGAAGGAGTTGGACACAGTCACTCCAACCTCCGCTGAGTGCCGGTTGAATGTTGAATGAGTTTCCGTAGTTGAATGGTTGAATGTGGACGCTGCCGGTCTTTCCCACTGGGTTTCATTTCCTCAGGTACATTCAGTAAATATTTACTTACTGAATGTTTTTTTTTTTTTTTTTTTTAATAGATGACTGTGTTCTGTGCCATCTGTGCTTTGCATGATAAAACCATCTAGTGATTTTTACTTGCAAATACACACACACACACACACACACACACACACACCTACACCAACACACCTGAAAGAGGCTCTACAACATCGTACTGTAGTACTGTACATCACCATAAATATATATATGTATATACACACATACATATAACAACACAACAAACACTTTGGTCAGACATTTTAAATCCTAATCATAATTTCCTTTTGCTATTCCCCACAAAAAAAATGTTTTTTGTTATTTATAGCACATAGCCCTTCCGCGTTCTGCGCGGCTGCAGACTGCAGCGCTAGTCATCCTGATTCATGCGCTGCCTCCTCTGTTGCACTTTGTGTCTGGCATCCCCATCCCTGCGTGTCCTTCATCAGAGCCCCCGCTCCTGCCGTCTGAGAACCTGCTGATAGCTGCTCTCACGCCTGCGGCGCTGCTCTGCTCATTCATAGTCTCTGCCTCGCACAGGCGCTACAGAGCCTCCCTCATTTCTGATGGCTTTCCTTCCTCCATTATTCGTGAGGTCAAGCGAACACCCTACACACACACACACACACACACACACACACACACAGACACGCGTATGAATGTGAACACACACTAGCCTGCAGGGCCTGGCGTGGATGCTTAGCAGAGAGAATTACAGGTGAACGCACTGGTACAGCGATGGGGCATTCATTCTTAATTCATACAGTGATCAGTGTTCAATTTTGCTAGTCTAACCATTATAGTGCTAAGAATTGAGTGATTTGATATGAGTTATTATTTAAATGACTTTGATCATTACGTTTTTGCTAAGTATCCCTCAAGAATTATTGCCAATCTTGCTAAAGGTGAGCAAAAATAGCCATGAAGAAAATGTCTTTGTTGGTTTGATCTTCTGGAGGTGAGTCTTTGAGTCACAGTACTTGGTCATTTCACTGGACAGTCCTTCTCGCTCCCAGAGCAGGGCGTACCCAGCACCCTCGCTAACTCACCTCACCAATGGCTCTGCAAACACTAGACTAAGTGATGCATTTGCCGCATACCGTAAAATGCATCTAGATTTGGAATTTGTAGAACTGAATATCGGGTTTCGTGTGAAAAATGTTTTGTATTTGTAAATATTTACCTCTATTCATGCGACTGTGCTATATCTGATTTAGCAGATACTCATAAGATCACCAAATCATCATAAGATCTAATACTTGACTGTCATTTGTGATATCTGTAATCTAAGGCTGGCTGTCATTTGTGATGTCTGTAAGGCTTTGCTGTCATTTGTGATGTCTGTAATCTAAGGCTTGGCTGCAGTTTGCAATGTCTGTTATCTAAGGCTTGTATGCCATCTGTGATGTCTGTAAGGCTTTGCTGTCATTTGTGATGTCTGTAATCTAGGTCTTGGCTGTCATTTGTGTTGTCGGTACCTATATGTGATGGTTCATCTGATCAGTCTTGGATCACCTTGAGCTGTTGCTGGGGACCTAGGTGACTTTCTAGGCCTGTTTCCCTCTTGTTAAGCGAGCGGACGGTGTTGAGCGAATCTCTGCCTGCTAGTGTCTGTACAGATGCTCTAGCAGCCCCGTCCCTCTGGAGCGGCAGAAGGTCAAAGGTCGGGCATGTGCCGCAGCCTTCTCCCTGCCGTGCTTTGCACCGAAAGGCTGCTGAGTGGGTACGGCAGCCATCACCTCCAGCAGAAGCCTCTAGGTCATATCGTACATTGCGCTTGAAGAATGACCTGAGAATCTGTCATAAATGCAAAGTCACTGGTCACTGGAGTTTTGTGTTGGAAAACAGACAGTCTTGCGTGTTTGGTTGGCACTGGCAGTCCAATAATCGCAAAGACGGTGTGTGAGTGAGTGAGTGAGTGAGTGAGTGTGTGTGTGTGCGTGTGAGTGAGTGAGTGATCACCTTAGCTCTTTGGCTGCAGGTCATTCTTCAGCACATCTCCCTCTCTGCCTCCTACCCATTGTTCACAGTCACACAGAGGGAGAGGGTGAGGTGTAGCTGCTCCCTGGTCCCAGCCTCCTGTGGGGGTTATTTATCGTTCGTGCCTCCACAGCTCCCCTGGAGAGGAGCACAGAGAGGAGGAGCGTAGCCTCCGGTCACCAGCTGAACAGATATGTGATGTGCTATGTATGCATGTTTTCTCTTTCCCTCCCATCTCTTCTTCTGCCTTCTCTCACCTTCCTCATCCTCTCTCTCTCTCTCTCTCTCTCTCACACTTTCTCTCTCTCTCACTCTCTCTCTCTCACACACTCTCTCTCTTTCTCTCTCTCTGTCTCTTCTCTCTTGCCTTTCTGTCATTGTTAGTAATGAAGGATGACTGGGGCGGGGAGGGTCAGTGGACTTTCTTCACCCTCTGTATTTGCTGCAGCCTTTCACACACACACACACACACACACACACACACACACACACACACACACACACACACACACACACACACACACACACAGATTAGCACATCAGTCCCACTGCAGTAAGCTGCCTCTACCTCGCCAGATAAGGCTGTAACTACACTCATTTATTTTCAGGGATGAAACACTTAAATAATAATAATTACAAAGCATTTTGCATGAACCCTGCGATACTTGATATGATGTGCATCATGTCTCATGAGATCCATAACAATACTTCATACTGTTCCATATCCTGCATGTGTTACAGGGGTCAGCAGTGGGAAGTGAGGCTGAATTATTTCATAGTGGATCATACTGTTGATCACTGTACCTGAACCTGTACTAACATTATATTGTATGGCATTGTTCAAAATAAACAGAAAGTTCTAATATAACTACTCAAGTCCTGTGTAAATAATCGGTTAATTGATTAGCTCCTCTTTTCCTACTTGACAAGAGATGACAGCTTCCTTTGAAGTGCGTGGGATGAATGTGCGAGGGTGAAGATTTCCCCTTAATGTCTGCACTTCAGATCACCTTGCCTTCTTATTCTGCTTGGTATTTAATTCAGAAGCCCAGCAAGCCCAAAAGCTTTTGTGAGGATTGGAGGATGTTGTAAGAGTTAGGAGCTCTTCAGAAGCCAGAGGGCCCTTTTTTGAACATTGTTCCTCTGAAGGGGCCGCTGGCCTTACCGTGTAGGTGTAAATTTAACCCCAGGCTGCTGCTGGCTGCCTCAGTGTGAGGCCTGCTCTCAGGCTCTGGAAAAGCCCCGTGCTAAGCTGCTAGCTGACACCAAGATCTGATCAGGCCATTTGGACAGTCTGAACGCCTCTGAGGACCAGGACAATGCAGCCACAGCTAGGAAGGAGCTGCAGAGGTGCAACCCCTCCCCTGAGGTTTTTTTTTTGTTTGCTTGTTTATTTAATTATAATTGGGTAATTACAAGCAACATTTAATCACCAGTTTATGATCACCTTTTAAAATGCGAATTTTGGGAATTGTGCCCTTTATATTGATGTAATATTCTTCAATAGTTTTAATTAATATAGAATTTTTCTAATTATTCAATAGTTAATTTATTGTGACAACAATACAGCACACTCTGTAAATGTCAACAAACTTAGAATATTTGTGTTGTAAAGGGATATTTAATATTTGAATAGTGGAAAGTTTTGATCATAGTTCTTTTATTTCTAGTCAGCTGATCAGCAGTGCTTATTTGAATGTGAATATATAAGAACCATTATTGCAGTTATTTGGATAGCTAGTTCTTTTAGGTGTCTTAGCAGTGAACACAGAATGTTCTCTGTATAGTCAGGTTTAACAACATGGTCACCTCTTCTGAACACCTGTCTGAAATTAACCAGTTTGTCGCCCATCCATTTTGTGACCGCCCTTTCATCTCTGTGCTGTCCCCCAACTAATGTTCCTGTTGTGTCTGCGGCTTCCTGCCAGTGTCATGAACTACGCTCCCCATAATCCTATTGTCCGTTCCCAGTCTCTAGGCTATTAAACTCAACTGTGTCTAGTGTGTGCTGTTCTTTGTAAAGTCTCACTCAGCACTCTTATCGTTTCTATGCTGTTTGTTTCTCCCCCTTTGGTTCTTTAGTTTACTGATATTTTGTTTACTCTCTCCCTCATCGCCTTTTGCCGCACCATCGTCTGTTTTCTCTGCATTGTTCCTTTTGGCCTGTCGACCTGGCCTGTCTCTTCACTCTGTTTTTGCATTTGCCTTAGTGCTCTGATTATTGAATTTTACTTGCATGTCACTCCACTCTGCCTTCCAAACCTGATAGTTATACTCAACTCTTATACTCGATCCAGAAAAGGAAAAAAAAAGCAAAACCTCAGTGGCTAAGTCTTCACTCCTTCACACCTGAAGTCCAAACGATTCCTTGGGTCTCTACCTGAAGCTGCTTGCGTATCCTTTTGTTGGTTTTAATGAGGTTTTGATTGTAGACTCTTTCCACTTGTAAACTCTTACTTCACAACTTCCCTCCACCAGTCTTTGGGGCACATTTTTGTCCTTAGGTCTCGTTATGCCATTGCAATCGGAGTCCAACTAATGTTAGAGGAAGAAATTGGAAAAGCCTAACGTCTCCTCTTATATTTTACTCTTGTGCCAAGACAAATATTTTTTTCTTTGCCTGTCATGTTATAAACACAGTAGTTTGATGATGAAACCAACTGGACTAAAATAGGACTGTCATTGACAAATCCAGCTGAGAAAGTGTTTACAAAAAAGAGCTACATTATAATTTACATCTCTATGTAAAATGATAGCACTTGGATATTAACAGTGCACAAATGATCATTTCCCTCTCTTCTTCCCTTTGCTCTCTGCTTTGAGCACATCATAGATCTCATCTCAGATCTCCTGTTCCTGCCCACTGCTCTATGGTGCGGGAATTATTTTTCCTGCAGCAAAAAAGATTTTAGAAAGCACTTTGTTTCCTGCCATTTCCCCTTGTAGCCTGGATATGTAAATGTAGATGTATGTTGTGTCTATACATTTAGTATATCTGTAAATAATGATCTGAGCTACAAATCAGTAAATCTGTGTGTACGGGCACAGCCAGGATATATGTGAATGTCTTGTGTGCTCAGTACCACACCCACTGCAGTGGGGGCGTGGCTACCCTGTCAGTGGGGGCGTGGCTACCCTGTCAGTGTTGACTTTGTTTTGGGATGACGAGCGTTGTGCTCTCTCAGCAGGATTCTGCTCTGCTGCACATTTGTTAAGCTGTTTCTCTGGAGCTACTACAATATTACTGCGTTCATCTTTTGCTTTTTTGTTCATTTTCTTTTTACCGTATTCTGTTGAGTCCCATCTTCTTCTTCAAATACCTTGATGTGTTTTAGAAACGGTTTTAATAACGGCCTTGTTGTACATCTGTGTAATGATTTTTAAAGGCTCTGTTTTAAATAAAAGATGTCAATAGGCAATAATAGGTCCCGTGTTCACTCAGAAGAACAATGCCAAACACTTTGTTTTTGTTTTGTTTTAATTATGATATTTTCTAAGATTGTGCCCTGTCATTGGGGGTCTCGACTTCAAATCATGATTATGACATAGCCATTCTTGACCAGAAGACCAAGAGACCTGAACTGACCTAGACGAAGGCCTTGTTTCCTACTGCCTCTGTTGGTTAGGCCAAAGCTAGCCAATCACAGGCCTCTGTTAGGTCACATGCACAGAGCGTATGCATGGAAAACCCCCTCTGTCAGTTCGTATATTCACGTGAAAGCATGTTAGCCATCACAGTCCTGGGATGTTGGCTACTGTGGGAATCACCAATTACCTAAATTGGCGACAAAATGTATTAAAAAAGAACAAGCAAAATTATTTTGTTTTAACTGTCATGGTTGCATTCCAATCATCGAATAATATGAAGTGAAGTGAATTCTACATTTTTCAGTTGAATGAACATTAGCATTATTCACTGAGTTGGTTCTGTACCTGTAACCTGTAATATAAGTCCTTAATCAGATTCATGTTTCTTGGATAAAAGTAAGACTGAATGGATAAAAGTGAGACTGAACCATATAAACCAGTTTATTTTAGCCAAAATTCTAATCAGCATTTCTATTATTAATTGCCAGGGGTGGGGTGTAGAGAGGGTGGACACTAACCAGGACACGAATTCTGAGCTATTTGAGGTCAAGCTGAGTGTGTGGACAAGGCCTTCAGCACCTAGATGAAAAGCGACTTCTGCGTTCTTCCCTCCTAGCCCTTCAGCAAGTACCCACCGCTGTTCAACGACATCTCGTTCTGGCTGCCGGCAGAGGGCTACACCGAGAACGAGTTCTACGAGGTGGTGCGCAGCGTCGGGGGAGATCTGGTGGAGAAGGTCACGTTACTGGACCAGTTCACCCACCCAAAGTAGGAATCTGTACCTTGCTTACGGTTTACTTGGTAGACTCACTGGTAGACTTTGGGCTAATCGTAGATGGAAAAAACAGAACAACATGCATTTAAAATCCAGACAAATGGAATCGTGTCCAAAATATATATATATATATATATATGTGTGTGAAAATAACTCTAGCAGGCTCAGTAGGAACTGCCAAGGCAAACTCAAACAAACATTTCAGTGAAACTGCCCCATCGCCACGGTTTCCAGTCCAATTTCAACACTCTATACACTATGGACATCAACTCAGAAGCCTGTAGGTGGAGTAGGAGAATATCAGTGTGACTGCTTTGACATTTGTAAGCTGTTCTGTGGGTGAGTTGATGTCTGCTCACAAGCCTAGATTTTAATACAGCATGTGTTAATTTAAATACTTTGACCAGATATTTAACTATCAACCATTGCCTCTCTTTCCTGTATAATTACTTAAAGGAGTGAGTGTGTGGTAGTGAGGGTGTGTTTGTGGGCCTAATGGAACCTGCCTCTGAGCATGTTCATGGAGTCTGTAATGACAGGAGGAGGTCAACAGCTAATGTAGGCTTCAGTCTCGGCTCTGTCCAGCACTTCTGATATGATCGTATTGTTAGGCATTTCAAAGACATTAGCTGTCTCACATCTCGTTTTCTTTATTATAGTTATGGGTGTGTGTGTGTGTGTGTGTGTGTGTGTGCTGTCCCCTCACTGCCTGTGTTTGCCCTGTTGATATATTCTTTCAGGGGATTTCACTCTTTGTTACAGGCCAAGTGGATATGGTGGTGTGGGGTGGGGGTGTGGGTGGGTGTGTGTGTGGGTGTCTGGGTTGGGTGTGTGTGTGGGTGTGTTGGGGGGGTGTGTGTGTGGATGGGTGTGGGGGTGTGGGTGGGGGGGTGTGGGTTGGGTGTGTGTGGGTATGTGGGTGTGTGTGACTGTGAGTTTGTGCATAAACCCACTGTACCAAACACCAACAGGCACATCCATCTCTGTCTCTATTTTAATTTTTCTTTTCTCTTTTTCTCTTAATGACATACATAAATAAGATGGCAGTTGCAGGTGGTGTTTGTGTTTGTGTGTGTGTGCGCGCATGTGTATGTGTGTGTATGTGTACAGATGTGTGTGCTGTAATGTTACTTTTATGTCTTTGCATTTAATGGCATGTGTGCTGTAGAAAATGTCTGTTCGTGTGTGTGTGTGTGCGTGCATGCGCGTATGTGAATGGGCACAATTACATTGCTCCATATTACAATGCATTATGCTGTCTTTGTGTTTGGCTACTTGTGTATGTGTGTGCATGCATCTGTGTGTGTATGTGTGTGTGTGTGTGTGTGTGTGTGTGTGTGTGTGTGTGTGCATGCGTACACGCATATAAGTATGTGAATGTGAAAGACTAACGTGGTCCCTCTGCAGCTAAATGTGTCTTTATAATGGTTCTGCTGCAGTCGCGTTTTGCTGCATTATCTCCCGGATGCCCAGAGAGGGCGGACATCTCTGCTCCTCCGCCGCAGTCCTCTCCATTTGTCCTCAAACCCCAGGACAAAACACTGGGCTAATTACAGCCTCACCACACCAGGCGCAGCGGCCCTGGGCCCAGGCTGCTGGCTTCTGCATTCACCTTTGGAAAAGCATCGTGGAAAAGCTTTAATGGAACATGTGGGAAAACGTGTGGGGTCCGGTCTATCTGTGTGTGTCCGGTCTATCTGTCTCTACGGTTCATCTGTGCGTGAGCACGTTTAGAGTGCTGTTTGGAAAAGTGAATTGCATATAGTTAGGCCAAATTCCACTCAAAGGTCAAAGCTCTGAAGAGAATTCCTCCCCTCGCAAACACACCAATCACAGGCCATTCTGTATCAAAATGTGGACAGTAACCAACAGTTCAGAGGGGGAATGTCTAATGTTGGAGCTGAATTTACGGCCTCCTCCCAGTCGGGCCTCTGTCTCCTGGCCGGTCCCCGTTGGACTGCTGTCCTCCAGGATAAGGCTGTAGCGTCTGTGCTGTGCTGACTGTCCCACAAAAGCCAAGGGCAGTATGAGCCCTGCGGTGGTACAGGGACTTCCAGTGAAGTGAGATGCATGGTTTCATATTTGGGTTGTTGGGCTGACACAAGTACCCTCAAATACAGGCCTGTCGTCTGTCTCCGCTGAGCTCGTAACGTGTGTGTGTTTCAGCAAACGTATCAAGTCTGCCCTGTGCTGGTGAAGTTGTGTCTTCAGTGTTCTGTCTAAATGTCACACTTCACACTTCTGCTTGGCAGAAGACTTCACTCTTGACTTGTCTTCGTATGATGGGTGTCCGTAAGGTTTAGAAATGTCAGCGAATTACTATAAACTCTCCAGCTATAAACATTTCCAGTGATATTCGGTTCATGACATTCAGACCCTCTACAGAACCTTACATACTGCCATCCAGAAATATGGGAAGAGCCCATATCAAAATGTCATGGTGCTCTCTCTATCTTTCTCTCTCTATCTGCTCCATCTCTCTCTCTCCCTTTCCTTCACTTTATTCTGCTTGTTCTCTACAGCTCCCACTCTCTCTCTCTCTCTCTCTCTCTCTCTCTCTATGTATGTATCTATCTATCTATCGCTTTTTCCTCTTTCCTCCATCTCAACATGATTTATGTTCAGCACAGGCACCGAATCTCGCCCAGTGGACCCTGTAATCCCGCCCACATCCGCGTTCATCTGTAATGCCTTCAGACCTCATTGGGCAGAATTGGTCTGGGGAGGTCGACAGAGCTGCGGGTCAAGCTGATGGGCGTGGGTGAAAGTTCGGCTGGCTGAACTTGATATACCCCGCCAAAGGATGCCTGTGACACCCATCATCACTTAGGCTGCCATAGTAAAGTATGTTTGTTGCTTATTTGCAGGTTTGTCTGTGGGATGTGGGTTGCAGTAGGGGGAGGTGTTGTAGACGACAGGAATATGCACACATGCATACACATTCACACAGATGCATGAAGTTCCTGTCTCACACTTCCAGTGGGTGGTCTTCTTTCCTCACATGGGCCTTGTGCCAGAGGAATGGGAGTTTGAAGGGATGGCAATGTGTTTTTGCATCATTCAGGAAGAGTGCATGTACTGTGTGTGTGTGTCTGTCTGTGTCTGTCTGTGTGTATGTGTGTGTCCGTGTGTATGAGAGAGGTAGTCAAAACTGCAGTGAACAAGAAAGAAAGGGCGTGTGTCTCGTCAGCTATGAAGGGGAAACGCTTGAAGGCAGCTTTGAAGCACTCTGCTTGCACAGCTGATGAAGAACCTCTGTCTGAAACATCCTGTCCTGTTTCTCTGGAAACCTTGTGTTCTTCACTGCAATTTTGACTACCTCTACATATTTCACTACAGTACACTGGAGTTATTCCCTGGAATTTTCTTCAGATAGTCAAGAGACAGAGAGAGAGAGAGAGAGAGAGAGAGAGAGAGAGAGAGAGAGAGAGAGAGAGAGAGGAGTAGAGCAGAATGTGGGACATGGGGCCACAAGGCAACTGCTGGGGGGAGAGGGGAGGGGGGGTTGGACAGGGACAGCAGACTGGAAGAAACACTGGTTATGTGTCAGGAGGCGGGAAGGCCCTCAGAGATGTCCTGGTGTGGAATGGCCATGCTCATCAGCAGGGCGCCCGAAAGGAGCAGGCTTGTTAAAAACCTGCCCTCTTTGCCGGAAGCCTCGGGGAGATCTTTCCGGGAGGCGTTCCGAGCCAGCAGGCTAATGCCATGGTGGAAGAGACAGGAGAGAGAGAGAGAGTGAGAGGTGGGGGAGAGAGAAAGAGAGAGAAAAGTGTTGTGGAGTGTTAGAAAGAGAGAGGGATTTAGAAAGGGAGAGAGAGACAGAAGTGGTAAGAGTGTGCGTATAATGGGCCACAGCTTGCAGAGAGACAGCCAGGAGCTTGTGAATAATGGAGTGTGATTGAGGAGGAAGATCTGTGCAATGAAAGACACTCCACTCCACACACATGCACATTTACTTCCCTAGTCAGCAGTAGCAGTGCCATACGTGATGATGGTTTTAATCGTGGAAGTAATGTAATGAAATGTCACTTGTCTCGCAAATGTTCTTGTCTCGTGTGCTGCCCCGGATCCACCAGCATTCCTCCTCCTCCAGGCCTCCACGTGTAGCCCCAGTTCTGCCGCCATATTATCACTTCAAGGGTGGGGTGCGGGTAGGGGGGTAGAGAGAGGGAGAATGGGAGGAGGAAAGAGGTAGGGATGGGGGGGGGTGCAGGAAAGGAGAGAGAAAGAGAGAGCTGAAAAGGAGAGAGGGAGGGTCAGGGAGAGAGGGAGGAGAGAAGTAGAGAGGGAGGGAGGTGCGTTTTCAGTGTCCTGCTGCAGACCTCCTGCTGGCTCTGACTCAGTGCTCCGACTCATCGTGCGTCGGCTTTGGCACCGAGTCCCGCCCGGCTGGAGGCAGAGAGCGAGCATATTCACTCAGCCAGGAGCTTCGTTCCATGCCATTTTTCCACAAACACGTTTTTAACAGTTCAGGACTGTATAAAAAAAAGGACTGAGCAAAAGCCCGAAGCAACGCACTCTACAGCATGTAGCCATGGCCTTTCAGAGCAGCGCGGCCGGACGCACACCGCAGGGAGACCCCGATTTATCAGTGTGGAGAAACTGCTCACTTTACATCGCCGTCATGATACCCAGTTCATGGTATGTGTCATAAACCAAAACCTCGTGTTCGTCCACATTCAGGTTTGAGGAGCGATTTGATAACATAGTCCTTAGAAAACTAATTGGTCTTCATTGAGCAGCAGAGTGAGCAGTGCTCCATCTGTGTGTGTCTCTCAACCCACGTTCTCTCACTCACTCACTCACACTCTCTCTCTCTCTAACTCTCTCTTTCTATCAGACACACACTTTCCTTCTTGCCCTCCCACACATTATCTCTCTTTCTCATACACTCAACCTCTCTATCTCTCACATACACGCATTCTCTCACTCTTCATCACACACTCGCTCCCTCTTGCTATCATATCTACACTTCCCCTCATTTGTCTCTCTCTCTCTCTCTTCCTCCCTCACTCCCTCTCTCTCTCTCTCTGTATGCCTCTCTCTCTGCTGCTCTCCCCGTCAGCATGCGTATTACAGAGAGCAGCCTCTTCTGTGGGCGGGACCAGGCAGTGCGTGATGGGATTAGCAGGCTGAAGGGAACATAATTGTGTCACACGTCGATTTATAGAGGCTGACAAGCCCAGGCCAGGGCTGCTGGGTAATCTCTGTGTAATTGAGAGTAGAGGTCACCAGAGGGAGACCATGCTGCCCTGCCAAGTCCCTAAGGCTTGTGTGAGTGTGTGTGTGTGTGTGTATTTACAGTGGTGTGCTGTTCACCACATTGCTAAACTTACCTCTCCCCTTACCTCTTTCGCCGTATCCGCATAGCGTCTGGTTTCTGCCTAAGCCGGGGACGGTGCCTCCAGGCCAGGGTGCTGTAGCGCCAGGCGGTTCTGTGTGGCTGGGCACGGGGGAGGCAGAGCCTCTGCCTGTGGACACACAGGCGTCCCAGAGACATTAGTCAGGCACGAACTCTCCTCACCCGCCCTGACAAGACTGCGACGGGCGGCGTGACCGCGACCTGCTGCGGGCTGTTGCTGGGCTCCACGCGTGGGGCTTCACGCCTGCCCGGCGTGGCGGTGCGGCCGGGCCCACGTGCGCCGCTGTGTCCGCCCAGGCTGCGCTGGGGCCGCTGCTGGAACAGGTGCGAGTACTTGGCAGGATGAGCAGAGGCGGAGTCCCCAGGACCAGACGGGGCTCGTCGTCCTGTCAGAGCGGCTCCCACCAAACGGAGCTGTCACCACGTTGTTTTAAAGTGCGACAGGTGTGGGAGAGGGGAGGGGGGGGTGGGGTGTTGTGACAGAGAGAGAGAGGGAGGGAGAGGGAGAGGGAGAGGGAGGGAGAGATGGTAACTTTGGCTCTCATAAGTGTGCTGCTTCATCTATGCTGTAATATAGTGCCGGTGTATCGTACAGGTGGACTCCTTATGTGTTAAGCAATATGTCAATGAAATTGGGAAAGGAGATAGTGAGAGATGTGTAATGGATTCCTCTTGGGTCAGAGGAGAGGCACTACAGTAGAGGAACTGCACTGGCTCTCTGCCATTTTGATTGGCCAGGAGCACACAGGACAGGGTTATCCAATCACGTTGTCCCAATCACGGCGAGAGGCTCCACCTCTGATCAGTAGCACTGCAACAGCAGAGTCGTGAGGCCCTCTCATTTCTCAGCTCTGCCACAGGCTTCGTCTGCGTTGCCGATTCCCAGATCACCAGTTTGCTTCGTATTGCTTGGTTGTGACTTGCATGCGTGGGTGTGTGACCATGGGTGGCTTTAAAGAAATAGCCTCACTGGGGAGGTGTGTGTTTTGTGCAAAAGTGTAACTGGTGATCGAGTGCTTTGTCTGGTGTTCAGTGGGTGCACGTGTAATGGTTCGTATGACCATAACTCGCTCTGGTTTCTGCCTGTGGACCAGTGAAAGGATGTGGGTCTGTGGCAGGATGTGGTGACTAAGTGTTTGCTTTTCTGATTCTGTGCAGTCCCTCCGCCCTCTTGCTGTCTTCCATTTTTTCATTTGCTCTCTCTATCTCTCTGTCTATCTCTCTCTGTCTCTCGCGCTCTAGCAGAGTTTCCTGCAACGGCGGCCTACGTTAACCTTAGTCCCTTAGTAAACACGAGCGGTGGGTTTCGGTGACCAATCCCCGTTCAGGCCCGTGAGAGTTCCAGAAGAGATTCCCTCCTCGCAGACGTTCTTCCCCGCGCCCCATCGCCGCATCACAGCACCGAAACCCGAGAGCTCTGCGTGTGCGTGGATCATGTAGCAGCCGGCCAGCGAGCAGTGTCTTTGTTTGTGTGTCGGCTGAGAGGAAATTGAGGGTGAAATGTGATGAAAGGCGAATCGATGTGTGAGACACTGCCTAAAGAGAAGCCCTCGTTGGTGGGTGGGGGGGTGGGGGGTGGGGTAGTGCAGGGGCAACTCATCCAGGCCTGCAGGCCAAGGGAGATATCGATCCTGCCCTTCCTTCCTTCTCCTTAACGAGCTCGTTTGCTAATTGCCAAACAGTGGGTGTCTAAGAGAGAGATTGTCTTGCTGTTAAGGCTGTGAATATCAGCCATTGTAATATAGGTGTTGAATATCATATGGAATAGTATTACCTCTTATTGTTTTAAATAGCAATGTTATTACAATAGTAGTTTATATAGTGATTCGTTGTTTTTTATGCCTTTGGTTCTGGTTTAAATCCATAGAGTTTTATAGTATTTTATTCTTACTGAGGATTCATCCTTGGGAATTGCAAATTAATTTTCTAATGTGGACTTTACAGTTATCACTATTTGGGGCAGACGAAATAGTTAGCAGCTGTATCTTAGCACTGGCCACTATGTACCCTTTAATAAAACCTTTTAGTTATGCGAATGTGTTAGTAATTGAGTAAGTTTGATTGGATTGGGAATATGTATCTACAGAAGAAAGGAGTGGCCATTGAGTGAAGGGTTTTACATGATCTGATTGGATGAATGCAGTAATTAGAGTTGTGGCCAGCAGCTGTAGTGAGGCAGGCAAGTGACGGAGCATGTGCAATTCTCCTAGGAGTGCTGCTAATAGACCACTTTGATTTCCCCTCTGAAAGCATGGCAGATGCGTGCGTGCGAGCGTGCGAGCGTGCCTGTGCGCGAGCGTGCGAGAGAGTGAGTGAGGGCATTCATGCCTGAGCATGTCAGTCTGATAGTGCTTGTGCCGCCGCAGATTCTGACAATTTGTAAGGCGGAGCTGTTGTGCACCCAACTGTGTAAACCACTGAGCAAGGGCAGAAAGTTTGACTTAGTCTGGAGCTCCTCAAGCTGTGAGTAGAGAACACAGCCCCCTTCCCAAAACACAGCCCACCCCTCAGCTTGAGCACACAAAGCGCTGCTGTCCACCCCTGACACTGGCAGTCGTCATTTACGAGTAACCAGGAATACACACACACCCACACATACAAACACATACATACACACACGCGCACGCGCGCGCAACCTCTCAATGCCAGAGAAGAGCCTCTCTGGACAATGGATAAACAAATACTTTGTCATCCTGTTGCTGTGAGACAGCCCTAGGGGTTAGAGGTCAACGACTGAGTGACTGGACTGTCGTTTACACCAAAAGGGCGGGAGAGGAGGAAGGGGGATTGGTGGAGAGGGCATGTGGAACCATGACCGAAGCAATTACTGACAAATACCCACTCATGGCTTCTGCCAGAAATGTGAGCGTGAAACTGCACAACAGTATGCGTGTATTCTTTAATCACCAGCAGTTAAAGACGTGTAATGACAAAGAAAACTACAGTTTGTGCTCTAAGCAAAAGAGAAAAAAATGGGAGAGAGCGTAGCGCTGGACGAAGACGTCTCAGCAGTACATTAGAGGCAATGCGGAGGCCATGTCTGGGTGGCTGAGTGGGGGACCTCCACCTGTAGTGACAAATGAGAGGAGGTGAAAGGAGAGATGTGCGGAGGGAGAGGAGGGGCAGGCGGAGGTGTTATGAGCTCGGATCATGAAGCAGGTTGTGAAGATGGCAGGTGCTCACTTGACAACGCTGCTCTGAACGAACCCTCTCCGGAAGGAAGGGACGGGGGGGTGGAGGGCTGAGTGAAGGAGAGAGCAGAGGTTTTGGTGGGTGAGATTCACACTGACAGATTGATTGCGCAGTGATTCGGGTCAGTCTCTCACTCCATCACTCCGAGACAGGGCCTACATTGTCTCTGGCGTATATTGCCTTCCACTGCCCCCTTCTCCCATTAAAAAGCATTTTGGCTTCATTATGGTGAACCGTGTAAATGGGATACAAACTAAAAGGGAGGTGTGGGTGAAGGGGGCTTCGGTTTGCATCCTTGATAAAGCACCGCAAGCGTCGAGAACAGCTAAACTCTAATGCGCCCGATCGTCCTCTCTGTCAAACTACAAATCCCACCTCACAGCTCTTCACATAAAGAATGCAAAAGCCATTGTTCAACTGTTGATGCTTCAATTTACAAGTAGGTCCCTCTTGCAGGATGACTGAGGATCCTCCATCTGAATGTAAATCGCTAACTGTTCCTTGCAGAATTCACTTAATTTTCATTCATAGAATGAAGAAAAATATGTCACGCAGTAAAGAAAACAAGTCTCGTGCTGTAATGAGATATGACGTTGTTATTTATTTAGTTTGGAGGTAAAAAGCCCAGCTGAAACCCATGTCTCCAGTGTTGTGGGAGACACAAAACATTTCAAACAGGCACTTGTGCAAAGTCACAGAGGACCGCAGGTGACTAACGGGCATGTTTCCAAAGTGAAACTTGGTAGTGTTCATGGTGTTGAGTTATGTAAGGTCATTAAAATCTGGGTATTATTCCAAAATAAATCTGACATAAGGTTAAACACTTGCACCCAGGGCAAACTGGGGTGGTGGTTCCTCTTTTTTAAGAAAGGGGACCAGAGAGTGCGCTCCAACTATCACACTCCTCAACCTCCCCGATAAGGTCTACTGGAGAAGAGAGTCTGGGCGGTAGTCGAATCTCAGTTAGAAGAGGAACAATGCAGGTTTCGTCCCGATCGTGGAACACCGGACCAGCTTTTTACCCTTGCGGGGGTCCTAGAGGGTGCATGGGAGTTTGCTGAACCATGTCCTTTGTGGATTTGGAGAAGAGGCATTCGACCATGTCCCTCTGGAATTCCTCTGGGGGGTGTTCCAGGAGTATAGGGTTCTGGGCCCGCTGCTACGGGCCATCCAGTCCCTGTACAAATGGTGCAGGAGCTTGGTTCGCATGGCCGGCAGTAAGTCAGACTGGTTCCCAGTTGGAGTTGGACTCTTGCCCTTACTGCCCTTACTGCCCTTACTGCCCTTTGTCACCGATTCTGTTCATAACTTTTATGGACAGATTTTCTTGGACGCTGTACCGTATTATTGTGGTGAAGAGAAAGCTGAGCCAAAAGGCAAAGCTCTCAATTTACTGGTCAATCTACTTTCCAACTCTCACCTGCGGTCACAAGCTGAGGAGTGTGTTCATCCGGGAGAGACTCGGCGTAGAGCCGCTGCTCCTTCGTGTAGAGAGGAGCCAGTTGAGGTGGTTCAGGCATCTAGGCTGGATACCCCCTGGGCATCTCCCTGGTGAGGCATTCCGGGCATGTCCAACTCGGAGAAGGCCCCAGGTCACGCTGGAAGATTATATCTCTCTGGGCTGTCCTGGGAACGCCTTGGTATCCCCCCAGAAGAGCTGGAAGAGGAGGCTGGGGAGAGGGAAACCTGGGCCTCTTTGCTTAGGCTACTGCCCCCGCGACCCGGACCTGGATAAGCGGATGTAAATGGATGTAAATGGATTGAATAATTAACCTATCTTGGTCATTTTCTCCCTTTTAATGAACAGAAGATGTGACATATCTGTAAATCTAAAAGTGTAGTGTGTAGTTTATGAATGAGCAACCAACCTTTTTGATATGTAAAGCAAACAGGACCGATCCATTTGAGAGAACATGCGACATCTGTATTCGTTTTTATACACCCCGTTCTGTTTGAGAGTACCTGCATGAGACAGGTCCTTTTTCTATACGAGACAGTTTGTAAGTCATTTATTATGTGCCTTGTCAGGGTGTGTTCAGCTCAGAGCTACTAAATAACTTGTTTAGTCACTAAACCTTCAAAACCCTCCAGCTCCGTCAGATCTAATTTGCACCAGCAAGACTTAGAGTTAAAAACTAGCTTTCCTCCCCCTCTCCCACTCTCCTCTTTCCTCAGTGGCCATTGTGTGTGCTGTCTCACTCTTCAGCTAATCTACCCATCAGAACCGGGGGTGTGACGTTAAGAGAAGTCCACTACCGAAGCTCGGACAGCGGCTGGCCTGCTTGGCAGTCCGGGGTGTCCCGCCGCGTGTAGCCGCATTTCGCCACTTCCATCTGTGGCTTTAGAGGCGGCACA
Organism: Brachyhypopomus occidentalis; assembly: GCA_020368025.1. Lineage (NCBI taxonomy): Eukaryota > Metazoa > Chordata > Actinopteri > Gymnotiformes > Hypopomidae > Brachyhypopomus > Brachyhypopomus occidentalis. The sequence continues at coordinate 1,033,417 of JAGXOD010000055.1, forward strand.
GGGGCAGCTCCACTCATGGAGTGTTATTCCTCGCACTTTCCAGGGCACTAAAGCACACCTGAGCCACTGGGTCTTTACGGCCCTGTAAAGATCTAAACATTTGATACGCATAAATACTGCCAGGCGGAATGCAGAAATGCTGGACTGACCGCATGTAAACTTTACGTTCCTGTTGGCAGAAATACACCACCAAAAAAGTAAAGCCATTACACTGTAATGAAAAATAGTGCCTGTGTCACCCACACAGGACACTGCTTTCGAATTCTGGAAAGCTGAAGGATATATTAAGCATCTTTTACTTTTTTCAAACCGTTCCAGTGACCCTGTGTGAAGCTTGCACAAACTGGATTTTTCTGCTTTTTGTTCTGCTATGTAACCTTTAAACGGATGTGGTGTTTTTGAGTTGTAGCATGTTTTTTAATCAATGTTGCATTTGAATGTGACTTTTTTTCCCCCTTTAGGTCTGTATGTGGGTTGGTCTACGTCGCTCTATTTTCCTCATTTGCAAGAGCTGAGAACAACATGCCCAGTTGCTCACGTATTCCAAAAGTCAGAAGTTCTGTCCACCCAAAGGCTTTTGCCAAGCAGTTATGGAAAACAGCCAGCAGGGTTGCAACAGGAGCAGGGTATTAATGTGTTCGTGATGTGAGATGGCACTAACTGATAAAATTACCCGCCCCAGCCCACACCAGCTGCCACTGACTTAAGGGAACTTGCAGCTGGCTTAAGACAGATCTCGCACACAAGACACTCGGAACACCATGCATTACAATAATAGAGCCCGTTTTATTGATCCTTTCAATATAAAGAGCGTATTTTAGAAAAAGATATTCCATTAATGTAAGTTATCCCAGTTTTTTTTTTTTTTATTTTGTATGCACTTCAAACTCCTTTGGTGTTTGAAGGAGTCTATTTTTACATTGGAGGGTAATGTACAGGGTGGATTAACTTAACCCAGCATTAGAGATATTGATCAGATCCCTCAGAGAGAATGCCTGAAGCAAGTTGCTCTCAGATTACCTGAGAAAACGCAGGATACATCTGACTTTTGCTTCACTTTGACTCAACTGCAACTAACCAAAAACTACAAACTTGATCTCCAAAACCCATGAGAAACCAAAGCGTCTGTTGTGCAGACAATATAAACCACGCTTCCTTGGCTATGGCTTTTCCTGCTTAAGACAATTGTGTTTCTAATGGAATGTCTCAGACTGCACTTGGAGCCACTCCGGGCTTCTCCGCATGTTCCACAGGGTCTTATCGACCGTTGGTTTGCTGGTCATTAGAGAAGTATGGCCGGAACAATCAGCTCGGGGGAGAAGCTTTTCTGAGTCTAATTGCATTTGGTGAATGGGATTTGAGGAGGGATTTCAGAAGAATTGGATCTGGGAAGGGTTAGTGTTGGAGGAGACAAGCCTACCCAACCATCTGAATTCGTGGCAGTAACAATATCGGTGCACTGAAAGACAGCAACACATTGCTTAACAATTCTAGTACAATTCCTACATATCACAGTACTGAAATATCTCATATTGGGTCAGTTTCACCATCATATTGAAAATGCAGCAGCACTGAGGGCTGAGACCAGTCAAAGATATCAGAAAAGACTTTTTATTTTGTACTGAGTACAGCATCTTTTTTTAGCATTTGGTTAGCTTTCTGATGACTCAAGGAGTTTAAGTGGTCTAAAAGCTGTTTTAACTCGTATCGCAATACATGTCAAGGTAATCCCAGTATATCTTCTGCATGTTCTGCAGTCTTCATCCTTGGTGAGATTGTTGGTTATAATAGAATTCCTTCTTTACTCAGAGTTTCCTCCTCTCCTGCCCCATGCTGAGTTGTCCACAGTGTTCTACCAATGCTGATTTGCTCTTTTTAGACTTACATGAGGAGCATTTGGGCCGTGTTGGCACGAACAGGAGAGCAACCCCCTTCCCTTCGATCCCTGCCTGAAACCTGTCTGACACAGCAAAGCTCAGTGGCTATCTGCTCTCAGATCTTCGTATGGAGCAATGGAGAAGGTACAGTTCCCATGAGGTGTGACTTGCGTTTAAGAGGGCCTGGTTTTAGCTGGAGCTCAGATCTCATGAGTCAGCATGGTGGAGGAATCTGTTTGGGCCTCTGTGTAGAGGCAGAATGTGCCCAGATGGGACCACTTCTTCCCCACTGTCCAGTGGATGTAATTAGCACTGAGATGTATAGACTAATGGAGAGCATAGTCCTGGTGCCATACTGTCTGCACCAGCTTCCACTGTCACTCTTTATCAGTCTAACGGGTCTGAGAAAAGTAGTGCGTTTTTAGTTCACAAGTCCCCATTAGTGTTCCTGGAGTATCCTGTGCCACTGTAATGGAGAACAATTTAGTACATCTCCGTTCATCGTCCTGGTTCTTTCATATTCGTGTTTTGCGTTCAGTTGCATTGCACAGCAAAAGGCATTTGCACTGACATTACAGACAGACATCAGTCTGAGTTAGTGCCACAGGGCACCCTGAGAGACATTTATGAACCTGCTCAGGTTCTTCTGCATCCCTCCTGCACTTTAGGGCTCTTATTGACTGTCTGGGCATGTAGGTGCTGGACAGGTAGGTGTGGCAGCAGTGGAACCCAACGCCTAGGGCTCGGTCCCAACAGGCCTTGGCGTTCACGCTCCTCTGTAGGCTTTCTCCCCAACTGGGCTGGGATCAGGTCAACGGTGTGCCAGGGGTGGAGAATAGCCTCATTCCCCACCCATTGCTGGTGCTGAAGCGCTTTAGGTCCCAGCCTGCCTGGCCAGGATTCCATGTGGCCAGGCCCTCCTCCTGTTTGTGTGCTGTACACTGGAGAGCCTGTGATCCTGACCAGGCTCTGACTCTGTGTTTTGGAGTGCATGAGAATGCAACACTTACCATTCATAAACTGAGTTTTCCTGTTACCCAAAATGTCTGCAGGGATGCAGCGGCGCCTGTGTTTGTCTTGTTCCTCGTGGCCAGATTCCCTCTGCGAGTAAATAGCTGGATAAATCGTCTGAGTTGAGTAATTACCCTGAATCTCTGCATGCTTTTTTTTGTTGACATACACGTCTGCCCTGAGAGAGCTTGTGTGCTTGTATTTCGCCCCGGCCGTGTGTGTATATTTGTATGTGGGAGAGGGTTTCAGGTTCATGTGTGTACATTTGTAAACCTTTGCCACACCACACTCAAAAGTGTTTTTAATACAGTTTCCCAGGACTGCAGAAGCTGAAAATCATTGTTTATAGAGGCCATTAGAGCTCTATTCTGCTGCTTTTCCATGCTGCAGTGATCAGTTTCATTAGCCCTATACTACCTCCCAGGAGACAGAAATGGTCTGATCACCGGTCCAGCTGAGAGCTTTTACCATGACTGACCTGTCTGATGATCGCGACGCACACATTAATACCTTCCATAAACGTCGGCCTGATTGCTCTCTCATCTGTTTATGTAAATGTTTTCGCTATACGAAGTGAAAAAGCAATCTCGTGTAGCTCCAGACTGTTATAGCATGACCTCAGTAGCTTTGGTAATAGCCTTGGTCCTGCCTGGCACTGAGAAGAGACATAAATCAGTGCTCAACTCACTGGCCATTATTGACCACCACCAACACCACACTGCTATTAAACATTTATGCTTGTGACTACTGAAAGGTTGGCTCCTCCCAGGGGGTGGGGCCTGTCTGGAGCACGGAGAGGGAGTTGGGGGGAGGGGCAGATATACACAGACTCGTACAGTGAGATCCTTGTTTAGTCATGGTCTGGTGAAGAGTTGAAATTGTAGGTTAAGACAGATGAAATGAGTTTCAGTTGCAATTTAAACATCACCTACCATTCTTACTTCAGTTCCTGATGACAAAAGTGAATGCCATCGTTCAGCAGAAGTCATCGTTCATCCAGGCTTTAAGGCCGCATATTGCTCTGTCGAATGATTAAATTGTTGAATTAAAGACATAAAACATAATTTTTACTTCATCTCCTAAAAAGGTCAAGTGGTGTGTTTAAGAAGCAATTAAATAGAGGAAAAGCTACCGGGCAATCAGCAACATTAAAATAAACAGTCATAAATAATTAAAGGGCAGTACAGGAAGGAGCGGGAGTCATCTCCGGGTGGATTGCTCGTCACGCTCCGCCACAGAGCCGCGTCTCCTCAGCCCCTCCACCCGGAGTCATTACTCCGACAGGCCTTTCCAGTAATGCCTGTGATGCTTCCTGCTGCGCATCCACCTCCCAGGAGGCACCACACGTGGAGCAAAGGGCACCTGTAAGCCAATCATCCATCGGGCCTTTCTGTCTGGCTTGAGTTTCCCTTTTATTAGCTCAATCATTCTCTCTTTCTTTCTTTATTTAATTTCTTTCTGACTGATTTACTGACTAGCTGACGTCCTTACCAGTCAGGTTGGTTCTGTTAAATATTTGATTGCATTTCTGCTCGCCGTATTTTGTAGTTTCCGTCATCGTTTTTTCCTTGTGAACAAAAACATCTACAGGAAAAAAATCTGATCATGAAGCTTTGTGGTTTGGCCAGTTTCTTTTATTTTGCTAACATTCCTGGCAGGCAGGGTTTTTGTGTCCAGTGGACCAGTGACATGAGAGGCGCTATGAAGTGTCTGGACTAGAACTGTCGTTGTACGCGGTGGCGCTTTATTACATTGTGGTGAGAAGCAGGGCGCAGCTCCGAAATCCAAGCGTCACGGGGAGAAATACTGCACTCAGGTGCCACACTTCGCCTGGAGCACTTCACCAAGTCAGAGAGCACTCGAGTCCCGGGATGAAATAAATTAGAGCTGTCACAATCACTCCTGCACGCCTCGCATCAACAATTAATTACTGAGCGCAGAGCGGAGACAGCGGCAGCCAGTACGGTCCGTTGCAGGCGTGGGTGGGGGGGCACTAGGACCCAATACACAGCTTTTAGAGGAGACGCCTCCCGCTCCGAGCAAGAGCTCAGACATGGCCTGGCAAAAAGCATCTGTGATCACTTCCGTACTCTGTGTGTATCGCTAGGGAGTCCTGGGTGTTGGTCCGGTTGATCATTATAGCTGTTTGATTTTTTTTTGTCTTGATCTCAAACGTTATATTTTTTCTTCTTTGCTGTGTACATACATCACCACCCTGAAAATGTTTCTTTTCAGTAAAGCAATAAATCATACTACCTGTTATGATCTACAAATAATGGAATTCGTTTAAACATTCCATGTGAGCCTTTTACATAGAAAACTGAAAACAACTGTTGATTTGAAAGTTTGTGTAATTAGTTTCAGAGCTTTGCATGATTAATTTCACGACATCTGAAAACTAGCAGTCAAAGATTTTTTCACACTGAGATTGATGACTATAATTTTCACCATGCAGAGTAAAGTAACTGAGTGATAATAGTCACAGAACCACTCCACTAGATCTTATGTAGTGCTTTTTTTTAAGACACCCCCTCTATTACAAAAAAAAAAAACAGCTGACGTCTTTTAAAGCCTGTCATCACTGGCTTACAGTTGCACTGTTGAGACACAGGGTGTGTTCTCAGGAGGAAAGTGCTTGATTTATGCTGTCGGTTTATGTCCTCTGGGCTGTCTGTGTGTGTGTGTGTGTGTGTGTGTGTGTGTGTTCCATTAGGCCTAGTCTGGCTGAGCTGCAGTAATGAGAAGGTAGTGTATGCTGAGCTCAGGCTGGATCGGAAGCCGGCAGGCAGTGTCTGACCCTTCTTATATCTGCTGCCACCCAGTAATGTGTTTCACTTGGTGACGTGGAGAATTCAATCAAATAGAGAGAGAAGCGCAGAGTCCTGGATGACCTTGCTGACCCCGCACACACGCTCCACCACACGAGCCCTCACGCACGCACATGCAATTGAATATTCACAAAAAACCCAGAGGGAAAGGGGACTCCTTCGGAGTCACATTCATTCCCACACGAGTTTCACTCCTTTCTTGACACAGTGGCATATATACAAACACATACATGCTCACATCCTCACACACCTAAACGTTCTGGATCGTGTTATTAGGTTTGTTACTGGCTCTCATTTTAATCTCGTTCTGGGACAAAGTTAGGCTTAGCTTCCCATGCTAAAGTTCAGAAAATGTTCTTGTGTTGACATCTAGGCTGTCTTGTCCGTGCTTAAATTTTATCGATATCTGGAAAAATCTTGCATAACCTGAGTGATATGACTTTGCCCCAGGCCAATAGCCCTCCCTGAAGACCAACAGATTATATCCCAGAGTCTAAACCCAGCCATGATTTCTTCTGCTCTATGTTACTCAAATGTGTGACATACAGGAGGATATTTATAGCAGGTTATGGCTATTGAGTCTAAACTGTCCTCCTAATGCTTCTGTATGATATGATGCTTTGAGTGATATCGAAGCCTGTGTTGGGTAAAAGAGTATTTTAAAATGGACCATTACTGCCCATTATGGGCTCACTACGCATAATTACAGGTAGCTGCAGTATTACATTCTGTCCGTTTCAGCCCAACTCAGTCTGAGAGACACACCATTCACACCAGTACCTCATGATCATGTTTTAGGGCCAACCTGTTTACATGTTTGCTTTTGTAAGCCACGTATCCAAATGCTTTGCTTTGGTTTTAGATACCGGTATATGCTGGATGGGTTGCTTAGAAAGAAACCAGCAAACTGGGTAGTTTTGTGTTAAAGAGCACAGTACATTTTGTTGTTTATGTGGAAAAAGCACTGCAGTGATATTTGTTTAGTATTACGCTTGTCAGTCGGTGCAGAAAAGAAACCTGTACTGCAGCAATGTTGAAACAGCAGGAAACCACAGAGAACAACTGCTAACATCTAAATATTCCATTAATTATGTACACAGGAACATTAACAACACGATTACTCGCTATTACTCTGATTCCCATGAAAAACAATGTCGAAATAATTAAAGATATGATAAGAGTTATAAGCAGGACACCTGTGTGTGCGTGCGCGCATGTGTGTGTGTGCGTGTGTGTGTGTAAATGTACCTGCTGATTTAAGACAAAGCATAAAAGTGCCCAGTGTTGTAGGCTCTTCTCTGGAATCCCTCTGCCCTTCACACTTTTAGTGTTTCGCCTGCAGTAACACACCTGTTTAATGTCGTCTGCTGATTACCGAGCCCCTCATAAGTCCAATCGGGTTCTTTTAGAACAGTGAAACCGAGTAGGCAGCGAGGCGGGTAACTGCCAATGTCATCGGTGCAGTAAGCTGTCCATGCTGCTGTTTTAGCGTCGCAGTGATAATGCACCATAAGGCCTCAACACACCGGGTGCAATTCATTGTGTCCTTCTCTAGACAGCGCTTTAAAAAAATAAAATAAAAAGTTTTAATTTCTGCACACCCACTTAGCAGCTTGTCATTTTTGCAGGGAAGGCTCATCGTGGAACATATTGTGCACTGCCACACCTCGATTCTCTCCCGTCTTCCACGTACATGATCGCCACTGTCACTGCAGCGTCATCACTGAAGCTTCCATTGAGCACAAGGCACCATCAGGACACCAGGCTGTCAACAGCAGCTTGGCCTGATGTAGCAGCGCTTTGCCATGCTCCAAAGGGACTGGACCATTCCACCACTCGAACATCTTGGGCTGTCCAGGCCCTGCTGGAGAACTGGACTATAAAGGCACATCCATGAACACTCTGTGTCCCTGGAGGTTCATTGCAGTGGTATCTTATTCTGAGTTCTGGAACACCATCGATGGAGTAGAGCAAACTGTGGTTTAGCCTTTGAGCCTCTTAGCAAACAAGTGTCCTCTCTGGCATAACTGCCATTAATGCATCTCCGATGGCCATTTTACCCAAAAGCTTCTAGGCTCAGCCTCTGGTATAATGGGGCCTGTGTGATGCCATCTGTGCCCGCTGATGCCCATTGCCATCTGTGCCCTACTGATATTTTCTTTCTTAGTGTTGGTATAAGAGATCTCTGTATTGCAATGTTCTTCACTGTTCTTCTGATCCTCTGCTGATCAGAAGATTAAGTCATTATTTATCCTCAAACTTCATTTCAAATCATGTTTATCCACTTTAGCTGGGGAAAAAAAAAAAAAAAGAAAATCTAGGCCACCAGAAAATGAAAGAATGCCCACTGGCCAAAGCAAATCTGTAACAGAGACTTTTAAACAGGCTGGACGAGGATGCCTGGGGATATCCTTTCACTGACATGCTTTACAGAAACGCTCCTCATCCTCCCTGGTCTGCACGTCGTACTTTCGGCGCTATTATTCGAACTGTACGTTTTACACAAAAGACTGATCGCCCGCTCGCTGGCTGAGCAGATGGCAAGTGGGCGACTGTCATACGCGCCATGGAGCTGCCTCATATTGACAAATAATTGATAGCCTTTCGCTGTTGCTGGGTGCAGCATCTCCATGGTACCATGGGCTTGCTGCGATTTCTCCTCCGGTTTCTCCGTCAGAAAGGGAAAGCCGACGGCATACAAAGGATTACAAGCCGGGCTGTTTACATCCCCGATTGAAGCAGAGGAAACGGGGTCTGCATCTTCCTCAGATACGTTTAATGGAACACTTTGCTGGAAACCTGTCTTTAATACATATCGAGTTCCCATCTCCTGTTTGTTAATTGGTTTTTAAATGATTGCTTTTTAACATTTCTTTAATTGTCCCATTCTGCGGCAGAAAGCACTTCCTTCCTTCCCCGTCGTATGATGCATCTCTTTACGTTTGATCACTTTATCAAACCCTTTTAAGTTAGTTGTGAAGGCAGTTGTCTCTCTTTAATCTCCGCTCATGTATGAAAGCGAAGCTGTGAGCTCTTCCTCCCCGCATCCTTAAAAAATCATCGTGTGATTCAGAGCGTTACAACAGGCATTGAAAGACAACAATGCCTTTTAATTAATAATGCATCATGTATTAATCATTAATTATATTTTAATAATTAATAACTCTTCTAATTATCAGGGTAACGGTATGTGTTAAGTAAATTGAAATATCATTCGGATATTTGTAGTATATTCCCTCGTGATCTTCATAGAGCTTTTATCTTCTCACCTTTGTAGAGCTTCTCAGCTGTCAAGCCAGTCCACGCCTGTTCTAATGAACCTGAAAACCTACTGCAAATTAACCTACTTTGCCTCGATTTGGTGGTATCGGAAGGGCCAGTAGCATAAATATGCAAAATTAGTCTGTTAATTATTGACTAAGCCCATGGAAATAGCCTTATTAAATATTGGTGAAGATCAACGTGATCAAAACTATGCTTGGCCAGCATAACGGAACATGTCAGGTCAGCCACCTTGCACTTGCTGTGTTAGTCTAAAGGCACGTTTAAGAGGTTCATTCAGCAAATCAGTGTAAATGCTATCACTGTGTGACTGCTCTGTGTTTGTATTGATTTTAGAAAATTCATAAAAACACATGATGATGAAAATGAAGAAATGAAATGATGGGACATTTTATAAGCTGCTTCTGAAACAACTAGTCATGCTGTTTTTTGATGCTCATACAGTGATTTCAGGCGATTCTATGTTGAGCAATATTTTTGGTTTATGAACCAAAAAGCTGTGCCTTTAAGAATGTCTCTTCTGACATTCAGGCTTTAAAAGTGGATTTAGTTATCATGAATCCAATATAACATTCACTTATAGAGTTACCATGGCTACTCTATACGTACTGGAAAATGGTAATTGTTCAGTCTTTTCTCAAGCAAACCATAATGATTACATTATCTTGTAAATAACACGTAGAACATGGTGACAGGTGGTCAATCTAAGGCCTGCCCCATACCTCCATATATTTTACACTAATGTAACATGGAGAGTGAACAGTTTTTTATGTTTTGTAAGCGCTATTTTTTCTTGCATTTAAATTCCTCTAAGATCATCATCAACATGGAGAATATGATCCGTATCAGAGGTGTGTTTTGTTACAGGTCGTCTCTCTTTGGGGAACAGGTTGCTGCCTGTTTTAGGTCAGCTGACTACAGCGTGGAGGGCATTATTACATTTCCTCTCTGGGTCCCCCTGTTGACAGAGGCGCTTTCCTGCTTTCATGACAGAGATCTTAATAATTCAACAACTGTTTCTGCATGGAAACGCCTTGTCTGGCACGAATTTTAATTTAAGCTCCCTAAAGTGTGTGCGTGCGTGTGTGTGCGTGCATGTGCATGTGCAAGCATGCTTGCTAGTGTGTGTGTGTATGAGCGTGTGCACGTGTGTGTGTGTGTGCGTGTGCATGTGCGTGCATGCTTGCTAGTGTGTGTACGAGCGTGTGCATGTGTGTGAGTGTGCATGTGCGTGCATGCTTGCTAGTGTGTGTGTACGAGCGTGTGTATGTGTGTGTGTGTGCATGTGCGTGCATGCTTGCTAGTGTGTGTGTACGAGCCCTTTATCCCCAGTCATCTAAGGCACCTTGCTTTTAATTAGGTTCATTATTTTGTCAGGGGCTAAAAGAAGGGTTTTGCAGTTCTCTTTTGTCATACAGTAGATGCTGCACATAGTGAGAAGAGACTTCCTACATGAACAGTATGAATGAATGCCACATGCCCTGGAGCTTAAAAATCCAGAACTGAACTACACTACTAAAGATCTATATTATTGTATTTGTGAGTAAACAGTTTGGTATTGAATATCTACATTCGCACAAAAAAAAAGACAAGCAAAGAAACAAACACGCCAGACATTTCAGTTTTTATAGATGTATTGTGCACCACTGATTATTACAGCAGTCTATGATCAATAATAATTCCCAGATGCAGTATTATATAAGAGTGATTGTTAGTGACATTTTGGGTTCAAACAAACCACACTGTCAATTTATTAGATCTTTTTGGGAACCTAACAGTACTCAACAGATGTTTTCGGACCTCTGTAGTTCCTCAAAGCAAACGTGACAGTTTGACCTCTTCATCTCGAGCACATGGTGCAGTCCTCATACAATGTCCATGCCAACAAGATCTCTCCTATGTTTTTCACGGAGACCTTGTCCTCATGGCCAATTCACCAGCTCAGAAAACAGCTGCACACTGTAACCCTACTTGTCTGACAGGTATAATTAGAAAATAAATTAGGTGTCGGATTAATAAGACCAGACGAAGGTCTGCAGTGAGTCCAAGCTCTTAATGGAATGCAAATTGATTTCTTTGGCTGTTCTCTTCCACACCAGAAGAGAGAAAGACCACGTTTCTTTGATGAGAAAACTGTCCCTTTCTTCCACAGGCTACCTTTAATCAGAACCTAAGAAAGTAGGACTAGCTAAATCGCCTCAGCACCCAATCCTTGCTATGGCATTCTCTAGTTCTGTAGGGGTGTTAATGAAAGTAGGACACTTGTAGGGCAGTGTGTGTGTGTGTGTGTGTGTGAGAGAGAGAGAGTGTGAGTGAATCTAAGTCTCTGCATATTTAGACAAGATTTTAATTATGGATTATGTAACCACTAAGACACCAGCATGCATCTGCAGAGTAAAATCTCAGTATGGCATAGAATCTGAATCAAAATCAGGCTTTATTGGCCAAGCACATTTGCACATTTAAGAAATGTGTCTTTTGATACATAATAGCCCACTATACACGACAAAATGCTTTCACATGGGCATCCATTCCTAAATGTGTTGTGTGCGCACAGACATCCTTTTGTAGACTGAATCAAAGTGTATCCTTGGCACACCCTCTTGTTTGTCAAATGCACTGCACTACTCTTGTCATGTCTTACTTGCATTGCAGTGTGCAATGTTTGCAGCAAAGCATATAATTGCATGCAAGTTGTGCACCTTGTTAAACATGAAAATCATGCTAACAGGAAATGTTAAAATAGGTAATGCTTAAATCTGGGGATAAAACATGTTATGAAAAATTGGTTTTGATTAATGTATAATCCCACAGTTGTTACTGATATAAAGTTTTTATCAATACATACTGGTTTAGATACAAACATACTGCTGTAGTTATCAACCGTTTCACTTTTCAGGCCAACAAACATTTTATTTGTACTCACAACAGCAATTTCAGTTCAGTGGGCATCGGGTAGAGTTCTTGTGTTGAGGTTTCATTTTTATTTTATATCATACTGTTGACATCTAAACAGGTTTTTTTGTGTGTGTGTGTGTGTGTGTGTGTGTGTGTGTGTGTGTGTGTGTGTGTGTGTGGTTCAAAATATTGCCGACTTGATACGATGACACTTCGTCTAGATAGGCGTGTTTTACTTTCCAGCAGAGAGCAGCTCACATGGACTGAGGTTCTTTTCCTTCATTTGCATATACCCAAGCATTTTTTGCCAGGATTAAAATATGTTGTAATATGGTAATATTTTATAGTAAAGTGGTGTTTAAAATTTTTTTTTGTAGTTAATTAGTTGGTCATGTTGAATTTGTGTGGCCAAAAATTAAATGCACTCTTTTCTATTCAATATTAATTGAATGGTTGAATAAAGGCGAAGCTATTAACAAAAAATATGATGCGGAAATGGTATTTGACTGGTATTTTGATTAATTTCATTATTGATTTAAATTATGGCTGTTTTTGATAACGTAACTTGGTAAAGTTTTACTCGTTTAATTCTAAATGAGTTAAATGTTTAGAGTGTGGATCTGCGGATACTGCACCCCGAACCCCTGCCACATGAGTGCAAGGCTCCTGTTGTAAACGTCACTACGAGAAGCTAAGCCTTGCTCCATTGCACAATCAGACATCTGTTATGATGTTCGCATATTTAAACCGTCCTTGGGTAAGGAGAATTATGCTTTAAGTGAAGAAGAAGACCTTCTTTTCAGGCACAAACCTGATTTAGCAAGCCAAAGGCTACACTGGCAAGAAGAAATGCTTCCTGAGATGTGATAAGCAACAGACTTTGAGAGCAACCAGCTGTCAAAACAGAAGGTTAGGAATATAGTGTGGCATTATAGGTATATTAGGACATAGTGTTCAGAAACATGGTATATTAGGATGGGTTCTGGAAGAACGGTTGGTTGGCAAAACCTCCATGAAGACTGTCTTCTGGAGGCCACGGAGGAAAGGGAGAAAATAGAAAGAGAAAATACAAATTTTGTGAGAATTTTGTGAATGGTGAAAATAGTGCTCTGAGATCCACAGACAAATCATGACCGTGTTGGTTGGTCGGGACTCCCTGAAGGAGATGGCTGTCTGGTCACTGGCCAGTTTCCTGAATGCAATCTTGTCATGTTGTACATATTTGATGTGTTACTGTTATCAGTAATATGGCACTGCTCATGGGCGTCAGGATGACTCCAGTCATCTTTAAAATGGGCCCAGCATTGCTGTGTGCAGCCATCAGTATGCAAAACTAATATAGGTGCGTGATTGCCTTCTGAGACATGAACAGCACACTCTTGTTGAGTAATTGAATGGATCCAAGTAGTCTGAGAAAATGCATGAATTCACATGAACATGAGAATAGGTCATGGTGCACTCAGGGTTCTAGCTTACACTCTTCCCATTCAGGGTTCTAGCTTACACTCTTCCCATTCAGGGTTCTAGCTTACACTCTTCCCATTCAGCGTTCTAGCTTACACTCTTCCCATTCAGGGTTCTAGCTTACACTCTTCCCATTCAGGGTTCTAGCTTACACTCTTCACATTCAGGGTTCTAGCTTACACTCTTCCCATTCAGGGTACTAGCTTACACTCTTCCCATTCAGGGTTCTAGCTTATACTCTTCCCATTCAGGGTTATAGCTTACACTCCATTGGCTGTATAGAAAAGAATTGGAGAATGAAATTTGACATCACCAAATGTCATATAAAGTGCGTGAGGTTGTACTCAATCTTGTACTTGAGTGAAAATGCTGCACATGCTGTATAATTAAATTATTTGAGAGTCTTTAGTCAAAATAAATGTAATGCATGTCCCATGCATATTTTAGATATGTTTAATACGCTGTGTTATGTTGTACGGATAACCAAGCCAAGACTAAAGGCACTGCAGTCCATGTTCTTTGAAGCTTGTAACAGAAAGCCAAGAAGAAGAAAACCATTGCATGCAGTAGTTCTCATTTTACAAGATATCATTTTTACAAGACATCACTTTGCCTGAGTGCTTGGGCTGTTAGTACCACTCCCTGTTGGAAATCATTAGGAGCCCATTGAGTGAGTTGTTCTAGTGTGCTCCTCTTCCTCCTCGCCGAGCTTCACTCATGGTGGGTCAGCTTGCTGAGTTGCTTTGCTGCTTTGCTGATGAACAACAGGAAATATTCTCAAGCATTTATTTCCTCACAGGGCAACTTTGCAGGCTTTTATGAAAGCAACTTTAGGTCTATTTTGTGAGTGGATTCCTTCTCATCACTTGAGAGTAGAATCTAGCAGCCAGCTACTTCTGTTGAGGAGTGCAGAAACCATCAAAACATGGACATGCATTTCAATGTGTTTTTTAAAAAAAGGGATGACAGAAACATGGGTTGCAAGAAGAATGACTGCTCGTCTGTGAAAAGAGCAGCATAGAGGTTGCTTATGATATAATTTTCCATACTTTCAATGTTCTTAACATGGCTGATGTACAGAAATATGATTAACAAGCTCTGGGGAAAAAAAGGTTTAGTTCCAAATGATACACCAGTCATTTTTGTCTAACAGGGATTTTAAGCAATGCAATTTGGACTCTGAATCTGTATGGGTAAATGGAGGGAAAACCCAACCCAAAAGACAAATAAAGGAATGCAAAAAAAAGTTTTTGTGAGGTCACATACTGATGTTGGACGAGAAGGCCTGGCTCTCAGTCTCCGCTCTAATTCATCCCAAAGGTGTTCTGTTGGGTTGAAGTGCAGGCCAGTCAAGTTAATCCACACCAGACTGCCATCTATCTCTTTATGGACCTTCCTTTGTGTACTGGTGCACAGTCATGTTGGAAGGGGCCAGCTCCAAACTGTTCCCACAAAGTTGGGAGCATGGAATTGTCTTGGTATGCTGAAGCATTGAGTTCCTTTCACTGGAACTAAGGGGCCAAGCCCAGCTCCTGAAAAACAACCCCACACCATAATCCCCCTCCGCCAAACTTTACACTTGGCACAATGCAGTCAGACAAGTACCGTTCTCCTGGCAACCGCCAAACCCAGACTCGTCCATCAGATTGCCAGATGGAGAATCGCGATCCGTCACTCCAGAGAACACGCCTCCACTGATCTAGAGTCCAGTGGCAGCGTGCTTTACACCACTGCATCCGACGCTTTGCATTGCACTTGGTGATGTATGGCTTGGATGCAGCTGCTCGACCATGGAAACCCATTCCATGAAGCTCTCTACGCTCTGTTCCTCAGCTAATCTGAAGGCAACATGAAGTTTGGATGTCTGTAGTGATTGACTCTGCAGAACGTTGGCGACCTCTTCAGCATCCGCTGACCCCGCTCCGTCAGTTTACGTGACCTACCACTTCGTGGCTGAGTTCCTGTCGTTCCCAAACATTTCCATTTTCTTATAATACAGCTGACAGTTGACTGTGGAATATTTAGGAGCGAGGAAATTTCACGTGTGGATTTGTTGCACAGGTGGCATCCTACCACAGTTCCACGCTGGAATTCACTGAGCTCCTGAGAGCGACCCATTCTTTCACAAATGTTTGTAAAAACAGTTTGCATGCCTAGGTGCTTAATTTTATACACCTGTGGCCATGGAAGTGATTGGAACACCTGATTCCGATAATTTGGATGGGTGAGCGAATACTTTTGGCAATATAGTTTATATATATATATTGCTTTCTGTTATATATATTACCAAAACTAAAAAAGAGAAACTCACAATTCTCGTGTTTGCAGTAGTCACGTATGCTTGTCCAACAGAAGAGCACAAGAGAGCAAATTCTCAATAAAAGTCTAGATCACTCACTGTAGCTAGCCTTTGACGTAGAACATGGCTCCCAGTTATAGAAGGCTTGCAGAGGGACTAGGCAGAGGCCTTTGAGACAGTAACGGCTACGGATTCAGATCTATTCACCCAGCCTCTCTGCGCAAAAAAAAAGTTGTGTAAAATCATAGCTCACTGCTTCTGTGCCAATTACTGCTTGGTACTACTACCCTTTGGCTTCAACAGCTCTCCGGCTGACAGCAGCTTGTGAAGCAACCCGCCTCAGAAGTGGTGGAGTGACGTGACGTGAGCAGCTGAGCGTACTTCACGTTGCAGATGCAAACATGCAGGCATGTCTCGTGCAATCAGAGAAATGTTGGTCTTGCACACAGTTAGAAGTATTTGAAAGTGTGCGTGAAAAGGTTGCTGGATAGATACCCGGATGAGAGAACGAAAGGTCTGTTCGCAGTACATAGCTCATCCAGAATCAGTAAGAATATGTTTTTTATCCTGCATAAGCATTGACTGCTTGCTAACTGATAGCACCACTCAATCTAACCCTGTGGTGGCAGGGGTGTAAATATAAGCCTCACGTAACTCTTTGAAAGAGGGGCTAGGCCAACGTCGTATAGATCATCACGATCAGCACTACCTCTGCTATTTCCTGATTTCAAGTATGTTTAGCTTGAACATTATAATTCTTCCTTCTGCCAGGCAAGTGTCTGAGGTTTGTGCTTCATCTCTGCACTGGCTGTACCTCATGCGTTCTCATAGTCAGTTTGTCAATCCTGTGAAAACCATTATGAATAACGGCTCCTCTGTCTGCTGCACCAACCGACTTCTGCCACACAGCAAAAACGAAGGAGGGTCCAATAAAAAGGAATTGTTGGGTGTGTGTTTTGGAACGCAGTTTGCCTTCTGTGACCGCTGAATTATTGAACACTGGAAATGTCAGATGGTCTTTTTGCTGGGGCAGACAGAGACAGAGGTAGAGAAAGCTGTGTATTAACAATAATGGTCAATAGAAACAACAAAGGTACCTCATTGATCTGTGGATCATTGACATGGATTATGCAAATGTACACACACTGTGTATATATATATATATATATATATATATATATATATATATATATATATATATGTGTGTGTGTGTGTGTGTGTGTGTGTGTGTGTGTGTGTGTGTGTGTGTGTGTGTGTGTGTGTGTGTGTGTTATTAGGTTAGATTTATTTTATTATTTATTTAGTCAGAATGTTATGGGCATTAATATAGAGATGTCTCCACCTCCATTTTGTGGCTGTGACAGCACTTTTCTGGAAAGGCTCTTCACAAGATTTTGGAATGTGCCAGTGAGAATTTGTGCCCATGGAGTCCAAAGGGCTTTGGTGAGGTCAGGCACTGATCTTGAACAAGCAGACCTGGCTCACAGTTGATGTTCCAGCTGATCCCAAAGATGTTAAGTAGGGTCAGGCTGTGCAGGCTGTTCTACACCAAAGTCACCATGCCATGTTTCTGTGGACCTGCATGTGCCTGAGCACACAGTCATGCTTGAACAGGAACAGGAAAGGGCTTTCGCCAAACTGCTGTCGCAAAGTTGGAAGCATATTATTGTCCAAAATGTCTTTGCATGTTGTAGCATTAACATTACGTTAGCCTATCTAGCCCAGAAGCTAAAAAAGAATCCCCAGACAATTAGCCCTTCTTAACCAAAGTTTCCCGTTGTCACTATTCATTCCAGTAAGTGGCGTTCTCCAGGCATGTGCCAAACCTTTTGCCCGTCAAAATGCTAGTTAGTAACCAGTGATTTATCTCTCCACAGAGCATGTTTCCATGGCTGCAGAGTAAAGTTGTGGCATGCTTTACACCCCTTCAGATGGCGCTTGGTGTTGTGCATAGTGACCTAAGGCTTGCTCGGCCAGGGAAACCTGTTTAATGACGTTCCTGAGCACAGGTCTTGCACAGATGATGTCTGGAGATCTCTGTGGGTGATTAACATAAAATAAAAGTATAGTTTGCGTTTCTCCCCATGGCGCACACTTCTGCACTCAACAGCCCCGCTCTGTAGGCTGGGACGGTGTATTGCTGAGCTGGTGTTGCTCCTAGACATTTCCATGCCCTGCTCAAAGCACTCAGCAGTGCAGAAGCTGACTGGCAAAGGTGACACCCTAAGACAGTGCCACACATAGTGTCACTGAGCTCTTCAGTACAGCCCACTTTACTGCCACTGTCTGTGGACCTTGTATTTCTATGTGCTATTTTATACACCTTCCAGTAGTGGGCGTGGCTAAAATACTTGACCTCAGTAATTAAAACCCTAGTGTGCTCACAATTGTACAGTGTGTCCAATAGTATAAGCGGCCATGGAGTTTCCTTGTTATGCTGTGTCATTTTTTATAGTCATTTGATCTTTGCTGATAAGGGTGTAAAAAGGAAGAGAAAAGGGAGATGGAGAAGAAAGTGTGTGTGTGTGTGGGGGGGGGGGGGGTGTAGTGAGTGTGTGAAGGTTCAGTGCTGTAGAAAATGATCCAATTAGCTGATCTGGCTGCAGGTAATATGTGTAACATACGTGTCCCAGTGGCAATTAGTGGCAGCCTAAATTTGTCAGGGTTTGGCATTTGTGGAGCTTACACAGTAGATATCTGGCTCAGCGTTAGAGCAAGCACACCAGAGAAAGCTTCCACAAGCACGCAGTGTTGCCACCACGATACCCTGCTATTTTTATACATGCCTATTTTCACAGGTTTGTGATTTCGAAGTAGCACATTTTGGGGTTATTTTTGGATTAATATTAATTGTTTTCACAAATATTTTCTATATCTCTATTAATTTTTGTAAGGTCTGTAGCTAATATCTCTCTTTTCACAACACACCGGGTATGATCTTTCCTCATCCATCAGTCATTTAGAGACGAGAGCCCCTGGTGATCACACTGGTGGTTATTTTTAGGTGTTTCCGTCTGAAGGATGCTGTATTTCCTCTCTAGTAAATGGGAAAAGACTGTTTCAGTGGTAGTGAAGGGAAATAAAAAATACACAGCCCAACTGCTTTTCATATCCAAACACTGAAATGATCTCAACTTAAAGGGTGGGTGGATGTCACTCGCTATGTATTTTGAGTGTGAGAAAGCAGAAAATATGGTCATCTTTGCAACCCTCTGGCAGTCTTGGTAAAATGCATTATCAGTACTTTCCTTACATAATAACACATAAATAAGGTAACACTTTCTTGATCCTGGATTAATGTCGTATATTCTCTAAGAAATCAGAACATTTGCATAATGTTTTGGGCCAGTTCATCAGTAAATGATGTCTGATTGGACTGTTTGTAGGGTACTTTTGACGGAGGTTGCAGTTGGCCTCCGCTGCATTTGTGCACAGTGGCAAGGCAGATTGGGACACAGCATTCTTTATAATTGCACTGAAGCAAAAGCATCTTTCAGGAACTGTCAGTTTTAACTGCATCACAGTCTTGTTTTCAGTAGAGGGAAGAGGTGTTCTCATAGTGTTGCATAACAAGGTAAACTTGCAAGTAAGTCAAAGAAACCTATGTTGCTAATTGTAAACTAGATTGCACGTATGTTAATTAGTAAAAACTAATTTTGTCTTTGCATTCTGGACTGATTCTTTTTAAAGTTTGTCTGGTCGCTTAGCAACAAGACAAGCACAATGTGTTACGGTAGAAGATAATCACAGCTGGAAAAAAAATGCAAGTTTTGTCCCCAGTGAGTAACCATTGGAGCCATGAACATTTTACAGAGAACATGGTTTGATTTATTACTGGGCAAACAGTTTTACCCAATGAAATGTTAAATTCTATGGAGCCTATGCACTAACATAATATAAAGATAAATCATAAACATTCTTCCTTCCTTATTCAAATCCCACTTCTTTATCATCATCCACTTATGCAAATTGTCAACTGTATTTTTCTTCTGTTCTTTAATTAAAAGCTGTAATTGACTAGAGATGTGTTTGGGATTAATATTGAGCTTTTTTCAGTCTGCTTGCCTTTATTATGGACCTGAAGTGCTTAGGCACCAGCACAATTCTCCTGACAGTAAATCTAGTCCTGACACAGTGAGTCTGATTGAGGCCCACACAGAGCTCCCCTTGCACTTGTGCTGGAGTCCCGAGTGGCTCTTCCTGCTGTAGTCTATTGTCGGCCATTTTGTTTCACTTGGTTGGTCCATAAAGCTTCACTTTGAAGCCCAGACCACTTGCATTGTTTCCTTTGTATCATTACTGTGGCAGGCAAGACTGTCTTCCAAACATTAGATATTTTTCAGGGTAGGAGGAAAAACCTTTTGAGAAAAATAGGTGTGTAGAATTGTATTTATTCCTCAGAACTGCTGAATTCACAGTGTGCTTCAAAATATATTGGTATCCAATAAAAGGGAAGAAAATTCAGATTTGTTAAAGTGAACTTCTCCACATCTAACTGGATACTAACCTCACCTTATTACTCTCTCCTCCCACCCCCACACAGGACAAAGAAGGTGAGTCAGTGTTTCCGCATCGTGTACCGGCACATGGAACGAACACTGTCCCAGGAGGAAGTGAGCATGGTTCACCAGGCCATTGAGCAGACAGCTGAGCAGGAGCTGGGGGTTCAGGGCAGATACTGAGCCTGCGATCTCCTCCTGAGCCTCCCACTCCCAGACCACGTGAAGTACCTTTTTAACAACGTTGCAGGATTCTTCCAACAAAATGGCTCAAATGTTCCCCCTCACATGTACATGGTAACAGGCCATTGATATAAATTACAAAGCAAGTGATCATTAAGAACTTCAGATACCCTTGGACATCGTGTGTTCGGACCTTTGCCCTTGACCCTGGCCAGCAACCCTGGTACTCATCTCCTGTATCCTGTGCAGTATGCTGAGGTTCCTGTTATCCCACTGCCTCTGGGAACCTTTCATCTGAAGCACTGAATGGCTGGATTTAAACACCTCCATCACATCGGCATGCTGCCCAGAGGGAACGGGCTTTGATTTAATACAGACGTCGTCGTACTCGTTTACTGCCATGGATTCCGGCCAGCGCTGGGGGGGGCGGATGAGAAAGAGTCCAGTGAGGACACTTACTCTGTGCCGACTTCTCACTTTGCGTTTTCCTAACAACAATTTGAGGTGGCACGTTGAGACATTGTGTGCAGAAAACTGGTCAGGACATTAAATGCTTCCTGAAGCTTCAGGAGTAATGGGGAAGCAAGCAGAATGCCGAAGGTTAACAACCTTTAATGTGTGACTTGAGAGTGTTGTAATAATAAAATAAACATTTGGATATGTGAGATTTGATGTTGTCTTATAAGTCATAATTGGTTTTTGGCCAATGCTTCTATATTGCCATAGACATCTTATCAAGGTAAAACACCAGAATTCACAAATGAACCGATGAATTTTTATCTGTGTTCAGTTTTTTTTTTTTGCAGGTGGTATCATTATAAAAAAGGAGATTTATGCAAATTCCTATAAGTCTGCAATCATGAGGTTCTGTTTAAAGTTCTGGAACCTGGTAGGTGTGTTTTCAGTGTGTTGTTCTTGTAGAACTTGTTGAAAATTTTGGCAATTTACCTGGGCTTCTTATGAACAAGTTGTTAGAAACACTAGGACTACTGAGCCCCACTATTATCCCCAGCTGTTGTGACAACCTTTTATGCATCTTGCTTGTGGGAATACCTAAGAATATTGCATATCTAATATGATCAAATTAAATTCCATTTTCTTTTATCCTTTCAGGTCATAAGTTATTTTTTTTATTAAAATTTAAGGAGGCTGGTTTGCAACACATGGTGCATGATGATCAGTTCTCATGAAAACTACAAAATATATTTCATTTTCATCTTTATTAAACGCCCATTTAAAAACATCACCCCAGATTCTGTGACTGTGCAGTGGAGTAAAGGATCCTTCACACCAACAGTGATGCTGCTTTTGTTGACTGAGACAGGTAAACTATACTGTAGTCCCCCCTCCAATATTATTTGTTGGAACATGTCAAAAAGAAGAGCCAAATTATGTCTTGTGATGCGGTGTGTGTGTGTTTGTGTTTGTGTGTCTGTGTGTCTTGTCTGTAGCCCTTTCTCTGCCTTTTTCCTCTCGCCCTCCTCCCGTTTGTTTATGAAGGGTGACAAAAGAATGGAGATGTGGTCTCTTCAGGGAACAAGCTCAACTGGAGTCAGCATAATGAATGTGCGATGCTTGGTAATCGGACGCTGAATGGATGGTGCCCAGACTGCTGAGCACGAGCGTGTCTAGTGGGGCTGAGGCTTTTGTGTTCATGTGTTACTTTAGCTTCAACCCACTTTGGATTTGCTAACCAATTTCATGCCAGTTTCTCTATGTCTTACTTTTTTTTCAATTGTGTAGACAAAAATGGTTAGATTAATGAAATATCCTGTCCTCTTCCACTGAGGGTAGTCTTCCCTGTTGTGCACGTATAATATTTCAAAGATATATAAATTATTTTTGTCAGAAAATCCTACAGGCAAATCCTCAGTTGTAGCACTGAAGAACATATTGAAAAAGGGGAAGAAAACATGTTTAGCATGTTTACTTTTATGGTATTTAATAGATTATTAAATCCAGAGTTACTTAGTTGTGTACTCAAAGTATCTTTAGACGCCACAAATAGATTAGAGTTCAAAAATACCCTTAACTGAGACATTGTCAGAACCAAGGTGTCAGTGCTGAAATGAGAGAGAATTCTCTCAGATAATTTACATTCTTTTGTCATTACATGTTTTTGTCAGGCATTGCTGCTTGATACTTGCCATTGTGAGAGACCTTTGTATAGGCAGGTTTTCCCAAGAATTGTTCAGTTTCTGTTACCTCAACAATTCTAGAACCTTTGCCCTCAAGCAAAAAGGCATGAAGGTTAATTTAAAGTTGAGTGCACTGTAACCTCAAATCGAGTTAATGTATAAAGTAGAAAAGGAAGAAAACATGAACCATGTCCAGTCTTCCACTTCTCTGAGAATGGGAGAGTTGGTTTTGAAGGTCTCCGACTGCTGGTACAAGAGCATTGGAACACACTGTGGATCAATAGCAGTACTGGAGGCAGGTGAACACTACAGAGAATGGGCCAGATCAATCAGGGGAAATTAGATGAGAAGAAACAGCAAATGAACCATCTATCACCACTTTCGTGTGGAAGTAAGGGATGGGGTTCAACTGCCATGAGGCATGTACACACATGTTCCCTCACACGTGTCCTATCGTGTGGGAGAACATCAACTCAAATCGTGCTGTGATGTGTATATATAAAACTGTAGCTTTATTTATTTAAAAAGTTTTCATATTGACCAAAATGGCAACACCTTGCCATTCATCTGGCATCCCAGATAGGAAGGTGATGTGGATACACTGTTGATTTTTGATCAGATCCATCGTTTTAGTTGAGCTTGACATTTTGATTTCAGCACTATGTTGGATCAACGATAAATTGTCTATGAAAGTTGCCAGTTCCTAACGTTGGCAGAAAAGCCGATGATTACGTGTTAAGGAAAAGACCAAAGATGCTCAAGCTCATTCTGGCAATTTCGATAGAAAGAGAAACGATTATAGAACGCTCTCTCTGAGGTAAGGAGAAAATAGCTCACTTTTCTAATGTAATAATGCCTGTTGTTAGAGTGTCTGCTGGCAGTATATCTAAGGTTCTAAGTGAATATTATTTTGAAGCGTGAATGTCCTTTACATTACTATGACATGCCTGGTTGTGACTTACGTTTTTAGCTAGCTAGCATGTATGTAGCATCGTCATACAGCCTTATTTTATTTTTTTTACTTTTTGAATTAAAAACTGTTTGTATCACTACCCCTTTAATGCGCAACATGGGTCAAAAATGACCCGCATTCATTTTATTTGTTACTTCTTGTATGACTGAGTGTTTCTATAGTATATATTTTAAATTAACGAATCATTATTATGATTCTATTCCAAGTTTGGAGTAAATATCTTGTTTTTGTTTAGCACAAATCTTCATTTTTTATTTTCCTTTCTTACTTTATGAACAAGCTTTTATATTTCTACATCAGGTTTACACACATGGTTTACCCACATGAATTTCCAATTCAAAGCTCAGCACAGCTCCCATCACACAAGTATTGTTTTTTCAGTTGTTCTAACATTACCTTAAACAATATTTCATGACAGTAGTGATATGTAATGTA
Source organism: Brachyhypopomus occidentalis (assembly GCA_020368025.1). Classification (NCBI taxonomy): domain Eukaryota; kingdom Metazoa; phylum Chordata; class Actinopteri; order Gymnotiformes; family Hypopomidae; genus Brachyhypopomus; species Brachyhypopomus occidentalis. Next base: position 1,057,304 of record JAGXOD010000055.1, read on the forward strand.
ATATTTGATTAGGTTTAGGTTACCTTGAGAGTGAGTACAATACTTGTCAGAAAGTTACAAGTAATTATTATTTGTTAGCTGTTGAACCTGTAGGTGGCCCATGGTTCTCTGCTACAACATGCTGGGTGTTCCCACCCTCAATGCCTACACCAACTTCACCACACAAACACCTTGGTTATGTGGGTGGTGTGAACAGTGCACGCCGGCTGTTCATCAAGGAGCTGGGCAAAGAGCTTGTCATGTCACGTATGATGCATGTGCTTGGGGCAGTGGGAAGATGTGGATTACAAAGACAAACCACAGCCACCACCCAGCCAGAAGAAAACATGCCAAAGGAGGGCCAAGGGGAGAGGGAGAGGAGCACTCGCTGCCCCCCCCTTCCCAAAGCCCGACAGGCCAGCCACTGGTGTTCCCAGTGCACCAGGCCTGTGTGCAAGGAGCACAACCATTTAGTGGTTCATCTGTGAGGAATGTAAATGCTGAGATAGCAGTATGTGCTCTAGTTATGTGTCAAGTGGTATTTTATTTAGTTTGAACACATTTCTCCAGTTTACAGTTCGGTTCAATGGCTGTGTTTTCTGTGTTCTATTGTTGTTCTGTTATTTCCTGTCGTGGTTCTGTTATTTAGTTCCTGTGTAGTTTTAGTAGTATTTGTCCGCTTGTGTTCTGTTTCATGTTTACTTCATGTCTTTGTCTTTTTACTGCCCGTTGTTGATTGCTCACGCCTGTCGTTTTGTGCCACACCTGTCTTGTTTCGTTTGTTCATCCCTTCCTCCTAGTGTTTTCCCCACCAATCCGTGTTCTGCTCACTCCCCTCATCTGAGCTTCTGCTCCGTCTCTTCACCTGTTCCTCGTCCCCTTGTCTGTGTTTGTACTCAAGTCCTGTTTTCTGTTCAGTTTTTGTTGCATCATTAGTGTTTGTCTGGTAGTCGTTTTTGTCTTGTAGTCATCATAGTCAAATATGTTGCAACTACTACTTGAGACAAATTTTTGTAGCATTAAGTTACTTTATTTTATATCACACTTGAATGAATGGGTCATTTTTGACCCATGTGTGTAAATCCAATGTAGTAATATAAGTATTTTTGATCAAAAAGTATTAAAGTATAAATGAAAATAATGATCAGTGGTAATCACAAACCACTGAATGAATACCTGGAATATTCAATCATAAGATAAATATATTTAAAAAAACAGAACGTAGAAAAACCCTGCCAGCATGAAATAACATTGGAAATGAATGCAGGTAATTTAGACCCATGTTGTGCTAGAGGGGGTGCGCATATGTTGTGCATCAAAGGGTTAAATTTCAATGTCGTTTCAATATTCAGGGTGCAAAAGTGATGAAGAATCAACAGATTAGAACGTTGATTCAGTGAAGTTAATATTGACAGTTTAACATTGATTTAACCTCTAATCAATTACAGATTACTATCTGAGATGGAACTTTCAGGGACGCAGTTTGATTAAGTCATATGACTATTTGTTACTTCTGTATATGTATGAGGATGGAAAAGTGTGTGAGGCTCATGAAAATGCTCTGCAAGGATCTAACACACTCTGTGTGAATACCAGAGCAGATCTTGCCAGCATCAAAGTGCCATATCTTCCTTCGAAAGGGCAACTGTCTGAAGACCCAAGAAGAGATTTTTCTGCATCGACACTGGAGTTTACAAATACATTAAAACTGTTCAAAAGGGATAGTTCCAATGAGCAAAACATATCTATAATCTATAATATTCCTCAAGGCACACAATATATTTTCATAGAGCCTGTCATACAAGTCTTTTATGCATGAGTCACAGTTGTCTGATGTAGTGCATGCATAAGCCTTCATTTGTCCCCCTTTTTCTAGTCCGGCTGAGTAACCCCCACATATTAGCCCGTGACTCTCCTCTCCTCTCCTCTCCAATAGGCTCTGCCGCGACCAGTTGTACATATGGCGTCATATATCACGTCTGTGTCCGGTAGAGTCAGCAGGAATCTCGGGCGCAGACAGGCGAAGGGTTAATAACGGCATTACCGCGGGCTGCGGGCGATGCCGAGGGTGCATTAAGTTGCGCAGTTATTCAGATCGGATCCCGTTAAGGGAGGTGGTGGAGCTGCCAGGCGGCACCCATATTAATCACACCAGTGCCGCAAGTTCCCCTTGCTGCAGTCAAGCCCTCTGGGGGAGGCAGGGGAGTGAGACTCTGCAGCTCTCGGAGGTAGGCATGGCCGGCTGAGTCCCAAACCACGAAAGCTCCCTGAGCAGCTCACACTGAAATTTGATCCTCAATATATCATAGATTAGTAGCCATCACCTCCTAATTAGGGAAGGGTGGCAGATTCTCATTAGCCAAAAAGACATAATGTGCGCAGTTCAGAAGGTGATCTTAACCGTGTGCTGGCCATGAAGAAACAAGGCTCAGGTTGCATAACCATGCAGTCATGTCCATGCAGCATCATGCTAATTACAGATCTCAGGTTCCATTTATTAACATATTGCTATACTGCGAGCTATTGGCCCGTTTTACCGGCTGTCAGTGAGTAACAAAGAATTTGCACTGTCTGGTCTGGCCTCCATAAATGTAAGTGTAATAGCTCTTCGGGTGTGTGCGGTAGGCTTTGGAGAATTGCAGCCTTGACGTTTGGAATAGTGTGGACTGACGCATCGCACTGTGTGTGTGCCCCGCAGTCCTTTTCTCACCGCTTTCAAAGTGCTCTCTTGTTATATCTCATTCTTAGGTGCCCTGTGGCTATTTGTTTTGTGCTTGTGTCATCCGAAAAACAGGAGCCAGTGAGAGAAATGGAGAGAGGGTGCTGAAAATTAAAGTCTCTCTTTGATACAGGAGATTTATTGAACTGGTCTTATGGAGGCACCGCACTCACCTACAGAAGTCACACACTGCTGCAGCAGTGGGGTAATTGGTAAAACTTTTCGTTTTGGGAAGCCATGTAAGGATAAGCACGAGTGTAAGGGTGTCTTCCTAGATGACAAAGCAATTTGAAAAGCTTGCAAGTGCTTACTCTGTTATATAGCAGCCAGTGAAATCTGGCAGTAACCTTTGTTGCATCTAAACATGTCAGTGTCGAGTGAAGGCACAAGCGGCTGACGTAAGCAGAGCTCCGAGTCAGCTTTTGTTCTGCTGATGAAGGCACTGTATATTTTATACTTTGGCATCTGTAATGGGTATCAACTTTTCATGTCTCAGTTGCGAAACATAACATATTCTGTCATATTTGGACAGAAGCCACATGCAGACCTGGGATGACTCTCATGTTTGATGTTCTTGCCATGTTCCCTGTGCACATGTGCAGAGGGCTCTCCAAACCCAAGCCAGGTGAAGAGAACATTGGATTCACTTAAGGAAGAACAGGATATATAAAGGGCTTGCACTCTGAAGAAAAAGTATTATCTCAAATATGCAGTCTGCATGTAGTCTCAGGAAGCAAACTCCTTTGTGTTTTTTCCACCACGGTCCATGCAGAGCTTGCTGTTTTAATTTTCTGTCTGTATCCGTTCTGGGTGATTAACAGGTCACTACACAGCTGCAATTAATATACACCTTGACCCACTACTGAAGGTATTTTAAATTGGGCTTTAAGCAGTGGAAACTAGCATATGAATTAAAAGCCTCTGAATCAGCTGGCTGTCGGTTACTGAGCAAACTCCAAAATCCCATTGCTGCATTAAAAAGTTTGAGTTTTATGACTGACTTGACAAATCCCCGTGTTCTGGAAAGACAAAACCAATGCCAACGAGGGCAAAGCAGCGTGCAGTGGCACGAGCAGACGGCAGTTCTCCAGCGCGGAGTAACGAGGTGCAGCAGAGGAGGAACCGTTTAGAGGAGGCCAGGACCACGCAGGCTCTCAGCCAACAGGCACAGACCTCAGCAGTATCTGAGACTCCAAAGTGTTAAGAAATGGTTGCCATGGAAATTCAGCTCTATCGCAGCCTGACTGGGGTTCCAAAAAGAAGCTCAGATTACAAACAGCTGTTCCACATCTGCTTCATCTTGCTCAATATTAGGCCCCTGCTTTTTGTGCCATTCCCTAAATGAGGCTTTGTTTTTGGGATCACCGCAGATGCGTTCTTAGGTCTCTACGTTTTGCGCGCTTTTTACAAACGTTCGTTTATCGTAGCGTACGATATGCGACAAGTGTTTGATCTGATTATGAGACCTTTCAGTAACATTACTGACCAGCGCTTCTGTCATTTCAATGATCCAATTACAGTCCACCTCATAGTAATGCCACATCATATTAACATGTATCAGGCCATATTGTTTTTTTTTTTACTTCAATAAATGAAACAGAAGCTTTGCTCTTCATTCCTGAGGGCTCTTGGAAATGTTTATTCATTCAGGTATTTACCAGACTAGCTTCTGGATAACACCAGGGAGTGTGTATTTTCCTTATTACAGAATAAAGTTACCCCAGGTGAGCCTGATGCCAAAGCCATTTTCAGCTCAGTGATGTTGGCGAAGAGCTGGTTTGTCTGTGTCATGCTTTCTCTAGAGGTTTACAGTAGAGCATGCAGACAACCATATTCATTACAAGCAATTGATTGCTGTTCATTTAAGTTATTCTACCAACCCAGAACAACCCTAGAATACCTAAAACATATGCACTGTGCTGTGTTTTTGGGGTGTCTGGGACCGAGGTGAATTCCAAATTGTTGCTCCACTGTGATTTCCTGTTGGTTTTGTACATTTAGGGCAGGTATTTTTAGAAAGTGGTGCATGGCTGTGCAGAGGCACGTGAGACACTGTAGCCAGTTCCATCGGACGTCTGCTCTGCTGCTAAGCTCACGTCTGGGGCTGGGAGGTGTGTGTTGGGGTGGGGGTTGTAGGTGTGTGTTGGGGTGGGGGTTGTAGGTGTGTGTTGGGGGGGGGTTGTAGGTGTGTGTTGGGGTGGGGGTTGTAGGTGTAAAGCTGTAAGAATGATGATGTCATCTGCAGGATTTCGAAAAAAGATAATCTCTGCCTGCTTGATACGACTGTTTTGGAGGAGGTTTGTTTTATCTGTGTGAATGCAATTTGTGTTCACATGAGTATGTAAATAAAAAAGGTGCACATTTCAAATCTATATTTGTTTTTCTTTGCACAACTAAAGACTGAACTATGTTCTGGCTACAAAGAATTGCTTTGCATGGAATGTATGTGCAAGGATACAATATATGTGTCAGGTACTGTCTCGTTTTCACTTGATTTCTCTCTGTCACACATCATAGTGTGCTTGCATGTGTTCTTTCTGTTCCACACCATGTTTGCTTATAGAGCTGAAGGAGGATCTACTATCGAAAAAACTCTCTCCCGTCCTCTCTCTCTCTCTCGCTCTCTCTCTCAATCTCCCTCTCTCTCTTTCCTATGCTCCTTCATTTTTGTCTGTTTTGTTCATCTGCTCTTTCTTTCTCTCTAGTCCCCCCTCCATGACAGCGCGCAGGGTGGCAGCACTAACCCTGTGCTCCCAGCATGGCTAGTTCCTGTGGCTGAAGCAGGCAGTCTGTGATCCATCTCCGACAGCGCAGGTGATCCGTGGCAGCTGCGCATGAGAAAAGAAATCAATTTTAATGTCACTGCGCAGCTTCTAACGGCCACAGACCCCTGAGCTCTGGCAATTAGTCTGGTTTCCTCTCTCACTCTCTCGCTCACTCACTAACTCACTTTTTTGCTGTTTCTCTTTTTCTGTGTGAGTTTTGTTAAGTCACTTTCAGTTACCATAATGCCTTGTGATTCCTCTCCCTCACACTGCTGGCATTTGGCATTACTTCTCTCTCTCTCTCACACACACATCCTCTCCTTTTCCTTTGTGTCTTCCTGATTCACTCGGTTATTCTTTTTCCTCAATATGTACTTTTTTTTTTAAAACCTGAAATATCAAAGTGCATTTTTTCTCTTTGTTTTGGGTTCTCTGTAAGTGGTCACTGGCCAGACATTATATTACGGGTAACATAACTGAGGGCCCCAATGGAGAAATGTTTCTCTCTTTGCTGTGTAAAATCCAGCGGATGGAGTCTCATACACGTGTAGTGTCCAGCAGGCCTCCAGGGATATCGAATAATGCCTGGTGATCTTCTAAAGGAACAAAGGCTTATTCAAGCGCTGCATCTAGCCGAGGCACTACCACAACTTTGTTTTACATGGATGTTTAGACACTTAATATGAATTGTGGTTACTGCAGCCATGAGTCATAGCAAAATTACATTATGTATTTCATAGCTTTATGGTTTTGGACTACCTAAAAATCTTTATTTTATTTAGTAATGCACAGTAGATTGTGACATTGTGTCTGTAATATTCTAAACATTTTTTAGAAAGTCTATTTCCAAACCACAAAGCTCTCAAGAAGCTGGTTGATGTCTTAATGCGGTGTGCATCTTCTCATTCTAGCAACACTGAGCGTATATATCTGCTTCATTTTGTGCACACCAGTTGAATGTGCTGCATGTAACAAAAACCTCAACCTGTGATACACACGTGGACAAAATTGTTGGTACCCCTCGATTAATGAAAGAAAAACCCACAATGGTAACAAAACTTTAATTTGACAAAAGTAATAAATAAAAATTCTATGTAACAGATGAACTCATGAAACAGGCCTGGACAGAAATGATGGTACCCATAGCTTAATATTTTATTGCACAACCTTTTGAGGCAATCACTGCAATCAAACGATTCCTGTATCTGTCAATGAGACTTATGAACCTCTCAGCAAGTATTTTGGCCCACTCCTCATGAGCAAACTGCTCCAGTTGTCTCAGGTTTGAAGGGTGCCTTTTCCAGACACCATGTTTCACCTTCCAAAGATGCTCAATAGGATTTAGGTCAGGGCTCATAGAAGGCCGCTGCAGAATAGTCCAGTGTTTTCCTCTTAGCCATTCTGTTTTTAGATGCGTTTTGGGTCATTATCCTGTTGCAAGACCCATGACCTGCGACTAAGACCAAGCTTTCTGACACTGGGCAGCACATTTCTCTAGAATTCCTTGATAGTCTTGAGATTTCATTGTCCCCTGCACAGATTCAAGACACCGTGTGCCAGATGCAGCAAAGCAGCCCCAGAACATAAGAGCCTCCTCCATGTTTCACAGTAGGGACAGTGTTCTTTTCTTGATATGCTTCATTTTTCCATCTATGAACATAGAGCTGATGTGCCTTGCCAAAAAGTTCCATTTTTCATCTCATCTGTATATAGGACATTCTCCCATAATCTTTGTGGCTTGTCAACATGTAGTTTGGCAAATTCCAGTCTGGCTTTTTTATGATTTGTTTTCAACAATGGTGTCCTCCTTGGTCATCTCCCATTAAGTCCACTTTGGCTCAAACATTGACAGATGGTACGATCGGACACTGATGTTCCTTGAGCTTGAAGTTCACCTTTAATCTCTTTAGAAGTTGTTCTTGGCACTTGCCATTTGTATTATCCATCTCTTTGATTTGTCATCAATTTTCCTCCTGCGTCCACGTCCAGGGAGGTTGGCTAAAGTCTCATGGATTTCTGAATAATATATGCAACTGTTGTCACAGGAACATCAAGCTGCTTGGAGATGGTCTTATAACCTTTACCTTTAACATGCTTGTCTGTAATTGTCTTTATAATGTCCTGAGACAACTCTTTCCTTTGCTTCCTCTGGTCCTCTGGTCCTTCCTCTGGTCACCAAACAGTACAGTGACTACATGTAGCCCTATATATAGGCCCACTGACTGATTACAAGATTGTAGACACCTGTGATGCTAATTAGTGAACACACTTTGATTTAACATGTCCCTTTGGTCACATTGAGTACCATCATTTCTGTCCAGGCCTGTTTCATGAGTTTGTTTTTTAAAATAATTCTGTTGAAGCATGGTTGAAAAGCATTATCTGACTTTCATTTGTTCATTTTCATAGAATTTTTATTTATTACTTTTGTCAAATTAAAGTTTGTTACCATTGTGGGTTTTTCTTTCATTAATCGAGGGGTACCAACAATTTTGTCCACGTGTGTATTTCTTGGTGACCATGACTGTAATAAAACAAAAAATCTCACTATTCTCTAAGAGTTAAAAATCATCAGTCCTGTCCATCACTATACCTTCTCATTTATAATGTCATGACGATTAAACTGACTTAATTTTTTGATTCACCAGTAATTCTGACATAGTGTATTCTATGATAACAGAACAACGATTCAACACACAGTGTTAAAATCTTTCTGGCTGTATTCCCTTTGATCCCACGCCAAGTGTGGAGTCCCTGCCATAATTTCGGTCAGTGGAAGAGGAGAGGTCCCTACCTCACCAGCCTGCCATGCCTGCTGGAAAGTGACCTGGAAATTAGGTGAGAAATGGGAAGTAACTGCTGTGATGCACCAGACCTCCTCTTTATTTCTTCATTTCATGCTGGCCCAGGCAACCATAATGAACTGGGCACATATCGGGAGGAGGTGGGGGGAAGCTGAGTTTTCATTATTAATCAAAGACTCTGAGAGCACATTTTTGCCTCAGCTTAAACAAGCACCCCACTGGAATCCATTAAGTAACAATAACCAGTGAAGTCATTGTTCTCTGCATTTCATAGATTTCCATCTTGGTTGTTTTGTGGTTGCTTTTTTGTTGTTGTTATTTTTTGGTTCAATATTACTATTAAAATGTGAGATGGATGTCTTGATAAGAAATTCTTCAGCATTAGTCTTGAGCCATTTGCTAAAAGGTTTGTATTTGTTGTTGTTTTTTCGAGTCAAGTATATCTGTCCTAAAAGTGCAAAAGAAGAAGGAGAAAACATGAGGAAAGGAATGGAGAGGGAACGAACGTGAGGAATGAAGTCCAAACTGGCTCTGTGCCCTCAGATCCCTGGGGTGTCTGTCCATGGTCATGAATCCAGCCAGTGACTCCATGTCAGGGAAGAACTTGGAGAGTTTCCATTTGCACAAGATGCTGTTGAGTGTCAAAGAAAACTCACTCACTCACCCATGATACAAAGAGGATTATTTCTAATCAACAAAAAAAACGAAGTTGTGCATGATCGTTATAAATTTGACCGTCAAACTAATGTTTGTGTTATGTTATTTTTGCAGTAAGAACTGCAAAAATCTTTGGTTCCATTATAAGATGCAGCTGCTACAGCAGAGATCATTCCTCCCCTCAGTCAGTCCACTGTCCAATTGGTACTTGGTACTTGTAGTTTTACAAAGGGCTGATCTTGACACTAGTGCTGTAATGTAATTTAATCAGAATTGACTGATCGTTAAGATTAATTTCCATGTAAATTAAGAAATATAAAATATCTGCTGGACAGCTTAAGCACTCTGCGGCTTGACACATCTTGTTGCTGATGCCCTGTGAAGAGGGCTGTCACATGGCCCTCCTCTCTCCAGCTGAGCCTCGTCCTCAGACACCATCTCATACCGTCACCATCAGCTTAAGCAACGTAAAGAATGACATTAAAAAAAATAAACAGACAAAGAGGTAGAAGCTCCAGATGATGGTGCCTCTGTCTCCAGCATGCAGTGCCATGCAGGGAAAGTACAGAGGCTAAAATTGTTAGTTTTGAGAAAAATCTATTACTTCCTGTGTAAATATAAAAGCATATATATATAAAGGATTACAGTTGCGACATAGTCCAGGAAAAGGGATACATGTCCAGGAAAAATTGTTCTTTGATGAGCAAAGACTAAGACAACACTGAAAGCACATTAAAATGCTGCACAATTTAGTATGGGTTATTTATCCAATAATGCTACAGTTTCAATAAGCATACATACCGCTGACACCAACATAGTTTACATTTACGGCATTTAGCAGAGGCTCTTATCCAGAGCGACTTACAAAAGTACTATGTTAGTAGTTCCTGACACAGTTCATGTGATTAGCTATTCTCCAAGGCAAACTTGTACAATGACTTTATAGGGAAAATTAAATCATTCAGATGAACAATCTGGATGCTAAACCTAATAACCCATCAGATCCTGGCTTCCATGTATAACAAAGAAAGTATTAAAATAAAAACAATTAAACAAAAGGTAGAATGAACTCCTTGAGCCTCTCATTTAGGATTTATTTTCACTCATCATTAAAAGGTACAGGTACACCAATCAATGCTAATATTTTATTAATTCCAATAAAAAGCGATCTGCAATGACTAGGTTGGCAGAAGACAAAAATCTACCCAGAGCTGCACAGAAAAACTGTTTAAAAACTGTTTTTCTGTGCACCAAGAATGTAAGAACACTGCCAAGGCAACCAGGAAGGAAAAAGGTGAAAATTTATGGACTACATTTATCAGTCTCTCATTCACTTTATATTTAATCAGTTAAGCAATAAATGGACTTGTCACTTGCTTACATTTACAGCAGATGAAACCAATGTAAATCAGATCGGGAGTTGGCTGGTTCAGTCTTGACAAAAGGCTCGCCCAGGAGACTTTGAAAATATGGGAACATGGCGATGTTTGTAACCTAATATTAGTTTCTATGTTACATTATTTTATGTCATGTGCTCATCTAAAATCATTTAAAAAATATACAGAAGAGCCATTGTTTTAAAAACAGATATGCTCAGAAATAAAACAACATACTTTGAAATGGATCTCTTCTTTGCTGCCAAGTGACATCAGGGCTTTTCAAAGTTAGGGTACTGCAAACTTCTGGCGACCCACTTTTGTGGGCTCACACTGAGCCCCGCTGCCTGCTCCACCAGCTCCTCGTGCCTGGTGCACTTTTGCTTGCTGGCTTCTTCCATGTTCTTCCCAGTGAACTTCTTTTCCACATGATGGTCTGCCCAATGTAGACTGGGAAAAATAAAAATAAAAAATAATATCCCTCGCATTCACAAATAACATGTTCTTCAGTCTGGGTGGTGTTTGCTGCAGGGGGTGGCTGTGATGATGGGTCTGTGATTTTATGGAGCAATGGGTTTTATTTGCCAGCACCCATCACTTAGGGCTTTGGAACAACTACTAAAGGTCCCTCACCCATGACATAGAGGACAGGTGTGACAGCATCTCTCTCTGGCCTCAGCTGTGAAGGTGAGCTGGACTTCATGTGCTAGCATAGACAGCTTGGAAATCTGACCATATGATCTTATGTTGCAGTGTGTTCTTCCATCTTGTCTAAGCTCCCTGCTGTCCTAAGAGCCTTTTGCCTCCAGCATGACTCCACATTTCCAGCTCTCTGTTCACTCTCCATTTCCTGCCTGAATATACCTCGATGCTCCTGTAAAAAGCATCATTGCTCTGGCTCTTTGGCAAGCTAAGCCACCTCCACAGATACCTGCTCATCTTTTTCTCCAAGGTTTCCACTGTTGTCAGGGGAATTTCATATACCAGTAGAGGCCACAAAACTCTGGGTAAGATGGTACGCTGATAAATCCAAGCCTTGAACCTACCAAGCAAACCGGATTTATTGACCTTAGTGAGCCAAGCTGCCAGGTCTCAACTGTTTTGTGAATGGCAGCACCCCAGGCTCTTGACAGTCTATTCTGTCAGCATTGGAATGGTGTTTCTGGACAGAGTGAAACGAAGCTTGTGTGCTACTTTTTTCAGCACATGGGACCTTGCTTTTATAGGTTAAAACTCATCCTTACCCAGGAGATGAACTTCTCAAGGCTCTGTAGGAACCACCTGCTCTCTGGGACTGTGGTTGCATCAACAGTCAAATCCATACACGTTCATATTGGTGACCGCCGACCTTTTTCAAGGGACCTCTGTAGTCCCCTTCTGCTGACTTCACTATGTTTATGGCGAGGGCAACAAATATGACTGAGGATCTATCCCAAAATCTAGCTGTCTACATAGACAGCGTTTACGTCATAGTGTGCGCACTCCCTACACGTAGGCCGTCCAAATTATTAAACACTTTAAATATGCTGCCTACTGAAATACCTTACATTTTAAATCAGCATCGAGTGGTTCCTCAGTCGCTAAAACAATCCCATGATTCAACGCAAGCACAACGTTTGCTCCCGGCGAAGTCATTTTCAAATGTACGTTATTCTAACTCTCTATGCTGTTACTATAATATTCAAGAAACATAAATAATTTATTTCTTTATATAAGACCACACCGCATTTATTTTACCTCTTAGGTTAGTTTGTGACATTTTTCAGTTTAATACACAGAGGGATTAGCCTTTATGCTACTCAAGCTACGGTTGTGGATTGCCAGCTAGCTAACAAACTTCTTAGAACTAGCTTATCTAACGCGAGAATTAAAAGTTATATAATAACGGGAAGAGGAGAATGTATCGTGCTGAAACGCCGATGCAACGCTAGAAACTGAGGTAAATAAAATCCGGTCTTATACATTGGGCGAGAACAAGCTGTGATTAAATTGTTTTCTAACTCGAGCGTCTCAATAATCTGCTTTATGAGGATAGCCTAGTTGTCGGTTTGCCTACGTAATCAATATTTGGGCATCTCACTAGGTTTTGGGATAGACCATTTGATGATGTAGCCTGCCATGTTCCCCCTGTCAAGCGTGTGCCAGTCTGATACCGCACACCCAGAAGTAACTCTCATCCTGAAGTTGCTATAGTAATCCAGTATCAGGTCTTTGATATTACTGGGAACAAAGTGACTGTGTAATGCTTCTTCCATCAGTTTGTGTGGCCTGGACCTATAGACCAAATCCATGTCTGCTCCTACTTCTCTCAGGAGCTGTTACTAACTATATGCTTCCAGCAACCAGGAGTCCCCGAGATGTCAAAATGTCTGTTTGTTAGAAGGAACTCTTTCAGACATCAGGCCAAAGTATACTGAGAAGGGAGATGATTATAAACTGATTGTTCATGGAGTTCTCTTCTGTGGGGATCCAAACACCCTCAGCACATGTCCACTGGTTTGCAATTCTCTCCCTCTGCCACATCACTCAAATATTTCCACAGTTGCAGTGGTTCTCAACAATGTATAGTATTCCACTGGGCCCTGGAGAAACCAGGCTTGCTTCCGTCACAACTTCAATCTTGCTGCCATACTGGACCGCCTTCCAACTGGGTTCTGTTATGGCAGATTTGGTTACGGCAAATTATTGTGTCCAGGCTCCTGCTCTCTTGCTGTATTGCTCATGATGTTATTAAGGAAGGTGTTGATCTCTTCAGCTGAGCACTCAAGGCTTTGTTTGTCACCCAACAGTTGCTTTGCGAAGGCATAGGGATGCGATGAAGTACCTTTTTCCTTCCCCCATGTCCTCTACCACTCGGCTGTGGTCATGAGCTGCTTCCTCAGGATGTTATACAACTCTAACAGTGGGTCATGCTCTTCCTCAGTTGGCACCTTGTACTGTTGCTTTAGCGTCCATAGGTACTTTTTGTGGCTGATGTATTTTTGAGGCCCTATGGTTTATGGTGTAAACTTCCTTGGTCTTCCATCTTTTGACATAGCCAGATCTCTCTGTTGTATAGCTGATGCTTAAGATAAGGCTCTAGCAAGGAAGATTGGCGGGCAGACGCGTCACAGTCAGGGATGATGTCTGCTGTCATCACATCATCCTGCAATTGATGAGCAGAGAGCAATAAATAGGTCACGTCTGCATGCAGCTCTTACCCGAGTGTCCTCTCCTCTCTGCCAGTACAAGGCTTTTATGCCACCACTGATTCGTCCTTATCCAGCACAGCTGTGCCTCATTAGTGCTCTGCAGCTATATGTTGTTGTTCCATTCTGTGTTTACGTACTCTACAACAGTGGTAGTAATGGCCTGGAAATTGATACTGTCCATGTTATTGATGGGTAGAAAGTGCAGGGGAGATGTTAGATGTCCGTCAATAGTCTGCATGGACTTCTGATTGTATTAGATGCATTCAAGATGTTAGAGATACGAGGGCAGAGGAGTTCAATATTAGCATAATGCTAGAAAAAAGAAGGTGGTGTTCATGAGAGGGTTGGAAGAATGGAAGACTGATTAAGGACTATGAGAGCAAGGGGCTAATGAGGAAAGTGATGTCTAGGAAGTGATGAAACTCTTCCTAAGAGCATAAGAAACAGGTACCACGAGATCTTGCAGGTGTGTAATATCTAACAGCACTGTAGCAATGCTGGATGGATGGCACAAAAAAGTCCTAAAAAGCTCAACAAACAAATAACAGAACACATTTTCCTGTCAGTCAGTGATTCCAAATACAGGATTAATATGAAAACAGTAATGGAAATCTAGATAGATTTAGCATGAACAGTATTTAGAATGAATATATATATAACATGAATATATATTCAAATATGGTTGCTCATGAAAGAAGCAAATAAAGGTTTACACAATGTGCATGTGGTACATGAATGAAACATAAGGAAGCCTATGTAGCCTACAGCTCTGTAATCAGCATAGAAGAGAAAGAATTCTTGGTTTACATTTTAAAACTAACATTGGTCAATGAGATTGGAACTCGATCAAGAAACCACCTTAACTAGAAGAATACTGTGGTGTGGAATGCCACACTGAAACCTTGCAGCATGGGAAGAGAGAGAGAGGGTGCTGCTCTGGGGGTGATGAGAATAGATGGTAATAAAATGGAAATAGAGCATGCTCTGCCTTCACTAGTGCTCCCCGCTCTGTGACTACAGTCTGCTCAGTCCTTTCTTTGGGGCCTGTTTGGAGGAGAAAAAAAACGCAAGATTTGTGCTGAAAGGTTACTTGTGTGCCATTATGATTTGTCAGGCTGGTGTCAGTGGGGATATCCAAGGATGTATATGCGAATAATTTCCTCGAATGTATGCTGTATGCCAATCTTCCTGTCTGCTGGTTCGTAAGTGGGGTCTGTTATTAGTACTGGATATGGTTTTTGACATTCCTTTTCAACATTCGGAGGTGAAAGGTTCTTGTTTGACTTCATCACAGGGGTCTTACCCGAAGCTGGGCCTCACAGGCACTTGGGTGTGGGTGTTGGTGAGGGTGTGTGTATTTGATACATTAAATGTTAAGTAGATGAAATAGCTACACACACTGAACGCGTATTTAGTGTGGTCTTGCTCGGTGGCACTCCGATGTGGTTGTTTGGAGTGTGTTTGGTGCACACATTGTTTTTGGCACTGCAGGGAGGTTCCTTGAAGCGTCTGAGAAGATTCTACAGAACATGCCACTGTTTTCACAGTATATTAAACATGTTTTGGGGTGTGGCTGGTGAGACAGATTCAAAATGTTGCAAGCTGGCTGTTACAATCTCATTCATTGTCCAGAATTCTGGACTTTTGTCCTGATTTGATTGAATTTTTAATATGCATTTGAATTGAAAATGCTTCAATACCTGTCCGGGACTACGTAAATATGCTTAAGTGCCCTAAAGGCGTACATCTTATGTAATAACTTCATTATCTTTCCAAAGTTGTGCTGTACAGTTTTGCTGGGTCAAATGGCTGGTTTGTAGCCTCCCAGTGTGACCGCTGCAATCTGGAATTGGAATTATGTCTGAAGTCACCATGAAACAGGAATATGTCAATAAAAGGAAAGAATGTTTTACCATGATTCAGTTGATGTTACTGACCATCACAATATCTATAATTTGCAGTAAATACTACTTCTGTGCCATTAATTATTTCTTCCAAACTGACACAGACAATAACCACATATTATATTAGGATCACTCTTAAAGGCTTATTAACTTGCTTTTGATTCTGTCATGATTTCAGTTTAAAATGTAAAGATCTGTGTTAGTAGAAATGGTGTATTTATGATTACCCTCTGAAAACATGCCTTCTTCAAGGTAAAGAGAGAAGAACAGTGTGCTCTAGTGGTCCCTGAGGCAGAAACAGGCTGTAATTCAGTTTATACCCCTACATGATCCATTTATTCTCAATTAAGGCTGACTGCCTGCGGTACATTATAGAACTGCATCATATGAGTCTGGGTGTCAACCAGACCATCTTCACAAAAAACTATTTGAAATGAGTTGGGAGTTGAGTATTGTAATGCATGTGTTGGGTTTGCTTTAATCTAGCCTTAAAGCCACTGCTAGACACTGCTATCTCGTATACTCACTGCAGTTCAGTTTAAACCTATCTTGTGAAGTGTCCAGGTTCAGGGTCGTGTTCTCGCCAGTTCCCTCCTTAGGCAACTCAGCATGCATAGTGAGTGCCACCGTGAGGTAATGCTCACCCATCGTTAGTCCATTAGAGTGATGTGTTTCTTCAGCAGATATGAAACACTAAGACACGTGCAGCAGCGCTATAAAACCCTGCTTACATCTTTAATTACTAGTCTGTTCTGTATCACTCTGGACGAAACGTGACCATGACACACATGCTGTTCTAGTGTGTTTCAGCAATGATCATTTGATTGATTTGTTCATTTAATTGCTGAAGGCAAAACCTAATAAAGTAATTAGCAATCTCCCCAGGCCTCTGGCACAGAGAAGAACCTTCTGTATATAGCAGTCATGGTGTGGCTTTCTCTCGCAAAGCCTTGCGATGACAGCTGATTAATCACGGTTATGTCTGCTTTGCTCAGAGAGCTACAGATATCACTGGGGGCTACGTTTATGAAGCTGGTGTTGATTCTTACTAGAAAGCCTCCTTGTGCATTCTCTGGGACATGTGAACCCTTTAGAGATTAAGCTACATATAAACTATCCTTTACACACTTTCCATATTTGATTTGCACATTGATGGTGAGATGTTTTTATAAGGTTTTATAAATCTTTGAGTGCCATGTGAAATCACACAAACACCATGTGTAATCCTTGTACTGTAAGGTCCTAGGGGTTAATTTGTGATACTCCCATGAGCTACCCACAAGCTTCTCAGCAAATGCAATCCACAGGGCATTGAACAAGTCATTTTAAGGTGGAGTTCTTACATGTGAGCAGTTCACTGTTTTTTGAACAACAGAGAAACAGATGGAGAAACTGCAGCCTTGCACTAAATCTGATTTTGAGAAACCAGTAGTCACACTCAGTTGTACTAAATGCTACATTTGTTTCCTAACAGATGCAGCAGCAAGGTTCTTGTTGTGCCTTCACCATGAACTACCCCATCTGACCCTGTTGCTGAGAAAAGCCCCATGCATCCCACAATGCCTTGTGTGACTAACACCTTGCCTTTGTGATCATAATGCAGCAAGAAGTGGCACAGCTAAGGGGAAAGTGGCTACCGTGTAGAGCTGGCACTGACTTGGGTAAGTTAATCAAGTGTGCCAACCCCAACTGAAGGGAAGGAATGGCTGTGGTCTATGTTGTTCAGCACCAGTAACAGAGCCGTTATTTTCTGTGGTACTCACAAGGACATAACTTCCTTTTTGAAGTCAACATCAAACTTACAAATTTCACATGAAATCTCAACAGTATTTTTCATAGGCTGGAAGCCATCTGGTAACTTGAGAAGCGGAATGTTGTGAGCATTATTGGAATAAAGTGTGACCGTAAAAGCATGGATATCGATGCTGATTAATATGATAGCTTTATGAATATTTCAGGCTATATTTGAATAAAAACTGGACCTGCATTAATTTCCTAAAGTTATCTGCAGTTTTTTCAACAAGGTTGTATAACATGACAGCAGAATCTATTCTTGCTTATTTAAAGATGAAAAAAGAGAAGGGTGGTGTTGAACTGTCTATTCTGTCTCCGTGCTGAGAATGCTTATGAAAGGGGTTACTGCCTCTGCATGTTGGGCAAGACACTGTCTTACTCAAAGCTATTTTGCACATGACTCAAGAAAGCAGATGGCTTTTGTATCCATGTCAGTATCCTTTGAACTTTGAACTTTGAGTTTGGTTGACCACAGCAAATCAAAATTTTACACATACTTTCCAATGTAAAAAAACAATCCTTTTTTTTTACTTTTTACCACAGGAGAAAGCTATTTTCACACACAAATCTCTGAAAATATATCTTGTATATAATATAAGGATAAGGTCCCTTTTGGATTAATGAAAATTAACGTTGAACACTGAATTCTGAAAATTAACATGTATAAAAAAATCGAAATCTCTTCATGTAACGTCTGGTAACGTTGAACCATTTGGAGGGACAAGAGTGCTATATAAGCCAGCAACAGCAGACCATACATTTTAATGAGATTACAACAGTAGTCGCCATTCGTGAGTCTCAAATAACATAATCCCGTTGATTCGGACTACCCATGAAACAGAAAATAGGAACTTCCTTTTGTATATAGTGTTATATGAACTGGTTCTTATTATTAACCAACATAACTGCTTAAAATTCATTTGAAATATTTAAATACGATGTCAAGCCTAAACACGGGGTTTTTATTTAGTATGACGTTTGAATTGTGTATATTTTGTACATTTTCCAGTAGCAGATCATGGGCTCTGTAAATCTGCGATAAATTACTTCTATTTTATTTACTATTTCTAACTGTCGCTATATCGGTCAACAATCCGTTTATCAGCCAAAACCGTGTCAACGGCTGAATTTTAGACAGTAGGCTGTTACAGGTTTTTTTTAATGCAACAACACTTTTAGACCAAATTTTCTGTGATCCCTTTTTAACACATAACTTGTAAACTTTCATCTGTGCAGGTTAAACCACATTTCACTGTAATATGTGAACCTAAACATGTTTGTCCTTTCATATACCCATCTACAGTGTTTGTTGTTATCTTGTGACTGTCATGCCTAAGCCTACAGACCGTACAAGATGAATGCGGGACACTGCCTTCACAACATGAAACGACTGCTGCTTTATTATTAATGAAATAATACGTCGTCGGTCGCGACATCCTCGTGTGTGTGTGAGAGAGAGATTGATTATATATATATATATATATATATATATATATATATATATATATATATATATATATATATATATATATATATATATATATATAATGAGAAGTAGAGATATGAGGAGTGGTGTGAATTCCGGACTTTTGGCCTGCTGTATCTAACTGATTTTTCATATTTTGCCATTCATCTGACCATCCAGTTTCCTATTTGGAACCAACCCATAATAAGCAAGCTAGCAATCATTATTAGGGTCATCACAAAGGCAGTGTAAATGAATACCACACATGTTTTTTTTTCAAACATTAACTGCTTTTATTTAATACTCTTTTATGCCTTTTAATAATATTTTATATAGCTGTATATCAATCTGCTTTAAAATTGTTTCGGTTAAAGTATCTCTCTTTTCTTAAAATCTTTTCACATACGTCTCTTATTTATTTGTATGGTTTTGGAATACTTAGGTATTTATATGCAACATCCCTGGAAACAAAACGAACGAACAAACAAAATACACATTTTAAAGGCAGTGAAACGTGTTCTATGCCTTGGCAACATCAAATAAAGCTAGCAAATTTGATTTCGTCCAACTATTAATGTCGCGGCCTGAATGTTGGCGTGCTACGATAGCCTACTGTTCAGAGGAATACATTCTCATAACCTACATGTCCCCGACTCAAATAAATGATTGAAAAACAATAAAGAAATAAAATATTGGAATAGCTAAAACGCATATTGTGATGTAAACAGTCAAATAAATAGCCAGCCTCTTTTTCTCGCTACATTGGACATGTTTAACATCCCATTCCCCAGGATTTTACCTTCGTGGAACAGTTCAGTATCAATTAAACGCCTGTATTCTTTCCTGAGGATTATTATTAGTATTATTATTAGTATTATTATTATTATATTTTCTCTTCTATCTCTTCGCTGGGCTGGTGAATAGGCATTGTTAATAGATCAAAACATTGCATTTCTCTATTACATGAATATACTTATCTTGGCATTATAAATTTGGCAACTAAAAACGATTTAACCAAACGAAAATGTGCTCAACTTACTATCAATGGAAACTGACGTTAAATTTAATTTGACTGACGTCTGCGTGCTGGGATTTTTTTCTATGCATGATAATTAGATTAACAGGCCTACAGTAATAATTGCTTCATTGCACGCGTTAATACTAGGCCTATATAATTCCACAATTGTAAGCGCGGAACCGTTAAAAATGACTGTGATTTTTGATCAACATTTGTTAAATATTTGATGAAATCGACCCCAGGTCAGGCAAATATGCTGGAGCATTCCCTGAAGACGGCTTGCCATAGTCTCTAGCAAAATTAAGTCGTCTTCGCCGGATGAAGTATATAAATCCATTTGAGTGAGGATGGGTTTTTGATCGTCATTATTTTTTCGCATTGTCGTGGTAATAGCACTCTTCTTTTTTGTTTGTTTGTTTGTTTTGCGTTTTCTTCTTTTGTCGTGAGCTAAAATGCAAGCCATGTCACTAGGGCAGAAAGTGCCATTAGAAGCATGGTTAAGCCGAAGGACACCGGCGATTTGGTCGCTCCATTCCCTCCACCACAGAGTTCAAACAAACTGCCTCGGAACTCCAAATTTCTGGAATCTTTTTTGAGCTTTTCCCAAAGCTCTGTCGCGCCCTCTTGGCAATCCGCAAGTGCAGTTGTTGCACATGAATGGAAGTTATCCCAGTATCTGTAAATCAAATTTTCATCACGTTAGCATGTGTTGAAGCACAACGTAAATATCTTAATAGCATATTCATCTATTCTTAGAATTTTTAAGCAACGAAACATCATAACACGCTTTTTTCGTCTGCACAAATCTATCTGATTAGTCTGCATGACAATAAAGAACCTGTTCGTTCGCGCCTACACATCAACCATACTGAAAAGGGTGGTGATAACGATGGATAGTCCTTAACTAATGGTTACAACTATCAGCGAGCTTAATGTTTTCATTATTCGTATCTGCCATTTTAGATATTTAACATACGTAATGAATAAAATATATAAAGAGAAACACCGTTTTCCTCACGGGAACAAAACCTGCCTAATTAAAGCTTAGACTTCATACAAAGGCAAAAACGACATCACAAACTGTATTGCTCTAATGCTGATAAATCCATGAGATTCTGTGCAAATCATTTATTATTCTTGGAATTCTGTTTGTTGTTGTCCTCGGGTAAACCACGCGAACGAGGGAAGCCCAAGTTGTAATGCAGTGCAACCCCTAGGGAAAGTCTCCGGAACACGTGACTTCCCGCGCACTACCCATCTCTCTCTCTCTCTCTCTCTCTCTCTCTCTCTCTCTGTCTTTTTCCTTCCCTGTCTTCCTCGCTAGCTTGTTCTCCCCTCTCCTCCTCGTGCATCGCTGTCCTACAAGCGTTCACGTTAGTGTACGTAATTCTCTTGTTTCATCACCTGGCTGAAAATGAACCTGTCAGTTTCAAAGGGTGAACCTGTGGTGTCCATAGACTACTCCTCTTTTATTTAATCCAATTACTGAGCTTGACCTTCGACCTTGCCGTGTAGCAATAGCTCGTTTCGTAGAGCTTAATCGGTGGGTATAAATTGCGTTACGTGACGTTAAGTCGCTACTGCGCGTGAATTTGATGATGGAGCTGTCGAGTTAAACAAGAGGCCCCTCAGGCCATCTGGCTCTCTACGCACACCTCCATCCCCCTCCCCATACCCCCACCCCCCCACACACACACCACCACCACCACCACCACCCCCTTCCCCGCCTGTCTGCACTGCGCTCACGCTGGTACGCAAGCCAAACACAGAACTATAACTGGATACCTTACATGACACTTACGTGCAGATGGTTTGAAGGTTCTCTTTTTCGTCCAGCTCCTGCGGGTAGTTGGCCATATCGTCCCCCAGCTGAAGCAGGCAGTTTGAGAAGCCCTTGAACACCATATCACATTTCCCCGCCGCTCGAACTGTCTGTAGCAAGTATGCTGGAAGAAGGAAATCTTGATCAAAAGGTTGCATTTAATTATTCCAGTTACATATATGTAACATGGTAAATGCTATCCTACGTTTCCTTAAAAGACTGAAAATATATTTCGTGCGACCTAAACATTTGCATTTGAATTTGCTTCACTGGGGCACACCATTGGTTTAATAGTTAGTCGTTTCATTTTCAAATTCATGCATATTCACTTGTGTGTTACAAATGATACTTAGTGGTCTCCAGCTAGATTCCATTTTGAATTAATAGTTAACTAAATGTCCTGGGGGGGGCGGGAGAATGTCGAGGAATAGCCTATCGTTATATATCATTTATGGCGTTGCAGGCATTACCATTACAACTCAAATAGGCTACGACGCCTTTGTTTGATGAAATCATTTCTGTGAGGGAGGTGGGGAAAAAGATGAAGTAATGCATTTGGCTGGGTGTAAAGCGGGTGTGTTTCTGCAGAACGCGTATGGACGTGAGAGAAGTTTCGTAAGGAGTGATTCGTCGCACACCATTTGGACACGACCAACCCCACCCGTGCATTCTTTTTTTGCCCACCCAGAATAATTTATTTTAGGAATATGTGTAGCTATTTATTTTTTTGTATTTTCCCGGTTTAATTCGTAGATTAAATATTACAGTGTTCTAATTATTTAGGCCAAGACAGTTTCACATCGCTCATTTGGGAAGTTTGAAGGATGGCAGGCCAACTGCATCTACGGTTCGTTAAACATGGGAATTTTCTCAATTGATCAAGATGTCGTAGCTATAATCCCACCAGGCACCACGTCCACGCTGCTGTTCCCTGTTTGTTCGCTGGTCGTGATTGTAATCTGAGCACGCGCCTCAAAGAGAAACTGGCGTTTCGTAGCTCACGCTTAGTGACCAGTAGTTGACAAAGCTCCAAGGCTCGACAACGTATTGTGCACTGCTTATGAAAACGGGCATGAGAATTTAGCATACATGTTTTAACTATAGCAAATACATTTTGCCTACAGGAGCCGCTGATATAGATAAAGTGGCCGGTAGCATAAGCACGTTATTAAATTTCACGTTTTCAAAAGACGTGATGGTGCTTTACAGTGCAGAGTTGTTTGGTTGCAGTGTTGCAGCCTGTAAATATATTTGGATGAAAAATGCCGCAGTGTTGCAGCCTTACATAACCAGGTTTAGCGTTCTAATTATGCTCCGTCCGGTTTTCAAGCATGAATGTTACGCTTCTTGGTCGATATACCGGGAAAGTGCATCCAATTGAAAGTCACATCTCCCTCGATGGATCCTGTCCACCAAAATCATTTGTGTAGAGCACAAATCTAACTTGTTTATGGCTTTGTTCAAGCTAAAAAGCGCATATAAGCGTATAGAATTAGCATTCAAGTGTAATTTCTCGACTTTCTCACCGAAAAGCACTGATTTATATGTGATGGATTTGATGTCAAAAATACAATTATATTGTATGCAGTATCATTGATGATATATGATTTCATCAATAGAGACTCAGCGGACAGTTTTTGCATTTCGTTACGTTAACTAGTTGCGTAGTGGTTTCCCCTTATGTTGCCATAGTAGAATATTATTACACCGTGACCGATATTAAATATACTACACATTTCGTTTAAATTTAGCCTTTTGCTCTAATACGCATTTAAGTCTATATATAGAAACAGCTAAAATAGATTCGACTGCAACGGTCACGACACCCTCACCACACTGTCAGAGCTACTAGTATCAAACTAGTACAGAATAATGCGCGGTGGGTATGGGAGGGGAGTGGGGTGAATTAATGTAGTTCAGCTAGGTTAGGGGATGTCACCTCCTTTCCTTTCGTTTTGCTGAAATTTGCAGATCATTTTACATCCAATAATTTATACATATTTAGGCTACAATATTCTAAAGTATGATGAAAACTATTAATACACTCCATCGCACTGCAAGCGTGATATAAATTAATGTACGAATACAGATAACAGGGTAATAAGTGCCTGGTCATTTTCCCAAAATAACTATAGAGATAATTAGACATTAGAAGATATAACCTGCAAATATTTCCTTTTTGGAATCTTTAATTGCAAGCTCACTCTTTTAATACATGGTTTATGTTATTTTACCCTAGACCATACTGTGTTCTCTACACCCGATGCACCGACGGGAACTAATAGAGATTCAGAATTTTTAAGAAGCACGGTGCACGTTACATTATTCTACGTATTCCACATTCGTGTATTGTAGCAACGTTTTTTTTTTTTATCTACGTCCGTCTGTAGTGTTGGCTTTGGTTTTTTTACCCTTCCCGATGGAAGGGGGTCTGAATAATTTATGCCTCCCGTGCCACTGGCGTCGTATTATTGAGAGCGGGCGGTCCCACACATGATAGGCTATTGTGCCTTGTTTTACGAACTGGACCAGCATGGGCAGCACACTACGAAACGGGATACGTAAAAATGTTGATGTACTAGCTGTAGATTTAAAGTAAATATTTTTTGTAATTTTCATCAAGGTAAATTGTAAATCGGATCAGAGACAAAGGGAAACAATAATCTGTATACATGACACTTAAAATTAGTTTTCGATTGTCGAATGAACTGCATCTGCATACGCAATACAAAAGAACGAAAATATGCCCGATTACATTGCGTCAGTCTACAATAAAGAATTTAGATCGCGTGGTTTGCAGATTAGGCAACGTTATAGCAAATTTACAAGAATAAGATGAAATTAATAAAAATAATTTAAACATATAACTGAAATGAAAATGACGAAGCAACGCACAGCACAAACTATATTTCAGAACAAAAGGACTGCGTAGCACTTACCTATTTGAACAGCAAGAAACAATGAGATGTATCTTCCGGACAAAGTTAATCCCATCCTACGTGAGGTAAAACCATTGGAGTATGCCAACCTTTAGATAGTTGTACAGGGAAAACCTTCCGAAAACTGAGCGTCGTACATTGCCATTTATTTAGATTGGCGATTCAAGGACTCTTTTTTTTCCTGTTGCCTTTTTACGCGCACGGTGAAGCGAAGAGGAATGAAATGGTGCACCCCGTTAAGCGAAGACGGTAATGCCCTCTCTCTCTCTCTCTCTCTCTCGCTCTCTCTCTCATACACACTGCTTCACGCCCACATCGCGTGGTTGACGTAAAAGTCACTATCGGACTCCCCTCTTCTCCATTTTCTCATTTGCTAGACAAGGCTGACCCCACTCCTCACACTGTTCTAGAATTACTGGGACTCATCTGGGTCACGGTTACACGTGCACTCTCAAACCACTACGGAGTGGGCTAAAGGTGTAACAACCCTGTATCAACCGTGACGGCCACCTGAGAGATCTTGAAGGCTCGATACAAATTCCAAATACTCAGTAATACTGAGTTGTATCACTCAGGGTGCTTTGCTGCAGTACTGTATTTAGGGTAGATACGATATTTTTATAAACTGTACAATTCAGATCACAACTAGGCCTAGCAGCGTTTGATTTTCTTGGTGTACTGTCGCTTGCATGCAAAAATAGGAGAGTTGACGTTATTATTAAAAAACACTGGTTTATGGGTTGATGCTTATGTGAGCAGCGCTCAGGAACAGCCACTCTAGGCGCTGAGCAGTGAACAGAGACATTCCAGATTCTCAGATTAGAGTTTTATTATTATGAATGGGGATATGTTTATGACATCACTCTTAAGGCTCAGATGCTGCTCTGAATAGCTGCTACCATGAAGACACCCTGTTTATGCTGTATTTATGGGGTTTATTATTATTGTTGTTGTCGTTGTTGTATTGTAATAGTTATTGTTATACTATAAATAATTTTTACACTTAACGCCACATCAGATATTTTTTTTACCAAAACTATTCGCATAATCTACTTCTCTGAGGAAAACGAAAAAAAAAGTTTCCCAGGTTTAGTGGAAGAGAAGGAGAATCCTGCCGCGGACTCCCTCAGCCTCGCGCTCCCCTCTGTTGCGTAATTAGGTCCCTCGGCGGTTCATTTAGGATGGAGACCGTGCGCTGAGCGCTCTTGAGCCTGATGCTAATATCGCTTCAGCCCTAAGGACTGGGCTCTAACTGTATCTTTTTAGGGATTCTGCCACTGGTTGTATTAATGACTGTTAATAGTTCACCTTGTCGGAATAGTTAGTCAGTTTCTAGTTGTCGTCTAGACGTTTTAATAAACTGCAAACCTATAAATTGCCTTGAGTTGCTGTAATTTGACTGTAGAGTAGGCTACTAGATTTTTGGATGTTATTCACTGTTATTCAGATCTTCGGGGGCGGGGCTGAGACTCAAACTTCGAGAGAACAATGTAGTTTCATGAAGAAATATCTGTCTTTCATCATCCTCTAAAAATAGTTATCCGATCTTCTGGTGTGAAAAATCGTGACAATGCTTTTATTAGAGAGGCTGTAGCTTCAAAATCCATGTGCTTATTGCTTTCGCCCTCTCGTGGTGAGCATTAGCAATAATAGTTTCAACACTGGTGTAGATGCGTTCAAAAGAGTGGCGTAGGTTTCATTTCAGTTTTGGGAAGCACGCACTGCTCACACAGCCCAACCCAGATCTTAATATTACCAGCGTTCCATATCAAACAAAATAAACAGAGGTGGGGTGGGGTGGTGTTGTTTGGGAGGGGGCAATCCTCCACCTATGCCTGTGATAAAAAAAACGACTTGTTTTACCCCAGATTACTGCAAACACAGATTTTGAGAGATTGAAAAATCACTTCTGTCAGCGGTCAACTCATTGTAGCCAGGAAACCAGGTGAAAGGAATAAAGGAATTGGGACTTTGCTCTAATGAAGCACGGATTGTGTCAAACAAACATGGGTTGCTGTATAAGGGAACCCCATTTTAATAGGTTACGTCTGTGTGTTCGCTACCCACCAATTACTGCCTATGTGGGTTTCT
Organism: Brachyhypopomus occidentalis; assembly: GCA_020368025.1. Taxonomy (NCBI): domain Eukaryota; kingdom Metazoa; phylum Chordata; class Actinopteri; order Gymnotiformes; family Hypopomidae; genus Brachyhypopomus; species Brachyhypopomus occidentalis. The sequence continues at coordinate 1,083,828 of JAGXOD010000055.1, forward strand.
ATGGATGAGTCATTCAGGTGGGTGCATGAGAGAGAGAGTGAAGGAGAGAGGGAGGGGGATTCCAGTAGTGGTAGACACGGCAGACTGGGCTCAGAGCTGTCGAAGGCCAGCCACGTCTCATTAATATGGAGGAATTGGACCAAATGAAAAAAAGGCTCCTATTGCGTCAGTGAAGGAGTTCTCCCCACTGCTGCACTGGCAGGCAAACAGACGAGATGAGGGAGAGAATGGGGAATTACCCAGAGACACAGAGAGATGGAAGGACTGAGAGAAATATAGAGTTTATATATGTGTGTGTTTGTATGAGAAAGTGAGAGAGAAAGAAAGGTAGACCGTGTAAATGATAAATAGCAGTAGAAGGAGGAATATATTTGTACCCTAAATCCTTTTTATTCTGCTCAATGATCTGATTTTAGCCTCAAGATAAAAGAGAAAGACAGCTGCAAACCGGGGAAGGCCAGAATAGTCAGACGTCCCTGCAACTCCTGGTCGTTCATCCATAGTGAAGGACACATGAAAGGCCGTTTAAATAAGTGGATGGCCATTTTGCTCTTCTGTAGAATGATTAGCATCAACTGTTCTGATCTTTTCTGTTTTATTCTGCTTGTTCCTGATTTACCATGAGTTCTCAAACATTAGAGAAGGGGGTTTTTGGCCAAATGTATGAACGTGTCCATTAGAACGAGTACACTCAAAAAATGCTTTAAGCATAAGATTTATTGTTAGTATGCAATAGAATCATACAACAGTAGCGAAGGAAAAACAAAGAAATTATTGACTGCAAGATATTAATCACACATATTCTAGTGTATTAGAGAATTAAATGTAATTTTATGTGAAGCTATCATCAACAACATCCAGATACTACAGTACAGGTAACACACTCCAATGATGACTTCATGGAAACTTTAAGTACTATAAATTCTACAATGTTGATTCTGATGCGTTCACAATTCAGAAATTTCTTAGATTTATGTCTTTAAAAATGCATTAGGAAGACAAATTATAATCTTGACTGACTGCTCTTTTTTCATCTTTCTGTTTTCTGGGTGTCTTGTGCTGGCTGCTTAACCAATACTGCTAAGAATACTTAGATTTTACAAGAACGTCCATTTGTCCACAGACGTCTCTTAGAGAAGCGCAGTCAAGACATGCCACCAGCGTCTTCAACCCAGGTATCTGAGGGGTGAATGATTCTGTCCATTTCACTGTAGACCCTCGAGGTATTTTGCTAAAAAAGATGCACACACACAAATAGACAAATCACTGTATCTTTTTTGCAGCCCTCCACAATGTTTACCACACATCACTTCATTTGTAAACAAATGAATGCCATTTCCTGCCTTTCATCAAAGCTGCTTAATTAGCCCACATTTACATGGTTTACTGGCACAGGGTTCATGTGGATGTTTTACAGTTTCTCAGTGTCTAACAACGTCATAAAACATTAGAGTCACGTGTGTCTCGTTGACATAACTGTCTGTCCATACCATAGCCAGCGCTTTTCACCCCATACAGCACCCCATACATGGCAGAATTTACCCTATGGGAGTGAGCTAGCAGAAGCGGCTTTCCATAACCTATGTTGTTCTTTGGAGCTTGTCTGTTTGTTACCTGTACTGTTTGGTTTTCAGAGGCCAGATGAGGTCCGATCCCTCCATGCGGAGGGTGACATCACTGAGATCGTAGCCAGCTGTGTTGGTGAATTTCACAGTCACATACATGTCTGTCCCAACTTCAGAGGGCCCGCTCATCTGACAGACAAGGACGGCACAGAGAAGAGGTGTGGGCATTCAGGCTCGCCAGAGGTGAGGACATGACACCGAGTATGATCCACAGTTGAAACTTTAGATAATACCTCACAGCTGTCCCCCATGAGAGGGATGTTTTGCGACTTAACAGCAGTTCACACAAGTTTACTCCGTGGCATTTTGCATATGCTAGTCAAATCTAACAGGGCGTAATAATAATAGCAGGAGGCAGACGTGTGGATACGTGCCTCAATCAAAAGTGGAGGGGAGTTGAGATGCACCACGGCCATACTGGTGAGGGACATGTCCGTCTCGTTTATGGAACCGTACGCAACAAAGGAGAGGAATGGTTGACCAGTGAGGTAGTCCATGTACTCCGCGGCAGTCACTGTGAGGACCTGCTGCTTGGCTGAACATCATGAGAAGACGAGACAGACCAGCGTTAGAAGCTTCAATCCCCAAATTCCACATATTGCCATGTTTGGTTTTAATGCATAAGTCAGCACCAAAACAAGGTATATAAAAATTAGATAGAGATATTTGCATTCTAAAACATTTTACATCAGACTCACTTTGCTGAGCCTGCAGACTCATGTCTTGGGTGATGAACTTGAACTGTTGACTGGTTGCTCCGGTGTAGTAGTCCGTCTTGCCCGTGAGTTTGATGTTGATGGTTCGCACCTGGTTGCTGTGGTTACTGACAATGATGGTCAGTCTGATGTCACCAGCCGTGTTGATTTGTTTGGCCTGCATCTCCATCTCCATGTCGTTGGTGAGCATGGAGGTGCGTTCTCTGTGATCTGAATGCATGCCGTGGCTCTTGGCTTGATCCATGGCACGTTGTTCCTCGGCACTTCCTGTGGGCAGTTGGGTGAGAAGTTCTTGACAAATGCATATTGATTACGGACAGTTAAATTATTGTTGTTGTAATTTCTAATCCCCCAAAAGACAAATAAGTAATTGGAGTGCATCTAATATAGAAGCAAAAGAAGTGGCAAACTAGAACATTTATGTTTCTATCTGTTTCTGTCTGTCTACCTGTTATAGTTACATTTCTGTACATCTCCTGGTAGAACAGGCAGAATAAGGTGCTAACAGCATCAAGGTCATGGGTTTGACCCCTAGGGAGTACACATGTTGTCTAGGTGATACTTAAGTATGCCAGTCTGGATAAGTGTGCATGCCAAATGCTGAAAATGTAATTAGCAATAGTAAAGTCAAGATACTGGAAACTAACTGTATTCAGTGTTCTAATTCAACGGTGTCTTGAATGCGCACTTACTGTACTGTCTAGGATACCTTCTATGAGTAGATTACAAAGCACTTCTGTATTTAGCTCTGGATAAGAGGATGTGCCGATAAAAGTAAATGTAAAAGTAACGGGTATTTCCAAGTAGACCCATACCTTGACGCTTTCACACGCAAATGTTTCTTGTATCCAGCAGATGGGGCTGGTGAGCAATTGTGACTCAGATTCAGGTACAGCCTCTAAGAAGCTATACAAACCGACTGAGTACAACTATTGGTTCCTGTCTGTAATGTTTTTTTTTATTATTCAATGATGTTAAAATTTAGAGTACTTTGGAACAATAATAATCAGTGATATGATTCTAGGCCCCTTACCCTCAGGATATTTGTAGGTATTTGTAATGTTTACTGGGTTATTGGATCCGATCATTTTAGTTAAAATCATCTGACCCACGTAGGTGGTGTCCACATCCACAACTTCTGTATTTCCGTACTTGTCTCGTTTGTGGAAAACCACAACACTGTTAACCTGGAAGTAAGAAAATACATTTGTACACCTCTATATTGTCCTGTTGACTAGTTTAAGATAAGATAAAAATAAGATAATTAGTCCCCCATCAGGGAAGTTCACAAGTTTAAGCGACTCCTTAGATTAATTAGTCTTTGAGTACAAAAAATGCACCCAAATAAGTCACTTTATATCACAAACTAGTGAAGGGAATCGCTTGTTTTCCAAAACACATGGAATTTATTTGACGTATAAAGTACTAACTAAAGACTAGAGAAAACTAATATGGTGTCCACCTCAGCAAACACAAAAGTTGCATCAAACGCATAGGCCAGCTGTCCCTCCTTGACGGCTCTCACAGATACAGGACCACAGCGGTAATAACCTACACCAAACAAGAGGAACCCATCAGTTACAGTACTGCTTGTCAAACATATGCATCTCTTATCCTTTGTGGTAGAGTTTGTTTTTTGATTATGCAGTTTTGTCTTCCCCTCCTATGCTGAAGTATTTGTCATCCATCAAACAGAGCACATTCTGTGTTGTTGGAATGCTTTCTACAGCAGATTTATTCTTACCTCACATCCATGAAAATCCAATGTTTTACTGAGGACCTGACTTTTCACCAAACACTCATGTTCATTTTTATAGCAATTTAGCTATTTTAGCATTTTTCCATTGGAAAGTTATCCTTCTTCAATACATGACTGAGCTCAGCCGCAACCAGGTGGGGGTACGTACCATCACTGGTCTCCTGGGGGGTGGAGTCCACCACCTGCCAGCCGGAGAAGACTTGGGGTAAGTCAGGCCTCTTTGTAAACACCTCGTTCCAGCAGTGGAAGTTCCTGCAAAGAAACACTCTGGGACGCTATGCACGACGTGTCTACCTCAGGTAGTTTTAATAATAAACATACACTAGCGAGGTTTGGGTAGGTTTTGATGGTGCCATTGTGCACACCAAAATCACCACTAAAGAAGTTCCTGGCAAGGTTTGTCTGAATCCATTTTATCCTCAGTAATTTCTGATTATTTTTTGCAGTTATGATAACATTGCCTTCTGATTCCCTTATCTTACCAGATAGAGTCTGTGGTGTAGGTCGAGTCTATCTGCCCGTCCTCGTCCAGTACGATGTTGGTCTCTATGCTTCCCATGCTGTCGTGCGCAGAGCAGTAGTTCGTGATCACCCGGGCGGGCAGCCCCAGACAGCGAAGGACTGTGGTGAAAGGTAAGCAGGGACAGTTCCAGCCGCAGGTGGGGCAAAACTCTGGCTGTGTGTGTGTGTGCGTGACTAACATTTGCACGTGCAGTTTGAACTTACAAGTGTTGAACACACCAGCATACACCCAGCACTGGGCGTACTTGACTGGCACACCTCCTTTTGCGGCATAAGTCAGGAGGATTTCTGCACTTCCTGTCCAGGCAGTGGGTGCAGTGCCAAAGCTGTAATTGTCACTCCAGTTGCCCACCAGGACCCCATTGTCATCTTGTGAGTTGATCTGAGAAAGTAGAGACAAAGCAAACACTGTTAGCGGGCAATAACCATATAATTACCATTGGTGTGTATGCGTGTGTGTGTATGCGTGTGTGTGTGAGAGAGAGAGAGAATAACTCAGAATACAAGTCATACCATAGCTGAGGCTTTCCGACTCAGTTTTACCACATCTCCTCTATACTCGAGCGGCATTTTCCCAAAATCAAGGATGAAGAGGCAAGCGTCCAGAACCCCTTGCTGAAACTACAGATAAAACCACAGGAGAGGAAGGGAGGAATACGCTGAATAAAGTCAGGACACGGTAATGCTTTCAAAATCTTTTTTTCCATCCATTTAACCTGAAACCTGAAAGGCTTGTTAATATGTTTATGAGTATGTTTATAGAACACTACACTGTGTAGATCCTGAAGGTGATGAATGTTTCTCACTAGGGTTCCCAAACCTTAGTCCACACACACTGCAGTACTGTTCCTTTAAGCGGATTACCAACCCCAGCACATCGCACTCAGCTTGTGGTGTGTTACCTTAGCAATGCTCTTGTGTGCAAGCACGCTAGTCTAATGTCTTGCCTGGCCATAGTTCCATGGTCGACTTGCATTGTCCTGAACTGATCCATTGTAGATGATTCCCACACTGTTCAGCACATACTCTCTCCGCCCATCCTCATTGGCCATGAAAGCCATATCAGCTGTGAAGTGGCAAGCAAGCACAGTCGTCTGGATATTTAGGACTTTAGGGAAGTACTGAATTAAACCACAAAATGCAAAGGTGGTTGTTCTTACAGGGGTTCCATGCGTTGAAGAGGATGTAGATGTCTGTACTGGCATCCCTGTGTGTGCGAGTTTTCCCCTGGCTGGTTAGAATTGTCACATAGGTGCTGAAGAGGCCTACAATGCAGTCTGCAGCAGGGGTGATGCCCACCTTGGTCTCAGAGCCCTGGGTGCCAAGTATACGGCCTTTCCACTTACTGCTGCCAGAACTGTTCCTACCAAGCGCCACAATAATGAAGGTATTTTGGATACTGTTGGGGCTGTCACCTATAGACATAAACACAGACACTTTCAAAGTCCTATACAGTAAAAATGTATTTTATAACTGTACATTTGTTTAAAAACACAAATTCATTTACATGGAAAATAATACTTAATAATGATACCCTTTTACCACTGAAAATAAATTGCAAATGTAAATTCTTTGGCATACATTGTGCTTTTTAAAATCCAAGTTTCTATGTTCACAACAGGAGAAGGAAAACGACAACCTAGCCTCACTAAATTCACTAGAATGCGTCACAGTAATGTCATGCCATGGTCATTTTTTTATAGCTGCACTACAGTGACCTAAATTTTCTGTGGCATTTAAACAAATTAACCATGTAATAGTAGTAGTAGTAGAAGATTGTAAGCTAGCACAGGATAATGTTGGCATAGAATAGCCTAGACACTCTGGAGAAAGCTAGTGTGAATGATCAACGCAAATGTAGCACACAGTCAGAGACCACAGAGACCTCACACATTCACACAAACACACATCCGGTCATCACCACAGCTAATCACTTGATATATAGCCAACTCTCCACATTGATATGCACATTCAATGGGAGCATTTGGTGGCCACACTAGAGAGTGAGCAGACACTACCAGTGGCCTGTGCCTCTGTCTCACACATGGTGGTGTTCAGCCGTCAGTGGTGCTTCTCTGTGTTTCTCCTGCTGCCAGTACAGCCTGTTTGCTAAAGCTCTGGTTCCCAACTCCCTTCAGCAAGTATGGATTTTGCATCTGCACTTGCAGGGAATAATAATTCCAGGGAATAATACATTTTCAGAGAAATTGTCAATTATTCCTGTATATTCCTCATTACATTAAATTAGAATAGATTTAATTAGAATTTTCCACATGCTAATGTTTCAGAATGACAATTAACAATATACTATATATTATAAAAACCTATTAACACTCTGTAATCAGACACTCTTCAAACTGTTTCACATATCAAATACAGATAAGAAAGGAGTGGCTCACCAATCAGGAACTCAACATTGAACTCATCAGATTGTGGGTTAAACAAGCGATTGAAGACAATACCCAGGATGAACTCCTGCCCCCTGCGTACAATCAGGTTGTTGCAGTCATACATGCTGGTGTGATGAGCCATTTTGTTTGTCTGCTTATACATGTTGATATTATTCACACTGAGAACCGAATAGTCTGGAATAAACAAATTTCTCAAATTACATATCAGTGGTACACAAACACACAGGTCATGAGTACACAAATACCTTCACACAAAAAAGAATATGTATTTTATGTATATGTATAATTAGTATTTGTTAGTTAGCACTTTTGACCAGTCTTAGTCCTACATGGAGTTAACACTTGAAGAGCACACGAAACCTGTGCAGAATGACATCATGTTCACCCATTGGCTGCTGAAGGAAGCAAATATACTACAATCCAGCATCCCATGGATGTAAAGGTCATTTATTATGTTTTACTTTTAAAGTGACCTTCAGCAACATTAAGCTCTTTTCTGTTTCACACCCATTCTAGGAACCATGCTGTTCTTTCCTGTGCTGATGTGCTTGATATAGTTCAATGGGGAACTCTCAAGTCTTGATCAGGTCATTAATAAAAAATGCATTGTTTAATTATCCAGTTCGTTGTGAATAGAATAAAGTGTGCTAGAACAGGAAAGGCATGAAACTTCTCAGGCCAGAGAAGTCCTGGGACTGGGCTCAAAACCTCCTGCTGCTACAGTATGTCATACAGACAAATCCTTCTGTCTGTGTTCCCAAGGTCTACTGATGAGGCACAAATGCAGGGCTTGTGTTTACTGAGACTGCCCTCAGCAGAAACCCAGACAAGCATCTGTGCAAAAGGCCCCATCATTTCCCAATGGAACTCCAAAGGGTTTGAGAGTCACGATGGTCCAGCCAGGGCCAAAGGAACTGATGGAGGCTTCTGATCCTTCGATCGGTCTTAGCGTAAGGCTTTTCAAAGTTTATCAGGATGTGCTACAAAACAACCGTTTACATTTAAAATCGTGCTGAGTAAGAATTCATTCATTATTGATCTCTGTGGCAATGACCACTCGGGGACCATTAAAGAATGAGGGCTGATGTCAGAGCATTGCGAAGTGCAGAGCAAGGCCCCTACTGTCTGGAGCTGAGAGGACATGTAACTGTACCTGATCATTGTTTATGTCCCACTCTAGCATCACCCCTACACCTACTTCTACAGTCCACACAGTTTGCTTTAATACATTTTAAATGATTGTTCTGTGTGTACAGCACAACAAGCCATCTGTAAATTGCTGATTGCTGGATGTCCAGTAGCACAAAAAGTGCATGTAGTGCATTTTAGTGGATGCGAGTACTGAGGTGTTATAGTTCTTCCAGATTGTCTGTATTTGCAGCACAAAAACTAGTCTGTGAGTTAAAGTAATTTGTCACCCAAGGACTGTTTCTTTCTGTAGCTCTCTGTCTCTCTCACACACACACACTCACACTTCATACCATACCATAACTAGGTAGGCGTCCCCTGGGGATGGCTGTTATAGCTTCAAACTCAGCTGGGACGCTGTTGTGTGAATTTGAGCAGGACACAGGGCCGTTCCTCCGGCCTTCATATCTTTCACACAGATCAGTCTTCTGCATAGTGGATGCACACAGGCTGTCTGTACTCTGAAAAACATTAGAATGATATCAGAGAAGTAATAATACTGATACATTGACTATAGCTATTGCTACATGTAGAAGCCATTTCTTTGATAGTTTATATTATTTTTGTTTTTTTTATAGTAGAAATGTGTTACATGAAAGTGTTCCCCCTACAGGTCAAAGGTTTTTACATAGGAGAAGAATGGTCAAATGGTGTCACTGATTGGTAGCATGCATCTTTTCACCTTGTGGTTAGGTCTTCATTGAGCTGTACTCTAGTTATGATAGCTTTGTAATCACATTTAATTACTTTATTTATTCAGCATAATTGATCAGATGACAACTGTAATGCAAGACTTCAATAAAATTTGTCTTATTTATTTAGTACCAATTCCATTGAATCTCATGTATGCAGCAAAAGTGTCAAGGTCCCTCAGAGATTTTAAAACTATTACTATTAATAATAACAATACTACTACTACTACTACTACTACTGCTGCTGCTACTACTACTACTACTACTTATAATAATAATGATGGTAATAATAATATTAATAATAATGTATATTAATAAGAATGTTTTAAATATTATTGTTGTTTAAACTCACATTACGAGAATTCAAGAAAAGCACAAATAATGAAATATAAAAATAGAGAAAACAACAATAGGTCAAACTAAACTGAATGGAGATCAACTGTCAGAGAAGCCTGGCTGATTATGTGACACTTCACTGTTTCAGATGTAAAATATCATAAGCATAAGCAATTAAGACAGCAGTGTAAAACCAAACCTTTCCAAACTTAAAGCTTGGAAATTTGCATATTCTAATCTCTGATTCCAGAGGTGGTATTAACTTTACTTATATGTGGAAATGGATATGGCTGCAGTAATAAGATCACAGCATATATATATATATTTATTCTTAATTCTTTGAATATTCTCAACACTGCATTTCTATGCCAAAACAGCAGCACATATTGCAGGTTGCAGAATAGCAGCTCTTTCTTCTGACATGGTGAAAAGCACGGATGTATAAGACAAGGTCATATATGTTTAAAAACAAAAGGATGTTGTACACAGCTATAGCAACAGCTCAGTATTCAGGCTTTTCCTAATGAGGAGCAATTAGTGAAACTTAAATCTGTAAAACTTTGACTGATGCCACTTCCACCAAGTTCAATGAGTGTAAGTCACTTACCTTTTCTTAAAGGCTGATAAGGGTCTGTTAAAGGTGCTGTGGGCAGCTGTACCCAAGTCCAGCAGCCTACCCAGTTATATAGAATATTAACAAACCCCTCCCACCCCTGCAGAATCCACATTCTGAGGAAAACTCTGAGGAACAAGGATTGTAAGAGCAGGGCACTGTGACATTTTTCTGAGAACTTGCTGATTTTTGATTAGTATATATGTCAATATAGCTAAATGCAATAAATAAGCTACTTCTGTAAATTACACCTGAACATTGAACTCTACATATTGCCGTGGATTGGAGCCAGTGTATCAGTGCCTCAGGAGGGCACCACCTCTGGCCACCTTAGGCCAGACTCATTAAGGTACTGATGGTCTGGTCTTGTGGGTGGAACGTAGCAAACTTTGATTTATCAGAGCAACAGATGTCTCTAAATGAATGATGGCTTGTGTGTGAAGGAAAGGGGCTGATCATGCGCTAGCCTAGCACAGGGTTGTTAAATATCATAGAGCCTAAATAAAAAGTCTTAGTAAAGCTTACCTATACATCATGTATTTGCAGTTTTCCCCACTATTATTGTTTTTACTTTCCCGATTTTTTATGCATGGGTTTTTATGCATTAATTATGAAGCTGCCAGTTCCCTTTTCAATGAGTAGTAGAACATTTCTGACATTTCATCTCTTTCTCTTTATCTATCTCTCTATCTCTCTCTCTTTTCTCATCTTTTCTCTCACCTCTTTTTATGTCATTAAACAGTTCACCAGGTCACTGTAATGTGTTATCAGAAGCTGAAGATCAGTAAAAGAACTATGACTTCTTATAAGAAACATCATGCTGCTGACTGAAGGGTCAAGAATAATATACCAAATGAATCATGGTTCATGGAACACAATGCAAAGATTTCATCTTATATTCATGCTCACATATGCCATTGCTGCCTAATCGCGCATCTTTATATTTGCATATGGTGTGTGGAAACACCATCTAAAAAAAGATTCCCATATGGGTTATCCAGTATATTGCATCATACACTCCCTAGTTCTGTTTAAATTCTCGGAAGTATTGAATTTAATACTGAATTGACATTTCAAACAGACTGAATTTAATTTAATCATAATTGTAATGTGTGCCAAATGCACAAATAGAATTTAAAGATGGCAAACTTGATCATTAAGAAGTCAAAGTCAAATTTATTTATATAGCGCTTTTTACAACAAATGTTGTCACAAAGCAGCTTTACAATCGTTTGGGTCCAGATCCCTAATGAACAATCCAGAGGCGACAGTGGCAAGGAAAACCTCCCTAAGATGGCAGGAATTTAGGAAGAAACCTTGGGAGGACCAAGACTCAAAAGGGAACCCATCCTCCATTGGGCGGCCCCAGTTGCTATGTTTTGATATTGACTTGACCATGTCTTGACAGTTCAAAGCAGGTGCCAGTCTGTCTGATGTGCAGTCTACTGGAAAATCCTAAACACCATCAATAATGAATGAGGTCAGTATATTGTATGTGCGTGCCTACACGTGTTCCTACACACATGCTTTATACACATGAATTTAATTATTTACCTCTGACAGAATGTAAGGTAGATGATATTGATTATATTAATGAAAATCAATACCATGAGCAGTGTGTACAGATCAGCCCAAACAAAATTATGCACATTTTGGTGGCCACAGTTCTGCGGTCATGATTACAGCAAAGCAGCTTCATGAACACTAATAGTTCCGAGAAATGTCTATTTTGGAGCATGGGAAACAACCCAAGATGCAGCTGTGTGTGTGTGTGCTTGTGGTTTCATGTTTGGGCCACCAGAGGGAGTACTGCACGTTATTAGCACCTTTTAATTGGTACTTAAATGGTGCATTCAAACATCTTTCATGGGAACAGTTATTTTACAGTACACTAGTTACAGAGTGCAGTGGTAAGATTGCTCACAGGCACAATGAAAAAGGATTATATTACTGGGATTTAAGCCTTCCTCCACTGGCTGCCTGTTCATTATCAGATTCAGTTCGTGGTTCTTTTGTTTTGAGGCTCTAAATGCTGCTGGCCCTTCTTACATTACACAGTTACTCCATCCTTACTCCTCTTCCTGGTCCATGGGATCTACCAACCAGCTGCTCCTAGCTGATGGGGTTTGGCTAAAACTGAATGGAACAGCTCTTCAGTTATGGAATATCCTACTATTAGATATCAGATCCCTTACAAAACCAGAAAAATGTTAGATGTTTATTTATGCATTTTTTGTAGTTTCCAGTATGTGGTGCTTTTGTTAGTGTGCTGAATGTCGTAGAGTTAATGGATGTAAGCTACTTTGGTTTTAAATGTGCTTTTTAATTAATGACTTATTACATTGTGAATGTGCTTTATGCTTTATGAAGAGCATCTGTATCTCTTTATAAAGTCACTAAGTTACATAGTAGTTATTCTTAGGATGTTATTGCTCATTCAGTATTCTTTCTCCAGAGGCTTTTCAATGAGCCTAGCGGTCTGTGTCTGGAAGAACAATACTGAAGTTGTTAAAGGATGATTGTCATTTCGCTGAAATATGTTTCTAAATGCATAACGTATCCTAGGGTCCAACAGCACCACCTTGTGGTCTGTTTATCTGCATTCTATGGCTATAAGGCAATTAGCAACTCTAGATGTGCTTGTTCAGAATTTTACTAATAAAAATTAAACTAGAGTAAAGAGACTGTTGCAGTGGGAAATAGAACGGACTGAAGCAGTTTAATGCTGTTTGTGGGTACCCTTAGGATGTATTAAGGGAAGGCTTAGAGAAAGCTTATGGTAGTACTAAGTAATCAGTACTAAGTAATCTACTGATACATACTGGAAACATACTGGAAACTGCAAAAAAACGCATAAATAAACATCTAACATTTTTCTGGTTTTGTAAGGGATCTGATATCTAATAGTAGGATATTCCATAACTGAAGAGCTGTTCCATTCAGTTTCAGCCAAACCCCATCAGCTAGGAGCAGCTGGTTGGTAGATCCCATGGACCAGGAAGAGGAGTAAGGATGGAGTAACTGTGTAATGTAAGAAGGGCCAGCAGCATTTAGAGCCTCAAAACAAAAGAACCACGAACTGAATCTGATAATGAACAGGCAGCCAGTGGAGGAAGGCTTAAATCCCAGTAATATAATCCTTTTTCATTGTGCCTGTGAGCAATCTTACCACTGCACTCTGTAACTAGTGTACTGTAAAATAACTGTTCCTATGAAAGATGTTTGAATGCACCATTTAAGTACCAATTAAAAGGTGCTAATAACATGCAGTACTCCCTCTGGTGGCCCAAACATGAAACCACAAGCACACACACACACAGCTGCATCTTGGGTTGTTTCCCATGCTCCAAAATAAGACATTTCTCGGAACTATTAGTGTTCATGAAGCTGCTTTGCTGTAATCATGACCGCAGAACTGTGGCCACCAAAATGTGCATAATTTTGTTTGGGCTGATCTGTAAACACTGCTCATGGTATTGATTTTCATTAATATAATCAATATCATCTACCTTACATTCTGTCAGAGGTAAATAATTAAATTCATGTGTATAAAGCATGTGTGTAGGACCACTCAGAATCCCTGAAAGTCAATCAGAACATTTCAATAAACTAATTTTGTTAAATGACTCCTTTATAAACTTACGTCTGGCTAATAAACACATATATGAAAATATCATTGATTCAGACAGAGATGTGGATGCGTCTCATCACCTGTGGTATGATGAACTTGCATTTGTAAAACAAAAACATGTTATGTGCACCTACTCCATGTTGCTGTCATCATCATCATCAGCATCATCATTTATCAGCTAATGTTGATCATTCTGACTGTTAACTTTTTTAAAATGACATTGCACAATTTGGGATGTCCAATGTAGTGCTATTTTAAAGGAATCCTGTATACTCCCTTACAAAGAGCAAAAAGTGTTCATAGTGACGGGTCACTGTGACCGGTCAGTGAACTATTTAGCGTGTAGAAGGAAGTGAAATATGCTCATGCATCACAGAAGTTGACCCAGAATGGGAAGTTGTGTGTTCTTGTTCAGTTTGTACAATTTCCAGTTCCGAGTTAACATAAGTCTGGGAGAATCTGACACTGAAACATCTACACAGGGCTTTAATAATATTAATATTAATATTAATATTAAAATGTTTTGTGGCATGGCAGTGGTCCTGGGCTTGGCACTCCTGCACTTGGGGGTCTTGCGGGGGGCGTGCTGGCCCCCCCACACTGTGTGCTTCTCAGACAACCTCAAGATGACATACCAGAGCTGTGGTAAGATGTGACGTGTACATATTGAGCTGTGTGTTAAGAGTATGTGTTTGAAAAGCACCTAAGGAATTAGATGATTTATTGATGGTTTAAAAAACATGCCTTCAAAAAGTGGAAACAGGAGGAATTTTTCTAATTCATTCCTTGATCCAAATGTGAAATATTTAGATGTTGTATTTTTTACGTTAACATGTTACCAAAACAGACAACAATGGGCCTTTCTTACCTCCTAAAAATGTACATTTGGTTTCAGTAGACAGTATATGTATATCATCATAAAGCATCTTCACTACTCACACTAGAGAAGCTGTCTCTATGTAAGTGTATGTGAATGTCTCTCTGTCTGTCTGCCTGCCTGGCTGCCTGTCTGCCTGTCTGTCTGTGTGATGGTCTCGGTGCTGTTTCTGTTCTTATTGTAATGTCATTCATTTCACAGGTACAGTTAGCTGCTTCAGCCAGTATGTCTATACGCATACTTGTATACTTGCACAGACAGAGAGGTATCTTTCTGACTAAACAATATTAACCTTCTGGGGTCTACACTACTTTTAGCACTTTTCATACACCACAGTATTAGTATTTTAGTATTAGTAAAATTATGTCTGAAAAATCCCTGTCATGCTTTATATACATGGGCTTGGCCAGATCCTCAATATCTTATCATGGCTCAGAAAGCTGTTTTATCCAAGAAAGACCATAGTGCAGACATTTTATTAGAGAAAAGAATTCATTGGAACCCCACATTCAGTGAAAGAGTTTTTAAGGGATTTTATGACAGAAATGTTGCTCCAGGTCTCTTGTAGCTGTGTGTTCAAAATAAACCCTCAAACTAAATGTAATAAAGAACTGCTTAAACACCAAATAATATTAAATCGTTGTATCACTGTGGTCACTGAAGGTTGACTACCTACATTACCTGAATAGGTTTAAACAAATCCGTGTGCCCCTTTAAAGAGCACAGAATGACAATATTCCCACACACTCTGAATGAATCTCAGCCACTCGAACATTACCGCATGTCATGGCATAATACAGAAGGCACATCACCAATCAGCGACAGATTTTTCATTTCATTTCAATATAATTCACTCGATGTCTTAAATCAGATGTAAGTGGTACAGGACTGTGACCCTTCAGGACTGAAGATTACCCGTGAAGTCTTGAAATTCATATCTTGTGTGTATGTCATTGTTCTGATTTTGTTTTACCAGACCCTCTCCAGGATATAGGTTTCACCCTTAGACCTTGTACTAACAGTTGGACAAAGTCAACTGTACTGACAGTAACCCTTCTCCTAAGTGAGTTCCTTTTACCTATAATTCAGACATTCTGTATTAGGAAGCGTGAGGAGAGAGAAACAGTGTGATCGTGCTGGTCACATGGACTTCACAGGGCGGTCCATTGATGAGCTGTACACGACGGTGGACCTGTCTCTTAATGGAATTTCCATTGGCCATCTTGACGAGCCCCTCTGCTTGCCAACGTTCCCTCGTTTTACTTTCTGTGCCAGCAATAAAGGGGGTAGGTGACAACGACAACCATATTCATTTATACACCAAGGTTTATTTATTTATTTATGGATCCTCTGTTACTGGCACAGCAATTTCTACAATTCTGGACCCATGTCATTGACACTGATGTGTACAGTACAAAACAAATTCTTATAATGCCTAATGGAGTCTGTGACGTTTTCAGAAATGATCAGCTTCCAAACACGTGTGCCAAAGGTGACGGTCCTGCTAAAGGTCTGTTTTATTTATTCGTTGGTTTGTTTATTGTAAATTATGTAAAATTAATTTTCACAGCACACTGTAATTTGTTCTTGAGAGTCTTATGCCCCCCCCTCACCTACCCCACATACAGGGACACTACAATTTAAAATTTAATGCAATAAACCAGAATGGCTTCCAAATTCTATGTGTGAATGCTACCCTGGATCTTCACTGATGTCTGAAGAACAGATAATGCAGGGACGTCCATCACACGAAAGGCACGAGACATATATGCCTTCTTTACTTTTTTGTGTTTTTTATATAGTGTTTCATTTTTGTAATATATTCCAGAATGCATCATTGCTTGAATTTCAATTAATAGCTTATCAATAGTTCTAGCATTTCTAATTATGTTTTGACTGTAATTCAATTCAGAATTCAAAGAAGATTGTATAACAAATTCAGAGCAATGAACATTTTGAATTATGTTTTGAAATCTACTTGATAAAGTTTTGTAATAATACGGTATGAAATGTCTGTTATGTAAAATAACCTCAAAAGACAATTTTTTTATAAGTCTGTAAAAGTATACATTAGTTATACAATGTTTATTGTTTCCACCAGATGGCGCCATTATCCATTAGTCATTTTTCATCAATGTGCTCGCGCGAGGACATACACACACCCCAGCCCATCAGTCACAGATAAAAATAATAAAGTGCAGTTTATTTTAATCGTCTTTTCCAGCATTTTTCAAACTGCCAATTTCACTCGGTGAATCTGTGATGCTGTGTCTTCTTCCCTTTTTGGTAGATCTTTCTAGATGATGGACAGCAGCACATATACACAAAACCACACACGTTGTCAATTATTTGTATCTTATGAGAATGCCAGTTATACTCAGAAACGGGCATACACATTACCACACAGACACACAAACTGTTTATTAGCTGTAACTTTTTAGTATACTGAACATAATCTGTGGACAAAAAAGTTTTTTTGTGGATTTAAATGTTTTTTTATCAACATTGGATTTTTACAATTGTGGTCCAATTATTCCAAATCCCATTTAGTACTATACAAGATGAAGTGTTCACAGATAAGAAAGACAAACAAATGGCCAGATACTGTTAAGGCAGATTTGGGCAGTAAGTTTTTTATTTCTGTATAAGAGAGACAGAGAGAAAGATGACTCTTGCTGGTAAAATGTTTGGACCAGATCCTTTCATTGCAATGAGACTTCCTCCTATCGTCTGTCCACCAGTGTAATTTGATGGGATAATAAAGTTCAACACTACGGAAGTTGTGAAGCTGAAAGAAACATTCGGCATATCTGACTACTTACCTTTATGCATTTCTAAAATGCTTTTTACTCTAACCTGATTTTAAAATGTAGTAATACAAATACCGAACGTAGATAAAAACTGAATACTAAGACTAAAAGACAAAAATCAGACAGGAAGTGAATTAAGTCGTTTCTTTTTATTTTACAAAAGATTTCCCTAACAATAACTTATACTTTCTGACGCTCTTTGGATTTCTGGGGTTAAAAAAACGGGGGAAAAGCATAGCCAACAGGTGTGTCTTGCATTAACTACCTTTGTAGACGATATATGAAGTTCGTCCAGCTCATACAAGATGGCCATTAATCGGTAATTGAACTATACTTGAGCTGTATTTTTATGTTTGTGGATCTTATAAACATCCTTGGACTACTGTGAACAAGAAACTATCGCCAATCACACCGCGCAAAAGACTGGCGAATGCCTCGTCGAGCCAAGCGAGAAATTCTTAAATGCGTTTTAATGACAAGACTGCGCGCTTGAAGAATCCAGACGTGCATACATGCAATGAATTTGGTGCGTGTGCTTTATTTGCTGCGGTCACCGTGACCAATTCGACTGTACGCAGTAACTAAGGACCAAAAACCCTTAGCGGAGTTGCTCCGGGCTGCAACACGACGAAGGCTGCAAGGCAAACAAATCATCCGTCACCAATGGAAACCGGTTTTTGTTCACCACTCCCTCTGTCCTCTTATCTCCGCAAGGACCTCCGAACTCACGTGGCGTTCACTAACAACCAGAGGACACTAGCCTGCCTCACTCAAACTTTAGTTAACTACACATTTCGCTTCACAAGTTGTTGTTTTTTTTATTTTTTACATGGTACTTTGCCAGTAGTGGTATCCTTCTTACAAATAACAGGAAACATTTAGAGTGGCACAGAAAATTCACTGAAAAAATAAAATAAATAAATACTTGCTTCTGTGGCCTAACTTGCCGTCATAAACAACTGTACACGCTAAGCTATTTGCATCTATCTGAATCCAAGCATTTCTTTTATTACAACTTTAAAAACGTCTCAGCTGGGTTTTGCTGGGATGGCGTCGTCAGCGCTCTGGCCCGCAGCCTCGTCGAGCCTCGACGCTGCTTGCATCATGTTAGGAGGGCGGGAGGCTACGTACACCAACGGGACAATGGCGCTTTTACGAGTACGACTCCGCACAGAAAAGTGCTCGTCCGGGCCATATGTTGTGATGGGAGAACCTGTGGTGGAGGTTTGCTCTAGAGTTGGATGCTCTAAAGTTGCTGCCCTCGAGCCGAGGTGCTGTGAGGCAGCTTCTTTCAGCCTCGTCCATGAAGGATAAAGGAAACCTTTTTGTTGCTGTGAAGGGTTGTTCCTTAGCAACCGGGTTGCATTTAGAAGCCCTGGTAACGGTCAATAAATAACATCACTCTCAAGTTTCCCCCATGTTTGGACATTCAGGTTTCATCACATCTTGTCTTGCTTTAAATTGAGTTCTTTGAGACGTAGCATGCAGTTGTTAAGAATTTTGCGATTTTTCTGTTTATTTATACCTTCCAACATCAATATTAATGGTGTGGTTAAAACATTGCGAAGGTACACTGGACCGGTATTTTATGGTGTAAAAAGTAGGACTAGTAGGCTAAGCTAGCTAGGGCGTATTGCGCATCCAAAATGCAGCATTTGATATTGTCGTTTTGTTTTTAAAAGATTTGGACAGGTCCGTGGTTAAAACTGCACACATAATGTGCATAAATAAGTTACTCATTGACTCATAGGCAAGACCAATCCTAACTATGACCTTAGAGTAAACTCTTTGAATCTTACTGAAAAATGTCTTGAGCTAAAGTTAAAAAAGAGAGGTTCTTTTTGCAAATATGTCAGGTATTCAACAATAATGCAAATAACATGTTATATAATGTCCACATTTGTTTTGCTATAGGTTAGGCTGGTTGAACTCCACCCCTACAAAATAGGGACAATTAAAATCATCCAAGTGAATTTAACTACTGGATCACTCATGAATGTCGGTGTTGGAACACTTATCTAAACTGCTTTGCTTGTAGTTTACAGCATCTCTGTTTATCAGTTTTGTTTGAGTCAAATAGCTGGACCCATTTGTGAAGTGACAAAATCATTAGATGAAAACTCTATACTTAAATTAGGTTAAATAGATTAAAATTGAAATCTACAGGGGTTGCCACAGTCCCTGAGTGCATATAGTTATGGGTTTGCTCAGAAATGTGAAAACTGCACATCCCTAGTACTGGATCAGGTCATTTCTATGAGCAGAGTTAATGAGTCAGTGAGATTAGGTTACTTAGGGCAGTGTAAGAATTTACACTTAATTTACTAATTTATCTAAGAATTTAAGATATTCTTCTAACCAAATATTTACAGAACAAAATTGTTGACCATTTGCATTAAAAATAATGGCAGACCTTTTTTGGATAACTGCCATCATCTGTGTAGCCCACGACATAAAGTCAAAACGCTTAGCCTACTTTAAGCATTCGGTTCTTCAGTTACTTCAACCCACGATATTATTACAATTTACACAAGGGCTTTGAGAATCCTTATAGTTCAAAGTGCATTTTTCCATGCATCGCCTCATATATATATTTTTACAAGCAGGCACATCAGATAAAATGGCATCTTGTGAATCCAACAAGAGATCCTGTTTGGTAGCCTAATCGCTCTGACGAGAGTCCCGCGGGCTCAAGCAGTGAGACTGGCCCGTACAGTAGTTACTAGGGAGGAATGTTAGTCGCTCGCTGGTTTGTGCCTGATTGATGAGCTTCTGGACACGGGAGGGGTCCGTATCCTGCCTTGATGGCTAATGAACATTTGAGAATTCAGCCTCAGTCCGTCGCACTCGATGCAATAACTAGAAAGTGATTCAACTCATAGATGTTTAAAATATTTGTCATTCTGAATATTTTATAAGTCAACCCAGTGAGCAGCCCATCGTATTTTTTTGTTCCAGTGCTCTCGATGCCACTGTGAAGTATTATAACAAACTGTTGCTCGGTAGTTTTCACGCGAACTTAATAGGCGTATCCCATAGTTCTAATTTGACTAGGACCAAAAATTGTGAAAATGAAAATCTATGACGATGAGCCATATTGTAGGTTGGCTAGAAGACACGTGCAGTCAACTCTTTGTTAGAGAGACTTTTGTTCCTTTCTTCCTAAACGAGTGAGATGCTTGCCATGGTTCAAGCTTAGTGGCTACAGCCTCAGTAACACGTCCCCTTGGAGACTAGCAGGAGAGCAACACGTGATGCGCCGACTTACTTATCAGGTTTAGGAGAGAGGAGAGAGCAACGCTTTGGGGACGCACTGAGAGGAAAACGAAATAAGTGTTTTCCTCTCCTCCCTGACACGACTCATTATCCTCCTCTGGAGGGATTTGGAAGAGAGGAGAAGAAAATACAAAGTTAACGAACTTTGCACATCTTTACAGAAACGCCATTTTGATTCCTCTCCGGAACAACTTTGCTGCTTCTTTTTTTTTAGCCCATCATCACCACTCACTCACCATCATCATGTCTCGGCGAAAGCAGCCCAACCCCAACAAAGTCAGACGTAAGTTACGGTGCTTATTGCTTTCATCCATCGATTCTTGTATTGATTTTATTGATGTTTTGTGAACGTAACTCGACATTTGCTGTAATGATGAAAAGTTTTATCTGACACAGAATTTAGTAGGATAGTTTTCGTGACTCCCATTTGCTTCCTAGTTTCGCTGAGGACCTGATGCTCATGCACGAGCCAAACCTGTGGAATTTGCTCCTGAAGACCTCACTTAACTTTACATGAATTATGTTGGACAACGACATGTAAACAAATTACGGATCGGCAGTGTTGTATTTTGCTATCAATGAACTTTTAGACCACATGGAAGTTTGAATGATGGGTAGTTGCTCTTTAGGGGTTCAAAGTCTGTTAGCTAGCGGTTGCTAACTACTCGCCGCCTGTGTTGCGCGGAGCATCCATATCTCTATCCGTGCACTTTGATCGAAGCAGCTCCGTCAGTGCACGCGCGTCGGTTTGGTACGTTTTGACCTTGTCGACGATTAGAAAGCCTCGCCGTTGTTGGCAAAAAGAAATGGTTTATTTAGTTTTGTAACTTTGTGGCACGTCAATTTTTTTGTTTACAAAATCTTCACCGAAAATAAGATGTTTAATTCAACATCGTTCCTTTCTATTGTAATAATGTTTGTAGTCTGGAAGACAGTTTGTATGGTTTAAAGAAAAATAATTGCCTGTTGATCTGGGTAAAAGTTGCTGAATGGTCAAAAGCATCGTATTCATTCTAAGGTGCAGCTGTATTTTGGATGCGCAACTCTTAATGTGGATAAATTTTACATCGATGTATAAATAGTTCGGTGTTTTGTTTGAATGTTACAAAAAGTTCGTACATACGCTAAATTATACTACAGGAATTAGAATCTCTAGTCTCTGGGGAAACAGCGGAGTAGCTCGAGCTGGTTAGATAATGGTTGCTAGGCATTTTTCTTCTCCCTTTTTCCGCCCCTCGCGCTGACTTCGAGTTCCTAAAGTTTGCAAAAAGGTGAACGTGGCGAAAAACTCAGTCGCCACACTTTGCACTGCATACGCGTTAAGATAATTTGTAGATGCGTTGTGTCTACGAGTCTGGTATTCTGGCAACTGCAGTAATAACATGTCTGATCCACGGTTTAAAAGGTTACTGTTGCTGGTGGCAAACAGGGATGTTCTATGGGTCTTGGTCAACCGGTCGACTTGCCGTCGCCTCTTTGGCCACTTGGGAGGAGACAGGGAGGACAGATCCGGATGAGCAGTTCGCATTCCATTACGAAATTCTACACTGTAGACGAGCAGGCCTTCAGCGGTGCGGGCTCACTGCGTTTGCGCAACTGAAGCAGGCTATCGCCATTCTCTGTATGTTAATACACGGAGTTTGAGAGATGCTAAAAATAAAAGGGCGATTTCGTGTGATAATAAGCCGAAGACAAAGCAATCAAGCTCCATTAGTTCGAACTCTAGTAGTTTCATCACACAAGATTTAATTTTAACAGGCCCTTCAAATGAAAGTAACAAAGGAACTACTCAATGGGTCATCCAGGCCCAGGGCAGTGCTAAGATAGAGGTGAGTGGGGATTTTTTTTTTTTGGGGGGGGGGGACAAATTAGTGTGCAGGGCCATTTCAAAGAAGGAGCATGATGTGCATGTCCATGTCAAGGCCCTGCAGCGAAGCTCGTGTGAGGGCATGCAGCTTAAACGCAAGTGGCTGGACTGAGAGGGTGTTTAGGAAGAATTCTGCTACTAGACACAATAGGCACATGAAAGCTGAAGCTGAAGCCCATACCCCTAGCCTTGATGTGAAGTAGTGTGTGTTTGATTCATGCTGTTTGTAATCCCTGTGGCCTCCGATACTTCTAAAGTAGCCCAGATAGCAGCGCTTGTTGTCCAGGTTTATCTTGGATAGTGAATTTAATTTCTCTGCAGTTCATGACTGGATGAGCAGGGTTTGGGTGTGCAGGTCTGGGCTGGATGTGGTCGACTCCAGTGTGATGTCTGTTGACAAAATATACAAATCACAGGTTTCTGCTGAGATGAACAATATGAAGGCTACAACTACCATTTAGTTGGGCCAGATTTCAACTCTAAATTCAATTTATGTGCTTTTAAAGATACAATGATGACATGACTGGAATGAACATATAGATGTGAAAAATCTTCAAATCCGTTGTAAGAACGGGTGTACATTACCCAAATATGATGACACATCTAGATTAATCACACTGTTGGAATGTTGTTTAAAGACTCCTGGGTTTTATAATTCTGTTTTGTTGATCTTGTTGACTTATGACGACTGGCGTGTGGCTCTATCATATTGCTTTAAGTGATGGCCTAACTGATTCAATAGCTTATACAACAGATGATAAACATTTGGAAGTAACATTACAATTAAAATAGTAGCACCGATTTGTATGACACAGCTCTAGTTATTCTAGTTCTCTCAAGATGATCTTTAGCTTTGCTAAAATATAAATTGTATGATCTATTTATGGAATTCATGTTTGCATCATGATTTGTGAAGCTGATCAGGGCCATTCTAAATTGTAGCATAATCCCTGGAGGGAATGTTTCCGTTGGAATTAGAGAAGCACATTAAGAACTCCTCTGTCCCATGAGGCTGGATGACTGCTCGGGGACCTGGCATTAGCAGGTCTTAATTCATTAAAGTCTGTTCCCCAGAGACCTGGGCTACCTAACCACTGCCATGTTAGGTAACCAAATTACTGCTCTTGCACTTGTTTGTCATACATCATCTTTTTTTGTTGTTGTTTTTTTTTTTTTCTTTTATTTCCACCTCAAACCAAGTTCAGTTTACACCTCTGGTGAATATGGGACATTTGATCTATTTTTTTGTTGGATTAAGAAAACAAGTTTTAAATTTGTCTATCCATAGGAAATTCTAAGTTGCCAAATGGCAGTTTATCAGAACGTATTTCTCTTAATGGTGGATATGTAGAAAAGTAATAAGAGTAGTAGTAGCTCCGGTCCTGTCCCCTAATGCCGAGGGCCCTCTCTTGCCCAGGGGTATTGATGAGCTGGCCCTTTGGCTCCCAAGCTATATTTATCTTGCCTTTTTTAGATAAGATTATATTCCATCTCACTGAGGGTGTGGAGTGGAGGCAGGGACTGGCGTCTGCAGCGCAAGATCATGGGATGGAGTGGGGGAATAATTCAAAATTAGACCTGGTATTTGGCTTTCCAGACTTGTGTTCAGTCTTCATGCTGAAGCTTTGTTCTGCTTCTCGGAGTCTTGCTTCAGCCTGAAATGCAACTTGCGAGCAGTAAGAACCTAGGCAGTGCTTCGCTGCTCGGCCGTTGACTGTTGATTGGTGGTCATTCATCTTCTTGGAATGTACATAAGAGATTAATGTGCCTTCTTTACAGGCTACATAGCCTGCTTATAAACTCTAAAAAGGCTAATTGTGTAATTCACATTTGGTCCACCGTTCTGAAACCTGAGATTCAAACTCACTAAGCTCCCATAGAGGCAAATTTGTGGATCATATTGTTTTCGCATGGAACGCTTTCAGAAGGCCTTGTGGACAAAATAGTGGGAATGTGGATAAACTGGTGTGAATGTGAGCTGCAATAGGAAATGGGAAAGTGCAAAAGGAAAAAAAAATGGTGATGGAGCTATGTTTGTGGGCAGACAGCCTAGGGGTCCTCACAAGAATAGTGCTGACTGCAGACATGATTGCAATGGCTATATTTGTGGTTGCCCCATATGGCCTCTTGTGGCCTGCACGCCATCAATGGTAACATAGCAGGTGGTACCAATATTTTGTTTTTAAAAACTTATTTTTATTTAGTTAGCAATCTAGATGTGTTTGAAGGTGGGATTTAACTGACTGCAAAATATGTCACTGATTGAATCATGATGCAAAAGCCTAGCCTGTCTTTGGCTGTGGTAACGTCTACGAGACGTTATTTGTAGGCAGTACTGGATAATATGCACTGGTGATGGTGAAAAGTTGCTTAAAGCCAGTGACCTGTTTGAACATGTTGTTTGTGCCCCGGGAACTTTAAAAAAAAAAAAAAAAGAAAAAAAAAACTTGCCTACTTGAACAGTACTTCTCGATGCTGTGTGGAGTTTGCCGTACTTTTAGAGATGCTTGCTTTCAGATTTGACCTTTTTTAGACCCCCTTTTTAGATCCCTCGCCCCCAACAGTTACAACATGAATTTGCTGCAGGGACGTGACGTATAAAGTGTCTTGTTTTGAGGAACCTTTCATTACACCAGTGAGCTAATCCTCTGCTTCTGAGCCGTCACCAGACTGATGAGCAGCTCCGAGTGCATGGGCTCATCTTTCCGTTGAGCAGCCCGACCAAGGCCTACGTGCGTGTGAGGCTCACCTCAGTCCCCATGTTCCGGTGTCTTACCTTTGTCACCTTCCTCACCCTGAACACCACCCCCACCACCCCACCCGTCAGCGCCGACCGGCAAATAAAGCACGTGTTTACCGTGGGTTCAAAGTCTAACTCCACAGCTATCACCGATGTGAAAGAATGCCACAGTGGCAGAGCGGGGAGGCAGGGAGGAAGGGAGGGAGAGGACAAAGATGGAGGAGAGAAACGTTAATGGGGGGGGGGGGATAAACTGTGAGCCAGTGGCTGCAGTGGAGAGGAGACTAGCGGGAAGTGAAACTCTCCTCTGAGGTGGCCTGGGGAAGTGATGGAGGAAGTGGAAGAACAATGGCGTTGAAGCGACTGGCTCTCAGTGGCTCGCTGGTGTCCTCCAGGAGCTGCTTAGCCTGGGCAACGTCTGCTAGTGCATTCTGCACTAATATGTCACCCACACAAAGCTCTTTTCCTTTTTTTTTTCTTTTATTGCTGTCTCTTAAACTGTGATTGGCGGGCGGGTAGGAAAGGGTTAACATAGTGTTGACGACTGATGGGAGGGAGAGAGGGAGACCGAGAGAGAGGTTGGCTAAATGGAGAGTGCAATAAAGACTGCCTCTTGTGCTGCCTCCTTTCTGTCTGTTTGTCTGTCTGTCTCTCTGTCTCTCTCTCGCTCACAGGCTCTCCCGCTCTCTCTTCTCTCCAGCCCAAGGCTCTCCCTCCCTGCCAGGTTTTCTTGCTGACTAAACACTTTTGTCAGCTGGCAGTTGTGTGCAGGCTGAGGATTTGTGATAGCTTCTGGAGGTTAGAGGGGGAGGGGAGGGGAGGGGAGGGGGCGGTACTCCCAGACAGCACTTGTTGCTCAGTGGAACCGAACGAGGGAGGGAGGGAGAAAGAGGGAGGGAAGAAAGGAGGAATAAAGACAGAGGGAGGCTGCGGGGGGAAAAAAAAGGCAGGCAACAGCATCGTCCAACCAGTTTCTGCCAGAGCGAGGGACAGAGAATGCAAATGTTACACAGTTAAATTGACTGTATCTCTTTACAACCAGATTGCTGTAACCGCAATCAAAGTTGAATGCCTCTAATGTAGAAGTGAGACACTTGTTTTGACAGATCTTGCTTCCCTCTGTGTCTTTTTTTTTTTATTTATTATATTTTCGTCTTTCACTCCTGACTTTTTTTAAATCCCAAGAGCACACATCATGAGAAGGCGCGAGTCAGCGTGGGCCAGCGGGGCGGTATATTTACTGCACGCTTTGCCCCATGGTGGCGCGATGGATTTTCCACTTTTGCCACTTTTGAAGACGGGCAGAAGAGCTGCAGAGCTCCTTTGTGTAAACAGCGCTAATCTGGCCTCCCGGCGTGGCGCTAATCGAACACGCGGCGGTGGCTAGCAGCGCCCGTCGCCCTCCGGCTGACGTGCTGCGCTGCTGCTCAGTCCAGCCGGTAAAGCAACCCCAAAGGACGAGCTTCCCTAATGCCGCCCTGCCCGAGAGCTGCACTGCATGCTGGGTAAGGGTTTTATGCTGGGATGTGGTTCAGAGGCATGTTGTCTACATCATCTTGAGCAAATCGAGAGCTATAGCTGTTCTGTGGCTGTGTGCTCTTGAAAAACAGTAATTATAAGGATGAGCTTTGGGATTAACTGTGTTGTGGAGAGCCCACTGTCTTGCAGGCCCGTCTGTTACCTTCTGGACCACGCCGTGAATGCACCACACACGCCCACATCCAACACGTCCAGCTTCCCCCACTCACTGTGCTGAAAATGCACCGTTGTTTGTTCTGCAAACACGAGACACACCTCATCTCCACGGAGACAGGAGCACATGCTCTTGGTCATGCTTTGCGTTTGACTTGTAAGGAAGTTTGCCATACGCCCACCTGTAGCTCCACATGGCTTCACTGGGAGCATCCCCCCCCCCCCCACACCTCCGCTCCTGCACAGGCTGGGGGTGGAGGTGGGGGAGGGTGTGGTTCCCTCAGAGGCAGGAGGTGGAGTTGAGGTGGGGGAAGGTGTGGTCCCCTCAAGTGAGCCCAGGAACAGAGGCACAGAAAAACAGTTGAGGGGGGTTGGGGAACAGACTAGGCTATTCCATGCTGAAGTTCTAGTTGCATTTGCACAACTTTCTGAATACTACAAGTGTATAAGGAGCCGATCAGATATGCTGTGCCTCTTGTTTTCTTGGACATATCCAAAATGCAGGAAAATGCTGTGTCACAACATTGGCCTTTGGTCACATTTTGTAAAGTAGTTTCACCCTAGTTACTGAGGCGAGGGAAAAACTCAAAACTCCCAACACAGTTCCTTACACTGTTTTGTTCATATTCTCCGCTGAAGAGAGACAGGGATTTCCGGTTCAGTATGTCTTGCATAAATGTGTCAGCCTAACCTCACAAGTATGAAGGCAGTGGCAGGGAATGACTGTTATCTGGTTGCCACACCCAAGCCTCACTTGAAGCACGCTCAGTACAGCACACAATCCCGTCCTTATAGCACACCTGTTAAAAGACCAAAGACACATGCCCTGTAGTGAGAGTGAGCGACCCAACAGAAAACTCAGAGCCCCTCCCCTCCGTGTTGGTACATCAGCCTTAGAAAAGATGGTGGACACTGATACACTCGGTACTGTTTCCAAAATAAATGTCCCGTATGGGGATGCAGCGAGAGCTGGTGGAGAGGTC
This sequence comes from Brachyhypopomus occidentalis, assembly GCA_020368025.1. Lineage (NCBI taxonomy): Eukaryota > Metazoa > Chordata > Actinopteri > Gymnotiformes > Hypopomidae > Brachyhypopomus > Brachyhypopomus occidentalis. The sequence continues at coordinate 1,111,566 of JAGXOD010000055.1, forward strand.
GGGGGTGGGGACAGGGTTATTTCTAGAGTGTGTGTTCAGACCTAAATTTGGGCTGCGGTTATGTGGGGGCAGGTAAAAGGTAAAAGACGCGCCTGGTGTGCTTGGCTTGGGTTAATGGTACACTGTCGGCCTCCCGGGGGAACTGCGGAGTCAATGGGCCAGGCCTGCCTGCCGCACCCCTGAGAAAGGACACAAAGGGGAGTGATCTGGGCTTTTTCTCCCCCCTGAAACCTAGCCTCTCCCATCAGGATCCGAGCACACAATGAGGCGACATACACCCTGCCCACCTTCAACACCTGGCTCATACCCGGCTCGCACACCACCCTCTAGAAGAGCGGCCCACCTCGACACCACCGCCTTTCTGTTCAGCCCGGCTGTCCGTGCTCCGCCTTGCCCACGCGCGCCCCTGCTCCTCCAGGCTACGCCCTCCTCCGAACGAGGAGGGAACAGCAGTGTTGTTTGCTCTGCTCTTCAGCCAGCACTCATAGTGTTTCACGACATGGATGAAAACAAACACGATATGGTCTGACTTGCCTGTGCCTGCTGTGTAGATTACAGAAGGCAGCTGTAAGAACCGTTTCTCGAAATCGCTTCGGCGCAGTCTTAGTCACCAGGGAGACATGTGGTAACCTAGCTAGATTTTCTTCACCAAACTTTGCCCTGCATCCTTAACAGCATCGGGCAAAGCCGTTCCTTCAGAGGTGTGTTATCATTAACCCGCCAAGGTAGCGCTAAGCTTGTGAACTTTGGTACCAAGTGGCAAAGGAAATGGAGCAAAGGCGGTCGTAAAGCTCACAGGAGGAAGACGAGATAACCAGGCTGCTGATTGGCTCATGAGATGAGATAACCAGGCTGCTGATTGGCTCATGAAAAGGAAACCAGGTTAAGGTTCCTTGAAAGATCACCAGACGTAGAGTAAAGAGTTGGTGGTCGGCAGCTAAATGGCCATTATGATCATCTGTAATATTTTGTGTCTCAGCTATTTATTACTGTTTAATTGTTAAAATTATCTTTGGTCTTGGATACTGAACCTGTGCCTTTCAAGCAGACACATTCATCCCAAAATAGGCAGAGCAGGTGTACGTTGTTACTAAAACGTCTGAATGATTTAAGGCTACAGAGATTAAAATATAACTAAGGACACCTATGGGTTAACTGTTTACTTCAAAGGCTGCATTGCCTTCAAAATGCAGGAAGCAAAAGACCAAAAACTGCTTCGTACATCAACTCTAAAGTATGAATCAAACAAAAATGTAACTCTCATTTTAGGTCGCTCAGATGCTGACATTGTTGCACTCTTTCGCTGCCTCTTTCTTTGGAGCAGGGCACTGGTCTAAATATCTGGCTTGTAACATGCAAGTCACATCCAGGCTCCTTCCTTATTTTAGGCCCCACTTTCCGGTTTTAGACTCTCTTGAGCCTAAGCATTTCAAGTAATTAACATTTTTGCCAGCAGGACCACGGATTTAGACCACATGGGTCATTCTCCGATTTCCAGTGTATTTCTGTTCTATCTAGATGACTTCTGCTTAATGCTGCTGTTATCCTCTCAGGAAGGTGAGGGAGGCTGTGATGCCCCACAGCCAGAGTGCCCACCGCCGCCCCCCCAACACCCGTCGTGGTGCCGGTTTATAAATCATTTGACAGGCTTTACACGTTTCGTGTTGAAAACAGATTTAAAGCAGTGTCTAATTAAGGTTGGAACATGCATGTGTGTGTTTTTTTTTGTGGGGTCATGTCCAAGGCCTCGCTAAAAAGTCTTTCCGACTTCCGCTGAGCAGGAAATAGATGGACACTTGATGTTGTTTCAGGTTTTCATAATTACGATAAGCGCCGTACCACATTAAAACAACTGAGAAATAAGTGGTTTTGCAACTCCCAAAAACCTGTGCAGAATGCTCAAGATGGCCAGTGTTCTGGGTGAAGCTCAGATTATGCCGTGACTGTAAATCAAGCTGTTGATTAACCAGTGGACATGACCAGTCGCACCCACCCAGCGACGGCACACGTTTCGCACTGCCATAATTGACACAGGAGTCCTGATTTTTTTTTTTTGCATCCTTCGAATTCTGTGACTGCTAAGTCATCCTTGTGATATCCAAAATCCTTGTGACCATATCACTCTGGTCCCACACTCGAAATGTTGTGGGTGTCTCCTTTCCTGTGTCCTAACCATTTTCATCCTGTCAAGACCTTTACCATGTAGAGAGCTGTAACCCACCCATCAATCTGTACCCAGGCTGGTACTGGCTAACGTCTGATGGGACTCTCTTTATCACCCTGTTGGCAAACATGGAGGGAGACCATACAGATGCAAATGAAGCCTTTACAGTCCCACAGGCGAAATGCTACTGCCCCGACGCCTCCACAGAGTGCCACAGGATTACAAAGGGGACCGGTTTGTCGCGACCCCCCCGCCCCACAACTGCCGTGACGCTGCCTGACAGAGGTCTTGATGTTCCTCATTCAGCGTCCTCTTGCGTTCATTCTTTCATGTTGGTATCAATTGTTGTTTCACATATTCAACAGTGCTGCCATCAGTCCTTTGGATGTCGTTAACAGCTAATTAAAAGCACTTAAAAGGAATGCGAAGAGCTCCAGGTTAAATAGCACGATCCACTGGTTCTGCATTGGCTTTGTCCACCTCATGGCCTCTTGTACGATATAAACTGTCCGTCTCTTTATTGAGTTCTATCTGGGAGTGGCTTTTCCACGGCAGGCTTGTACTCCTTGGGGAAAAGTCACAGTGAATGCCTGGCAACTGCTTTTATCACTGTGGCATAAAATATTGCAACAAACCCTGTGCACTGGATGCAGATGCAAATCTTCCCTCAAAGTCGGCACATTGTGCTGAAAACGGCTTGCTGATCTTCGGAGGGTAGCGGTGAAACCCCACAAAACCAGCCCAGGACAGTTGCAGCTAGCAGTATGGCACGTTAACATGTAAAAAATAAATAAGCACACTCCTTTAACACTCTCCGACTCTGAATTCTCTCTGAAGTTCCAGATCCTCCACCCCCCCTCTCTTATTCTAGATGAATTGCTCCCTTGTAGAAGCATGTCCTCGGGGAAGGGCCTATGTAGAGGGAGAGGGAGTGAAGGAGAGCGAGAGAGCTGGGGGGGGGGGGGGTAGAGAGAAAGGGAGAGAAGGAGAGTGAGGGAGAGACTGAGAAAGAGGGAGAGAGCACCCAGCATAGCCACTGTGGAGAGGCAGGGTTTAAAAACAATGTGACTCTTATTTCAGCCAGAGCAGTGGAGAGCAGAGTACGTGATGTGATGCTGGGGGAGTTGCCTCACTGTAGCCGAGAAGTTCAGCGTGCCCACATGCCCCTGGGTTTGATGGATAACCCCCGCTGCGAGGGCCGGCCTGTGTGTCACTCAGGCGCGCGGCCATAGCAAACAGCTGGTTGCCAGCGCTCCCATTGGATGACGAGGAGTCACATGGGTTGGGTTTTAGGAGGTGGGTCCTCGCTAGTAGGTGGGTGAGCGGCTCCACCGTGACAGTTGCCTGATGTTATGGCCTTGTACTTTGGCCTCCATCCTCACTTTGGAGTTTAGGTCATATAACATTGGAACAGGAGCCAAAGGGGCGGAGAGAGTGTTGTGGGAGTGAGTGAGAAAATGAAGACTAGAGGTGTGTGTGTGTGTGTGTGTGCGCGCGCGTGTGTGTACACGCGCAGTTACTCATCTGATATGTGGATAACATCACAGCTGTTCTGACAGTAGTGAGCTATGTCGATGTTGACCGAGTGCTTTCACTACTGAATTTTTGTTCTCTTCACCCGAGTGGCTCTCTTCTTCAGGAGGAGAAAAAAAGTCTTGACAGACACAAATCGTGTTTGTGTGTGTGTGTGTGAGAATAAGAGGGAATAGGGAAGAGAGAGGGAGCATGAGAGAGAAAGTGTATGTGTGTGACAGACATAGGGATGGCCTCAGTTTCAGCTCAGATGAAGGGTGTATTCTTCTTGGTTTCACAAAGAGCTCCATTATGGCATGCTGTAAAAGGCGTATCTGCTTGGTTCTCCATCAAGCCCCCTCCAGCAGTTTTCCACTGTCTCGTCACCCAAACAGACGAGGTGGAGCCCACAGGACTGTGGCTGTGTGGGTCTACAGCTGAGCCACTCGGGCTGTGGAGCCTACAGGACTGTGGCTGTGTGGGTCTACAGCTGAGCCACTCGGGCTGTGGAGCCTACAGGACTGTGTCTGTGTGGGTCTACAGCTGAGCCACTCGGGCTGTGGAGCCTACAGGACTGTGGCTGTGTGGGTCTACAGCTGAGCCACTCGGGCTGTGGAGCCTACAGGACTGTGGCTGTGTGGGTCTACAGCTGAGCCACTCGGGCTGTGGAGCCTACAGGACTGTGTCTGTGTGGGTCTACAGCTGAGCCACTCGGGTTGTGAACCCTGAGCATCATCTCCTGAACTCCCTAGAAAGTGCAAGCGTAGGGATATTGATGCTGAGACGAGATCAAGCGCTCAGTATGAGTCTGGTGCAGCGTACACGTTGGGATTACTGCCGGACATTTGTTAGTGGAAGCTTCAGTTGCTCTTTATGATGTTTTTCCAAACTGCCTTTTCTTAGCTCGGAAAAACACCACAGTATTCTCAAGTACACAGTTAGTCAGATAGTACGTGTGCATCACAGAGGGGGATTACTGACCAGCTGTGCATCATCACCACACCTTAATTTACAAAGACATTGCTAATTGCTTAAGTGTAGTATCGGTTATCTGTGGCTATTCTGGTACTGTGTATGACTTTTTTTAACTGCTTGTTTTACGACATTGAGCACTGGAAGATGAAGATGAATTGGAGGCGACAGCTATGGATGTTTCTGTGCCAAAACTCTCAGCACTCTGTTCTCACTGGAGGGTAGAGGTCTTACTGCCACATGTAAAGTGTGTTCGTGGAGATCACATCCAGCAGGCTGTGTGCTCTGGATGTACTGGGACCGCGTTCAGGTTGCCGTGTCGTACTGGGACCGCGTTCAGGTTGCCGTGTCGTACTGGGACCGCGTTCAGGTTGCCGTGTCGTACTGGGACCGCGTTCAGGTTGCCGTGTTGGGACATGTCGGTTTAGCGGGCCTGAAAAGGCTCTCTCACCCCTCCCCCACCCCTCCCCCTCCCTCTATCTCCACGTTCTCAGGTGTAAAGAGGCTTTTGGGGTTTTTGCCTCACGAAACCTGCAGCCACACCTTCTGCTTGCCTCGAAAAGAGATTATCCTAAGTGTCTCTAGCCCTTTATTTTCCAAAGAGGATGTTGAGACACAGCTGTGAGCTCAACTGCTGGATGACTGAGTTACCCGGAGCTAATCTTAGCCTGTTACAGCCATGTTTATGAGCCTGGCTCGGCCAGCGTTGACCATGTGAAGCCCATCAGCAAAAGCACTGGCTCCTCATTGTCATGAAGCTGTGTCTCCTTTGCCCCATGGAACATGTTTAACATTCTCACTTACGTGGTCGTCTTTCACAGCCTCAATACAACAAAGTAATTTTCTTTTGAAAGTCATTAACTATTGTCTGAGGATTTTGAAATCTGCAGTGTCTTCAGTTTAAAAGCTCCCTGACTGTTCAGTACGTTTTAATGTTGATTATAAACCTCTTGTTGAATTGCAAGAGGTTTTTGGACCACTGTAGCATCTGGACTCCGGGCCCAGTATTCTAAGTTCTCCCATCAACGGGGCTCAGGCCCAGTATACAGCTATGCCTGTTTTAGGAATTCCATCGCACTGGGTTGTGATGCTGTGACCTGCTCCAGTGCTGTGGTGTGTGGAGAGGGTGTGCGGAGGTGGCCCTCCACCCCAGCACGGAGCCACGATTTATGGAGTGGAGCTGCCACTGCTGTCCCTGAATGAATGTGCCATTTGTTGCACAGATCGACAAGTGTCAGAGGGAAAGCAGCCGAGGCCATAAACCCAGCCTCTGTAAACACAGAGGGAGAGAGAGAGGGAGAGGGGGAAGTGTGAGGAGGGAGGAGACAGACAGAGAGAGGAGAGAGGGGGAAGTGTAGGAGGGAGGAGAGAGAGAGAGAGAGTGTGTGTGTGTGTGTGTGGGGGGGTAGAGAGAGTGTGTGTGCGTATGGGGGGGGGTAGAGAGAGAGAGAGAGTGTGTGTATGTATTGGAGGGTAGAGAGAGTGTGTGTGTTTGTATGTATGGGAGGGAAGAGAGGGAGTGTGTGTGGGGGGAGACTGTATGTGGGGGAGGGAGGTGGGCAGGGAGGAATTCCCATGTGCCTCCTTCCCAGGAGCTTTTTTTTTGTTTCATTGATGATACTGAGTAAGGCAGGACTATGAGTGGTACACACATTATATATATATATATATATTCAAGGTGTGAGATGTAAGTCAGCATGCGGCATTTGAGACGTCGAAATGTTCTTCTCAACGTTTTGGGGGTTCGTATGACTTGAATATGAAAGCCAGTACCGTAGACGAGGTTCCGTGACCGATGTGTCTGAGCCGAAGTGCAGCTGGAGCTCCGAGTGGACGCCGGTGAATTGAGAAGCACACAGACAGATGGTAGAGATGTCTGAACCTCCCTGCAGGAACATGTTTGTGAAACAAAATGATCAGAACAGCATCAGTGAAACAGAGAGGGGCTTAGGAGCTCAGGGCCATTCGCCCAGTGATTAACACCTCACAAACTCAGTTGGACAACCGCTGGCTTACTGGGGGCCTTGTATTCAGACATCAATGTGACCTTTTAATTTGGTATCTGTTCCTTAAGAGAATTGGAAGTCGCTTTCAAATGGCTGCAGTGTTTCAAACTGGCTGGAAGGATAGTGACGGTCTGTGAAGGGCTTGGCTGAATGCACACGCAAGCCCCCACACAGAAGCGCCATCTATAGAGTGTGGTAGACAGTGTATGCTTTTTCCAGACAGCTGTCAATGGTGCACCAATCTGTCAGCGCATAGCCTGCATCTGTGCTCCTACTTTGTAATTCACACCATGTACGTTTGTGCGTGTGCGTGTGTTTGGATGTGTGTGAGGTTGTGCTGTGAGTGCGCGTGCGCGCGCGTGTTCTCCAAAAGCACCTTTTGTTAAACTAATTCCTGCTCTGTATGAGGAGACGCCGCTCCTCTATCTGTCCTTGTCTTCCCGTGTTTGCATGGCTGCGGAGAGGAGCCTGAATTTTAACCAGGCTCATATGACCCGTCAACCGCACTGTTTGTGTCCCTCTGTGAGCTCAGCCAAGCCCGGGCAACGTACGTGCCGTTCAGACCCAAATAAACTCCAGTGGGGAAATAGGGGGCGTCCGTCACTGGCATCTGTGACCACTGAGTCATGTGTTGCACGGAGCGTCATTTTCATCCCTTTTTATGCCGTCACTTGACCTGTGAGGAGCCAGGATCTCGTGTTGCTGCTCCTCAGCTGGACCGTCCGCTCTGCCTCTCAGACGGCCAGTGGGCGGTGCCACAGCCGGAAGCTCCGCCCCAGCACGCCATGCTGGCCAACTACCAATCCCCGCATGAGCTCCAGAGCACAGCGGAGGAACTGCAGGAAAGGCCTGGGCTGCGAACACGGCATGTTGGGAAAGCTTAGCGTCCCTCTCGGCCTGTGTGTGTCAGCGATTTGCCAGGCAGATCGCAAAGCTGGTTTGTATGAAACGGCCTCTGCTCAAGGCTGAGAATCTCCAGGGGGGCTGGGAATGAAAAGCTGTGAAGTCAGTGGTTCACAGAAGTAGTGGTGTGGAACCAGGACTTTGCTATTGCACATCCTTCTGTTTTACAGTACAGTTACCCCGTTGGTAAGCAGTTACTTCATATCACCATATTGGTCATTAGCAGAATGTGACATTCAGAGCACCCCATTTTTTACAGTAAACCTCATTTTTACTGTAGAGCTGCTATAACTCCAGTTTTGTCCATCGCCAAATAAATTAGGGCCTTCATAGGTCTGAATGGGTCTCTTAAAATTTCCAAAACATTTATGTGGTGGTGTCTGCTATCTCCATAGAAATTCAAGGAAGCTAATGAATCTGATGTCTTTACATAGCATTCCCTATAATGGCTGACTGCAGCGTGTTGGCTCTACTCATCTCTCCCCATCAGGTATTAAGTTCCCTTCCTTTTTCTTTTTTTTTAACTCCCAGTTTGCTGTCAAACTGGAATACCCTCATGAAAATAAGTTGGGCAACAGCAATTTCCATTCATCATCTTTGTCAGAGCTGCGTTTTCTTCGCCTTGCTCAACTCTTGACTGAGGTTTGGTGCAATATCGATGGGAAGATGCTGGAAAGATACTGGAAACTAGAGGATCCATTTTGTGTCTGAAGGCCAGTGTGCTGAAGGCCAGCCAGGCAGGGCTCCCCTGCTCTGGTATGCAGAGCCTCTGTTCTGCTCAGAGTTCTGGGCTCCATAAAGAGCTTCGGCTCCACAGCTGGAGTTTCCACACGTTCAGATGGCTGGTCAGATGACTTCAATTAGCTCCAACTGATTCTTGCACTGCAGTCACTTGCTTTGGGGGGGGGGGGTTGTGCTCTTGAGAAATGTCTGGGTGATGATGAGAGCTAAACACTCACTCACCCACCAGTGATTCTGTCACAGCAGAAGTGGAACAGCAGAGACGAGGTGTATCAAATTGTGCTTTGTTTCAGCTGGGGAGTGGAAGACATTCTAGTTTACAGTTAACTACTGCGTGTGTGTGTGTGTGTGTGTGTGTGTGTGTGTGTGTGTGGGGCTTGCAGGGTGTACGGTCTGCCTTGATAAGGATGCGAGACCTCAGGGAGGTGCAGGGAGTCCACTCCCTCATCTCTCTTTGTCCTTGCAGTGTAGCTGAAAGTGAGCAGGCAGGCCAGCAGGGCGGGAGCTTGTTGACGTTGTTTGACTTGCTGCTGCCGTGGAGGAAACTGGCCTTTCTCGTTCATCCAGATTTCCGCTCAGCCTCGTGCACGCTCGCATACACTCATTCATCATTAATGCTCTCTAACTTTCCGCTCCCACATCAGCTCTTTCACTGGGGTAGATCTCCCTGCCTCTGCCTCTTTTAAGGCTGCCTCTGTAACTTTTCTCTCTTGCGCTCTCTCTCACTCTCTCTCTCTCTCTCTCTCTCTCTCGATCTCCCTCCAAGGTCTTGCTTTCATTGTGTATCCATCTCATTACTCTGTCTCTCTCTCTCTCTCGCTCTCTGCGTGCATGCATGCGTGCGCATGTTTTTTGTCGTTACCTCTTAGCACTGAGGCTGATATTATGGGAAGATATAGAGAACTGCAGGCAGAAACAGTGATATCTCACCGAGCCAACTGCTCTCAAAGCCTTCGGTTCCTACACTTGTCTGTGCCTGTCATCCTGCACAGAAACAGCACAGCAGCATTCTTTCACTCTCTCTCACACACACACACGCAGACACAAGCACACTAGGGAGTGTAATGTTAGTCAGTGGCACAGAGAGCACACAGCACTGATAATGGCACATTGGTCTACATTCTCTCCTGTAGTTGGTTCACCTGTTATATTCACCACCATATAGCAATAACATTAAGGAAAGGGCATTGGCTATGACTTGTGTGGCAGTCTCTGGCTTAACGAGCATCTTTACTGACTTCCTAGGATCTCATAAACGTTGCAGGCACGGTTCTTCAGCGTGGTTTTTCACTGGTTGTGAAATATATATTATATATTATATATATATATATTACCATATCCGACTAATGTCTTGTAAGGGAAGCAAAGCCCAGGCTTTTAACACCACTGACCTAATTGACACTTGACAGTTGCATGACTCAGCTGAATAGTTAGTATTAGAAGATAACTAGCTGACTAGCGAGTGATTCAGACTGCCTTTAACCAAAGTACGGCAGTCAGAAAGTTCGAATCGTGTCCAGAGTGATGGAATTTATAGCACTAGATAACTGCGATTGCAGTGTGAACATTGACTCCTTATTTTCTTTGAAAATATTTTTGTTAATTCAGGGCCTATTACATTGGATGAATGACCATTTTTGTTTCATTTAGCACAATTGGTGTTACAAATGTGAGATTACCTAGCTCACACAAGTTTCTTTGCATAGTAAAACAGCAGTTTAAACCATATTAAATTTGGCATATAGCCCCGCCCTCAATCTTCGTCCTTTCATGCTAACAGAAAATGAGCAATTATTATCGTCCTTTGAAATGCTGATCTGTCCATCTCTAAAGAGCACAGCTTTCAGTCTTCAGATAGCAGCCTCTTCCTCAAGTCCCAGGTGTCATGCTGGAGGCTGTTCACAGGAGCTCAGGCCAGGTGTAGTTGGCGTAGTTTGGGTGTCCTGGCATAGCCGGCATAGTCTGGGTGTCCCGTAACCTTCAGATGAAGGGATGCGCCATGTGCTGAGGAGCTGACCGAAGGTTCCAGAACATGGTGAACCACACTGTGATCTGGGATTGTTCTGCATGTGTGGATGCTGAGACAGGGTTTTGTTCTCCGTGACACCCTCTCAGTGGCAGTAATTTGCTACCAAAGTTGGTGGATGTTTGTGGATGACATGCTGACAGGGTGTGGTTTTTTTTTACACACACACACACACACACACTCACACTAGTTGAAGACCTTTGCAACTTAAAAAGTCTCCTCCACCCAGCCATTATAACTACTTCGGTGTGTCTCAATTAAGCAGTCTTAACAGTGACTAATCTGATTATCACTGTCCCCCTTCTCCCCCCTCCCCCCTCTCTCTCTTCCCCCACATCCATCCTTTTCTTCACACATCACACATCCCTCCTTTTCTGCCTGCCACACCAACGTTTTCCTCGCTCTCCATTCTTTACAACTTTGTCATCTGGACTGGTTCAGGCACTTCAATAAGTCATGCCTTCTCTCTCAGACACACAGACACACACACAGATTACACTCTCCATCACCCTCTCTCACACACTCCCCCATCTTTTCAAAAGCTCCTTGACAGAGACGATAAGCTGTTAGTGGCCACGTAAATCTCTCCTCCCCCTTGTCTATTCCCATCAGTATTTCCCTTCCTCCCTCTCACTCATTCTCTCTGTCTCTCTCTCTCTCACACACACACACACACACATAGTCTGAACATTGGCACCTAACTAATCATGCCAGTTCACTAACTGGCACAAATCTCATTTTACTTGTACAACTTGAGTTCAGAAGTAAAATAGATGCTGGTGATGCATGCTGTTGTGATTTAGATGAGGTCCATATTTGCATAGTATGTTAACCTACCGTGCATGCCAGGATCCTATTGGACAGTTCAAAAATATCCTGACATACGTTTGCTTCAGGAACTGCTTGTACAGCACGTTACAGGGGGCCAAGAGACATGTGGTCACTTTTGAGATGGAGTTGGAATCTCATCAGAAGAATGGACTGATTGGAATGATGGACTTCATGATTTCATCATTTCTTGATTTCAATTGGTCATATCCAATCAAAATTGGCTGTCTTGAGATGTTGTTATTATTTTTGAGAATAAAAAGCCTGCATTTTGTTATTTAAACAAGTGTGTGTGTGTGTGTGTGTCTGTGTGTATTAAACCCTGTCTGTGGTCTCCCTGCAGTGTAAGCCGTGGGTGTTGACACTCGAGGTTCGTGGTGGCCCCTCTCCCACGCCCAGCTCCAGCTTAGTACAGACTCGTCTGAGGACGGGTAAATATACCTCCGGCCCCGGGCGTGCCGCCTCAACTTCACGTCACCTACGTGCGTCTGCCCTGTTCACACACAGCATGGAGGGCCCAGGCCACCTCACTCATGATTGTATTGTGGGCCAGCATGCAAAGTTTTATCCCAAACTTTAGCCGTGTGTTTTCCCCCATTCCATTCTTCTCCTTCTCGCCGGTTCTGTTCGTCTTAACGTGTCGTCCCGGCCGGTCCGGGGGGGGCGGAGTCCAGCTTCTATGAGCTCTTGCGTCCACATTCCGTTCGTCCACCCGTGTCTCGGCTTGCTGCCCTGGTGCTGTTGCCATGGCCACGTGCAGAGTCCACACCGTGCATGCGCCCAACAACCACACCACCCCCCCCCCCCCCCCTCACGATCCCGCCCGTTCCTCGGCCCCGGTCACGTGAAGCATGCCTTCCTCATGGCTGCACAGCGGACCGGAAAGTTGAAAAGTTGAACGTGTTAAAAAGTACATGTGGCTGTGTGATATTCCAAAAGAGCATGCTGATTTAGTTCTGTTTATTTGCACTGTCTTTTAAAAGTTAGAGCGCTCCTAATGGCACTGTCATACCTGAGGATGCTGTGATGTGTGAAAAGTGTTTTATTATTGAGACAGTGTATTTTGTTGTCGTAATGGCAGCACCCTTGTTACTTTATTTATTTATTTTTGTAAAATTGTCCGATTTCAACTGTCAAGTGATGAAACACTTGGTGAGTAACACCACTTGTTACTCAAGTAGTGCTTTCCAAGTAACCCTAAGCAACACCACCATGCTCAAACGTAGCGTCTCACTGCATAGTCACTGAACAGGGCCAAACCATCCCAGCACCCGCTCAGAGGGGTGTAACCCAGGGTCAGCTGTCATCATTTCAGTGGATGAATGTATACCAGACCTGGGGCATTACTGTCAGAATGGACACTTAATCCCTCCCAGTTTGTCTGTCTTGGCTTTCTTCATTAAACGGTTCACTAACTCCAGACTGAGCACCTGCGTAGAGGAGGCTGCTTGTGATGCTATGGCCCAATTATGTCTCACAGTTTTTTGTTTAGCCGAAGCTAATCTAGATTTAATCCAGACTGTCTCTCTTTGTCACTGTAGTTGCGGTGCTGATGTGTGGATGAAATGAATCTAGTTGCAATGCTGTTAAAGATAAAGTTAATGTGAAGATAAAGTTCATTTGGATGTATTTGATCTAGTTGCAGTGCTTTTGGATAGATGTAGCTAATCTAGTTGCGGTGCTGATGTGTAGACACATTTAATCCAGTTGCAGTGCTTTCATGTGGACGGAGCTGCTGTAGTTGTGGCCGGGCTGGACCCCAGGGCTTTGCTGCCGGGGCAGGCTGTCAGCCAGTGAGAACCTGTTTGAGCGGCTACAGGCACAGATGCAGAGATCGAGCAGAGAGATCCCAAACACTGCACCAACAGCCACAAACTGTCACACACACACACACACACACACACAAAAAGACCTAGTCTTTCCTCAAAGCACACTGCAGTGAAGACCCTGCTCTCCCAACAGTCATGTTTGGTTAGACCAGCTGACTGTTGGGAGGAAACAAAGAGCTGGAAAAGGGAAGTGAAGGGAGGTGAAACAGCCCTTGTTGAGAGTCTCTGTGAGAGATTCTGCTTTCTGCGCTTCTGGTTGTGGAGCTGAACACGGCCGGCAGCCCAACCAACACCAACACCGCAGTGCAGAGCAGGTGCGGCTGGGCTGGATCTGAACACTTCTTCATTACGACCAGCTCTGTTCTGATTGCTGGCGTGCAGTTTGTCTCATCACTGTAGAAAGGATGTGGAACCATGCGTGGTGGAATCTGTGCACTGGGGGGAGGGGAGGGGAGGGCGGGGTGATCTGCTCTGTGGCCGGAGCAGACGGATACGCCCTGCAGGCTCCTTCATCAGCGACGGCATGGTGCAGAGAACACACTGATGCTATCACTACAATTTCAGAGAAGTAAAACAGGAGTGTGTGTGTGTGTGTGTGTGAGTGTATGCGCTTAGATACCCACTTATGCTTACACAGAGTTGTTTCTGTTCTGCTCTGTGGACAGTATGGGCCGGATCTAGACAGGAAGCCTTTAATGAGAGTGTTTTTCTCACAGACATCAGATGCGCTGTTTTACAGACATGTTTGTATGTGTGCATGTGTGTGACTGTTCAGTTAAGATGTTTGAGTGCATTTACCCATGCAAATAGGTTTCAAGAGGGATGGGGGGACTTCCACTTGTGTGCTGAAACAGCGCAGATATAGATACATAACATTCTCTTTGGTTCAAAACACAAGCATTTCACATAAGAACTGAATGATTTAAAATGGGTTTTATGTTGTAATCTGCCCATTCTTTTGGCCGATATTATAGTGCAGGCCGCATTAGTTTTGAATGCTTGCTTGCTAATCTAGCCAGACATGTGCTCCAAAACACGGGCCTTTCCCCCTCATATTTCACCGGTGATTGTGACTAGATTTGCACAATGCCTTATTGTGCCTTAACCCTGGAGCACAGATCGCGCTCAGCAAGCCATCACAGAGGCTTTTCCAGCATTGAGCCGCCTGCACGTGGAAAGGGTTGGAGAATGTACCATATGCAGCCTAGAGGTACACGGTGAGGTGATGAGGAAGAGCTAGTGTGGATGGGGAGGAGGTGGAGGAAGAGGAGGAGGAGCGCATGTTCCTTCTTTGCCACTGGCTGTATTTAGTTTCAGATCATCCCTGGTGCCCTCTGCCTCTGCAAACATGGTGGCAAACACCAATGTCCTGATCTTTGATCCCAGAGACAGAGAGAGAACACCATAGAAAGACAGTTATGTCAATGAAGCTTTGGACTGAATTGAAAATTGAGAGAACAAGAGAGAGAATGAACAGATTAATGGAGTGCAGGATAAATACAGGAATAGACAGGAAGTGAGGAAGCTGTAAGAGGGAGTGTCAGAAGTGATTTTAGAGAAAATCTCCCGGTAGTTGATGATGATGTGAGAGTGAGTCAGGTGTTTTCACTCTGGCAGGGTGTGTCGTTTTCACCTCTCTCATTTTAAACCGCTGGCTGTATCTGAACATCTTATCTGGAGTGGGGGAGTGCATGCTCATGCAAAGAGAAAACACCCCTGACAGTCATTGTGACTGGAATGTGATTGAATCAGGCAGATCACCTACAATGGGTGGTGGCGTTGGGGAGAAACCTCCTGTTCTCAGATCAGCATCATCCGATTAGTCATTATTTTAAGAGCCATGTGACTTCTGTTCCCTTAACTGCACTGACCTGTTGACTGTAGAGGCGTTTACAGTAGCCTCCAGTACAGCTGATGTAGCCATGTTGCCTCTTAACGCTTCTAACAATAACTTGTTATAGTGACCAGATTGGATCGTTAATTATCAAGACACTGAGATCCAGATCCAGGTTGCGTGTTCATGAAAGGTGTGAATGGCACATCAGTGGGTTGTGAGGGGGAACAACAGTCAATTAAGCTACAAGTTTAACTCCATTTTCCTGTAGGTTTTGGTAGCTAAAAGCTTATTTGATGATTTTTTTTTAAGTTTCAAGTTCTTTATCAGAGCCGTAGTACAACTGAGAAGCTTGGAGTCATTCCTGTTGAGTCAAAGAGGGCTCGTCTTCCTTTAGTTGGGCCAAACCTGTCCAGTATCAGGTTAACCTGACCTGTGGGAGCCTCTTGTCATAGTCGGTAAGAAGTAAGTCAAGCATGGTGAGCTTTAGAGTTGTTTGCAGGGACTCGCTGATCACTAAGTCACAGCAGTGTTGCTCCATGCTTCATCTCTCTGGCACCCACAGCTTAATCGTGGAGTGTAGAGATCACGTTAACTAGAATCTCACTTCTCGAGCACCATGTATGTGTTTCGAGGCAGGGATTGCGGGTGGGGTGGGGGGGAGATGCTGCCTCGTGGCATGTCTGGGCAGGATGCAGGCCGGAGTGGGGGGAGGATGAGGCGTCAGATGTTGGGAGTGACTCAGGAGGGGTGGAGAAGACCCCCAGAGGGAGAGAGCTCGGGCTCCCGGAGGACCTTAAACACACTCGTGCTTCTGTTCCTGGTCATGTTATGGTAAGGGTGCAGCATGCCCGCGGCAGGGCTCGGTGCTGACGGGGAATGGAGGTGGAGGGAGGGTGGGTGTGCTGCTGGATGGGTGAGGTGTGCCCTGACTGGGGTTGCAGGGGCCTACTCTGACGGGAGGGAGGTGGAGGAAGGGAGAGAGGTGGGGAGGGAGGGAGGGAGGGAGGGAGGGAGGGAGGTAGGTAGGGAGGGAGAGTGAGGGAGAGAGAAGGGAGGGAACTCTACTTCCTTCCTCCATCTCCTCACACTTCTCTGCTCTCTGTTTGCTAATGACTGTGGCTTACAGACACACAGCCCTTCCCATGGGTCCTTGCGAGTAGGGATCTCTCTCTCTCTCCCTCCCTCTCCCTCCCACATGCTCACTGTGTCTTTTTGAGACGTGTGGTGTTGGGGCAGACGCGCAGGAGGCTGTAATAAATAGCCAACATATGGTCACCGGATCTGTGCTCTCTCAAGCCCCTAACCTCTATTCCCAACCTAGGCATCTCTCTGTGTCTGTCTCTCCCTCTCTGTCTTTCTCCTGCACGTACACACACATACACACTCACACACACACACTCCACTTCCATTTTCTAGTCATACTCCCCCTTACTCCTAAAGATGAATTCATCTTCTGCTGCTGTGTCCTTTTCTTTCTTTCTCTCCCGGACCAGCACAGATTCAGGGAGCTTTGAAGTGCATGTGTCACTTTTGGCAGTTTGGCTCCGAGCCCTTCAGCCTGCTGGACGAGATCCTGCATCTCCAGTACGGGAATTTCAGAGGCAGAGTGCAACTGTTAAAACACGCTTTCAGTGCACTGTTCTTTGAATAAAAACAAGGGAGGGGGCCGGTACATTTATTTACAGGTAAATTTAGACTGGGAGTGAATGCTGGCTCGTCTAATAAATAACCAGGTGTTTGAGTGTGTCAGTCATACATGGCCAGAGATGGGGAGAGTGGAGGGGTTAAATAGCCCGTGGCCGAAGTTCTGATGGTCACAGATCTGCTCGGCGGTGAAAGTGAACCCACTGGGCCCATTTTGACATTTACAGCAATAATGCACTTCTAGAAATGTCCCTCTGTAATCTTTGTAGTAGCTTGGTGCTTTGAGAATATGTGATGTAGGCGAGTAAGATTGAACCCCTCTGTAAGGGGTGTGTGTGTGGAGTCTTAGGACTGCGGGAAACGTTTTAGCCTCTGAATGAGCTCTCTGTCACACGGTCCTACACACACCAGGGGCCTCACACCTCCATCAGCCCAACCTCCGACACACACACACACACACATGTACACACCTCTTTAGCCTCCACCCTGCCATGCTGGGACGGTGGGCTGCAGTGCCCCTGCTCGCACCAGCCAGGTCCTGTTTTATCTCCTCAAACCTTCAGCAGTGATGAGTACTGCAGTGATTTTTGTGGTTAGGAAATAACGCAGTTTGGCTGGTTTGGTTCTTTTCCTGCTAATGTTGGATGTGGTGCGGTGTGCCGGGTGACGCAACCTACCACAGCTCACAAGGGGACGGTGAACCAGGACGGGGCTTTCCTGGCACACTGAGAGGAGCTGAGCACTGAACGTCACTAGCAGTGCTGAAGTTGTCCTGTTTAGCAGAGTAGTGACCTATGTGGAGACGGTGGTGGATGAGGCTGACGAGAGACGCGAGTGTGATTGAGTCCGTTTCTCAGTCCATCTGTTCTTATTTTGATGGTGCTTTGGCAATGCTGTAACTATATATGATGGTGCCAGTAAAATGTAGTGGAGTGAGAGAGGGAGAGAGAGAATGGAGGGAGGGCCATTCTTTTCCAGACTGTTTGGCATTGTGTGAGGACTTTTCCACCCTCATGTGCCTCTGTTACTGCTAAATACAAACACAGCAGTGAGTGAACAGAACCCACACACACACACACACTTTAATGCACCTCAATAATGACACTAGTTTATTTCTTTATTTGTATCTCCTTGTATTTTTTACACAAGGATATACAAGAACCCTGTGCGCATACGTGTGTGTGCGCATACGTGTGTGTGCGCACATGTACTTGCGTGCGCGCGTGTGTTTCAGTGAGAGTGATGGGTTGGAACAGATGTAGTAACAGCAGCACTCCCTAGACCCCTTACGTTTGTATTTTCTCCTGGCAGGGAGTAAGAGTTTCTCCCTCTCTCTCGCGCGCACTCGCTCATGTGCGCGCTCTCTCCCTCCCTCCCTCTCTCTCTCTCTCTCTCCCTCCCTCCCTCTCGCTCCCTCCCTCCTGCTCAGTCTTTCACTCTCGTACAACTCTAAACTTGCCCCACAGTTGTGCAATGAAGGCCACTCGCTTTCCTCCCCTGCTTCTCATCCCTCCGCGTTCTTCCCCCTCGGTGCAGGACGGCCTGTCCGGTGATTCATGCCTTTTTCACTCAGCCCCGTGCATCACATCTTCGCCTCCTCCCTTCCCTTCATCATCTGTTGCTGTTCATTTTGCAGGCTATAAAAGTGCAGCCCCAGCAGCTGCCCATCCAATCAGACTCGAGGATGCTCAACTGATGAGGGGAACTCATCCAAGTCTGAGCTGAGAGGTGATTGGTGGCCTGGCAACCCCCTGACACACCCCCCCCCCCCCTCCTCCTCCCCGACAGCTCTGTTTTTCATGTTGCCACCATTGAATATTTTCATACTGACAGTTTCAATAAGGGATGAGTTAAATGATACATTGAGGATAATTCCAGTAGTGGTTTGGCTTTGGGGGAGGGCTGAAATCTGAGTGTCAGAAGAACTCTCTCCCCCTCTGTCCCTCTCGCTTTAGTTTCTCTGCATCTGTCCCTCCCTCCTTCTGCTGCTTTTTCCTTCCATCTCTCTCTCTCTCTCTCTCTCTCTCTCTCTCTCATCCATTCCCCCCTTCTCTCTTCTCTCCTGAACAAACATGACGATACTCTGCCCACTTGGTTTGTACTGGACACGTGCAGTGTTAGCAGGTTAGAGTTCATCTGCTTTTGTCCTGCTCATCGTCCGTATCAGAGCGCTGGGAGGCCGGCGGGCCTTACCAATAGCTGTTGTTTGTTTGACTCTGTTCTGGGTCCAGCTGGTTGAAGTACACATGTGAAGTCTGTGCTGTTGGTGTTGAACTGAGATCTTGGCTGAGCATGTCCATCATACCGCAAGTATCCAGCTAGCACCACTGGCTTCCTTAGGGCGTACTAAACACCTGGACTGTATTTAATGAGACCAATATACATACTCTCTCTCTCTTACACACTCTTTCACACTCTCTCACTTGCTAGCTCTCTCAGTCTTTACACTCTCTCTCTCTCTCTCTCTCTCTTACACACTCTTTCACACTCTCTCAGTCTTTACACACTCTCTCTCTCTCTCTCTCGCTCGCTCATAAGAAGGAAGTGGCCTGGACCGGAGAGGAGCTTCCTGTGAGGCTGTAAACGGGAAATGGCAATTAGCTGTGGGAGAAGCCTGCTAGTCTCTCTCTCTTCCTCCTCCTCCTTTCTCTCTCTCTCTCTCTCTCTCACTCTCATCCTTGCATATTTTATTTCTCTACTTCCTCTTTCCCTTCTTTTGCTCGGCACTAGGTCTCTGCTGAGTAAGACTAAACTAGCTCTTGTTAATTAAATTAAAAAAAAAAAAAAAAATATATATATATATATATATATATATAATATATATATTTTTTGTTACCTGTAGATTTTTATTTAGTTTCTAAATGCATAGTGCCCAGAGTTGGGCATTGACAAACCCAGATCAGTTCCTATCACATCCTATCCCATCAGCCATGACATGCTGTATCACAAATCACTACTACGAAGTAGTACTATGAAACGAAAGTACTGTGAAATGAAAGTACTTGGTACACCTTTCACACCACACTGTGTGTGGTGTGGTCATGAGGTAACCCCCCCCCCCCCCCACACACACACACACACTCTCTCTCTCTCTTTCTAAATGCCTCTCAAACAGGTGCTGGAGTCATAAAACACAGGCAGGGTAAGGCAGAGGTACAGGTACCTTGCCCCAGGCTGTGACCCTCTAAACTTGCGCTTCCTCAGATGTGGACACTGCCATCAGATCTCTGATGCTCTGATAACTTTTGACAGACTGTCAAGAACCTCCCTAGAGCTTTGTGTATTTTGTTTGGCATCTGTTATTTTGGGTGAAGTTTCAGTTTCAGTGGGTGGAGTTTCAGTTTGTGCTGCTACACTCTTTCTGTCACTCTAAATACTCCTGGTCCTCTCTTGCAGTGATGGATAATTCAGCAGAAGAGAAGAGGGCAGAGGTGCTAAGCTCCACCCTTAGTGCCAAGGAGGCGGAGCATACAGATGAATCGCAGAGCCCCGCCCCCACGCAGGCGCGAGACAGGCATGCCGGTAAGAATGGCCACACCTGGCCGAAGGACACCACCTGAGTGGAAGGGAAAGCAGGCCTGTAGACTTGCATCAGTGACATCACTGCTTTATACTATAGACACATGTCTGATTTAAACTGATAGCTACCAAGCTACTACTACTAATTTAATGTAATAAATAGTAGCCTACTAGGTAAACAAGACGTGATGTTGCAGTATCTATTAAGCCATTTTGCTAATAGCCATTATGTGAAAACGGTCATGTCTGTGGTGGCCTGAGCACTAATACCCTGTGCCATTTTCTGACCTCAGTCATGGTCTTTCTGAGCAACTGTGTGTCTGTGTGTGTGTGTGAAATTCTCTTCAGGGAGTCCAAAAGAGTGTGGGGAGGGCAAGGGCAGCAGGCAGGTGCGACAGGACGCAGGGGTGGAGGGAGTGGATGGAGTGGACCTGTCCTCTATTAACTCCATGATGACCACGGTAATGAAAGCAGGTCAACTAAACGGGGGAGTGGAGGCCACCTCCTCCACCGCCCCCACCAAGGGTCCCGTCAAGAGCCCGGCGGCCAGCCGCTACGCCAGGAAGAGCCAGGTATGTGGGAACACCACACACACACTACATTACTGCTACGGGTGAACAAGCTCGGTAAAGCCTCGCACTAAAGACCCTACACTTGCTCAAGACAGCACACACAAATGCGTGCGTGCGTGCGTGCGTGTGTGCGCACACACACAGAGCTTTGTACGCTCACTTTCACAGATGCCCTCATTTGTCCATTTCAAATAAACCCGAGTGCACAGTGCAGCCTGCCAGCACGTCTCCAGCTGCTCCCGCCCATAGCTGCACATCCAGCGTCCTCGACAGATGCTGCCGGGCTCAGCGCCGTCACTCACACCACCTCACGCACGAGCTGTAGCGCTTCACACACACTTCCAGACAAGCATGAAAACCTAGAATGGTGGGTTAGGCAGTTAGCAGTTGAAAATGAGCTGTCGCAACGGTCAGAGGGATGAGCGTCGGATCCATCCGTGCGCACACCCTACGCAAACTGAAGGGCCAACCAGTCGTCCTTTACAGTTGGGTTATTAGGATGGTGATGTCATTTTTGCAGCAGTGTTCTGAAGTTGCCAGTGCTCTAGAGAGGTATGAGATGTCCGTCAGAATAGCAGGCTGGCATAGACACCTGGCATATGGTCACAGCTCAACCAAAGGCCATATTTTGTTAGGTCAGTTGGGGTGATGCGGTATTTTTGGCTTGTATATCACTGGAGCAGGGGAGGTGTGTGTGTGTGTGTGTGTGTGTGTGTGTGTGTGTGTGTGTGTGCACGTGTGTGTGTGTGTGTCAGCAGTGAGGCAGGGTGGGATGGCACAGGTGAGGGGGTCTGTGCACATGCACACAGTGTTCTCCTGTGTCAGAACGGGGGACACATGCTCCTCTGGACTCTCAATCCTCCTTTTGTCCATGCAGCTAGTGGTCACATGGGGCTGATTAAAGCGTGCACTCTCAGGCCTCTAACCCCCCTCATGTGGGGGTAACAGGTGTCAATTCTGACCCCTCACCACACGCTCAGCCCCCTTCAGGCCCCAAACTCTAGTCTGCAAATGTTTTGTCTCCAAAAACCTCTTCATTGATTGCATTGGACCTGTCTGATCTACCCCTTTTTAACATTCATTTACTTTTCATGAAATAGAGAGAAGCTAGACTTTACTCCTGGTAAGCTTTTGGTCTTTTGTTGTGCTTTAATAAAATACTGCAACAGTTTGTAAAGCTTTATTATTGTTTTTAAAAACAATGATAGTTACTGGCTATAAAACCAAGTACTGGGTAATTTATTTGAGGAACCTTCGTGTAACTGGTGGATGGGGCACTGCTCCTTTACACCCAGGCTAACCCAGCCCCACAGAGGCAGCACAGGGGGGCCACGGCCTGTGAGCCTGTCTGCACTTTCCATCAGTTAGCAACTTCCCATCTGTGACTAGAAAAAGTCAACAAGACTGAGAATGGAAAAACATGTTAATAAAATCTGCTTGTTTAATGGAAAAAAAATGATGGCACAAATTTCCTTAGATCTGAAGGACTGGATTCTGTTCATGTAAGTTTGCTTTGCAAAAATATAAACCCCAAAAGAAAACTTACTTAAACTTCAGTTATTTTAAAACAAACAGGATTACTCCACTTCAGTATTTGTTCTCTTGTACAACGTATCATTTAACCATATATCATTTGTACATCCACACAGTTACCTGAAGTCGTTTTGAGCAGATGTATGTCTCTGTTGGCTCCAGTTTGGAAGATCTGATCTTAGATCCATCACATCTTGACCTACACCTCCCATTATGTGAAGAATTATTACCCAGTAATTTCAGTTCAGGCCATCTCCCTTGATGCAGCTGATATAAGCTGTATTTTTTAGGCAATGAAGTTAGATTTAGTATCCACTTAACAGTGCATCTATACTGTCAGATCTTAAACCCGTCTCAGGCAATGAAATGCAAGCCAGTTACGATCCCACTCTAGAGTACTGTCAGAATAGGACCATAGCTGACAGTATTCCTTTTTAAAAACCCATGCGAATGAAGTCATTGGCAATACTTTTTATATTAAAACTCAAATATATAAAATAATTGAGCTTTGTATTCATTTTTAGTTTAGTCTAGATTGGTTAGTTTTCTGCAAAATATGTATGCGTTTGCAGATTGTGTGGTTATGGGTGCATAATGCGTGGTTCTTCATTCCTGCGTTAGTGTAGTGGTAGTAACTTGGGCCTGTGTGCAGGATTGTCCTGCGTGAGAACGCTCTGCTGCAGCGTGATGGCATGCTGGACTGTGTGCGCAGGGCCGTGAGGGGCGTGAGGGCCTCAGTGCAGTGCAGGGCTGCACACCCAGCTCCCAGTTAATGATCTCCTCTACTGTCAACACCAGTGGGAGGGCGTGCAGGGTGTCGGGTTACAGTGATCTGCCACTCAAGGTGAAAGAGGAATACACGCACAGAGAATAACTATATTCAGGATGATTCTCTCTTATATGTTCACGCACGCATGTGTGTAAATGAATGGATGAAGCAGCGGAAATCCCCTCTGACCCCCAAGACCTGTGACTGTCCCAGGGTATATGGGAGGTAGACTTGATTCAGTCTGAGCCTACATGGATGAGTCAGATGACTTGGATTCGATTTGTATATTCAAACTGAATCACATAATAGGAGTCACACGAGGCAAAAGAGCAAGAATTAAGAAAGAGTGAAGTCCTGAACACAAGTCCAGCAGAGCCAATAAGAGGCCACATCATACTGCCATATTTATCTAGCTGAGTATTTATTTAGCCTGGTATCTTGTACATACACCAACGGCTGACAAACCACTCAAGGTCAGAAGACAAGGCCTCATTCCATGCCACCAGATGAGACTTTCCCCACACTCTCTAGACTGGGCTGTCTAACATAGCCAAACTCTTAGCCATGCCAGTGAGGGCCTCGCAAACAAAGTTCAAAATAGTGGAGCATAAACTTCCATTATTTATTTCTGGTTCTGTAACGGGGAGGATGGATGGATGGATGAATAGATATTTTATGGATAGTGATTGTCCAAAGAGGCTTTCAGCCTCCTTCCTTTAAGTACCTTGTAATTAACAAGATTTTAAAATTTTTTCATAGGAAGGCAAAGATGACACTTCGTCTCTCGTCTGCCCACTGTGTGACAAGAACTGTCAAACTCAACACCAGCTCACTATGCACATTCGCCAGGTAAAACACGCATGCGGACACGAATGCACATGCTAGCATACGGACACACGCATGCACGTATACACATGCGTTAAACGATGCGGTGCTGTCTCTCGCCTCCTTCAGCACAACTCTGACACGGGAGCTGCGGATCACTCGTGCAGCATCTGCGGCAAGTGTCTGAGCTCGGCCAGCTCGCTGGACCGCCACATGCTGGTGCACAGCGGCGAGAGGCCCTACAAGTGCTCGGTGTGCGGCCAGACCTTCACCACCAATGGCAACATGCACAGGTGAGAGCTGCACCGGGGGTTCAGAGCCAAGATGGCCGCAGTGGGTCTCTTGTAGTGCCGTTCTTATATTAGACTGCACTGGACCATTGTTTTTCGATTCTGGCTGTCGACTGTGTTTCGATTCTGCCTGTTGCTTTTCGTTGTTGTTGCTGTTGTATAAAAAGCCAAACTATGTTTGGGTTATGCTGGAACAATGAATGCATGTTGGGTGCGTGAGTGTGCGTCTTGATTGAGGACGGAGCCAAGTTCATACAGAGATGTGAGTGTATGTAGCAGGACTGCCCAGACTCGCTTGTGACATGGCAGTATCCTCCCTCTATGCAGAACTGTAATCCAAAGATTAGCAATGTATCCTGGTGCAGTGTGTGTGTGTGTGTGTGTGTGTGTCTGTGTGTGTGTGAGGGACAGAGAGAGGGAGAGAGACAGATAATGTGCACTGGTCTTATTAAATACAGGGAGAGAGGCCACTGAATTGAGTTGTCATAGGTTCTCAGTGTCTCTAGTATGTGAAGCACAGTTCGTGATACACAATAGATAATTAATGGAGGAAACATTATGACCCACAGTGATGTCTCCTAATCCTGGTCTGGCATAGCAGTACTGTTGTCTACGTCAGCCTTTTCTCTCCCCTAACACTCCTAATTTCGCTCACGAAGGGTGTTAATGGTCTTATGGAAGTGGAAGTAACCGTGCCGAGGAACACACAGTGGACTGGGAGGTTAGCCGATGTGCTTCACTACTCTGATAGTGGAAGGGTGTCTTCTCGAGACAGAAGCAGAAATCTCGATTCTCTCCTTCATTAAATCCCACAGCTCCCTGTGTGTGTGTGCGTGTGTGTGTTGTATGATGCCAGAGCACCACACCTCCATCACAGCCCCTTTTACTCAAGTATGAGACACCAGAAAGACTCTGATCCAAACCACAGTCAGAAGACACACGCACGCACATCGGGGCTGTGTTGAACAAGAGCAGCTCGAATTAATGCCAAATTTCAGACTATTAAAACCAGATAATTAATGGCTGATGATTCCATAGGAAATGAGTTTGACAGAAATCCGAATTCACCTGAGGCGTGTGGTGCAGCGCTGGTTTGGCGGTTATATGCCTGACCTCGCCCGATGCTGCTCCACCAGCCCGGCTCAATCGGGGTGGCACGGACGATGAGTGCACCACCGAGATAAAACAGATGGGCGGGGCTCTGTGTGTGTGTGTGTGTGTGTGTGTGTGCGTGTTGCTTGTTGAGGTGTTCTTCTCTACACACTGGACTGTTCATTGTGAAAGAAGGGACTCTCTCAGGAAACTGAGGATAACTCTGATCCCCACCCCCCCTCCCATGTCCCCTGTGTCTGCTTAGGGTATCTCCTACCAGCAGGCCAAGGTGGTGGAGGGGTAGACATGAACATCCTCTCTGAGTTTCAGAGGCAAAAATGTGGGAGGGAGGGAGGGGGGGGGAGGGGGGGGGAGAGAGAGAGACTTTAGGTACTATAGGGCTGATGCACAGCAGTTTGACACAACTGTAAACTGATTGTCAGTGTGTGGCTGTTGATCTCCTGAAAATTTCAGGTTAGCACATTGTGTATGGGAGTGACTGATAAGTGAAGAATCTGGTCCATCTGCCTTTGAAAACTTTAAAACTCCTCTGAACTGCTCTTGCATGCAACTGTGGTTAGGTATTAAATAACTATGAAAAATAGTTCACAGAAGCCATACAGAAGTCGAAGTACAGAAGATTGTTGCAGAACGTGATGCATGAGGAAGTTGTCTGTTGTTGGCAAGGAGGCAGCCATTTTGTGCCAAAGCATCACATGGAATGGGGGTAGGGAGGAGGGAGTCACCGTTGCCATAGAGAGAGAGAGATCACAGCTCCACAGAGGAGAGAGTGGCAGGGTGTGAGCTGATTGGCCGCTTTTATTTGCTTTAACTACTCCGGCATTGGTTACACAGCTAAACTGCCATGGGCTTAGGAGTAGTGCCCTTGATGTGACATTGCATTAGGAACTTTCTGACACTACGGCGCCCCCTGCCTTTGCATAGTGGTGCTGTGTTGGAATGTCAGGATTGGATGGAATGGACCTGTTGAGGCATCAACAAGTTTTATGGTCCTTTACAGATTAGCTAGCCCGACCGTAATTCTCTAAATAAACATGCTTGATTCAAGGACAGGAAGGATACTGAAGTTAATAAAAATTATCAGGAAAAAAAAATTGAGGGGGGGGGGGGTTAATCTGAAAAAAGTATATAGTGCACTTCTTAGTAACATAATTCATATGGCAGTTTTAGCAAGATGATCCTTCCTTATCTGATACTAGCTAGCGCAAATCTAATATTTCAAACCCGTATGCTTTCTATTGTAATGTGAAGGTTATACATCTAGACTGAGTTCGTCATATACAAGATCTTCATGTACAAGGTCTTGTACAAGGTCTAAGGTGATCTCCATCCAGTCACAGATTACTGACTTGGCAGTGCAGGTTGGCAGTGATTGGACAGCCCTGAGGTCAGAGTCCAGAGCAGTGAAATAGTCAGGTCTCCACATGGGCGGCCAGTTCACTGCCTGCTATTAATAAACCACTGACTGAAAGCTGAAACCCTGAGGACCAGAGATGGCTGACCTTTTTTCTCTCTCTCTCTCTCACACACACACACACACACCTCATATACAAACACACAATCAAAAAGAGGTTAGAGGAAAAACTTGCAGGGATGCACAACCTTGTGAGGTCAACACCACACTGGCTGATGCTTTCTGTGTCATGGAAAGACACTGTTATCAGTGCAGACCTGTTGCATAACAGTTCCTTAAACTTTGATCCTTTGTCCAAGTTGGCTTTGCTTTGAACCTTTTCTTTGCAGTGAAGCATGGAACACACGGACAGTTACAAAGAGAAAGTGAGGAGAGAGAGTTGCCACATTAGTACTGCCCTCTTCCCTTCACACTCACACACCACTCATTCAAATCCGAGTGCACTCCCCATTACCATCCTCACTTCCTGTCTGCTCAGATGAGGAGGTCCCGCCCCTTTCCCTCTTCATGCAACGCTGCCCGTGCTTTCTGCTGCGATTTCCTTGGGCCTGGTCCCACCTCCTTGTAAGGGCATGCGCTTGGTGCGGCGATAATTGCAAGGCTTTTCAGCTCATTAGTGCTTTTCCTCTCATCGCTGTTTCCATCAGGAAGTATGCGGCCGGGATGCAGAGAGATGCTTCTCTCTAGCAATAATCAGAGATGATCTATCAATTAACCCAGAATTCCAAGCTTTTCCAGGCTAGCAACCCACCCAGGGGGTAATCACCCAGTGAGTTCAGATGGTTTCAAAGGAACCATTCCTGCTGATCAGTGACTGTTAATTCAGTGCCAGTCAGCATAGGCCAGATCTTGACAACAATAGCTCTAGGAAAATACCTTATAATATATTATAATATATAATATTATAATACATATACTATAATAAATACCCAGGCTTTTCACTCCCCTTATACCTGTCTACGTGACATGTGACAACAAATCCGATTTGATCCTATTCTTCAAAACTAACAGTTGTTTTTGTGGTTCCATAATATATACATAAAAATGCCAAGGCCATTCATAAGATGACCAGTAACGACACGTTGAAACAGAACTGGGTGTCATGTATTTGCCTTGATCAGAAAGTGACAAAGTGGTGCCCTGTGCGTTTATCCGCAGACACATGAAGATCCACGACAAAGACCCGTCCGCGCCCCTCCCCGCCAGCCCGCCCTCGCCCGTCAAGCGGAGGCACTCCTCGGCTGCCGCCAAGAGAAAACTGAGCCACGATGACGAAGGGGAGCGCACGGCTGAGCCCGCCAGTAAACGGGTCCGTAAGAGAGCAGTTTGACCGATGTAGACTATTGACCACGTCAGACTATTGCTGATGCATGAGTTCATGGGCAGTTTGCTCTGATGTTCTGATGTTCTAAAGTGTTTAGTCGTGCAAATGTTTCATTCTAGAACATAGTTTGCAAGCTATGTGGTCATAAAATGGTCGAGTATAGGAATCTAGAAATGTGTCAAATGGCACCTCCAGGAAGGTGCTTTGGCAGTGGTGTGTGTGTGAGTGAGTGTGTGTGGCTAAAGGAGGGTCTCTGTATTGCAGGTTGTGGAAGATGGCGGTCTAGACGAGCAGGCACTGAGCAAAGGCCAGGATGAGCTGCTGACGTGTCCCATTTGCTTCAAGAGTCTCAGCTCTAGATATGACCTGGAGGCCCATATGGACACCCATCCTGATGCTGCACTCAGGTTAGTAACTTGCCTGTACATGTGTACACACACACACACACACACAATTTCACATACACCACGCATGCACTCATATATACACCACACACGCAATTTCACTCATGCACACTCCCATCATGTACAATCAATCACTTTTGACTTTTTTTTCCACTTTTGAGGATAAACACACATTTTGGGGCATTGCAATAACACAATTTTGTACAACCACATTTGTACCTCAAACTTGTAAATGGTAATGAATAAAGACTTTGTAATTCTGTGTGATCAGCAGCATAAGGGCTATGGTGATTTGCCTGCTGCTGTGAGTTAGTCAGGCCTGTTGGTCACTGCAGATGTCCATTGTGCTATAGCAGGACCGTCTCTTTCTTTCTGACATGAGAGCAGTGTTGCCGTGGGAGACCAGAGGCTGGGGCACGGAGTAGAACCGCTGCAGTTGCCGGGAGATTATGGCGGCATTCTTTGTGCTGAAGCAGTCATAATTTAACACATCCAAGCAGAGAGGAGCAGAGTTCTCTTGCATACCAAGTGGGGCTTCGTTTCAGGGTCTTGTCCATAAATCAAGTAGTGTGCTATAGGTACAGAGTTGTTCAGTTTGTAGCCATAAAGAGAGTGTGTGTGTGTGTGTGTTTGTATAGATGTATCTATATGGTTGTCTTGCACAATATCTTTGGTTGTCTTGCACGATATCTTTGAAGGAGCCTTTGAAGCTAACTCAAGATGTGTATGCTCCACATCTCCCTTGGGTCAGATCCTGAAGTTAACCGTGTAACGTTGGAATGGTCCACAGTAATACTTGTGTGATTTTATAATAGCACCTGTCTGCACGCTCAGTCGTGAGAGGGTTAACGGATTCATCACCTCCTCCCATTTGGCCCCTGAGCCCCGAAGCAGGGAGTGGCATGGAGAAATCATGGAGGGAGAGAGGGAGGGGAGGAGGGAGGAGGGAGGGGCAGGGAAAACTGTGGAGCATGGAGACTGTGTGTGTGTGTGTGTGTGTGTGTGTGTGTGTGGTGCATGGTGTGTGTGTGTGTGTGTGTGTGTGTGTGTGTGTGTGTGTGTGTAGAGTGGATTTAATGAGTCACAGAAGGAAGCTTCAGGACGCAGTCTGTTGGACCTCTGTTGGGGGGGTGGGGATGCCATATCCTTGGAGACATCGCAGTCTGCAAACCCCTGCCCTAAAACCACTCATGCGGAGGCTGACTTCTTCAGCTGTAGTTAATGGATAGCTGCACGGGGCTCGTTCCTGCTGCGGTGGACGCGGCCTACCCAGTCTTACTGAACCATCGCTGGTGTGTGGAAGTGCAGCAAATTTAGCACTAATCCTTTGTAATCACAAGAGCTCAGAGAGCTAGTTAAGAGGATCTAGGCTGCTGTGAATTGGGTTCTGCTGTGCAGAGTTTAGCACATATGCCTGCAGATACAAGGATGCTCATGTGATCTAGATGCATTATCTCTCCCCCACAAATTTACACCAGTAGCCTGTTGTGCGCATACACATGTATACACGTGCAGAAGCACTGAAAGAGAAGCATCCCATAATACAGGGGTTTTAGTACATTGGTTATGTGAGATTCCCTGTGGGGGACAACAACATAAAAAAGGTGACGATTTATTACATGCAAACCTGTTCTCTCCACATTTTGTCATGATGCTTTTTTCCAGTGACAGACTCGCTTAGTCTCACAAATAATTGCACCTTGAATAACAAATATAAAAGCCCTTAAATTGTACATAAAAGCACATACAGATCAACTGTGTGTGTGTGTGTGTGTGTGTGTGTGTTTCTGCATGCATTAAGATAAAGCAGCTCACAGTTACTACAGACACCTCGGAACAGTGGTGAGGGGCTGGGTCATTGATAGGAGCTGTGTGTAGCGTCACAGACGTTATCCAGTTGTCTCTCTCAGTGCCTGACAAACAGACGGAGAACGGCTACAGTTCTGGCTGGAGTTATCTAGTGCCGCCAACACTTAGTGTACTCGCACAGGAAGAAACATCCCCCAGCCACATTTACCTCACACAGCCACTGAAACAGTGGCTGCAGTTATAATAAGAAATGTAGAGGTATAGGATAATGTTTGAAAAAAAGATTGAATTTATAGCAGAGATAGTGCAAACTGCATCAATAGTATCAAGGATTATTTTTCACCTAGAGATAAATTTGTTTACTTGAGACCCATGTCCTAAACATTCCACTGTCCCTTCCCCAGGTGTGAACTCTGTTGTATCTCGTTTCGGACACACCGAGGTTTGCTCCGTCACAACTCGGTGATCCATAAACAGCTGCCAACTGACCCCAATGGACAGCCATTTATTCAGAACAACCCCTCCATACCCCTTGGCTTTAATGATCTGGCCTTCATTGACTTCTCCTGTCGCAAGTTCCCTCACATTGCTCAAGTAAGTATTGGTCAGCTGCACCTTTCGTAAGAACTATTCAATTTGAATCAATGTACTATATTTGTACTATATTTTACTATATTTTAGATTCTCAACCTTTTGGTATGCAAGTTTATATTTTCTCTTTCGTTTCAAATTACTAGGTTTGGTGTGAAAGTAATCTACGCCGATGCTCCAGCAAGTTTCACCGCTTTGTCTGCGACACCTGTGACAAGGCCTTCCCTTTGCGCTTGGCTCTAGACATACACAAGTCCACACATGAGGATTCGGAAGGAACCCAAGAGCCTGTTTCTTCCCAGCCTTCTAGCACAGAACCCCCCCATGTCTGAGAAAAGCAGTTTTATGAATACGCTTGGTTTGCAGCACATCTCCCAGGTCAAACCTGTACCATCTGAAGACGATTACTTTCAGGCAGAGCTGGACAGTATCAAAGCCATTCATGTGGAGGTGTCATCGGACCACCCTGAGGCTGGGTTCCTCAGTGGGCTTGGACTTTCTCTGGTGGACCCATCCTCTCTACGGGGTCTGCCCCAGCACGAGGCTCTCAAAATCCTCTCTCTACAGCCTTTCCAGACTGGTTTCCTTGTCCAGCCAGATGGTGGGATGGTGGTAAAGCAGGTTTGTGGTGAGACTGGAATGGAGCTTGCTGACATACAGCAGATCCTCAAAGTGGCTTCTGCTGCCCCACAGCAGATTAGCCTGCCACCCTTGTCCAAGGCGCCATGCAGTTCAATGCAGTCAGGTTACAAGCAAATGCCTCCACTCAAACCAAAGCCTCTGGGAGCTCCCAGGACCAACATGACCACCTCTACTCCCCCTCTCCTCCTGAGCACCCAGCAGGCCTCGTTAGGAAGCATAAGCCCCAGCTTGCCACCCCAGGC
Source organism: Brachyhypopomus occidentalis (assembly GCA_020368025.1). Lineage (NCBI taxonomy): Eukaryota > Metazoa > Chordata > Actinopteri > Gymnotiformes > Hypopomidae > Brachyhypopomus > Brachyhypopomus occidentalis. The sequence continues at coordinate 1,143,075 of JAGXOD010000055.1, forward strand.
TGGCCTTCCTCTAAAGATTACCAAGGAACTGTCCCCATCTTCATCTTCATCATCCTCAAGCTGCAACCAAGGGTCCATGGAAAAACTGCAGATGGAAGCAGAGTGCATGGGTGATGCGCATACACCAATGGACACGGATGAACAACAGATCAAGCAGGAAGAAGACAAAGTAGCAGAGTCATCTGGAAAGAAGGGAGCATCTCGCAAAGGCTCTTACCCCTGCCGACTTTGTGACCAGGTGTTTGCTTATTCGGGCGTGCTTCAGGCTCACATGCGGTATCATCTGGGTATCCTGCCCCATCAATGCAATATCTGCAACTATGTTGCTCCAGACAAGGCCACGCTGATCCGCCATCTGCGCACCCACAGTGGCGAGCGGCCTTATGTCTGCAGAGTCTGCCATTACCCGTTTACTGTTAAAGCCAACTGTGAGCGGCACCTCCGCAAAAAGCACATGAAGAACACCCGTAAAGAAATAGAGAAAAATATAAAATATGTTACCTCATCCACGTCTTCATCGGATGCATTGGAGCTGACTACATCGAGTGACACTACGTGCCGCTACTGTGGTGAGGACTTGAAGACCTACCGAGCCCTACAAATGCACATGCGTGCTCACAATGGTTTCCAACGAAAGCCATTTGAGTGTAAACGCTGTGGAGCAGCCTTCCTGGCCAAGCGGAACTGTATCCACCACCTACTGAAACAACACCCAGAAGTCCAAGAGCAGGATATAGAAGAACACATAGCTACGCTTCTCACATCTCCCTCTCAGATCAGCCCTGACCCCTCTCCAGTCAATGGAGTGACACCAAGTCCTTCTCTGCAACCCATTAAAGTTGAGGACTTGAGCTTCTACAGTGGAGATTTGGACCAACCTCTGGACTTCTCAAACAAAAGCCGCATGGGTAGCAATTCTGGAAGCGCAAGTGGTTCTCCAGGGATCAAGATGGAGACTGCGTCTTATGACAGTTCCATGGAGCCCATTGATCTCTCCATTCCCAAGAATCCAGAGAAGAACATGAAGGGAGATACTGACACCATGTCACACAGGGAAGTTAAAAGAGAGCAGGGTTCCCTCAACATAATGGATCACGCCTTCGCCCAGAGTCTTCAGGCTGATAGACCCATTGATGAGAAGCCCCAGCAGCTTGGGTGCTACCAGCTCCCTGTAGCTTTGACAACTCTGGGTGCAGCAGGACGAGCTTTGCGGCTGAAGCCCCTGCTACCCAAACCTAGCTCAACTGGTTTGAAGGAGCTGCCACCACTGGCTTCCATCGCCCAGATAATCTCTTCTGTCTCTGGTGCTCCTGACCTCCTAAAGCGGGAAAACTCCAACAGCTTTGCTTCTGGTTCAGGTGCATCCTGTAAACAGGAGGTCACAGATGTCTCGTGTGAAGAACACACAGAAGTTTCCAAGAAGAGATGCAAGAAAAGACCAGCCATCAACACAACTAGAGAGAAGCCTGCGATGAACACAACAGACACTAGCATCGACCTCGAGTCCAGTGGAGAATTTGCCAGTGTAGAGAAGATGTTGGCTACAACTGATGCCAACAAGTTTAGCACCTACCTGCAAACGAGTGCAATTGAGCTAGGAAGGAAAGATGGAGAGAAATCCTGTCCGAATGACAAGAGAGAAGCTAAAGATGAAACAAATCTGTCAGGCAGGCAAGCTTCACAACCCCAGCAGTCTAAAGGCAAAAAGAATGCATACTCAAACTCTGTACAAAAGTTAACTTGTCCGTACTGTCCAAGAGTCTTCCCATGGGCCAGCTCCCTCCAGCGACATATGCTGACACACACAGGTGAGACATAGCCTGCCTCTTGGTGACCGGTCCTCAAGCTTTTCAATGTATTTACACTTTGAATGAGAATACGATATGTGAACTTTGCTTTTCCACACATGGTATAGGTCAGAAGCCGTACCCCTGCCCAAAATGCGAAGCCCTTTTCTCAACCAAGTCGAACTGTGAGCGTCATCTTTTGCGCAAGCACGGCATAACCAACAGAATCCTCCGGCACAATGGTACCATAATGAAACCCAAAGAAACAGATGAGGGCTCACAAGAGAGTGCAGGTAACACGAAGCTTAATTTCAAAAGTGTTTGAAATAAAGAATTTGGAATAAAGACAAGCATGCTGCAAAATGGAGTACATGATCATAATTCAGTTATGGAAAACATTGAAATAATGTAATGGTGTGCATTAAACTACACAACTAGTCAGCAACGTTTGTGAAACGTTATGAATGATGACATGCTACAGTATACAATGTACTGTTAATCTCTGAAGGCATTTCCTATTAAATCTTGCCAAAATAATAGTACAAAATCTGTTGTTGATGAGCAATTTCGTTGCTGTCTGGGCAGTGTATCTTTTTGAACTGTTATTGGGGTGACAGTGGATGTAATTTTTTATTTTTGCATTTTGACAAAGGCCAGCTTGATCAGTAAATGATAAAACAACAAAAGGCTATTTAACATTATCTTAGACATTACCATGTGGATCTCTAGATGAGATATTTACAATGATTAACTTATGTTTCATTATGTTTTAGAAAGCATGTCTGAAACTGAGTACCACAGTGGTGAGGCAATGGATCTGACAAACTCTGCCCCTGAAAAGCTGACTGCGTCGGACGCTGAAAAACCCTCCCCAGCCAAGCCAACAGAGACTGCTGCAGTAAAGCCCTTTTTTCACTCCGAGGAGCAGGAAAACCAAGTGCTTGAGTGCGTGGAGAACAAAGGCACAGAAAATGATGATGATTCACACAGCAATAAGAGCTTAGACCTGAACTTTGCCTGCAAGCTGATTGACTTTAAGTTCTCGGAGGGCGATCAGCCGAAGTGTTCTCCTGCTATGGACGGTGATTCACTTGATCGGACAGCAGCCCAGGACGAGTCCAAGCTGACCTGCAAGAACTGCAACAAGTGTTTCCGCTATGCAGCCACCCTGGCGCGCCATGAGAAAGTTCACCTGCTGGAAAGCGCAACTAACACAGACTCCAAAGCTGATGATGTAGCTAGATTTTGTGAACCGAAGAAGGAAGAAGTAGACGAGGAGGTGGAGAAAGAGGAGCAAAAGGGGTCAGCGGACAGCGAAGGGGCAGGAAGTGTGATGGACAGTGGCTCTGATGAGGAGAAAGACGAGAGGAGCGACGATGAAGGAGGTGCGGCCGAACCAAAGAGTTGCGAAGGGGAGACAGAGTCTTCTGGAAGCAAAACTGACAAGAGGAAGAAGATTTGCAGTGTGTGTAGTAAACGCTTCTGGAGTCTTCAGGACCTTACAAGACACATGCGCTCTCACACAGGTAAGGAATACAATATCCCATAATCTAATTTTATTTTCTTCTGGAGCATTTCATTTACATAGACAAAATACACTACATTTGCAGAGGCATAAGTTACATTTGAAGTTCTAGAATGAAATGGTCTAGATGAAAAAACAGATTTAAAATGGAGAATCTCTATAGACATGGTTCTTTATTTGAAAACTTAATCTGTGGCTAGAAATGTAGCTCTTCAATCAGTATCATTCTTATATTTGTAGCTTGATCAGCCAGGCTATGCTCTGATGGCTTTGATTAACTGTTTTAACTAGGTGAACGTCCCTACAAGTGTCAGACCTGTGAACGCACCTTTACCTTGAAGCACAGTTTGGTCAGGCACCAGCGCATCCACCAGAAGCCACGAGGAGCGGATGGAGAGGTCACCATGGGCGGGGTCACGAGCAGAGCTGGGGATGAGGAAGGGTTCAGTGGGCGCTCCGCAAGTGAGGGGGAGTGCACCCCCACCAGCACCAACCCTCCTTCTGAAAATGAAAGTGAAGGAGGCATGGAAACGGCAAAGGAGGGCCCCAAATCACAGGAGGAAGAAAGTGAGTCCACAGTAGCCTCCACAACTTCAGAGACAGAAGTGTTGGAGAGGAGCCTTGAAGGTGAATCCTCTCTGACTGAAAAGGCAGAAACCGAATTGGCTTCCAAGATGCCCAAAGATCCTCCGGTAGAGGAGCAAGCCGTAAATTCACCTGCCACCTCTGGGACAGATGTAGAGCAGCCAGAGGGATTCTTACAAGGCCTGCTGGAGATACATGCCAAGCCCAATATCGAGCTCATCCTTCCCACCAATGAGTGCCCCCTGCTGGGGGTAGAGTGAAGACCAGCTCCTGTTTTTCTCCAGTTATCCTCTGGTAGTAGTGCACTCCAGAGGCAGTGCCATACATTAAAGATATTTGTAATACAGAACATTTTAAAAACAAAGATTAACATGTTTCCAAGTGCCTTGCTACTTTTTGCTATATCTTTATCTACTACCAGATGATCTAGTTGATTTTTAGAGTATTTTATAAAGATTCTTTTTGTTTGTTTTTTGGGATATTCAGAGAAAGTGCATTAAGCAATAAATGAACAATTTAGTATAATGATTTGTATGATTAAGTGACTGAATACAGATTGGTCATGTGAAAACCAGGTTTATATGGTGAACCAGCAGAGGCTATAAACAAGCTGGCATATGGCTACTGAGACTACTATGTCGAGGCTTGTGCATGTGAGCATAACTGGAATACATTAAACAAACTCGGCCTATTCTTCAAAGGGCTATTCACAGATGCAGTCCCACCCTTCGTTTTCAGCTTTCTTCAGTAATAGAAAGGCCTTCAGTGTATCTGACAAACTGAATTATGATTGTTGTAATTGTGTAATGGAGGACACAAGGAGTTGCAGGGGCTTGAGAGAGGAAGGCAAGGCTGGGCTGCCCTTACAGCGGCGACAACTCCGCTTTCATGAAACATATTGGCAATATTTGCCTGAAATATCATTTATTTACCAGCTATGCTGACCATGTCAGACATCCTGTTTTGACCTTCAGTTTTTCAGAAGAAAGCGAAGGACAGGAGATGAGGGAACTACAGTGTTTTGAATCTAAGGGGCTTAGGAATTTCTTTCCCTTCAGACCAGTATCACTTATCAAACAATGACACACAAAGGCATACATGAACAGATGTGACTTTTGACCCAAAAAGGTCTTGAGGTTAAATGTCTTCCCTTCTACTTTAAGCTTTTGAGTTTTTAGACAGGCCTCCTGTGTTCTGCCTCTTTAGTAAACACTAGTCTGCATTTTCTTTATTTATATGTACTTGAACACTGTCACCCTGCTGCCTCCTACCTGGATATGGCACCAGTTTTAGGTCCATCCTTGTCATCCTGTGCGCCTCTTCTACCAAGATCTCAACTCAATGACATGACCATTTATGGTAGTGGGTTTTCTTTTTTTTTCCCCTGTCAATTGTGTGAACCTCAGACTCAAAGCAAACCTCAAAAGGCACAGAGACTGTAGAAGTTGCAATGGACTCATAGAATATAGATGGACACATCTGTTTTACTGGACCAGTCATAAGCTGACTGGACGACTCCCACTTACGACAGGTGCAAGAGCCATGAGCAGCATGAAACAGAGTATTAACACGCAAGGAGTTTTTGGTTAGGTTGATGGGAGGAAACCTCTATCGGATTCCGTATTTCCTCACCACAGGGGGCACTGTGCCATCTAGTGGGCAAACACTAGTATTCCCCCCCCCCTTACTCTGCTTCTCAGGCACAAGGCTAGTATTGAATGAACTTGAATTAAAAATGCAATCGCTTTCTCAATCTGTATAATGTATTCTGGGACTCTGCTTCTTATAATGCCTTTTCCTGGGTTGGTGTTGTGACTGGTTTTGTATGTATGGCCACATGCGCTTGGGTGTATGTATGTGTGTAGAGATTCCTGTTAAGAATGCACACAGACTGTTTTAAATGTATTTATTTGTAGCCCAGTGAGGGTAAAGAAGTTAAATGTGGAGAAGCCATGTATTAATGCAATTATGCTGCAGAGATAAATGATTCAAATTCAATACTTTAAACTGGGTCTTTTCTAGCAATAATCACTATTGATCCAAAAGCTTTATGTAGTCATTTTGTATGTTTTATAGACTGTGTGGTCCATTTTTTTTGTCTTTGTTCCCTATCATTATTATCACTATTATATCAGTTTGGCTGAGATATGTCTTCTGTTTTCCTTGATATATAAGTCATAAAACTGTGAAATTTATTCTGCTCTGGGTGAATCTTTAGGTTAGTTTTGCATGTTAACCTTTGTTGTTCAGTTAGGGGTGTTTGTTGTTCAGTTAGGGGTGTTTGTTTTTTCTGTTTCCCCACCCTCCCACACCATCTTGCTCTCAGGGTTTTTATAAGACGCTTACTCAAATTTTTAATTTTTCCTGAGTTGCAAAAAAATTCTCCCCAATTTTTGATTTCATTGAACAAGTTGAACTGTCAATCACTACTTCTAGCACTTGACTGTGAATTAAAGTGTGTGTGTGTGTGTGTGTGTGTGTGTGTGTGTGTGTGTGTGTGTGTGTGTGTGTGTGTGTGTGTGTGTGTGTGTGTGTGTGTGTGTGTGTGTGTGTGTGTGTGGGGGGGGTTACTGAATCCATGCAAACCCACATTCCTCTGGTGTCTCACGCTACTTTCCAAGTTATGTTTCATCAGTCTTTTCTCCTTCTGGTTCCTTCTCTGTCTCCTTCTCCTGAGATAAAAGACATACAGAATACCAGACCAGGCCTATCACTGTCTTAAGTTCTAACCAATATCAAAGGGAGCTTTGCGCTGCTGCTACACATCTACAAAAAGTAATTCTACTGGACTTGAATGGAACCAGAATCATCAAAAGTATTTTGGCACACTACTTCTGCTCTTTGAGTGCTTCGGAATCAGAGATGTAAACTGTTCTGTATCAAATCTATTAAAGCAATAAAGTTGTATTAAAATATGAAATGCTCATATTTCTGTGCTAGCAGATAAGGCCTATCCCCCAATTTTATTTAAAGAGCAAAACAGACAAATTATTGCTTTATAACTGATCGGCTCATTGCTCATGGATCTAACAAAGATATAAAATAAGACATGCTACAACAATTTGTGATGGAGACTCGCTAGATTAAATGGCTGCTCCGGCTGCTATGTTGGGGAGCCGGCTTTTTTGGCTTTTTAGTCTGGTAGTCAGAGCTTGTTTACCTCCTTTTAGACCTGGGTTGACCGGTGAGGTCATCTGGAGTGTGCTCTATGAACTCACCCCTGCTGTGAGGGGACGTGAAGCCCAGTGTGAGCAGCCATGATGAGGGGCATGGGTGTGGCCCTGATCAGGTGTGTGTGGTGGGACATGTACATAGTGTCACGCACAGGGCCCCCCCGGAGGTGAACGCAGTGTGATGGAGACAGTCACTCTCCAAAGGGGAGGATGTGATGGAGACCGTCACTTGGGATGGTTAAATGGGTGCTCTGGCTGTTATGCCAGAAAGCCGGCACTTTGGTCAGAGCTCCCTTCTGCCTTCGTCACACCTTTGCTGAAATCTTTAAACGTCTTTCATAGGGGGAAATGAGACAATTTTTGATTAACTAGTTACTCAAAATAACAGTTACTGTATTCTCTTCATTGTAGAGAATTCTGTGGAAAACGTTTACCTTGATTTAAACGAAGCACATCAGACCGTGGCTCATATTTTTATTATGACCTTTAGGTGGTGCTGTTGTTCTTGGGTCTACAGAAATCCAAAATAACCTGCTTCAAGTCATTTTGTACCAGCATATACAACGACGTAGACAGCAAAAAATATAGGTTATTCTGATATGTAAGTTGAAAGGCATTGGCAGAATTAGCCCAATTTATAACACCCGCCCAGTGTTGCCGGGTGTACGATAATTATTGTATTTGTACGATAATTTTGCCCTCTGTACGATGAATAATCCCCAAAAAAGGGCAAATATACGATCATTTGACCATGCCGTGAAAGTGTGGTTGTAATCGGTTGTAAATCAGCCTGTTGCAACTGTCTGTCGGAGTTTTTTTGTGAACCCTGAAGGCGTTGTCCCCCGTTGTTTATTGAGGACACATTAGCCTAACGCACCTGTGGGGCTGCTGATGAATCCATTCCGTACTGCCGCCACAAAGCTGTGAGTGCCTGCTAGACGTTATTCAACACTAGAGTGACTATAGCACATCAATAAACTTATTTGGTTATGACGGGTGTACGGTCATTTCCCTCAAAATACGATAATATTATGTCTGTGGTACGATAATCCTACATTCATCACCTGGCAACAGTGCACCCGCCCTTGGCCTCATCGTTTGTCAAAAAATATCAGTTATTTGTGTTTTCTACCAGTGTCAAATTGTCTGGAAATTATTGTGACACATCATGCTCAAAATTTAACAATTTTAAAATAGCTCCAGGAAAACGTGAGATTTAATTCCGAATCCTGACAAGATCCCATGCGTCAGTTTCAAACTGTTCGGAATCAGCTGAGGCCATGGCAGTATAAGCATAATACTAAGATGTTCGTGTACGTCGGCGTCCTCAAAAAAAATAAAAACTCAAGTAGTCCTGCGCATTCTCTCCATTTTCTACATGTTACAATAGATAAAGGTTACCTGTCCGAACCGACAGAGAACGGGGCTCGCAGTCCTTAAGACAGATTCTGATGTTTCCACGATAAAAAGACGAAGAAAACCCCAATAGTGCTTTGCTCAAGTTCAAGCAAAAATCTCTTATACGGCCACATATCCGTGGCTACTTTATTGTGGAAACCTACTTTATGTGAACCCATGGTAACGTTCTCATTTTTGCAAAATCTCAAAAGGTAAGAGTTTAACCTAAATTACAAATAACCATTAGTGCAAGGAAAATTCAGGACTGCCTTGCAGGTAGACTGCATTATGGCAACAACTGCACGAGCTTATACTTATTATAAAGTTCCAGTTCAGTAAAATTGATGGCTGTGAAAACCAAGTCACAGTATTGCACGTGTAATCTTGATATCTACCAAAGGCAACCGGAAATCAGCAATACGAAAACTAATGCGAAATTCCGCTATTAACTTTCCTCCCTATTATAACTACATAGTATATTATTCAAATATATTTGGTTAATTACACGTAAGGTATAAGGAAACATTTTTTATTGTTCACATAAAAATGATACGATCATAGTTCATATGAAGTGATATTCATATCAGTATTTCCATTTTTGTAACTTTTTACTTTAACTCCACTACATTTCAAAGTCAGATATTTTACTTTTTACTCCATTAGATTATGCAAAATCTGTCGTTCCTTCAGGCTTCATGTGTTAAAAAAGTAAGGTCAAAACAAAAGAAGCGCGAAGCAGGAGCAACAATCAGGGTTCGGTTCAACGGCAACGCAGCAGCGTAAAGATTAGGGAGAACATTTCCCCACATAAACATGGCGAAGAAACTGTAACTCGCCACAAACCATGGACTTATCTGAGTGAAATTCTTTGAAATAGTCGGGGAAAAGACTTATTCGTTGTCAAGTGCCTTCTCTGCCTGTCTCAGTCCCATAAGATTTGTTCTTATAAGATTTCCCCATCCAGTCTAAGGAAACACGTAGAGGTAAGATATTTTCATGGGTCTACAGGTAATTTACCTTAGTGAGAAATCTAACAATATCTTGCTGCAAACCGTTTCTTTGTGTATGTTAAAATAAGTCCGACATTAGCATTGTATATACGTTAGTTATCTAACTAGCTAGCTAAGTATGCTATTGCTAGTACACAACCGAAAACTGCCAGTTACGCACTCGGCGTGTAGCTAGCTAAATTAGCTAGCTAGCTAGTTATTTGTTTTACAATAGTTCATAGTATTTGGAGCTTCCAGCTAACTAAATGCGTTGCTATTGTAAAATAATAAACATTCGAACATAGCACTTTACATTAAAAAACAAAGTTCTATTTTGACAGGTTTTACATGCAGAGCATGGTGCTAAATATCAGAGCATTTGCTTTAAATACTTTAGTACTTTAACTCAAGTAGAGGGCTAAAGGGAGGACGTCTACTTGTACTGGAGTAACGTTTTACCATGGGTATCTGTACTTTAACTCAAGTACGTGGTTAATGTACTTTGTCCACCGCTGCATGTAACACGACACGATAATAAAGATGTGAACTTGTTTTTGGTCAACTAACGTACACTGCTGTTTTTACATCAGTAACAGATGGAGATCTGTAAGTAGGACAGATCACAACCGCACCTCATATATCAGCACAGCAATATTTGGCCAGCATAACAAAACACATGCGTGTTATTTAGTGGCACCCCCATATCGTCTCTCAGTTCATCTTGATTTCACACAAACTGGTTTTGCACAGCATCCACATTTTTTAAATGCAGAACAAGCTTGCTCTTGGACAAGTAAGCCAATGGCAGACGTACAGACAAAATGTTAAGTGTTATTAACTTTAACTTAAAGCACTTTGAGTTGCATGTATACATGAAAGGTGCTATACAAATAAAGATTATTATTATTATTACATTTAAAAAAACATTGTGTTTGTACTCCGTTTTAGAATCGGTATAAGCTTTATTTGCCATGATGCATATATTAGCATTAAAATACTACAAAGAGGGCATATATAGAACATGTATGAACTACAGTAGTGCAAAAAATAATTTTCATTTTTAGTAGCAGCAAGTGTATAAATGGATTATGGGGAGTTGTGTATAGAAATATGTGCAGTACATCATAACTGTTCTGTAATTGAAGAGGCATGAACAGCCAAGAACAGTATTCTGTATATATTGCTGGAATTTGGCTTTGGCTAACACTGTAGTGCAAAACATGTTACTGTGGTTATGGAATGTTTGTCTTATCAGATACAGCACCAGAGAGGCGGTCTGAGTAAATGCTGGTTATCTAATTATGATAGCCCTAAAGGTATGGTTTGTCAAAAGTCTAACTTACAATATTTTTCACTTGCCCAGTCTATATATGTTTGGTATCTGTTGCTTAAATTACCCAATAGAGCAGCCACACTGCATAACCAAAATGACCACGTTTCTCTGAAGGCAAACTTATACCACAATGTGGGAAATTATGCGCATAATAATAAGGTTTAATGTGGACGCAAACTATCCATGCCATTTTACAAAACCGTTTAATTACAAATGTGATTACCTGGCTTAACGATGCTGTTTGAGACTAATAAATATGAAGATTGGGGCATGGGTAAAAAAAAAAGAAAAAAAAAAGAAAAGAATTTCAGTACTTGCTATCTACATTAGCCTTAGTAGTCACTGCACAAACCTAAAAATGAAGACGTCAGACACCAAACATGTCTGGGCTGGATATGGATTGAGTGGAAAATCGTGTAAATTCGATTTTTTTTGCTCAGCTACTGTGTAAATGAGATTTTTTGTTGAACTATTCCTTAAAGGTCACCTACAAGATGAGATGTTTCTGTGGCATAACGAAAGTCGTTTTCCAGTGGCTAGTTTTCATAACTTGCCGCAGGAACTGTCAGCAATTTGTGTTGCTGTGTTTGTGTAAACTTTTCAAGCAAAGAACAAAGGTTGCTCAGCTGACTTCATTTTTCTCCAAACAACAGGTTAATGGTAGCGTCTGGATCGCAGTGCATGAGTAATAGCAGCCGGTGAGTAATGGCATTTTTCATGGATTCTAGGATGCAACTGTATGGAGGAAGTGTTGCATCGGCAAGTGTTAGGAGGTATTCAGCCTTCCAATAGCCAAGGGAATCTGTGCAGAATGGACAGTGAGCGTGTGTTTCATATGTACATCAATATCAGATTTGGGTTGTCTGCCTCTATTCAGGCAATCGGACATTTATTGGAAGATCTGAAAGATAAAATGGGGAAATATGAAATAGAGGTGTGATGTCTGCGCAATGACAAGGATATGACAACATCTGACCACAGAACCCACTATAAGTAACGTTGGTCTAAGAACTGAACACTACAGGAACACTAGTGCAAAGTGACCAGATATGAAACAAACACTGAAAGAGTAGAAAACTCAAATCCATGTCAGACAGTGTGGAAAGGGAGAGAGAGCCACATGGCATTTGTTAGTGAGTGCTGTGCAGTTTTCAGATCACCAAAAAATTACTTTTTCCTGGTAAACATACTATTAAAAAACAGTAGATGTCTGTAGTTTACTTAACATGAACAGGGGTGGGCTTTCTATATTATGCTGTTAAATGTAGCAATTTGAAAGAGAAATTAATTCTAATAATAATTACTAGAATAATAATTAGTAAAGACACTCAATCTGTAGTCACTTGTCCATCGATACTCACTTTGTCCACCACGAATCATCAGGCTTCTCAAAGAACCCCCTCTGGGGCTTAACCACATGCTCAAACATCATGCATTATTGCTCAGCACTTCTCACTCTTAACCTGATGGGCTGTGAAAAGAATAAAGTCACCATTACACAAACATAACAAAATAACTAATGCCTCCATCATGTTACACAAGCTGTCCTAGCTACAGATTTTGCAGACCAGTGCCTTTTTCAGTGTAGAACAACTTTAGGAATTAGTAGAAAAACCTATTAGCCAATAGGATGGGCTTTTTCTCCCTTGCTGTGCAAGAAAAGGTTAAGTCACACGTCCTCACATAAAATGCACAAAACCTGTATGATTCCAACAGAGTTCCATTCAATACAGGGGAAATAAAAGTGCTGCTGATGCACCTTGCAAGCTTAAGTGACATTTTGCATCGCTTTACTATACCACCATTAGGCCCCAAATTGTTTTGTAATAGAAGCGTTTCTGTACAAAAGTACTGAAGGATTATGCATACTCACCAAGTTCATCAAAATCTTCAGCATATTTAGAGCCATCTGATGCTGGGCTGGCAAAAACGGAACCATTGAAAGACATTTCCTCAGGCTTAACATGATGTCCTGTTAATAAAAAAAAGTCCTCTGAGCCCCTTAATTATTCAATTATTGAGTTTTTGTGTTTGGGTACTTGAATCCTGAAGGTCCAAGTTAACAACAAATTAGTGCATGTTGTTATTTAGTTAGAATCAAACCAAAATAGCTTAAGTCCGATCAGGCAGGGTCATCACTTCCATAAAGAAAGTCCCTGACTACAATTGCGCACTAATTTGATTTGGTTTGTTGGCACTGTTTACACACCAACCTATCCGTTTTCATCTCTGAAGGATAGGGAGCCTGTACTGCTACTTGTTGTTCAGCAGCCTGTGTTAGTTTGGATAAGAAACCATATTAAGGTAACAACCATCCGTACTGACTTAGTTCCTCTGCTACTGCCGGGTCATCAGTGTGTGGTGATGATGGGCTGGTAGAGGCTGAACCAACTTTCACTACTTCCACATCATCCATTAAAGTGAAGCTTTGTTCTTCTGTGTTACCCTGGTGTGCTGCAGAAACAAAAAAATATCTGTTGGTATCTCATCTTGGTGTCCAGAATACAAAGCGTTTGTAATCTTTTTTCTGGGTAATTACACAACACACTGAGTTCACCTCCATGAATCACGCGCATGTGTTTCTTCATGGACTGGGAATAAGGGAAGCGCTTGTAGCAGAAGGAGCACTGGAAAGGCTTCTCCCCTGAGTGAACACGCTGGTGCTCGTTGAGGTGGCCTATCTGGCGAAACCTCTTCTCACACTGAGAGCATTTATAAGGCTTCTCTCCAGTGTGAACTCGCTGATGCACCACCAGATCCTTTGCTTGGCTGAAACTCTTCCCACACTGACAGCACTGATGTCGACCTTCTTTGTAAGTGCCCTGGTCACACTGAGTGTTCTGCAGAAGAACTCCTTAAAAAAAAACAACAACAAAGTTCGCACACCCTGTGAAAACAGATCAACACCGCTCACGCTCTGTTCATCAATTCAACGTTTTTAAGGGTGCAAAGAATTCAAACAGTAATTGGAAAGCATCAGATTGCCTGGTGCAGATGCGATGAGATGTGCAATAGAGCAAAAATGTGGACAGGTTTCTGAAGAATGGATTGGAAAAAACTACTTTATGAATTCAGAAGTCTGAATGCTAACTAAATTTCTTTCCAGTGTGGGGTTTATGGGGTTTAACCCTTCTTTAAAAGGGTTGAAGGAAAGCCTGCGGTTCTCTTCACATTTATGTTACATTTGCAGCATCCGACATTATCTGACATGCTTTAAAAGGTGCATTAGTTGTTTATCTCATTTTCTAACTAATTCAAATAAACTGAAATATGCAGAACATTAAATATTTAAGTAAAGGCGTCAGCACATGTGTTTGAAAACCTGTATTCCGGGATGGAATCTAGTTGTGTTTACACTGTAAACACAGTCTGTATAATACGTTGAACTATATGAGTGACAGACTTTACATAATGAATTGAGCAGAGTTGAGTAAATATCTTTGATATATATATATATATATATATATATATATATATAATGGAGACATAAATACACAATGAGTATTACATATGTATTGTTCTAGTCTGCCTAAGGCACTTTTGTGCAGTATGGGCTGCACTGTATCTGCTAATGGTCCTCATGAACGAGTACTTGGCTGTGCTGACTACACACTGTGCTCATGACATGTTAAACATAACGGGGTCGAATGCATCATTACCTTTGTGCTCTATACATTAAATGAGTTCTACTTGTGCCGCCATGCCCACACTTCCACGTATTGCTGTTCGAACGCATGACACAGCGTGTAAATGAGCACAGAACAGGTGCTAATTATAGGCATGAAAGAAAGCGGGTGACATCCGAGACTGGTGCTGTTACGGACCGGCTCTGTGTAAAACATCACCCCCACTCACCATGTTCTTCCATTACTCCTGGGTGCTTAGAGGGCTCAAGTGCTGGACTACATAGAGCAGAACAAACTTCACCCTCCTCCACATTCTCCTCTAAAGGAAAGTTCTTCTCTTCAGTCTTAATGCGCCATGCTACAAAAATAACAACAAAAGATGACTTTGACAAAAGTTGACACACATCCAACTTCCAAACCAACAGCTTCACCTTTCTTTTGGGAAAAGTTCCACCATAAAAATATGTTTGTACGCTTTCAAACACTATGAACACAATTATCAGTTTATAGTGGTTCCCTTATGTATTTGAAACTGGTGCTTGTAAAAACAGTCAACACAGCCAAAAACAAACAAAAACACATCCCTTCACACTGATACCTTTCACAGATGCCTTAATGTCATTAATGCTCTCTTTATCTTTTAAAGATGTTGCACATAAGACTGCAGTATGTGCAAAAGTGAACTTCACAATAGAGAGTCTTCCATCTCACCAGAGCTTATGTCCTTTCCTGGAGGTTAAATTCTATTGTGATGTACTGTGATTCAAGTTCATAGCAATGGTTTTGTGTCTTTATATCATGCTCCTTCTATGGGACTCCATGTTTGTGTTCTCCTGTATTGCATGTTTATAGCTTGTGTCGTTTCTTGTCCTCTGTTTAAAGTACTGAAAGTAATTCCCATAGTATTGCCATGGGGGGAAAAAGAAGGAAAACCTGAAAATTAAGCAGGGAGTTATTTTTCTTATGGTGCAAGATCTTTTAAGTCATATTGTGAGGAGCAGAAATCAGAACTAGGGAAAAAATCTAAAAGAATTTATTTTTCACTTTGTCAAATGAAAACACTCATTTGTACATAATACATTTTACAACCAATTGCCTATTTTCAGATTTCTCCAAAGTCTATAAATTTAACTGATGTTACATAGAGCTGTCTTCTGAGGGTACATTCAACATTACATCTACAGATTTTGGCAGGTACTCTTGTAAAGTATGACTTACATATTTATCAGTTTTGTTTATGTTTTTATCCAGAGTGTCATATGCATTTGTCCATATGACAGTATGTTTGGTTCACTGTGAATAGAATCCATAGCCTTGGTGTTGCTAGCACCTTGCTCAAACTGTTCAACCAGGTGAGTTACAGGGGAACAGTCCTACCAGGTGAGTTACAGAACAGTCCTACCAGGTGAGTTACAGGCAACCTGTTCTACCAGGTGAGTTACAGGAGAACATTATTTGCTTACAGTATTTATTAGAGCATGAAAAACATGATCTGCATCTGAAAAGCATGAGCGTGATTGGTATTTTGGCTTTTCACAAGAGTCATTTCTTCAAGCTTTGCACTTCGAATCTATAGGCTACTTTAGCAAATGTTGACTTGCATCATGTACACACAGCATGCTTACAGAGTGGCTCACAGAAAGAAGCTTTCATCTGACTGGATTACAAATTAAATGTCTGCATAAAATATGTAATTTTAAAGTATCCTCTTTATGAGGAATGGTTCAGATGCATCTGAAACAAACACCCATTTGGAGTGATTGCCACAGCTTTATTAATCTTGCGGTCCATTAAACAGTTGCAGCAGTGTGCCAGATAGTTAAAATGACAGGCTACTAAATCTGTATCTCACATGTAGACATAATCTGCTCAAAATTAAACTCAATAGCTCATTAAACTATGAAACTGCTACACCATTACTTCAAAATATCTTATCTACTATTTTAGATTCAGTGGTAATAAAATATTTGATATCTTCCATGAAATACTTTAAAACATAAATCTGTAATGAGGGCCGTATCAATCACAGTAGTCTAAATGCAATTACTTACTATTTGGACATTTTGCTCCTCTCTGTCATCAACCAAAGATCTGACATCAAAGGCAGTTTTGCAATATAAACTATTTGTTGCAAATACATCTCTCATCTACACCGAAGATCAAGCATTTTTACTTCAACATTCTGTAATGTCAATGCATGAAGAAGACAAATGCAGTAAAAAAACAAACAAAAAAAACCCACAGAAACCAAAAACATTACTCACGAAGTTCATCATCAGCTTCTTCCAACAACCTGTTCTCTTCCGATTTAATGTGCTGTGCTGTGACAACAGAAAGCAGAGGAAAGAACCGTTTGTCATACAGACCCCAGTTCAAACAAAGCAGCAAACTAGGACGAGACCTTATCAACACGCGTCCAACCATCAATGTCTGGCACTTAAACGATAAAAGTCCTTTCTGGAGCTCTTATTATGATAGTTTGGCTGTGCTTTGGACTTCTCATTTTAAATACAACAATACTCCAGATGTTTTACACCTGACATCATTTATGAAATAATCAAGAAAAAAAACAATGGAACAAAAACAATGACAGGGGAAACAGGATGACAGGCCATGCTAGGACCATTACCCATACTCACAACATTTATCAATAACGTCTGAATATTCAGACAGCTCTGAGGCCAAACCAACTTTCACTTTCACCACTAATGGCATGCAGCCATCTTCGGTTTTTATATGTTGAGCTGTAAACAAACAAATACGCTTAATTAAAACTTAATTCAACCACAGTATACAACAGCTACAGCAATAATGACTGTTGAGGATTGACAAGTACACAAAAACGGTCAACAGTCATGAATTACCATGTAGCTACAGCTATCATTTGTGATCAAACAAAACCCTCATCAGATTAATGCGAACCTTCATGATCTTCAAGCATTTCTGAAACTGGGCTGTGTGGGTCAATGTCCTCATCTTCTGCTAAAGGCAAGTATGCTGTTTTAATGTGAAATGCTGAAATCAGAAAACACAAAGTCAGTGCAGGCTACTTCAAAAGCAGTATAAGCACTTGTGTATGATAAACTCACATGGAGCTCATTACTCAGTGTGGTTCTTAAGAGGTACAGTCTTACCTTCTACCTTCTAAGCATCTGATAAGTATTAAATAACCAGACTAATCTCTGTGAATTTGTCCAAATTTTTACTTCTTTAAAAATGTTTTGCTGAGATAATGCTGACCAGGCTCCTCTGCTACTGCCGGGTCATCAGTGTGTGGTGATGATGGGCTGGTAGGGGCTGAACCAACTTTCACTACTTCCACATCATCCATTAAAGTGAAACTTTGTTCTTCTGTGTTACGGTGTCCTGCAGATACAGAAAAAAATAGCTAGATTTTGGTGCCCAGAATATGGAGCTTTGGCCTTGCATATGACCCACAGATTGGTGCATAACTGAGTTCACCTCCATGAATCACGCGCATGTGTTTCTTCATGGACTGGGAATAAGGGAAGCGCTTGTAGCAGAAGGAGCACTGGAAAGGCTTCTCCCCTGAGTGAACACGCTGGTGCTCGTTGAGGTGGCCTATCTGGCGAAACCTCTTCTCACACTGAGAGCATTTATAAGGCTTCTCTCCAGTGTGAACTCGCTGATGCACCACCAGATCCTTTGCTTGGCTGAAACTCTTCCCACACTGACAGCACTGATGTCGACCTTCTTCTTTGTAAGTGCCCTGGTCACACTGAGTGTTCTGCAGAAGAACTCCTTAAAAAACAGAAAGTTTGCTCACCCTTTGAAAACAGATCGTTAATACTCTTTATTCATCTATTCAAGAAAGCACAATGGCTAAAAGGAATTAGGTTATTTATTTACATTGATTTTTTCCCCATCATCAGTTTTTACCCAAATGCTATGCGTACACCTACTTTCACTAAAACTGAGCTGACCGCCTAAATCAGCTTCACTTTGGTAGATAAATAAAACATCTTTAACAAAGGAATTTTTTGTTAATCTTGTTAAATACCTTTGTTTAGTACAGAGAATTTGGGCTGAAGAACAAACCTCTACCTGAATGAAGCAAATATCGATGCTTTTCCAGAGCTGATAAGCAGGTGAAGCGTTTATCACAGTCTGAGCAGTGATGGGGCTTCTCACACGTGTGATTTCGCTGATGAGCTCTGAAGTTCTGCCTCCAGCGAAAGCTCTCCCCACACCGCGCACAGCAGTACGGCTTCTCCCCGCTGTGCACCCGCTGGTGGATCTCAACTTGTGCACGCCGCGTGAACTTCTTGCCACACTGACAGCACTCGTGTGGGCTCCTGTCTACATCGACTACCACAGGGCCGGCTTCATGAGTCTGCATGTGTCTCCTCAGATCACTGGGCCGTCCGAACCCTTTTGAGCATACAGGACAGTTGTGTTCTCGTACGCCGGTATGAATTCCTAAATGTGCTTTGAGGTCTCCTGATCTATAAAACCTCTTGAAGCACACAAAGCATTCGAAAGCCTTGTCCCCTGTGTGGCCTTTCCTGTGCACTCGCAGAGCGGAGCGCTGTCTGAAACATTTGTTGCACTCGGAGCAGCGGAAAGGCTTCTCTCCTGTGTGGATTCGTTCATGCTGCTCCAACGTCTGACGCCGCGCAAACGTCCTTCCACAGTAGGAGCATGTGAAGCACTTCTTTTCAGTAATGTCATTTTCTGGTGGGGGTTGAAAAAAAGGGATCATGTTAATAACATCACTAACAGAATTAATCATAGACATCATAACCTTTGTTTGATGCAGCAAATTGTGAAGCACATGACTACTAATGCTTTTTGAAAAATGGCCCCATGTACACACTCTTACACTCATAGCAGTGGCTGGTTATGCTTGTGGATGTACTAAAACCCAGCAAGAGAGGGCCAAGAAAGGCATCTGTTCACATGTATTTAAACAAGTTTCAAAGTCTCAGGCTACATTCACATTACAAGCACTGTTCAATTTAGAATCGCAAGTGACCTGTATTTGTCCTCTGAAATGACACACTGACACCTTTTTGAGTCACCTGCATCACCACCAACAAAACCAAAACCATAACAATCATAGTTATGAGATGACTCATGGTATTAAAACCACATATACATGCTGTTATAGGTTGTGGGAAGCAGCGTCCTCTAATGCTTGTGTCTATTAAGGCAGGATGCCACAATTAAAATCATAACTTGCTGAATTCTTAACTGATTTTCAAGAGGTTTGGTTTGTTAACAATGGCAAACATATTTATGAAATAGGATATTTTGTTACATTTCATATTTAGACAATTCCATAATATTTCCATAATATTCTGTAATAATTCCAAAATATTTAAAATGAACATACCCTATGTACTTAAGTTTCAATATACATTACTTGTCCTGACTGCATTTGAAATCGCAATCTTGATGTAATTTTGCTTATAATTTTAGAAATAAATGCTAATTTGCATTTTAAGTCAGATATTATGCACAGAAAATACATATAATAAGCATGGTTGGGCAGAGTTACAATGTAACAGTTACACATTCCAATAAACAAATGTTAGCTTTGTACATGAATTAAGGCAATATCATAAATGTTGAGAAAACACAGTTTTCCCTCAAAAGAATATCAGGCAAGAATACACTGCACATGCTTATGGGAGCCTGGACACAGAAACATTATAACACTACAAATTCAATGTAGGATACAGGATACAGTCACTGATATGAGTTAATTAAAAGGTTCCTTAAAAAAAGAAATGCTACACCATTTGAAGGTGTCAGTAACAAAACAAAATGTTTTATTTCCTTAATTAATCTGAAGAGAAATGGACATATTTAATTTGGTGTTTCTACCTAAATCAGGGTTTGATTTTGCCGGTCTGTTTACATTATTAAAGATGGTGTGTGTACGATTTAGTGGGATATATTAGAAGAAATTGAATGTAGTACACAAACCATGTTTTCATTAGTGTGTAATCACTTGTAACTACGAATTATTGCGTTTTCATTAGCTTAGAATGAGCCATTCATATTTACATAGGGAATGGATCCATTTCCAACGGAGACCACCATGTTTCTAAAGTAGCCCAGAATGCCACACAGGCTCTAGACAGCCCTCTTACAGGCACCAACTGCACTTTTATTTTGAAGTGGCATCTTGAATATCTAGAAAATAGATGAATCTTGAAAAAAGATTAATCAGTGGTTGCTGTTTTTGCTAGCCAAACGCTTAAGAACCCAAATTTTGACAAATGAAGGATTATACTCATTATGTAGCAATAATGTATACTCATTATTAAGAAAAAGTAAGGGAGGTTGAATCCTTGTGTCCAAGGAACAAAACATGATTAAGCAAAATGAAAAAATATATATCTTGCTAATGCTATCTCGCAATAAGATTAAACAGCCTAAATTAAACATGTACCATTTACCATTACTTCGCTAATGTTACCCTGTATTAGCATAAAAAGCAGCTTGTTGCCATTAGCAATAAAATGTTATTGCAATGTGGAATGAGTAACAATAATATTCACTTACATGGAAGCTTTAACCTAGTTTTACAGACTAAAGAACAAAATGCTATTTCCAAACATCAACCCGAAATTCTATGGCAACACAGTTGCAGCTGTAGATGACATCATTTTGGAAGTAGCTTGGCACCAAACATCCACCATAGGGTGTACTACATGATTGGAAAGGGAGGGGCAGGACAGGGGTATTTAGGTGGTTGTAATCTGTAAACTCGCTGTTAGATGCCGCTGTTAGAGTCTTGTCCATTTCCTCTTTAAATGATTTTCAAAAATGTTTTTACAACAGGTGCCTGTCTAACATAAGGATGAA
The DNA here is from genome assembly GCA_020368025.1 of Brachyhypopomus occidentalis. Classification (NCBI taxonomy): domain Eukaryota; kingdom Metazoa; phylum Chordata; class Actinopteri; order Gymnotiformes; family Hypopomidae; genus Brachyhypopomus; species Brachyhypopomus occidentalis. The sequence goes on from JAGXOD010000055.1 coordinate 1,164,328, forward strand.
ACCAGCACAAAACACAATGCATTGAAATTGGAGATACACATTGGAATGCATGTGTAGATATACATTGGAAATGTTACAGAAACCTTTGAGCAAACAGAATGTTGGACACTTTTAGTTTATTAAATTAAATGATAATTACGTTGATTTCTAAAGGAGTGTTTTGTTAAAAAAAAAGTAAACATTTCAGAACAGTAGTAAAACACCAACCAGAGTAGAAGACAAGCTTCTGATGCAGCTCCTCTGTTAGCACACGTTTGTTTTTTAAATCCTCTAGCAAAGACTTCACTGTCTTCTTATGCCTTCTTTCCCGATCCCTGGCATTTCTTAAGTCCCGCTGCAATTCCACCACCTTCTCCCGAGTCTCCGTTAACTTTTTTTTTACTTTAACTGGGTCGAGTGCATACTGATGATCCTGAAAAATAAACATACATTTTAGAATCATTTATATTTATTATCTTCATTTTATAAATGTCAATGTAAAATAAGCCAAAATAAAATAAGTGTTTAAAAGCAACAACTGTTTCACTCACTGAGGTCGACTCCTCAAGGTCCTGTGACATCTGATCGTGAATATCCACACATCCTTCAGCTCCTTTACGTAATGTCCTGATTGACCTGGATGTACTGGACACCTGGACATAAAGTAAATTTTTTAAGTGGACAGGTACAATATCAAAGTGTTTTTTTATTGTTTTTTTTTTTTTGAGTGGGTATTACACGCATGTTAACGAAAGATTAAGATCATATGACAAATTGTCATTATTTTTAGAGAACATTTTCAATTACACTAACTTTGCAAAGATGATCTGGAAATGTAAAAACTGATGGTATCACCCCATCCTTTAAACGAGTCGTCTGTCCAGTCCTGTCAAAGTCTTCTTCTCTGAAATGACAGCTGCAGACGACTGAATAGTCATTTGGCTCAAAGTCTCTTCTCCTGAGTGCTGCTGTCCATGCCTGTCTTTTAACTTTATCTTTGGGGAACCTGCACACAAAACAGTCCCATGTTAACAACACAATGCAATGCTGCATGCTTTTGTAAAGTAGACAGCTTCAGGCATAACAGTTATGTTATTGTACGCAATATGAATACCACTGAACAGATTTAACACTTTAAAGTAGCTGCATAATATAGGACTACTACAACATGCAGTGTTATACGAGTTCCAGGATCTTACTGATAAGAAATTTATAAAAATGCTTCCCCCCCCCCCCCCATACCTGGCATAAGATAGTAATAGGTTACTTAAGTATCTGCACACTTTGTTAGCTAGCTTAAAAGAAAGATAACTTGTTGTGATATGAAACTCAACACGTTTGTAACAGTACTATATTATAAAACAATTTCTCACCTGTGAAATGTTATCCCCTGGTGCTTAGTTCTTGCATTTCTTTCTTTGGAACATCCAAAAGCAGCACAAAAGTCTGGCATTTTCTACCGGAATGGGTCGCCCATAGTCAGAAGCCCTGAGCAAGATGGCGGTCGCAGAGACGCATCTTACAAGCTCGGATGCGGTAGCGGGCTATAAAACCGGCATAAAATGAACTCACTAGTAGCTCATGGATGTATCGTACTTTGCCATTGGGAACGGTAAACAGTTCGTAGACTTTACATGATCTGGACAACGAGGCGGGGTTAAAAATCAGACAGAGAGCTTTTGCTTTTTTCGCAGCTGATGGTGGCACTACTGCAGATGTGTGGGTACGGGAGAAGACACATCGGCTGACGGGGTTAACGTTAAACGCATGCGTATGAGCGCAAAGCCGCACGAAGTCCCATCGCAATCGGATACGCCCCCATCTAGGACCAAATATAAAAGAGATTCGTATCTGATTTTACAAATTTGGATTTCTGTGTTAATTTAGCTCTGGAAAATAATCAGAGCTGTGCCACATTAAGGTGAAACATGGATTTGAATCGCCTCAGCCTGGAAATGTGAACGTGTTCTGACAATTTTTCAATTTAATCCAAGATGTAATGATGAGCTTCTGTGTAGCTCCATGATAATATTTTAATAGCTTTTAAGTGTCTTTGGTGAATGCTATTTAACAACCTCCTACTTAAAATGCAAACAGACAAACAGTAAAAGGTTTTGCTGGATCAAAGTTTTATACGAGAAGGAGAAAGAAAACCTTACTTCACCATATATACTCACTAATGCCATGTACTAATGGATCTTCAAAGCATTCAACTATGTGGCTCACTGAAGATAAACAAAGCTGTCTCTTCACAACCTCCAAATTACATTGAGTTTCTCCATTGGCATTTACAGTTTGTTATGAAATAATCGTCCTGTTTATTTTTATCAGGTGCAGAATCTTTATCCTCTGTCCTAGTGATATCAGTGTCCATTACTGCTTAAGTGGCGATATCAGCACAAAGGTTTGCGTGTGGATAATCCAATCTATTTGTATTATTATTATTATTATAATTATTGACCACTGTTATTGGTTGTTATTGTTATTGAATGGTTGTTATTGTTATTTGTTATTATAATTATGTACCACTATTGATCACTGCATGACAGCACCAAGTTGAATGCAAACAATTCTCAACTAAGTTAGCTAGCTAACTAGCTATCTTGCCAGCTAGCTTGTGCAAAATGTTCAACGTTCTGTCATTAAAAACAGCAAATAACGTCGAGAAGCTGCTGTCTTTAACGTGGCCTGATAGATTACTGTGACACAACAGAGTGGTCGTTAAAGATAAACTTTTTCTTTGGGCAATGCAGATAAGTTAGCAAACTTATACTAGGTATCTAAAACAACTTCAAGAGCAAATACGTGAACGCAGCGACAAAGAACTCCCTTCAAAATAAAAGTCGTTTTGATATCAATAGTAGCTAGCTTCACGTTTCAAAACGATACAGGCGTCGTCCGAGATGGGCGCTACGAACTACCCGCTTTATTTGTAATGGTAGTAGCTACATAATGTTCTCATGACTTTAGTACTATGAAACGAATGTGAAACCTTTCAGATACAAGATTCTGATACCTTTCAGCAGAATGCCCCATGATATTTAAACTTCATGACGAAAACATCTGAATTGATGATGAGATAAATTATCTTAGTGTTTTTTTTTGTATTAGATATTGTATATATGTTATATTGTATATATTATATATGTATTAGATATAACTTTATTGCAGTTTGCCTAGAATCGCTATCCAGTTAACATGTGTTTAAACAACACCAGTCCATGCTAATTAAATAGCAGAAATTAGTGGTGGGACGTTAGATTGAAAATTGTATCAAAAATTACTATTACCACGTGACTAGTTATGTCTGAAGCTTCAGACGTCACCGAAACACTGGATGGGAAAGGACTCTTTCAGAATGTCAACCCGCCTCCCAGTATAGTTTACATGTTATTGTATTCTATTTTCATATAAAAAAAGAAACTGATTTTAAATACACTATTTCAGAACTTTGAAAACCTATCAATAATTATCATTATCAGCATTTTTGGAAGCATGAAAACTAGTGTTGTATTGTTTTGGTTACTTTAATTTGTTAGTACCACCAGGTGTCACTGTTTGGGCATTGGCTTTCGGTGCTCCAGCTTATACGGATGTTTAACCAGCACAATCTCTTCACAAGGCTTTGCCTGCCAATCACGAACAGCAGTCAACGTCGGCATATATCACACTGCAAAACGTTTTACAAATGAAGAATAATCATATAAATCCCTTATGTTTTAACTACCCGTGCTCACACTTGAAAACGGCTAGGGTTGCTTGAGACAAATTGCATTAGTTGGTTAGTCTTCAGAAACAACCCATCCAATGAGTTGGAACCTTCATAGGTTAAAGTGACCTTGTAGTATGTTTTACATTTGTTGCAAACAGGATACTATACTATACTATTCTATAGGATCCAGTATTCAGTATACAGTATATACCGAGTGCAGAATGCAGTACCCAGTATGAACTAGGCTATTTTGAATACAGCCTTTGTCACTACCTAGTTTAAACCGGAAACCAAATTTGGATAAAGCATGTGTGAAAATATATGTAATTTCAGATATTGTCAGAAAGCATTAAGATGACGATTTTTTTAAATCCTAGTGACTGTCAACAGACTCCATTATGCCACAGTTACAACTTTTAAAGTCATTAGATCACTGTTCAAACTACACAACTTGTTGTCTTAGAATCTGGAATCTTGAAGATGTTATGGTTTGCACAATTGCACACTACATGACTTATCTGTGATGGGATCACACATTGCTGGATTGTCTCAGGGGCATCTGTGCACAGTCTGCATGTAGGGTCTTGCCTGGCATTGTAGATCCCAGCCTCTACTGATGTTGTATTGAGACCTTGTTCCTGTGCAGCCATGATTAGTGCTGATGTGTGCTTTCTTTCAATTCAGCCTTTCCCAGCCAGTGGTAGGACATGTCCATATCAGCCACTTCCACTCCTCCCCCCACCTTCTGCTTAGTGTACATCCTCAGAGTGCTGGATTTGGGATGCAATCCTACATGCATTGTGAGGACTGTCCTTGTTTTGAAATCAGTGGCTTCTATTTCCAGCTTCTGTTTTGGCCATCTTATTATGCCAGTAGGGTATCTGATGACTGGTAGAGTTGTTATTCCCATTCAGCTGACTTGTCAGGACCTGCCTCACTTTGTAGGTATTTGGCTGTAGCTGCCTTCCTTGTGGCCTTTTCTTGGTTCCCAGTCACCTGTGGTTTTCCAGGGTATTTGTAGCTGTCCTAGACATCTGTTATCTTCTGGTAGTATGATCCCCTCAGCTATAACTACATTACCCCTCCTGGTAACCATCTGCCCATACTTATATAGTCCGAATGACATTTTGATGTCTTTGCTGTATATCCTGGTGAGGTTGATTAATGAGTCAGTGTCTCATTCACATCTGGCAAACAGCTTGATGTCATCCATGTAGAGGAGGTTGCTGCATTCCATAGCTGGTATCCATAGTCGCCCTTGGAGATTATTTCACTGAGGGCATTCAGGCTTATGTAGAACAGCAGCGGGGACAGGGCATCTCCTTCGTAAATGTCACACTTGACAGTGACTTGTGCAATTTGTCTGATGTTGGCTTCTAGGGCAGCCTCACTGAGTTATTGATGAAGGCTCTCAAAGTCCTGTTTATGATATACAGTCTCAAGCATTCCATGCATGAAAGGAGCTCCCACGATATGCAGAAGTGGGTTATCAAATGGATGGAACTGCCCCTTTCTGGGGCTCCTTCAGGATCAGGACTGTGTGGCCTTCCATTAACCATTCAGACAATTCAGGGTGGGTTCCATCTATTAGCAGTTGGTTAGTTTGCACTGCCAAGCACTCACTTAGTGATGGTCACTGATTCAAGTTCAGGGAGGTTACTGTGGTCTGCTCTGAAGTTCAATAACCACTGGGCATTGTTGTGCAATGCCTCATTCTCCCATATACTTTTCCGGTATTGTTCAGTTTCCAGTTCTGGTGTGCTTGTTTTTGTGCTGTTAACACGCCACTGAAAGTACACTTTGGAAGACATCCTATTTATTCTCCTGGCTTCTAATTCTTCTGTGTACCTCCTCAGGCAGGCTGCCAGAGCTGCTAATCCTTGCTCGGCAGACTCTAAGGCATGTTGTTCCTTGATTACCTTCATCACACCTTTGTGCAGTTCTGACAGCTGGCTAACTTCTCTGTGTCACCCTTATCTTGACCTCCAACCTGCTCTGCACCTTAATTTCAGTTACTGTTCATCTCAAGTATCACTGTTACCTGATACAGAGATGTACAAAAGTTGTAAAATACGAGTTCAATTCAAGACATGAGTCTTTGGGCTGGAGTCCAAGTCAAGTTATGGGTCTTTTGGCTAGAGTCCATGTCAAATCTCAAGTCAATACCAGTATAAGCTTGGGGACAGGAGATAGAAAATAACTATTTTATATATTACCTTGGTAGCTCCTATTGTTGGCTGTCCCCACCATGGGCCACTTCCACGTATTGCGTATTTCTGTGTCTCTTATTGCCAATACAGTTGAGAATTTTCAAAAAAAGTCTTGATTTAAACTTTATTTTATCAAAAAATCACATGTGACAACGGTTTAAGTATCACAAACAACGGTGTAATTTTGCATGCTCAAAATCTTATAGAACTCATCACACATTTTCCTTCCGCGATGGTTATTTGTCTCGGTGTAAAACTCTTAACGTGGTGGCCGATACTGGGGACGAGCATCTGTTATAGAGATACTAGCGTCAAAGTAAACAAAAATATCATTATGGAAAAACGTTTTCTCTAAGTCAAATCAGTCTTGGACATTAATTTACACATTTATCACTCCAGTAAAAAGATAATTGTGGCGAAAAAAATACTCTTTATTTACGGTTAACTTGTCGATGGTTGATTGATGTTTGTTTATAAGTGAAAACTACGCTAATTGGGGTTACTACGCTAGCTGTAATGACGGCTGTCCTATTCGGGTGTGTTTTATAAACTAAACAAACTTATCCGGATGTGTTTTATATATTAAATGTAATGACTAAGTGTCTAACATAAATTAAACAAACGTATCCGGGTGTGTTTTAGGTGCTTATGAAGTTTGACGTAGAGGTCCAGTGTCTTTAATTTGTTTCCCACATTCTTTACACGTTGTATCTTTCGGTTTTGTTCAAGGATTTAAACTCCCTGTAGTCAAAGGCTGAATCCACTAGATTTCAATGCAGTACGTTAAAGCAGTGTGTTATTTCAGTAGCGACTGGGCAGTTTTCATAACCTCGGACATACTACCTGTTATCTCGTACTGCTTTGGCATACAGAATAGGAAGGAAGTACGGCATTTCAGATTCAGCCAAAGGCTCCACGTGAGGTACTCCAGCCGTAGCTATGGCATCCTCATTTGTTTACATTCGACGCTATTCTCCGATTTCCCCCTCACGATAAACAATGTTGTGACACGTCACGAGAAAAGGGTCCGCGTCCCAAATCACCAAAACAAAAGTAAAGAATAATGGCAAAATAAACACACAAAGCAAATATGTCTTTTTATACAACTCGCACACCCCGTCTGGATAATGGACTGACTCTTTTGGTTCACGAGTTATTTTGAGCGAGTCACTCACTCGAGTGCCCATCTCTGATGTGATACTGTGGCATATATCAGCTGGTTGGGTATCAGTATTTTGTTTCAGTAGTGCAGACCTTGTTGAACCGGGCAAATGTCCAAACTGGTGTGACTCTCTCTTGTTTCTGTCTCTCATTGTTAGTGAGGTAGGCAGGTAGCCTCAGGGTCCTCACTGGAGACACACTGGTTGGTATTCAAACCCCCTAGGTCCTGTCCCAATACTGGTGGTGTTACCATATGTATATGAACTTGTAGCCATGCAAGTTGATTTTGTATCTTGCATTCTCATTAGTTGTAGCTTCACATGCACTGCCAGTCATGATATGGTCACAACAGTTTTCACAGAACAGGATTTGAACTCACCGGTAAGTCCAGATATTCAGCATGGCAGATGTTTTTGGGACTCTGCAATCGATTGGGGAACCACTAGGATTGTGTCTTTGAACAATTCACACATAGTGTTTGAAAGCTGATTTTCGAGCCCCGATTTGGCTATGACCTAGGTTTTTCCTCTGCAATCTACAAAGTCTGTCAGCAAATGGAAAACTGAAGTTAAAATTGTGAGCTAAGCATTAATCTCCATTCACAGCAGCAGTGACTTTTTGCCTGTTATCATCCAAGTGCTCAACACTCATCGTGTGTGGGCATTTCTGAACTCAAGCTGAACTTTGGTTCAGAGCATACAGCTAGATCATTGAGGAGAAACCAACTTTGTTCTTCAAACTAGCTCACAAGATAATTTTGTCTACACATGACATCTTTGCTAGCTTATTTACTGTGAAGGCTACTCAGAAACAAGTACTAATACTCACCTTGTGATTTCACCTGTCCATTTCAGGCTGTTAAGTCACCCTAATCACACTTATCAGAAATCAATGAGTTCCTTCTCCATAGATATATTAGCCAAAAAGGGCCATATTCATTTAAAAGTCATGGAGATAGAATAGTACCACCTTACCTTCAAACAACAGCCAACATTAGAATATTAGAACATGCAACACATGTTTTTCAGTTTACAATTTCTGATTCTATATACACTTTCCTACAGAAAAGATCTGGATATTTTGGCAATCAGTTGAGCCGTCAGTATTCAACCTTGTGTACTGGTCAAAGGCTCAAAGATGAGGTGTAGAAACAGTAAAAAAAGGCTTCAGCTCAATACTGAGTTCTTTATGTAGATTTGACTGTGGTTGGAGGTTTATGAGAAAAGGTCTTGAAAGATATTTTTGGAGTGAGCACTGCCACAGTGAGGAGGATCAAATAACCTGGACAAACCTTCTACACCTGCTTTTGGCTTCCTCACTTATGTAGATTAACACGTCAAAGCATCAATGGCAGCAAAGTTTTAAGAGTTCTGCCGTGATTTTCGTGACATCCTTAGCTGCTCTGAGATTTGGTATGAAAACCCCACAGCTCTGACTGTGCAATCTGAATTTCCTCTCATTACAACCCTGTGCCAACCACTTGCATACCTGACCAGAGTTTGCTCCAAGCAGGGCCCTCACATTTGGCTCGGTGCTCTTTACTGGATCAGTATCTGACAAAGAGATTACAAAGTGCTTGGGGATTCTGGAATTCTTAGAGCCTGGGGAAGCTCCAAAGGCTTTACTATAGAAGGCATGTTTGAGAACGTGAGAGCCAGACTGATCATCCCCTGCTTCAAATGAGGAGCCCAACTCACAAAAGCTGAGACAAAACCGCACACAAGCAATAGCTCATCTCAGGATTGTGGAGGAAAAAGCCATATGAAGATTAGAAGAAAGTCTCATCTGGCATTGCCCCATGCCTCTCACCTTGACTGGAACACTCAACCACATCTGGGCAAACTGCTGTTTTAATAGCCAAATACGAAGGACCTTGAAAATGATTCACAACCATGCAGGAATATACTACGAGTTTTACTTGAATGAGTTCCTATGTGAATTGGCAGGTATCTGACATCAATGTGGCCTTTGAAACACAAATAACTTTTGAAGCATTTCTCTCCAGGTCACAAGAGTGTGGGGATCGTAGTATGTGTAAAGGTACTAAGGTACTAAAACTGAGTAAAAAGCAAGTGAGTAAACGCAAACGTATTTTACATTTTATAGTAGATTGCTCTGTGTGCAGGGCCTGGGTTCAGGATGGATAGAGACAGAGATCATTCTCATTGCCATAAAGGAGGATTTACATATCACTTAAAATGTGTTTTGTTCACAATGGATATAAATGCACGTGCATTTATGGGCCAATTTGATGATATCATTAATTGTATGAGTTCCAACTGCATATGATTTCTTTAAAGATGATCTGTGTCTTACTGCATTGCAACACCTTTGTGGTAGGTCTGTTTTTTCATAAAGAAAATGTGGAATATTATGTGAATCCTGTGTTTGTCCTCGGTCCACTAAATAATTCAGAGTTCTGGTCAAGATACGGTCTCAGATCGGGTTGTACTGAGCAATAATATGTGTTTGATAATATTTATGCCAGTCTGCTCCTGTTTACATTTCACTGAACCAAGTTGTGGTGATGGCTGGTATCCAATTGATTGTATATTACAAAATTGTAAACACTAGGGAACTGTGTTATTTCTTAATAGAGAAACACTTGGATGGTTGAATATCATTTGTGTAATTAAATTTTACACGTTTCAAATTCTGGAGGAAGAATTAATTAATTGCCATGGTAAGATGCAAATAAGGGTTAATACACCATAGTGTCCACTAGATGACAGTCAGGTGAAACGATATCACTGAATAATACTAGTACTTTTTGAATGTTTGTATTACATTATATTATCAGATACTATGATTATCAGATTATCACAGTAATACACTGAACGTTTGCTTATGTGAGAAAATGAGTGACACAGGGTATGCTGTCCTTGCGCTGAGATGATTCGGGTAGCCAACTTTCACAGAAAAGGTGAAAGAATTTTGGGTTCAAGAATTATGTCTCCACCACGTGACTTGTGTGTTATTCTCAGATCTGAAGGTAGGCTACCATATAAGCTACGTTTCCAGTCAAATGTTTTTTTAAGGAAAACTGCTTCATCACTTTAATGTTTGCTGATGGTCAACGGAAACGGAAATTGTCGCTGCAATTCTACAAATATCGACTAAATGTTTTACGTATAATGTATCACGTGACAATTTCCCTCACAGAAGCTCTTACAAAAAACAAACAGGTACTAAAACTGGGTAAAACGCAAGTGAGTAAAAACAAACGTGTTTCACATTTTATAGGAGGTTGCTATGTGCGCAGTCGTTGGGTTCAGGTTGGATAGAGACAGATTATTCTCATTACCATAAAGGAGGATTTACATGTCGCTTAAAAGGTGTTGTATTCACAATGAATATAAATGTATATGTATGGGCCAATTTGGCGATATCATTTATTGTACTTCAAATGATTTGTTTAAAGATTATCTGTGTTTTACGGCATTGCAGCACCTTTATGGTAGGTCTGTTTTTTCATATAGAAAATGTGGAATATAGTATAGTATAATATAGTTACTGCAGTGTATTGGGGAGAAGAAGTGTTTCTCAGTCTAGTTCGTCAAAATCACATAAGGTCAGGCACGTCCTGCGCAGTAAATGGAAGTGCTGAAACAGCGCTATATTTCAGAAAATGTTAATAATAAAACGGTTTTGAGTAATTTATAGTTCCCAAGTAGTTATCTAGGGCATACTGATTTAAAGTTTTTATCAACAAATAGCGGATCTGACGAGAACCTACTGGTATAATTATCCAATTCAGATTGTATCCGTTCGTGCCAGTAGTTTAATTTCCTCGCTCCTTCATTTGGGTTTTATTGGCCTAATTATACTTATAAGCTGCCATATTATTATTATGCACGTGCCAATATTTACCATCGGTCTAAGCACCTTGTCGTGTGACCCTTAACAGTTGTTACGAGAAGGTTAAGAAACGTAGGCAATTTGCGATATACATGAACACATGGATTTTTAAACACGTTAAATCCAGCTTACTATGGGGGCAAACCAAAATTCTTAACAGAAAATGACGCCATCACGTAACGCAAAAGTCAGTTTGATGGAAACAAGCTGCTGAGCAGAAACATTGGCTTCTCTCTCTCTGTCTCTCTGTCTCCGTCTCTCTCTCTCTCTCTCTCATATCTGCTAGCTGCACGACAGAGCCAATACTCTGGGGGTCCCGATGTGCGCGACTGCGCTACGTGACCAGTACTCTGATATGGACTGGCAGGCTGAGTATTGAGTATGAGCACGTACCATGGAACTTTAGAGTGGTTGTGGAGATGAGGATAGTGGATTAAAGGAACCGTACTGACCAGTGACAACAGCTTTGTAAATAGAAACATGATTGCTGTGCAGTGAATATCAAAACATGTACAAATCTACATTTCACTGACATTTTTTCCATATACAAAATACACCTAATTTTTCTTGTAGTTCTTTATTTCTCTCTGCATCTCTCTTTGTCTTTCTCTGTCTTTTACTGGATCTGATTCACAACCAGAAGCGAAAGAGAAAACGAATACAGCCACTTCTCTCATTCTGCATAGAAAAAGACATCACATGCCACATCGATTCCATGCAGAAACAATGTTTTCAAGTGTGAATATATATTCTATTGTGGCAAGACCACTGTTGAGAACAGAAAACAACATCCTTTTGCTTCTGAAACCTAATCTCTGACAAGATGGGTAAGATGTTCATGTTGCATACAACCACATAAACCTGAAAATAAGAATTAGACAGAAGGAAGATGCTTTGCACAGGGAAATAATGAATAATGAAACAGGGAATATGTCCGAGTGTGTGCACACACAAGCGTGCATATGTGTGCGTCAATGAGACGTTAAAAAAATCAAGTGTGTAAGCAGTTTCTCAGCACCTGTTCACTGGCTAAATCTGCTCCTCCAGATGTCTTTCAGCTGTCAGTTTATGCCTCCAAACTACCTTGCGCAGCACAAAACTTGCCCCACTCTCCTGCTAACTTGAAGATTAGACAGCTTCTCTATGCTACATATTTCTGCTTGGCTCATATTTTCTGACCCCATAGCACAAAAGACAGTTTGCTTTAAGTGCAGGGACACCAAGTCCAGATACTGGTGCTATTTCATTGGATCTGACACCGTTACGTTAGTTATTTTATATCGGCAAAGTCTCAAAGGCTGTAGACGGACGTCTACAAACATCCAGTTTGATTTCTTCTTCACTTACAGTGTATGTACTATTACACTAACTTGTTGGCATAATATGGCTGAAATGTGACTGAATATCATTGGACAGAACACTAGCCTGCAACAGGATGTTGATCTACAACATACTTTGAGACGGTCAATGCTACAGGATTTACACAGAACAGGACGGCATGTTCAATGTAGAAAACAGCCTGGCCCTTATGGCCAGACAAGCACACATGGAACTTGGATAACAGTACTTCTGTAACAACTCATAATTGCTTAGCACGCCATGCCAACAGTGCTTCTGTGGAAATACAAGTTGTTAAGTTTTAGAATAATGATTAATGATATGTACCATTAAATAGGTATAGTAAATGAAATACATAATCTTTTGTTTAATCAATTGGCTTACTGTAAGTACAATACATTTGCTGTAAATGCCACATCTCTGCACTTCCTCTCTTCCATTCTATAATCGTCTCTAATAATCAAGGTTGTAGCAAAGGAATTTGGATCCCGCCAGGTGTTTGTGATTCTGAGCATACGCCAAGGGGTGCAGTGTGCAAACCAACAACCCTGGCCCAATCCCCCCCCAAAGCACTGTGAAACAGGTGAGATGAGCCTCAGACAGCGATGCAGGCCTCGTATCGACTTTCTCCTCAGCACAACATGTCTGGACCTGATAGTGCACCGGAGAGGCGTCTCAGTCTAAACACTAGGTCAATATCACCGTGGTGGTCCACGACTCAGAGCAGAGTCCCTCTCCAGTGGCCAGGTGTGGAGATTCACACTGAATTCTGCTGGATAAAAACAACAAGCAATCAACATGGTGATGTTCTTGCACCATCTGCAGCAAGCCGGCCTCTGCAAAGGCTCAGTGAATGAAACATGTCTCTCAAGGAAAAAATTTGATTGTTCATTAACACTTCAGCAGAGAAACGCAAGCTTTCAGGGATCACAAAGCCCGCGTGCTTTCACTGAAGCTCCGAAACACGTTGTGCGTCTCTACTCAAATGGAAATAAGCTTGTGAGTACACGCAGCTGGACTCAACCCACTGATCTTTGCCATTTATGATTATGCATAAGCTCTTGATTACATCTGCCCACTTAAATCACATCTTCAATGCCCTGCATGCAGCAATAGCAGCAAAGAGAAGACCAAAAAAACATCCGTGGATGATGTAGTTGGAATCGAGACGTCTAAATCTCGTGGCCCATAATTAAAACCATTAATTAAGGTCACACTGCACCTGACCTTCAGTCAGTCTAATTTCTCTCACTTTTTGGTGTACTCCATTCCTGGTTGCTGGCTAATGGCTGATGTGGACTCTGGTGAACACGCAGGCATGTATTGCATCAAAATTTCAGAGTGGAATGGTCCAGAAAAGTTAGATGTGACGAGACATTGTTAATGGCACAGTCATTCTGAATCACACTACTCTTGTTACCAGATGTTTTGAGTCATGGCAGCATATTTTTAGTGAATTAGTGCTGAATGTTTATAAGGTTCAAGTAGCATTTACCTGCTTTAGCTGCATTGTTATTATTTATTCATTCATTCATTCATTATCTGTACCGCTTATTCCCGCTAGTCGGGGTCACGGGGGGGGGGCTAGAGCCAATCCCAGCATCTCCGGGCGAAGGCAGGGTACACCATGGGCAGTTCGCCAGTCCACCACATGGCCAACACACACACGCACACACACACACACTCACACCTACGGGCAATCTAGAGTGACCAATCAACCTAGGATGCATGTCTTTGGACTGTGGGAGGAAACCGGAGTACCCGGAGAAAACCCACGCAGGCACAGGGAGAACATGCAAACTCCACACAGAGCAGCCCAGACCGAGAATCAAACCCAGACCGCCTTGCTGTGAGGCGACAATGCTAACCACCACACCACCATGCCGCCCTGTTATTATTTAAAATCTACAAAATGTACAAATCCATGATGTGACCATGTACAGTGCGATGACCAGTTGTGGTCTGGTTTACTATTATATTTAAATTATAATAGAAAACAACTAATGCTTTAATCCTAACCTCCTCTCCATGAACAACAGACTGCCAGCATACCTCTCATCCACAACAGATGCAATGCCACGGTCATATTTGGATTCCTTTGGTGTGTGCCACTATGGATTGTCTGGATTTTGTTGGTATATTAGATAAGGTTCGGACTTAAAGAAATACAGACTGGTACAGAGATGAAAACAAGGGCTCTCCTGTGAGCTCCATGGTTAACCACCTTCATGAATTTTCTACGTTTTCACTATTGATTAAACCCTCAAGCAAAGAATATTTCCCCCCCACTTCCTGTTAAATGAAAGCCCCTTTGCTCACCATTGAGACTAATGATGAGATCCTGTTTCAAAGAGGGAGCTCTCATCTTTGAAGAAATAGCCAAGAAAGATGAATGAACCAATGATTCAGTTTGACACTTTCCTTTTGACTTTGTAGCGGCTCTGCTTTTACTTAAGGGAGCAGTCTGTCTAACTGCAGGAAAAGGACACATAACCCACACTGAAAGACTTGTGATGGTGTCCTGACTAGGGCAACTGCTGCTTTTGATTTCCCTGGGTTGGTGTAGGCTCAGTTCATTTGCAGGAGGCAGTATAAATGAAGCAATGTAATCGTAGTAAACATGCTTCAGTAATGTGCATATATTTTCCTTTCTAATGTGTTTGGATATTGCAGGGGGAACTGCATGCTGAATACCCCCAATTCCAAATTCAATTTCATGCTCCTGTAACTGAGAAATTAATACATATCATTTCAAATCAATGAACCAAATTGGTTCGTCTGTAATGTGCGTCTTGTTTGTGAAAGGCGGTGGTCGCTTTCTGAAAAAAATAACCCCAAAGTCAGGAGGTTGGGTGTTTAATAATGGCAGAACTTCTGCAAGCGCTGATAAGAATGTCAGGAAAGGCTTGACCAGACCAGCTTGTGCAGCCTGATAGGAAATTGACATCTCACCGAAAAATCGATGTCCTTTTTATGTACTTGGCAACATTCGACTATAGAATCACCTTTGGCGTCACCGTCTGTTTCAAAGAGTCTGGGAGCTGGAGCAGGAGGGTTTTTTGGAGAGTGCAATCAGAAGGAGGCTGGCTCCTCGCAGAGCTCTGCGGGAGCAGTGAACGCCTCTGTCACTTTCTCACACAATCACTGCCTTTTCTGTCTGCCTCAATAGCGTCTCCACCATTCTATTTCCCCCTGCCAGCATTGATTACATAAAGACCGTTTGAGGAGTCCGCCTGGGTAACCTTCATGCTCACATTCTACTCCTTCAAAAAAAAATAACTCGGCAGTATAAACGAAGAGAGATAGAAACGGATTCAATGAAAATACCCAATGGAAAGTTTACATCTGCCTGCAAATTCTGGCATGAGATGATGGTTATCGACTGCATCAGTGACCTCTGCAAGCATTGTACCACTGGCGTTGGCCTAGTATAGTCTATAAAATCCCTGGGTGATCAATCCACAAAGAGATATAGGCTAATATGTCCGTGTGACTGATGTCAACATGCGAGCCTTTCCTTTGATAGACAAAGTGAAAGAAATCAATAAGCAATTTTGTCCTCAAATCCTCACTGGATCGAGTAAAATCTATTCTCTCCTATTTTCATCTTAACTTCACAGCGCCTGTTTTTAGTGAGAAGGCAACCATGAGAACTATTCAGAGGCCAGGAGAGAGGTTCATTAATCATTGGGCTGGTAATGGTTTAGTAAAGTTCATTGTTTGAAAACAAGCCAGTAGCTTCTAATCCAGTCATATATTTTAATCAGCAATTCAATTTATCAAGAAATAGGAAAGACAAAAAACGATTTAGCTTGAGAAAACAGATGTTATTAAGCATTAATCATTCAGTATAATGCTGAAGAGCGCTTCTAAGCTGTACAACAAAATCTAAAATGTGATGTAAACGTACAGCGTAAACATGGGTAAATATCACCCTAAATATGAAATAATTTTCATTTTCATCTAAATTACATTAAGAAGAGAATATGCTGAGAGAAGAAAGAGGCGGAGACATGATGGTGTTCCCGGGTGTTTGAAGTAACCCACGACAACAGGCACAGGGTTCTATTTTGCTTTGAGCTGTACAGTCCTGATCCTCTACATCCCTTTAAAGAACTCGTCATCAGAGCGATGTGGTTCTGGATGCTCTCAGTGCCTCGAGAGGGTCATTTATGCTCGCAATATGCATGATTGCAATTCCACCATTTACTCGCCCGTGTGAAGTATCGGTGGAGAACATAATGGGCTTCTGAGGAGATGAGCCCATCCAGAGCAGGAGTTATCAGGACGTGATTATTCGGAGCCGTCTCAGAGACACGCGTCCGCTGGCCCCGGGGCCCGTCAGGAATGTTCCAGCCAAGAGACTGAGGGCCCATGCAGTGAGTTGTAGGCAGAGGCTAAGACATTTTCTTGATTACTTTCCAAAAACAGTGTGTGGCAACTCCCACAGATAACACGAGTCTCACTTCAGATTTGCTTTGCAGGTGGCATTGATGTTTACCAATGATCAGTTTTAAATCTGAACACTGCTTAACAAAGGACTACAAAGGAAAATGCATAACCAATTTTAATTACCAAAAGGTGCTAATATGGCTAAAATTAGTAAGATCTAATATTATCTAAAACTATCTATCTTTAAATATATTTAAATAATTGTCTAATATTTATTTATAGTTTTTGCAATTATTGTGCCATAATACTCCCAGCCCAACCTCTGTCTGCCTCCAGAGCTTTGCCTCTTTGCCGGCCGGGCTGCATGCTGGGCCTCTTGTCTTATTCCTGTTCATGGTGGTTGAGCCTCTCTCTCTTCTCCATTACCCTCTCCATCCTTGTCTCTGCCTTTGTATCACTTCTTGTCTCCATCAGAGTCCCTGTTCCCATCCTGGTTGTTGTCCTTGTCACTTTGGTCCCATTCCCTGTCCAGCCTGTCTCCTGGGCCCCAGTCCAGTCCTGCCCAGTTCCTCAGCCCCAAGCAGAGAGTCCTGTACAGCCAACCAAGTCGTCCCTGATGATGGCATAGGGGCTAGACCCCACTCACCACTCCATGGGAGATCAGAATCAGAATTGGCCAAGTAAGTTGACAAACACAAGGAATTTGCTATTGGCTGTTGTTAACTCTCAAGCCAGTGTCCATATAATACACAATACACAGATCATCAAAAAGTGCCAGTAGTCGTATTACTGATAGGAGTGAAGTTGTATCTGCCTATAATGTCTGACAGAGCATTATACAGTGTATTATTGAAGTTGTGAGGGACATCTTATGGCTAACAGAGGACAGAGAATCTATGGCTTGGCAGATGGAACCAGTCAGCTATGAGGATGATGGCACGAGGGAAGAAACTGCTCCTGTGTCTAGACGGTTTGGTATATAGGGTTCTAAAACACCTGCTGGAGGGGAGTAGTTGAAAGAGGTCATGTCGAGGGTGTGAGGGATCTGTAAAGATTTTCCCTGTACCATTTTCTGTTTTTTGAGGAGGGAGGGCGGGTGAGCAACAGTGATCTTTTCAACATTTGGCTGCTCCAAACCAGACCATGATGGATGTGCACGGGACAGATTCAGTGACTGAACAACTGCATTGTAGAACTGACTCAACATCTCCTCTAATAGACTGAGCTTCCTTGGTTGTCACAGGAAGTACATTCTCTGCTGGGCCTTACCGAGAATGTTGATGTTGGTCAAGCACCTCGGGATCTGGGAAATGTCAGTTCCCAGCAACATGAAGCAACATGAAGCAACATGGTTGACACAGGACTGTTGGATATTGTGAGGGGGAGCAGTTCCAAAGGGTGTCTCCTAAAGCCCAGTCATGTCTACAGTTCTGAGTGTATTCAGCTCCAAGTTGTTCTGACTGTACAACAGCACCAGCCTTTCACCTTCCTGTCAGTATGCAGACTCGTCTCAATCTTGAATGTGTCCGATGACCGTAGTGTCATCTGCAAGTTTCAGGAGTTTAATAGCTGGGTCCTTGGAGATCTCATCTGGCTCCTCATCTCCTTGCTCAACTAACTCTGTTTGCGTGTCGCCATGTGTGTTGTGTTTCAGTATGTTGTGTTAGTGTGTTACCCACTTCACCTGAGGCTTGTTCTTTCCTTAATCATTGTGCAAGCCTGTTTGTTATTGTCTACTGTGGTTAAGTTAATGTCTATGCTCTTCTCATTGTGTTTGTTGTATTGTTTTTGATATTGTATTTTGAGACTTGCTCCTGCATCCTTTCTCACGCTATACCTGCATTACAAGGTGTAGGTATGATATACTGTATGATATATGTATGTGAAAACCAACAACAGTATCACAGTTATTAAGCAGCACTGAACATTTTGCCCATCACTATATAATCAGCACACCTTCTGTTTTCACATGAAGGATGTGTGATTCTACATTATTTGTGAATACTAAATATACTTCTTACTGTTTACACAGCACAGGAAGTCATTAAGATACAGGTCACTTGACATCTTCCTGCGGAGAAGTTATTGGCATTACACCAATTTAATTTTAAGAAAAATATGCAGATCATGCAGCCATGAGCTAATATAAATGTTAATGGATATTTGCACGGTGAGCTCAGAAGATGAATAATTGTAATACAGCAAATCCACTTCAGCTTTTGGATATCAAAATTGGATATTGAATTCAATTTTTTTAAATAATCCCGTCAAACGTAGTTACAATGTCAGCAACCGCCAGTAAAGCAGGTTACAGACACAGAATAAATACTGAGAACTGTGTGAATGCTTGGTGCAGATGGAAATGTATTCCTGATGTGATTATTTATATGCATGTTCGAAGATGGTAATATAGCTGGTATCCTGTCAAATAATTTCTGCTTATGCATGATCTTGGCACGAGAAAGATAAGTAGGGTTTGATAAACATTTGCTTATTCTCACAGCACATATAACGTTATGGTATGGGAACACCTGTGAACATGTTCAGGTTTACAGTTTACTGATGGTTAGGTGTTGTACTGCTGTTCCACCATTTGTTCTTTGCATCCGCTGCTCTGTCTAGTGGTTTGCTGTATTATGTAGAATTAATTTTGTCTCTCAGCAGCATAACAAGTCCTTTGTGTATTCAACACATCCACTATCTCACACTGTTTTTCCAACATTTTCTCTCATAATGACATGGACTCTCACAAGGTTAAACACATAACCATGCACTGATTTTAAGACAAATGTTATTTACTAAAATGATTATCTTCTGAAACAATAATCTAATTAACTAGATTAGTGCTCTATAGGACTTTACTTGGACAAATTGCCTTCCGAACACTACTGAAATTAGAGCAGCTGTGTTTTCCAGCATTGTGGACACTGAGGCAAAATTAATATAGTGAACCAATTACTTGTAATGTGGCTATTGGCCCTCATTAACCCCAGCATGCAGCGTTTTATGCTGATGAATTGAGAACATTACATTTGCCATCTGTTGCAACTACTCTGTTTAGCCCATGCTTACTAATCACTGAATGTAATTATCTCAATGCCAAGTCCTAGTTCCTTCTGTTGTTTTCTTTATTTTTATTGTTTATTTTTGTTTTATTTTGAGTAACACTCATTCATCCTTCCATGCGAGATATCGTATTTTACCCTGAGAAGAATCAAATTATGGCATGAAATTACTGCTAAGATTTTTTTTTACATCAAAGACATCCTTAAGACTGCCTTCAACACTCTTGTATACATCTGTTAAAATATTAATGACTCATTTACTCAGTATATTAAAATCTTACACACCTCACCTATGGTAACCACTAATGGGATAGTATAACACCTGGTCACTCGGTAAGTATGTCCTTTCTCCCCTCACTTATCTGCTATATTCATAGAACCATTAGCCACAGTAATGCACCAGAATGTTCATATCAAAGGGATTCATACTTTTAAAAACCCAATGCTAAATTATCACATTCAGGCAATGATATCTGATCATCCTCCCTCAACCCTTTTCAAATCTTTAGATGCCACAATTACAGATTTGGAAAAAAACACAGAACAATAAATCACCCAGAATCAAACTTACCGCTTTACAGAACTCAATGACCCGCAAAGGCTTAAACACAACATTAAAAGCACCAAACAGTTAAAAAAGTATTGGCTTGCCAATCAGTTGCAATATATACTAAAGTGGATCCGCCCTACCCAGACCGACCACACATGGCTCAGTATAAAACAAACACGAAGATAAGATAGCAGTCATACCATTTATTAGCTAAACACAAACATCCCTCGTTCAAAATCCCAACAATAGCATCAACTCATTATCAAGAACTCGCCACGATCATGGAACATTAGCTCATCCAATTGGAATAACCTGACCCCCTTATAAATAAGAAAACACTGCACTTGGCTTCATGGGTTCACTAAGGCATTACACATTTCAAACACATTTAATAAAAACACTCTGAGGTCTCAACTTTCTTAGATTTATGAAATTCACAGAAAAAAGTAAATGTAAATTATATATATATATATATATATATATATATATATATATATATATATATATATATATATCTAAACCAGATCTAAATACAACCATACTAACTAAACAATGAGAAGACGTTTCCAATGCAGTTTCCTCCATACAATTATGTAAGATAACTGATGACAAGCATTAACCTTGTACAATATAAATGTATCCACAGAACACACGACACAGGGCAAAATGTGTTTAAAATGGGATTCAACAGCTCTGAAACCTGTTCCTAATGCACACAGATATCCAGGCCATGTGGCACTGCACATACAATACAACACTTTTGGAAAGAAGTCACCAGTTTGTTAACATCCTGCTTAAATATCATCATCCCTCTTGCTCCAGAACGACATATTCTATGAGAAACATTCGGGCGCGTGCTAACGTCGTCCGTGTCTTTATATATGTACATCCGTGGGTGTGGTTGTTGATGTGCGCGTTCACTCGTCTCGTTAGTCTAATGTGCTGCACGCGGTGCTTGTTACGTTACGTGTATATACTGTGTGTGTTTGTCTTTTTGAGTCTGCTACGTGTTCGTTCACGTGTTTCATGTCCCTGCTTTGCGCCGGTAGCGCTTACTGCAGCAACCATAATACACTTCAGTGTTTATATGCAACTCGTCTCCACATCCTCAAGCCCCCTCGCCGGCGTTACATAATTAATACCACACAAGAAACCACCACTGTAGCACTCACAGCACTGACCATCGCCAAGAAAACTATCATCAGGAACTGGAAATAAAAAAACACCATTACTATTGCTCACTACAAAAAAAACCCCACTAATGGGTCATATATCAACGCAAAAAAATCTGCCTCTATCAAAATCAAAGCCATCCAACACAACTCAAATGACTAGCAAGTGACTAGCTTTCTTCATGAGTAATCAAACAAATTAGCATCAGTAGAAAAGTAGCTTCCCTGGGATCCAGTGCCCAACAACTCCCCCCAACGCACACGTGACACAGTAATGACATGTCCACCTTTTATGAACATGTTGGCATGATTAATCAGTAATCTGCCTCAAAATAATTATTAGCAGTTTTTTTTGGTATGTCTATTTCTTTCCTCATTGTTATCGATCATTAACATGTCTGTTCATGTTACGTGTCCTCCCTCATATACAACCTAAAATTACTAATAAAGTATTAATAATCCTCTGAAGGGAGGCAGTGGTGGGCAAAAAATAAATGAATAAAATATTAGTCCTAATCTAGAAAACCTACTTTTATTTGATACCCGTTTATTTAAAAAGAAACATGGATAAGAAATGTAGACATGCCTAAACCCTAAATATATTTTTCGTTCTTTCTCCAATATAAGACTCAGATTTTCCATTTCCTATTCAAGCAAGCAGAGTCTCCTTATTCCTGTCATGACCCATCATGCAAATAGATATGATTTCACTACCCCTGCCCCCATATCTCAGAGCAATAATAGGCCTACTACTAACAAGCCTTTTTTACCATTCACAGGCCAGTGCCAAGCTGTGCAAGTCATAAAGCTGAAAAGGGAAATTGTTGGTCTTAGTGACTCCTCTTCACTGTCCATGCCACGCTGAGAAAGACGTCAGAGGAGCTGCTTCACATACAATGATTTTAATAGTGCTTTTCTGTCTATGCAGTGGTTTCTGATGCCATACAACAAATGCAACAACTAAAATTAAACCAAAAATACATTAAATGAATAAACATGCTTGTCATAAAAATAGCTTTACAAATAGTTTACATTTCTGTACATTTTTTCGAATGAATCTATTCTTTAGCCTTTGAGAAGACCGGTTTTGACTGTGGACTGTATGTAATCTTCATCTTCTCTGAAACATTAATTAATTGAAACATTAGTTAAAAAAAACCATGAGTGAGTAAACATGTACTTTCCCCACAATGTGAAACTAGTTTTGATGTGGGTAACCACATTATTTTTTCATTTCTTTTTTCCTTAACTTGTCACAACTGTTCCCTCACATTCTCCATTTGAGTACATTATACAGAAGCCAGAAGCAGAGGCATAGTGAGCTCATTTGGAAAATAAACAAAAAACAAACACAAGTTGAACTTTCTAAAGCCATTTTTCTCCAGTCAAAATTTGCCATATAAAAATAGAGTGCTCATTGTCTATTATTAAGGTTCGATAATACTTTGTAGAATATGGCAGCAGTGGGAACTGAAACGTGGTATTCCTTTAAACATGCTGTCTTAGTAGCAAATACTAAGACATGTCTGAATTCTGTATATGCCCCTTGGATACTCGCATGGAGTTAAGCACAAGAAACAAGGTCTCAATGCAATGACACATACTGTATTTAAAACATACTACTTCAGTCTGGTATGTAACTATAGTCACAGATAATGGACATGTTGAATAAAAGGAGAAACATGAACTCTCAAATGTTGTAACATTTCTCACAGCTGGGTTATGTGTCTGACAGGACTCATCTGGCCAATCTATAGACGTGTGATGGCAGTTTGGTGCTGAAAATCTTTGGGCTAGTTTTCTGGACATTTCCGTGCCAAGTGTAGACTGAATCGGCATTTGTCATTTAAAGGTTGTCTCCACAAGTACCAGGTGCACAACTGGTTTGATAACAAAATCCAAATGTCTGCACATCTTTGAATTAATGGGGTGTGAACAGTAATGTGAATATCATTACTTGATGTCTTTTTGTGGGGACAGCCTGAGGTGGATATTCTCTGCACTCTGCACTTTCAGAGGCTGAGGGAAAGAAAGGCGTAAATGATGGGTGAAAAAGAACAAGGAAAAGGGAGAAAACAAAGAAAAAGATAGAGAGAGAGAGAGAGAGAGAGAGGGACACATGACACACGGCAGTGTTGGTGGAGGGGGGGAATCATAGCAGCGTGAGCAGCTATTCTCTTCCGGTCGGCCTGAATCACGGCTGCTGAGTGCCACTCTCCCTCAGAATGGTGCATGAAAGACGCCCAGGAGCAGAGCACAGCATGGACACTGGGGCTTGGATCTCCCCCTCATTCTTAACGCCAGCACTGTGTTTTCTTTCATACCATATTTCTTTTTCAGACAGGAGT
The DNA here is from genome assembly GCA_020368025.1 of Brachyhypopomus occidentalis. Lineage (NCBI taxonomy): Eukaryota > Metazoa > Chordata > Actinopteri > Gymnotiformes > Hypopomidae > Brachyhypopomus > Brachyhypopomus occidentalis. The sequence continues at coordinate 1,188,113 of JAGXOD010000055.1, forward strand.
GCCAGTATATACACAGGGGTTATCACAGAGAGAGAGAAAAAAAAATCAAAGTTGAATTCAATTAGACATTTAATGATATTTAATAAAACGGTTTTGCAAAAGCTGGAATATTATTTGACAAATGAAAGGTTTGTCATTACTCGACAAACCAAATGAGTCTTTCAGTGTATACAAATGAAATCCTGTGAAATGTTGAGCAACAGACGCTGACTGGCGGTGAGAGATTCGTCCATGAACGCACACTGCTTTGCCTCAATCAATCATGCCTGTTCCATTGTCTCTGTCAAAGACGAGTTATGAGGTTTTTTCTTTTCTTTTTTTTTGTTTTGGCTCTGCCCACAGTTTAATGTCTTCCTTCCCTCTTGAGACTGTTCAAAGCAGCACTGAGTTCCCTTTCGACACAGCCTGGCAGAATGAAAAGAATTTGCATTGCAAAACAGTTTCTTGACATAAATGTATTGCACTGTACTTCTGAAATAATCCTTGACTACTGCCCATATCCCATCTACAGTAAAAGAACCTATAGTGAATGTCGATATGAAATAGAGAGAAAGGGTGTCTGACGTTCAAGGAACACTACTCCACCACTGCACCATTCTTCATAGACGAAACAATCACACCCAGTTGTGCATGTTAGATATCTGTAAAGCTGACTGTAAAACTTGTGTTGCACTCTCTGTGGGGGTAACTGGCTCCCTGTGGTCTAGCATGTTACACCAGGGTCAGGGTTTAAGATCATGCCTCTGTGCAGCATGTGTTTACATGGCATGACCAGAAACAGCTGTGTGCTAAAGCATATGGGGGAACTAGCTAGTATCTGTAAAGATCATTTTCTCCCACATTTCACGCATATTTATACAGTACTTAAAAACTGAAGGACATGAACTGCCTTACCTTCAGTTGTCGATGTCAGACACATGGTTCTCTATCTGTAGAAAGAAAAACAGACAATTTTGGAAAATAATTCCACGATGGTTCCTCCCTTTGCTTAATGGGCTCTTCACAGCGGTGAATAAAAGGAAGCTGAACATTTTTGTGCTAGTTGTGTGACTGTGACCTTGATGGCGGATGAATGTCTGGTGGAATAGGCTGCCTCTGAAAACTAGTACTGTCCATTAGGAGAGAGGGGGCTCAGATCTCCCGTGGTTCACTCTAAACGCTCTTTAAATGGGATAATAAATATAACAGAACGTGTGGTCACATTGAACTGCAGCTGAACCAAGATGGCACCTTCATTACCCTTTGATGTAGGTGGCTGAACTGGAGAAGCAGAGAGCTGTGTCTCTGAGCTGCTCCAACCTCACCCACATGCATGGCACAAGCTGAATGCCCTTCCACTATTCAGTTAATTAAGGCATACTCAATTCCAAATGCCTCTATTAATGACTTTTTTAAAGATATAATCTTTTAATAACCATGAAATATTTGATGTATTCAACACCAAAGAAGTTTCCCGGATTATTGCGTTTTACTTGGAACTATGGGTAGTGAGAAGGCCGCTCGAAAGATTGTGTTATCTGTACGTTCGTCTAGAAGTTCTTCCGTTTTTTCCCATGAACATGCCCTCTCCCATTCCCCATTTAAGGGGCATGATGACTTTGTAAAATGCGCCCCGTTCCGTGCCGCCCACATACATCCAAACCCCACCCCCCACCCCCAGGAGCCTACGCCAGGCCTCCGTGCCAGAGCCTTGAGCTCCATCTTAATTCAGCTGTCCTACCGCTCCTGGCACAGCCGCAAGGCGCTCTCCGCTCCATTTTAATTACTGTGTGTGTGACAGCGGGTGGTGGAGGGAGACCTGCCACGGTCCTGACAGGTGTCCCAGCAGCAGGATCCCGTCGGCCCCGCGCGCCCTCACTCACTCACACAGCCCCGGCACTCAGATCTGTGCGCATGAATAATTCCACTGCATTACATTTAATAGGGAGGAGCATTTATCCGGCCCGGGCCTTTGTCACCGGAGACATCGCATTGCCCATTTCCACGCTCTCCTGCCCTCCCCCCCAAAAGCAGCCGTACCAGATCAGTGCTGCCCTCTTCATCGTAGTCATCCTCACCGCCGTCGGTCATCTCTCCAGCCTCCGCATCCAACGGCCCCTCCCCCACGTCCTCGGCAGAGTTATCTGCCGTCTCTGACACGGATTCCTCATGCAGTGAGTCACAGTTGTCCTCATACTTCCTCTGAGCCTCTGAGAGTGAGACAGAGACAAAAAGAGAGAAAGAAAGAGAAAGAGGGGGAAGGGAAAGAGAGAAAGAGAGATTAAGAGAATAGTACAGCAATGGACATGCTACTATAAAAAGAGATGTCAATCTCATTCAGAGCTAAATGATTACATCTTCAAAACTATTAATTAATCGGAGGTGGCAAATCACGTCAAACTGGGGATGAGTCTGCTCTGTAGTTATCAAGAACCTTTCTGAAAAGTGTGACTCCTGTGCGTACTCTGCACATAGAATACACTTAGAGATGTAGCTCACTGCGTGGAAACTCAAAAGACTAAAGATAAAACAAGCAGGTCTTCACAGGTAGTTACATGAACAGAGACTCTCTCCTTTTCTGTCATATGCCCTCTGGTTTTAACTCACCACATAAACCCCTCGTATGTCTGCTCCATAGGCGTCGTGTTGCTGTATAAGCACTACTTTGACAGAGATCGTGGGCCCAAGCTCTTCCAGCCTGTCACAGTGATTGTGTGCAATCTAAGAATTACTCATCTATCCACAACATATTTGTCTTTGACAGGTTTCCTCCCGCCTCCCAGCCTTACCAGAGTCCACCCTCTGCTGCTTCTCTATTTTCTCCAGACGGCACAGGAGAGAGTCGATCTTCAGCTTGATCTGAGTGAGCTCACGCTTGATCGTCTGGAGCTGATCCGTCTTGACTGCAGACACAGAGAAAAAACGTGCAGCCCATCACTCATTTAATCCAGTGTTTAGGGGGTTTAAGTTCCTTAATCTTAATCTGTACATGTGTAAAATCCTCCACGCTTGCCGTTTTTAATTCTTCTGTTTCATCTACACGGTGCTAATATGTGGCAGAGCAATAATCTTGATACATCTTAATTACCATTGGCTAACTTAAAAAAAAAAATCCTTGGAAAGAATGACACAAAGGTTAAGAAAAAGAGTCTGCTTCACCCATGATTACATCACTCTCCTTGTGCACAGAGCAAAAAGTGAATTCACAAGAAAGTTTAAACACAGCATGAGAAGAGTTTTTGGTTGACCTTATTAATCCAGAATAAGGCAGCGTGTAAACACAAACTGCAATATCGATTATTCTTTATAATTCTGCACCCTTAGTGGAGCTCTTACTAAGAGCTATAAATGTAAAGGCACCCGAATCAATGAAACGCTATCATTTTGAACTGCTTGAAAAGGTAAGTCCTGAAGTGGGATTTCACTGCAGCTACAAAGCTGGCTTTTTATTTAGCAGTGAAAACGAAACTGCACAAGTCTTTATATCAGCTATTGATTAAAGGGTCAGTCAGTGTGGTTGCCATGTTAGTCATTTTCGCTGGCCGAGGTTCAAATACAACATACCCGAGTACTTTTCAGGTTTCCCTTATGCTATATGTTTAAATAACAGGCAAGAGCAAAACATGAAGAAAGACGGAGGAGATGGAGAGCGTCTGGCAACCCAAGCTTTTTTTAAAAGCAATTTTTATCATCTATAGCAAGGGGATAGACACATTACCAGTAAATGCCTTGCTGGCAATTCTACAATGCAATCTTCACACATTCATGTGGAAACCACTGATCCCTTGTGGATAGGTACACATCCGTTATGAACAACTTCAAATGCAGCATTTTTAAAAATGGGTTTTCAACCATGCTGCTGCTAGCTGGTATTAGAGTAAACATCTGGATTGTTCTGGTGCAATGATCGCTTGGGGCAATATGATCAGTTAATATTATTTTTTACCCGCCTTCCATCCACAACGGCATGGGTTCCCGGCACGTTTGACTAAAGATTTCGGAGAAACAAACAAACAAAAATGTCTCTTAAATGATTTGTCACTGTCCCTTGTGAATATGACAAAGGAGATGATTTAACAAGGTGACAAAAACACACTGTGATTTTTGTTTGTTGTTAATGAAGTTGTTTTCTCAGCTTTTGTTCGCATCATAAATGCTGTTGTGATTTGACTCTCCAGGCTGTTGTATAAATGACCCACGTTAAAAAAAAAGCATTTCTTTGTACAAGAGCACGGAACAAAGATGTCAACTGTGAATTAGCGTGCTTGAAACTGAAAATGTTAGGCTAATTCAAGGCTAAATGCTCTGCCTTTTTATAAGCAATTCATAAAAATACGTATCTGTACATGTAAGGATAAAAAAGCAAGTTTCTTGCATTCATCAGTAAAGGAAAACAGAGTGTAGTCAGCTGCTGAAACCAGGGATGGGGAAGCGCATAAGTCACTTGTTTCATTTTGGCCGTCACAAAAAAAGGTGCCTACTGTGACAGGAATAAAGACACGGTTTCATATGAAATGAATAACGATCTAGCAAAAGCAAAGCACCACTCTGACTCTGACGGGAAGACGTCACGGGGAAAACGGATGAGGGAACACGTGTCACTGCGGAGAGTGTTCAACTGTCAACTGTAGCAATTGATAATGTGACTCTGGACCGCCACGGTCATAATCAACATTACGAACTGTTAAATGACAGAAGTACATTTTAACTGAAGGCTGATTTCAACTGACTTTTTTCACTGTACATAAAGTCAATAGGTAGCATATGTAGTTTTGCCATTAAAACGCATCAGGTTTTAGTAGATAAGCTAATGGCTTATGTTGTGCTTTAGATTACCATGGGAGAATAGCAAACAGCTATTGTCGAACTGCATTATTGTAAAATGATTAAACATAAAGTATGTTTAATAACATTCGAGCAAAAATGTCACCAAGCTACTGAAATAGTACTATCCATTAGCCTATTTCAGTTGTTTGTATTGGTAACAGCTATACATAATTTGTACAACAGGTCTGAATCACATGTAAAAAAAAAAAAAAAAAAAAAGGATATTATGTATATTATATAAGTATGCATATTAAGTATATTATTATTATATTATATGAAAACAGCAAGTTTTTTAAAATGTAATTAAGCTAATCTGTTCGAGAGAATTTCACTAGAGTGGTATGATAAGCATTTAATCAGCTCACATAACACACACACACAAACGACAGCTGTCAGATTAATTTCTAGTGTCAGCTTTCTTTGAAGCCTCATATCTGCTACTGCATATACACAAGCAGCTCGAAGGGTCCACGTTGATATAAAGTTAAAATAATCTGTGGGGCATGCAGTGGTTATGAGGAATGCACACAGTGTCACTGTAGGACATGTGAATGGTCAGCAGGATCTGTTTCGACTGGGGAAATGGTTCCCGATGTCCTTCAGAAGCGGTGAGTGTCATCTCGCTGATGTGACAGCGGAAAAACGCTCTCCCATCTGCCCAGGTAGAACCTTCAACTTGGCAGTGATGTCCTGTAAGCCAAGAGGGTCTTCAGAAAATGGAACCATTCTTAGAGGGGCCCGTCACTCACAGTTGCTACTTCAAATCTATTCCACAGCTTTGTGAGGAGCATATATGGATGAAGACATACACCCACATGGTCCCCTAATGGATCTAATAATGGGGGAAAGGAGAACAGATTTCTGGTCACAGTTGCCATGGCCACGGCTCTGGCTGCTCCACCCCAATCCACCTGTGTGTTGTTGCCTATATTTCCCAGTGGGCTTTGGGAAGCCTTGCTAATGATACTGGTAATGCTCTGCCTGTCTGCTGACACTGTGCAAGCCTCATCGTTTGTTCCCGTCAACCCTGTCTGTATCGGTTCGATGACTATTGTCGTTTTTCTCTGGGGTTCCTGAGTACGTGTCCTTCGCAGTTAGCAAAGCCCTGGCACAAGTACACCCTATCTGCTCCTTCACTGCTTTGCGACAGTGCTGAATTAGTTACATGTAGGTGAAGGACTTTGTTTTAGAGGTTCACTTTTACACTGTCTTTATTTGAAGCACATCAGATACAAATGGACACATTCTTGTCCCTTGCTTGCAAAGGGCCTGAAATAAATGGCTTACTATGGAAGCTACAGGACCAAGATGAATCACATTCTGGAATATTCCTTTTATACCTATGCTGAATTGAGGGTGTAGTTTGGGTGTATTCCCCTAACTGTGGCAAGCATCCACACAGGACAGAGGCTGAGTGTCCTTGAATGACCCTGCCCTACTGCCACAGACACAGCCATGAGCACACAATGTTCAAGAAGCCATTTGTGTGTGTGTATGTGTTTTCATACAGGTACAGTTAGTGCTTTTCACTTCTTATTATTGTTTCTCATCAAAGAAAAATACGTAAGAAAACCCTCTGACAGTGTAGAAAGCTTAACATACACACACATATACACACACAGACACACACACACAGTATATGGGGCAGAAGACTTTCTTGTTTGATGATAAGGGAGGGGAGAGCAGAGTCTCCTTTATCAGTGACTTCAGTCCTTTTGCCTTTGGCTACTACCTAGACAAGAGAGTAGATCCGTACATGATAAACACAGGACTCTCACACCATTTCATCACCCTTTCACTGCAGGATTTGTCTCCAACAAGAAACTCAAAGTTCACTGCTCTTTGGATAACCTTCAGATCAACTTCTGCTTTTCTCTAATGCTCCAAAAGTATAATCTTTGGCCTTAGTTAGATTGCTAACCAATATCATGGACGGAACATGAGCTCCGAGATGGTAAAGATAAGAGCAGACAATGTGTGCTTTGTGCATGTCACTGGTTATTTTTGCTCTTAAATTGCTTCGATACAAGCCGAGCGACCGAAAAGCCACCATCACACAGCTAAGAGCATTAGTGTCATGCTCAAATCTCCAGGTCTCCATTCCACAGGAAGAGTCAGCTAGTAAGCCCACAAGCCTGATCCTCAAGGGTTAGGGATAAAATCTTAAATTGTGCAATTCACTGTACATTTCAGGCATACATTTCAGTGCAGCATGATCTGTCCTCGCATTTGCTCTTTCTGCAGAGAGCTGGCATCTGGTAATGCAGTGCGTCCAATTCGGAATCAAAGTGACAATTTCAGGTGAGAGGCAGCTGTTTACATTGGCGGCCATGCAGTCTTGCTCTGAAGAAAATCAATACAGAACTCCCATGAAATTAATGAAAAAAAAAAAATCTATTTTGCCGTTTCATCTCTTGTGCAGGATGTAAGGAAGAGAGCCCCTAGCCAACCTCTGAGCTGGCTCTATTAATAACACACCAGTGAACAATGAGGAATAAAGCTAACAAACTTCACATTATTATTATTATAATCTGGGCACCTGCACCAAAGATTTGCATACTCTTCATCTATTTATTTGAGGGGGGGGGTTGAGTCTGAGTAGGTATGTGTCGTTCATACTGTGGTGCAGACTGACCTTTGTGTAAATGTTTCTATATCTATAACATAAAGTTCTGTGTAAGTGCTGGTGCCGGTGCGAGTGATGGTCCTGTTGGAGCCCGGGTTTTGACCCACATTGCTTTGCCTCCATCAGGACTTACGTTTGAGGCCAGAGGAGAGGGACGAGGAAGAGGAGGAGGGTGGTCGGGAGGACGAAGAGGTGGACGTTTTGATGGAGAAGGAGGTCTTCCCTCTCCGTGTGGACGGCATCACGACCCGCGAGCGCTTCAGTGGGATGACGGCCCTTGGAGGTGGGGCCACCCGGCCGTGATAGTCAAAGAGCCTGGATGTGAAAACCAGAGACCATGACACTGACAATGCATTGGAGCATCAGAGCAGGGCTAGACATTTAGTTAGTCTCCTGCTTCCACACACCTGAGTTTTATATTATATATATATATATAAATTTGAGGAAGATAGGTGAGTAACTGCAGTGTACTGTGGTAAAGATGTAGAGATGGCAAAAATTGTAGTGAAGTACACAAGGTTTATAGAGAAACAGGCACTTTGCATGCCTTGCTGATAAGGACCTCAGTCTGAAGTGCCCTGTTTCTCTGGAAACCTTGTGTACTTCACCACCATTTTGACCATGTCTCTACATCTAAATATGTTTCTCTGGAAACCTTGTTTCTCTGGAAACCTTGAGAAAAAAAAAAAAAAAAAAAAAAATATATATATATATATATATATATATATATATATATATATATATATATATATATAGAGAGAGAGAGAGAGAGAGCCCAGTACATTTCACAATGAATTCTGGACTGCTGATTAGCTGAAATGTACTAAACCAATTCTCTGTGCGAATTCAAAAACACATATCGTGCCTCACCAAATGTTCTGCAGCTTCACTGCACGTTCTGAATTATGACCCTGACGTCTTTAACAGATCTGTATCTAAGGTAAAGGCTATTTTTAAAAAGATCCGCAAAGAGTGGAAGGAAGAAGAGACACATGGAAATGTCAAATGTAGCCCTTCACTGACAGAAGCCTTGATCATAAAGCGGGAAATTAGTGAAAGAAAACATGGCTTCTTCCAGCGCAAGCATGTGCTCCATTCACTCAATTATCATTTCTTTTTCACATTAAATATTTCTTTAAATTTGTTTTTTGTTCTTTTTCTCTGCCCAAGGAAAACATGTGGGCTATGTGAGTCTGAAGACAGTGAGGTAGCAACAGTGCTGCTCTTTGTGAATGCCAAGACTAATTGCTTTTTGAACTTTTCATGTTCTTTTTTTCTGCCTTGTTCTTGACAGTGATGAACAGAGGCCTCTGTTAAAGGCCAATAAAACATGCAATACAGTACTGCTGAACCACACTCATCCTGAAACAGCCATTAGCAGGAATCAATTGCTTAAACCAAACATGGACACCGATGCAAACAGCAAACATGGACACTGATGCATCATATATGGGTTTCCATTATAATAGTAGGTCAAAAGTAAATACGTACCGATTATAGAAATCATCACGATAGTAGTCGTAGTCAAATTCATAACCACTGAAAGGTAGGGAAAAAAGGTTCCTGAGACTGGCATTCATAAAGAAACACATTTTTCAATCATATTTAATAAAGCACACATTACGTATGGATTTTACATAGATTATTAATGCCTAATACAAGTAACATATTAAAGACAAAAAAAAAAAAACAATCTCAAAATCTTTTTCTTTCTCACAAACATTAGCACTCTGACAGCTTCTTCGTTGCTGAGCTACGGTGGCCCAAAGGTAGCGCCGGGATCTGCTTTGCATTTCACTTTGTGGTTAGCTAATAGTTAGGATGGCACATGTGGAAGATGCAATGTTTCATTCAAACTAAAGAGTGCCACGAAGTTCACATCGTGAAATAATTCACATCAATCACATCACCCCAGTCCCACCCCCTACTGATAATCTCTTTGGCTATAGCAAACTTCATATGCCCAATGCATAATTTAACTTTAAATGTATTTTTTTGAACCCAAGGACAGCAGTCGGTGATTGGCACAGTTCAGGTATAGCAGACTGCCCGTAAAACAATTTCCCTGTGTTTACTTTAAGCATGGCTTCTTTCCCTGATGCATTAAACCAGCCACAAAACCACATACTCACATGGCATGGATTGGCTTGCAGGTCACGCCAAGTGGGTGGAGGACTGAGGGCTGGGGACTACGGAATATGGAGCGGGGTGACGGAGCAGAGCTCAAATTGCTTTCAGCACCATGGCAAACCTTTCCAGCCTGCTAATCGCAGCCAGGTCACCATGGTCACAGTGCATGTCTCCAAGCCTCCTACTGCGTGTAGTCCCCCAAACACACACTCTTCCATACATTATTATTATCCAGCCGAATGGAACACCAAATGGACCCCCCCCTACAAATTTTAATTAAATTTCATTAAGAAAGCAATTACCATTTAAAACAGTTCTTTGATGGTTCAGGCATCGTCCTGTTATATTTCCCTAATTACCAGGAGTTACATAATGGGCATTTTGAAATCTACTGTTAAAATGCAAATCAACTTTTTAATGAATTTGCAATATCAAAAACAAAATGGGAGGAAATAAATAAAAATGCAATGATAGCTAATGGAAAAGCTACACGCAGAAGGAGAGCACCAAACTAAAAGCAATGAGAGTTCTGAGAAGTGTTGCAGGCTGGGAAATAACAGTGTCAGTGGGTATCTGCAAACGCATGCCTCATTACCTTCCTGCCCCTTCCCAAGACTGACAACAAACCTTTCTATTTGCTTTATGGAAGCCAGGAATCCAAAGCCAATCAAATGGTTGCATTTGAGCAGTTTTCTATGTACCCATCTCACTGCCAATTTACTGATATGATAGTTTTCAGGTGATCAATCAGGTGTCTCCTCCATGCAAACCACTTTGATCTTTAGTCCTTTTTTTTGCTTTATTGTAAACACAGTGGACTGTAATTTAGTAAATGGAGGAAGCAGGACTGTTGGCTTGCGGTCTGATATTGCTGCCCACGCTTTTCTCCTCCTCTCAAACACGAATTCCAGCTGCTGCTTTGGCCACAAACAGCCTCTTGCCGCCCATGTTTCGCCTGTTTCTCCGTATGCTCAGATAAAAGTCGAAGGGACGACATCATGCAGCACTTCACGTGCACTGCTCATCTCAACACGCACCGCTGAGACATCTGGGACAAACGCCAAAAGCCCCTCCCACCAGCCGCATCAAGCCCCCCCACCGGTTTGTTTCTCACATGGTTGGTTTTCACTGGAGAGCGCTGCATCTTTGCTAAGACGTTCTCTGAGTACTGGGCTTTGGTGAGTGTCATGGCAAGGCCACTCACCAAATGTGGCACAAGCACAACTTCAGCTCTATTGTAGCTAAACAAAGGCCCGTTGCTGCTCTGCTATCTGCGTTTGATATGAGCGCTAACTGAATTTCTGAAAAAACTACCCTGAAAAGTGCTGACTGCATTTCTCGGCTATCCTGACAATCCTGTCCTGCTCTACTTATCCCTCCTTCCTGAAACAAATGCAGCCTTTCAAAGGCAAAATACTGCGCATCACAGATCGGAACAGTGACGCTGCGCTGCAGGTGTTTGGCAGCCACACATTAGCCTCCGGGACATTTTCGTAGGTAAAAGTCCATAATGGCAAGAACATAATTGTAAATTTGGCACAGTTAGTTAACAAACATTTGACAATCAAACATGTTTTAATCTTTTTAGTTATGGCCAACCGCGGAAAACCAGGGAGGATGTAAGTGGAGACACTCACGTGTAGACAGCAGACAGGGGTCGTTTGGAGCCAGCTTTGGGCCTGTATGGTTTGGGCTCGCCTGCCATGTTAATATCTGCACACAGAAAAGAGAGAGAGAGAGAGAGAGAGAGAGAGAGAGAGAGAAGACAGTTCCGTCACAGTCACACATCTGATTCCTTCTCCATCCTCACAACACTGCACAGCCTTTCCAAGCTTTTTACACTGGCGCCTTGCTAATTTGACCTAGCTGATAGCACAGGCCTTTAGTATTACCCCTTCTCTACCACAGCAAAATAATTAATTGACAATTTACCATCTGTTTGTGGTTTTAAAATGCTTTTGTGATTCATAAGCATAAGAGCTACAGTGCTTCCACTTTCAGGGTTAGATAATGAGCTTGGAGTAGCACATTAGCCAGAGTGAGAGGGCAGCTCAATGGCACTGGGCTTTTATGGTGTCACGTGTAGTTTCAGAAGCTTTTTGGTTATTTTTGGCAAATTCGTATTTTTCTATACATTAGATTAGTAGCTGCTTAATTTAACCCTAAGCTTTGGAAGATCCATTCTCTATACCATAAATGCTTTTCATCAGTTTAGAGCCAGTGCAATCTCACTGGTCTGTAAACTGATCTGAAAAGAATGCAGTTACAGTAAAAAAAATAAACGATTCTACATGGGTGTATATATATATATATATCTGTGTGTGTGTGTGTATGTGTGTGTGTATTTGTTTCTGTGTGCTTGATTTCTTTGAAAAAGAGGTCAATGTGTGTGAACAATGTCCCATTAAGGAATTCCAAAATCACACTTTTGTCCTCTCAAAACAAGAAATATTTCAACTTTTTTCCCCTTCTCATCATCAGTTTATGGACTACAGCACTGTGCCCATGGCCTTTATTTCCACAACCATGACTTGTAACTATCCAAACATTTCATGCTTCTCAGATCACTAAAATCTTTTCATTGTTCATTTCAGCAATAAGCATACAAAGGAGAATTGCATTTTCTTCTGTGTAATCATAGTTTCCTTAAATACAAGTGCACATCCTCAAAAAAGTATTTGGGCAAAAAAAAAATATATATATATATATATATTGTTTCAGCAGGGAGAGAGGGCACTGCTGTAGAATTCTTTATGCTAAAAACCACTGTGTCTTGTCAAACAGGATTATCCCTCAGGTTATTTATACTTTCCACTGCTTGAATCTTGCAGCATTTTGTAAATATGGAATTGGAGCTGAAAAAAAAAACAGACAGAAATGCATGGCTAAATTTCAGTGACAGCACCAGTGTGAATGTCCCACTGTGCCTGTTGACTGTCTGTGCATCTGTCCCCATGATGAGGTCTTTTTGATGAGTGCACAGAGTTGCTTCAGAGAGCTTCTAAAACACCATAATCCTGTTATTTGGGTTGATCTGTTTAGCAGAGATTAATACTACATGATTTCACATCCAGGACTCAAACTGTCTCGTGCTGATGTGGGAGTCTATGCCCCACATAATACACCATGCTGTAAACATCATTGTGAGTCCTCACAGCACAGCTGTATAAAAAAAATTAACTTACCCTTGTGGCAAAAGCTTAATGGGTAAGTAATCAGTATGGGGAGAGTTAGTATGGGGGGAGTTGCGAGTGCTGCCGGACCGCAAGCGCTACTGCGACGGACCTGGTTGGCAAATGCCTGTCGGCAGGGCCAGATTTAATACAGTGTGACTGTGCTGTCAGCAGCAGCTGCTAGGAACGGCTAGGAGTCTCAGCAGAGAGGTACCCGTCAAGACAGAGGAAAAGTGAGAAATATATGGATAAAAGAAGAACAGGGAGAGAGAGGGAGAGAGAGAGAGAGAGAAAGAGACAGATGTACAGACTGAGATAGAGAGGGAGACAAAGGAATTGCAATGTGGGAGATACGAGACAGGAAGACAGACAGAGAGAGAAAACACAAAGAGATAGACAGATAGAGAGAGAGAGAGAGACAGAAATAAAAAAGAAATCACAATGAGGTAGAAATCAGAGAGTGTGTGTGTGTGAGAGAGAGAGAGAGAGATGTTGTCATAGCTATATTTCAGCCATCTCATTTCAGTCGTGAAAAGCAAGAAGTTGTGGTTACTGTGAGGAATATTTATTCATCTGCTTGCCTCAGCTCCGGCGGTTGCCTGGAGACCCGGCAGAGCCGAGTGGAGCTCTCCGTGGTGCTGAAAGCCGAGCAGCATGGAGAGCAGCAGCAGCTTTTTGGACTAAGGGGGGAAATGAAAGCCCCCCATTCACATGGGCACTACCTCCACCACCCACAGCATTCAAAACAAGCACCATAGACACAGTGTCTTAGTGGGTATTCTTAATACACTTGTTCCCACGTTGAGACCTTGGTTCGCCACAGACAAAGAGAAGCTGAGAACAGGCGATATCCCATTATAACAATATTGTCGATCATCTGGAATTACATGATGAAATCTCTCCCCCAGTCAAAAAAATGATTAAAGGCTAAATTAATTGTGGCATTACTTATCATTAAGCCCTGATATGCTGCAAGGTACGCTGAATCTGGATTTCTTCCTGCCTTGTGTTCTCCAAGCCGATTTGTTTCCATTCTAAAATCTTTTGTTTGGTTTCTCTATCTGTGCTTTCTTTGTGGAGAGCAAATCACATCAGCAATCATGTGACCCCTGTGGCCTTCATGTTTGCCGCCGAGAGGAGGAGCAGTTGTTCTTTTCAGTTGATGCAGAACCAGCACATCCAGATCCAAATCTCAAACACTGCAGGAGGAGGAGAGATGGCAAACCAATTTCACATCATCTGCTAAACTCAGAACTTCAACAACAAACAACCATGAGAGCTTCTGAGAGCTCTCATCAGCCACGTTTACACCCCCCCCCACAAATCTATTAGCTGGGAGTGTGAAATGTAAATTCTAATCAATGATTATGGTCACGATCGCCCCCTCCCTGGAAGTGCAATGCCCCTCGTGTCTTTAGTTTAGTTTAGTTTCCGTGTTTGCTCTGTTCTGTTCACACCCCTTGTTTCAGTCCCCACCTCGTGTTATTGATTTCACCTGTGTCTACTTTAGTTCCTTGTTTAGTCGCCTATTTATACTCTGTATTTGGTCTTCCGTGTTTTTGCATGTGTGTATGTAAGTTGGCACGTTCCTTGTTTTGTATTCGGTCCTTATCTTTCTCTCGTAATTAACTCCGTTTAGGTGTATGTTTGACTAAGTCTGCGTTCCCCGTTATAGCCCTGCTCTATGTGCTAGTGTTTATTGTTAGCTGTGTGTATTTGTTCTCTATGGTTTTGTTTGTTACATTGTTTGTTATAGTCATTCTTGTCCCTCCGTTAATTCTGTAAATAAAAAATGTAAGATCCTGTGATTCTATCCAGCATTTCCCGCCAGTACGTTACAATTAAATATTCATGCACCTGATGTACATATATAACTACCCTGATTGCATAAGCGGAAAGCAATTACGAGTGCACGAAAGAGGCATAATCCTCAAACTGAATTTGTTTTTTAAATCATGATAATATTTAAACATAAACCATAGATGCTAGTTTGAACTGTTCATCTGGCTCAGTAAGCTACAAAGAAGAAGGCAGAAGTGATGTGGTGAGAATCATGTGAGACAGTGAGACAACACGGCCAAAGAAGTGGAAGTGTGGGGTCATAAGAGAAACAAACATGAGAAAAGGAGTGTAAAAGATAAAGGGTAGAGCCTCAAATATGAATACATGAATAGATAGATAGATATAGAAAGAAAGAAAGAAAGAAAGGTGCTGGAGTGAACATAAATCAGAGTCAGCCCAGCAGGAAGCTGAGAGATGTGCATGAAGGCCGACTCTCATGGAGCTCCTCTCAGCTGGAAGTGGAGAAGAAGCACCTCCATCGACTGGCTGGTTCACATTCTGGAGCCACGACAAGGTCAGAGCACACGCAGAAGACTAGGATGGTCACACCGCCAAAACAACGATTTTATCACATTAAAACTGCTCATGTACAATTGTATATGCAATATATGCTGCTGACGTGTGCCTAACCTTATTAGCACATTCACCCTATTATAGCGCATGCGGTGAAGGCAGGTGTTTGAAAGAGAACGGCACAATAGGACTACAATGTCAATGAGGAAGGGCAGCTGCACAACTTCAGCCCACAAAAGTCCTTGAGAATATGTTGGCCTTTTATGAGCTGTCTAAAAGCACAGCAACTCTGAGACATTTCATGATAAGGCCGATTAAATTACAAAGGACTGCTCTTTTGACAACAGCATAAGGTATCACGAGGGCCGCCTTTGAAACTAATGCAGTCTCTCAGTGCATTACAGTCGAGTCACGTCTCGGCTGGTCATCACAGACATGCAGCCTGAGTTATCATACGCTGCCATTTCAGAACTCGGTGATATACTTCGACACAAAGGCCAGCTGACATTCGGTCGTCTTTTTCTAACAGTTGCCTGTCCTGTGAACTAGTTAACACTTTGATACTTCTCAGCATATAACCCAAAGAAGCACCTAGAACTGCGTGGGCAATAAGATGGAGTGTGAAATCCTCCTGTAGCTGTCGCCCGACAGCGACCTTCAGCGAGAAAGAAACACATCCTGGTTGCTTCCTGTAAACAAGCAGAAGCCTGCTAACATCACCGTTTGCTTTTCCGATGTATAATATTGGAATATTGGACATGCATACAAGGCACTGCTTCTTTTCTGCAGTCCTCACACCACAAGTCCCTTCTGTCTTAATTAATTCAACAATGTAATTAATTATGAAAGCATGGAGCAGGCGGGGGGGGGGGGGGGGCGGAAAGAGAAAGAAGGTAGAGGAAGAAAGATAGAAAAACATATGGAGGAGTGAATGATTAAGAGAGAGGGAGGAGAGAGTGGTAAGAGCTAGAGACAAGCAGAGAGAGCCAGGAGAAAAGCAAGAGAGAGAGGGAGAGAAAGGGAGGGAGCAAGAGAGAAAGAATCAGAGAGACAAGGCGAGAGAGAGGCTCTAATTACGGACATGGCCTTTTGGGGAGCTGCAGCAGACGAGCAGCCCACACACACAGCTACTTAGCAGCTGTCTGTGAAATGGCTTCTTTAAGCTCTGACGCCAGGCACAGGTGTTGAGGGGATCGAGGACAGTGACAGTAATGTTCTTGCATTTTATGGAAAACATGGGCCTATGCATTTTACTCTGGGGTCTCATTTAAACCCCTGAGCCTCCTCCACATTCCTTTAACCTGGTACACTCCAAAGACCTGCCAGTGGGTCCAGATTCCTCTGCCTATTCCTCACTCATCGTTTTTGTAGGATATAACCATCAGTACTTGCTGAATATATGATTAAATAATAAATCTGCATGTCTAGGAGGTTAAATTCTCGTCAAGTAAAGAATACCAATGACCTATTCTAAATTTAATCCTTCTTCTTAACATGGAGAATAAATGTAATTCTCCACAAAAGAAAGTAGTTGTGGTTTACCAAGAGGTTTACACCATCTGGTTTGAGCCCGAACAGAGAGACAGCAGGGTGAGGAAAGGTCACATGTTAGATGCCACTCAACAGCCGCCAGCACTAGAGAGACAGCAGCCATGCAGTCGGTTATGCTATGTTACACTGTATTTGTGTGCGTTGTGAGTGTTATATTGCAAGCCACTTCTCTCACTGAAGGCTGGCGATTGGTGGGTATGTACATGTATTTGCGCGTGTGTATATGTGTGTGTAATTTAGGAAACAAGGGAATGCCACACCCATCCATACTCACATGGGAGCAGAGACAATTGGCTGTAGAACCAATGTTATGCACACAGTACAAAAGAATCAATGGTACATGAGAATAAAAAAAATAATAAAACATCTTTCTATAAATGCTTTCAAATGTTTTTTTCAGTGAACAACATCAAATAACCCAATCTTCAAGCCCTTAAGTAGCATATATCCCAACCATTTACCAAAATCTGGAACAAAATAGGACAGGGCTGTAGAAATCGAACATTGTACTGCTCACCACCAACATTCAGAAGCATTTCTGAAGTGAACAGATGCTTCTGGGTGGTACTGCTGATAATGGTGATTATTGCCAATATTTCTAACTGTCTAAATTGTGAAATGTAGTTTTATACATTTTACCCAGAAACACTGATCTAGGCCTGCGGAGCAGCAAGCACCAACTAAGCATTTAAGTTTTATCAGGTCTGGTGGTGTTGAAAAAGTATGTCCATGTATAGATTTTTTTGTCTGAGCAATACATGAAATCTGCAGGGGTTGGATGGAGTTATATAAAACCAACCTGACCCACTATTTGAGAACAATCCTAAATAAATCAATCCTATTACCTTTTAATGTCAGTGACAGAGTTCACACAAAGTAGCTATTTACAAATCCTAAGCTATCCTAAGCCTAATTTATGTTCTGTTACTACCTTCAGGCTGAATCCTAATCGAGGATGTGTCACAGGGGCACGGCCAAGCAGAGGCTGTGGGGTGGAGACATCGCCTGGGTGAACTAGCAGGGAATTAAAATTGGTTGTATAACTTATATGCCAATTCTTCTGACTGTAGGTAGCTGGACCAGCAAAAGTGTCGATGTGCCCATGAGTCCCATGGCTGAAAATCGACTAAAAAACAGAAAAGGCGAAAAGCAGGCGAGAACTTAAAACCCCAGCAGAGGGAACCTGCTTCCATAATTATGTTTGTTCCATATAGTGAATGATTAACAGAGCCTATGTGCTACTCCCTCCCCCAGCATTCCTTGCTCCACTCGTCACCCAGAGTCATTACGATAATGGTGCTCAAACCCAGGGGACTGGATGTGTGATGGAATCCTCCCCATTCTGAAGAATGACCAAGACCCTCAACAGCCCATAGCAGACCCCAAAACCAGGCATTTTGAGCTCCAACAGGAGACATCTGCCTGTTCTTAACCTGTAGCCCCATTACAACTGACTGCAAAATTAGTGGGAAGCATGTGTGCAGTTCTTTAAACACATGGTAACTCCAAGGTTGGCTGAGCAGCACTGATGGTGTTTCTGGATCCTGAAGCTCAAGAATTCTTATTGGCCTTCAGCTTCATGCTGCAAGTCCAGAACATGACTCTGCAGCTGTCGAGGAGTCCAGTGGCATTACCCGAGCCCCTAAGGAGGCCATCTGACTGGTGGACCACAATCCATCCTAACATCCCATTTATTGACTAGGAATTTGAAGTGATGTATGCAGGTGGTGCTTACCATGCTGCGAATGTCAGCTGGCTAATCCCCTGGCCATCCCAAGAGCGCCTTTGTGTCCCATCTGTAACATAAGGATCCTTCCTGTTGTCAGTCCAGTCCTTGTCTTCTGTCTACCTTGTCCGGATCCATTTCCCAGTCAGTCCTGTCCGTGTCTTCTGTTGTTCCTTGTCTGATTTGTCCCTCTGTCACACCCTCTCGTTATTCGTCTACAGCCCTGCCTTGTTGTATTCCCCTGTTTCCAGTGTTTAAAAGCCCTATGTTTGCCCTGTTCCCTTGTCGGTTGATTCTGGTCCCTGTGAGTACCCCTGTTGTTGTGCTATTTTGGTTTCCCTTGTTTATGCCTGTATGTTTGATTCCAGTTTGTTAGTTAGTTCTGTTAATTTGTACTTAATTGCTTTTGTATGTAGTGTACCCCTGAAAATCCTCTTGTAGTCTTTATTAAAAGACGTCCAAGGTCCGCATGTGCGTCCAGCCTTCTGTCCTGTCCAAACAATCGTAACACCATCCCTTTGATTGAGGTCCCCTTCAATAGTATTTGTATGGGCCTCATTGGGTCACTCCTTTGTATTAGTCCTGGTTAATTATGCAATGTGATATCCAGAAGCTGTGGCACTCCATAACACCTTAGTACACGCTGTTGCAGAAGAACTCTTCAGTATTAATTTGAAAGAGATTTTGACTGATCGAAGCAGTGATGTCACACTGTGTGAAATTTGTAAATTGCTGGGGATTAAATCAATTCAAATCGGGGTCTATAATCGCCAAACAGATGGCCTGGTGAAGCAGTTTAATCAGGCCCTCAGAAATATGTTAGGTGTTGGGGAAAATGGTGGGATGCTCTACTGTTTGCAGTGCCAGAGGTCCCACAATTCTCCACAGAGCTGTAAATTAGTAATTGGACAGAAGCCCTAGGGTATCCTAGACATCAACAACGTGAATTAGAAGGAAGAACCTTTGACCAGGAGACAAAGTGCTCTAAATTACTCACCAAAAGGCAAGGAGACTTGGAGGTCATGTGATTAATAGGGTAGGTTGACTGTGAGGTCACACTAACAGATATGCATGATGTGCTTTACCACCTCAACCTCCTCAAACCATGGAAAGAGGCAGTCCCTGTTGCTCTGGTGATGGTGGTTTTTGAGAGAGATGACCTGGTTCTGGCAGTTCATCAAACCTTCCTATTCCACTCCAGTCCTCTGCGGCAACCATCTCTCAACCATTCCAAAATGCACTTGTTGCCCATTTGCAGGAAAAGTTCACAGATATGTTTTCACCCCTAACTGGTCATGCTGACCTCCCAGAACACCATACATTGAGGCCTGTCCAAGACCCAAGACCAAAATGAAGATGAGCTGATTCCTTGGGTTGGCTAGCTTTTAGGTTTGTACCTAACTATTTGGATGTCAACAGCCTGATGACTGATCTTACTAAATAGGGAGCCAGAGAAGTGGTCTAATGGACAGAGCAGTGTTCAACAGGCTTTTAAACAGATTAAAACAGTCCTCTAAGCGAGCCTGCTGTTGTATTCACTGGACTTTCTCTCCCTTTTGTTGTGTAGATTGAAGCACTGGATAGGGGGTCTGGGGGCTGATTTGTCCCAGGAATTGTTGGTGGAGTGCTTGGTGCTGTTCATTAATTGCAAGCTGTCGATGCGTGAAACCAAGTACAGCACTACAGAGTAAGAAATTCTTCGCCATTAAGTGGGTGGTCCTCACCCTTCAGTACGACCTGTTAGGATGCCCTTTAACCCCGTCTTCACATCTAATCCCTCTCCAATGGTTCACTACATAAAAGATGCCAATGTGCAGATCATCCATCGCAATTTTGCGTTTCAACCATTTAAATACAAGGTGGTCTACCTCCCAGGGGCACAGGTGGTGGTGGCCAATTTCCTCTCTCTCTGAGGTAGGGGTGAGTTGGCTGCAGGCCTGTCTGCCTGGACTGTTATTGGGCAATGGGTGTGTGGCAGACATGAGGGTGGAGGGATGGGCTATGCTAAAGATATTTTAGGTTCAACTGATCCTCAATGATTCATTAATTAAAACTAACACTGCATAACTACCAATGAGTTATCTCTCGAGTGCAACTCGTGTGAAGATTGACTAATTAACCACCAAGCTTCAGTCTGTGGAAAAAGTTCAAAATTTTAATGAGACGATTTTTAACAATTTAACCACTCCTTGAACTCTCTGAAAGAGATCTGTATGAAGTGCCAAAAATGGAAAAGCGAAGCTTAATACTGCAGTTGTGTGGTGTTTTCTATCCAGTCATTTTCTCCACTGTGAAGAAAAGAGGCACTTTGAATTTGGGTGTTGATTTTATATGCTAATGTTAACTACTTTCACTGGTAGTCCTACTGACCCCCACACTGCTTTCAGTGAAGTGAAGCAGGTTGTAGCCAGTTGAACGTTGTGCAATGGTGGACAGCTCTGCAATATTTTAAGGATGTGCAATTTCAGGACTCAGAGCAGAAGTGTACAATCAAAGAAAGAGGGGGCACACATGCTTGATGTGATTACACATTAAGAAACAAATCCAGACAGTCTGTAGAACTGCATGTGCTCTGTAAAGATGTAAAGAGAGAAATATGCCATAACTGAAATATACAACACACCTGTCAAGAAAATTTGCAGTTTCTTTAGTGTCCTTGTTTATGTCCTGTTTATTTACTGTGTAATTTTCTGTATTGTTGGTGATTACTACTGTACGCCTACTTCAACCATTTTATCATATGATAGCATCAAATATAACCCCTACTGTGGGATTTAAGAATTGCTATGACATAACCTGCTGTCTTTTTCAGGTTGCCCACATTCAGCGGTGAATGTCACTTTGTTTTCATCGTCAACCACATGCCTGTCCTTGGACTCCTCATCTTACACATTACCTACACCTCCGTCCTGAGCTCCATGCCAGCCTTATTCCTTGGTGCAGTAGAAAAACTACTTGCTTGCTTACTTACTCTTGCTGAATACAAACAAGGGCAGAATACCACGGGCTGGCTGCTGCCCAGGGTCATAATGCTGTTTAATCACAATAAAAACATAGGCAAAGGCAGGTCCACACAGGCCAACAGGCAGAGCACAGGCATACACAAGACAGATATGGACAGGTCCAAACAGGCACAGACATATGAAAACATAGGCAGACACAGGCAGATATAGACCAACAGAGGAAGACACAGACTAACAAAGGAAGACAGACAAAAAAATGTATACAGATTGAGACATTAAGTGTGTGATAGATTTGAAGTGCTCCCTTCATTGTTGCAAAATAAAATTACCCCTCTAGGTATAACAAAAAAATTAATAAACAAAAAATGTTAATGGACATTTTAATGCTTTCGGTGAGATACTTGTTACATTATGTGGTTTGCATTCTAAATTCTCAGGCTCTCAGTTCTGAGTGGTAATGTTGACCTAAAGGTTTTTTTGCTGCAAGATATTCCTACTAGGGTGGGCTGTCTGTTAGCTCTCATTGCTCATTTCAGGGGAAGGGACAGAAAAACAAACAATTATCCCATTGCAAATCTCCCCACAAAACCAGACTGAACACCCAAATCCTTACTATAGACACCTTTGAGTTCTGCTGCACAAAGTGCTACATGCCCACGGACCAGGCAAATAAACTCTAAACTCTGCTGGAGTCCTCAGACCTTCTGGGCAGCCCCAGGGCCTGCTGGAAAACTCTCAAACCCTGTGTGGTAAGGTGCACAGCAGGCAGCCCAGCTGTTCACCACCTCACAAGAACCCAGCGAGGCAGTGATTGGCTTCTGCGCATACAATATGTGACATGTGGATGAGCGGAACAATGCCGTCCAAGCCCTGCCTATAAACGGATGAACATTGCATTGTGGGAGAAGTTTCAGAGATGTGAACAGGACTGGCATAGGTGCCTGTAATATGACAGCTGGAAGTGATGCATGGAAGAAAGAAACAAATATAAACATTTGGATCATGGGCCAATATGAGATAATCATGCCGTCGGAGAATCATGACACTGGGCGGAGGAGATATATCCGCTAAATCAGGTATGGTGGAGTGCGCATGCTAAAAATAAAATGTTACCATCCTTTTACCAAGAGAGCAGTGGCAGTCTGCAACAAAACCCTGAAACATCCTGACACCACACAGCTCCTGTTCTCTAGGCTATATCAACATTTCAGCATGCAATTATAGCACAAAGTTCAGCTGAGTTCAGCTTTTGAGTGTAGCAAAATGAGTTTTTTGTGGAAGAATACTTTCTCTCTCACACACACACACACACGGACTTTAATCAAGCTCACTAAAAAAAACTGATCAATGATTTTCCAGTTATGTCGGAGTATTACCTTGTTATATCAAAATTAGTATCTTATATAACATGTTGCCTTACACACAATTTGTCCTCACAGAGCATTTTAAACATTTAGGGCTTTATAAGATTAGCTTGGAACTAATTATTGCACATTCCAGCCAGAGACACATGGGAGGAAAGAGGAAAGTGGGGGTAGTGCTGGTGGCATTTCCAAGAACTACACCCTTAATTAGAGTCATAAAGCAGATACAAGTCTGGAGGTAGCATTTGTCCTTTGTATTGGGCATTTATCTTAATATAGGTGAATGCGTGTATATGTGTATCTATTTCTGTGGGGAGTGTCTGTGCATGTTGATTGGTAGCAGTCTAATGATTTTGCAACTATGCACCCCACTGATAAGCCCCAGTGAGACCCAAGAAGCACAGGGAAACTCATTTGCTTTGACTGGACATTTTACAAAGCATTACCACTCATTAGGACAATATCTTGTATCATAAGTACTTTTCCAGAATTGGCAAATGGAGCGTTTAATTCAGCACCATGGAGAGCTCCTGTGACATGGATAGCTGAGACATAACTATGCCAGCAACAGCCTTGCTTTAGAGAAAGAGTAGGACCGCATGGGAATATTAATGCACAAGTTTTTATTTTAGAGAACTCGGGTCCCTTGGTGTTGCTTATCTGTATTCAGGGTGTTATGTTTAAGCTCTGACAAAGTATGCAGAAGGATGCTCTCCATCTTGTCATGCATACCAATTTATTAAAACATGTAAATCACAGGATAAAGATGGCAAGGGCTACTGGCAATCTGGGTCAGCACCCACATTATTTTTTTCACCGTTTGTCTAAGAAATTACTCTGAAGCCTATGACATTATGTATAGATAATTGAACATACAGAATGCATGTAATTCAAACATCCGTCGCAAACACTCATTGCAACACAGTGCAAAATGTAAAACACATTTCCTACCAGCAAAATACTATAAATCTCTTTGGGAGGTAAAATACTGGAATACTCAGGTACAAGTATTTTTTGCTCTTACTCTATCTAACTCTCTCTATCTCTGCACAGAATGTTTGAACCAAGCCTCATCCCCCACATCCTTAATCTCCAGACGTCTGATCCTTGTGCTGAGTGCACTACAATTTAAAATAACCCACAACCAAAAGTCATATTTTAAAGAAGATAAGTTCCTCTTTTAAAAACTACTTCAGGTCTCTTGCAGGAGAAAAGGTGAACACACGCAAAATGATAAAATGCTTCCCCTGTTTTAACAGCAGAAGATATAACTGGATTCTGCATATTCTGACTGCATCTTGTGAATTGAATGTGAAAATCACAAAAGCTACTCTGTTCAGTTTCAGTTCAGAGTGAAGGAAGAATGAGAAAAACACTGTGTCTGAGAATGACCCCAATCTCCCCAGGCAAGACGGATTGCAAAAGTAATTTCACAGAAACTCACACGTCTCCTGCTGGTCTGACTGATCTACTTTCATTGCAAAGGACTGGCGCAAACATCACTTTTGCGACATATATGGTAACACTTTTTCGTAGCTGACGACGACGACGATGGTGATGAATCTAATGATGATTAACAGCAGTGCTGAGAAAAGAGCCCCTATTTACTGCTGTGCTTACAAAGCCGCTCTGTTCACATCTGGTTTGTTTTCTCTAAAATAGGATCAGCATGTGTTCACCAAAATCCGTATGTCAATACACACCCTCTCAAACTGGGTGCCTCGAACTGGCTCTTGAATAATTATAGTTCTAAGTAGAAACGAGGCTCTAAGAAGCTACAACGATTCAGTGAGAGTTGTCTAGACCTCCTCAATTGCTATTTGTTTTATTAATTGGCAGTTACGGAAATCAAACACTTTTGTATTTTTGTAAACAAATGTTGAATAATTTAACGCGATTAGAGCATGTTGTCATTCACTAATTAACTGAAGCCTCAGTTCAGCTCGGCAAGTCAATGTGCCAGCATGCAAGCAAGTCAGTCCGTCGCGTTAATCGATAATGTTACAAAAAGTGCCCACGCGCGAGCTGCCGTAAGGCACAAACATATGTTACTGCATGCTTAATTTAACAGCTGCCACACATTTGCCTGTCTACTCGCTTGAAACCACACGCTGAGCAAATTTGGACAAATATAACATTTTATCTAAAACTACTATATATGCTACGTTTGTAAAGTTACCGATGGCCGAAAACTCACATCGGTGATTACGACGCTTTCCTTTGTACATGGTCATTCTAAACGGGTCCAGATTGACGACTTGCAATTCCTTCCTCGCACAAAAAGTAGCTGCTGACAATATCGCCACCTGTTTTCGACTTGAAATAGATTCGCTCTTCCAAAGGTGAGGAGAAGCGAACCATCGTGCTCGTGCAGACGATACCACTGTACTTGTCCGGAAAGGGGTGTTTCTTTGTGTTAGCAGTATGTTTCTCTGCTAATCGCCAGTGGTTTTGGACCACACTTAGTAAGGCTACGCACAAGCCGTTAAGGGAACATTTTAGGTTGCTTGTAGGTTGTTGGGTATGTATGCTCTGTGAATTTATTATGGGTTTGGTTGGGGCTGAAGCTAGAGACAATATTTTCTAACCAGCGTAGCATGTACTCTTGCCATTCCAAACTAATTAATACCATTCCAAACAAATGCTTTAACAACAGGGTTATAACTCAAAACATTATCATAAATAAGTTCACCTTTAAATTAAAGACATTGTTTGTGCTACATCGAAAACGGTGTCTGCTAAGTCAAACTGAATGTGCACAAAGTCAATCTGAATATGCACAAGCCTATGACACACTCCTCACAGAGGCAGCTATAGCTCCTCATACAAATACTCTCTTCTGACTTTCCCTACAAGATGGTGTTGCTAAGGGAATAAGGGAAGGGGAATTAATATTGTAGTTATAACATGCTATTTTTTGCCCTTTTACACATGCATGTAGGTGGTGGACGACATTCTTTTGACCAGAAATAAAAGTGAAAAACAAGTGAGCAATATCAAGCTACACTGTATGACATGAGCAAACAAACCCACTCTACACCCGCTCTACTCTGCACTCTACACCCGCTCTACTCTGCACTCTACACCCACTCTACTCAGCACTCTATACCCGCTCTACTCAGCACTCTACACCCGCTCTACTCTGCACTCTACACCCGCTCTACTCTGCACTCTACACCCACTCTACTCAGCACTCTATACCCGCTCTACTCAGCACTCTACACCCGCTCTACTCAGCACCCGCTCTACTCTGCACTCTACACCCGCTCTACTCAGCACTCTACACCCGCTCTACTCAGCACTCTACACCCGCTCTACTCAGCACTCTACACCCGCTCTACTCTACACCCGCTCTACTCAGCACTCTACACCCGCTCTACTCAGCACTCTACACCCGCTCTACTCAGCACTCTACACCCGCTCTACTCAGCACTCTACACCCGCTCTACTCAGCACTCTACACCCGCTCTACTCAGCACTCTACACCCGCTCTACTCTACACCAGCTCTACTCAGCACTCTACACCCGCTCTACTCAGCACTCTACACCCGCTCTACTCTACACCCGCTCTACTCAGCACTCTACACCCGCTCTACTCAGCACTCTACACCCGCTCTACTCTACACCCGCTCTACTCTGCACTCTACACCCGCTCTACTCTGCACTCTACACCCGCTCTACTCTGCATCCTACATCCGCTCTACTCTACACCTGCACTACTCTGCACTCTACACCCACTCTACTCTGCACTCTACACCCACTCTACTCTGCATGGCCTACACCCGCTCTACTCTGTACTCTACATCCGCTCTACACCCGCTCTACTCTGCACTCTACACCCGCTCTACTCTGCACTCTACACCCGCTCTACTCTGCACTCTACACCCGCTCTACTCTACACTCTATACCGCTCTACTCTACACCTGCTCTACTCTACACCCTACACCCACTCTACTCTGCACTCTACACCCACTCTACTCTGCACTCTACACCCACTCTACTCTACACCTGCTCTGTACTCTACATCCGCTCTACACCCGCTCTACTCTGCACTCTACACCCGCTCTACTCTACACTCTACACCTGCTCTACTCTACACCCTACACCCACTCTACTCTGCACTCTACACCCACTCTACTCTGCACTCTACACCCACTCTACTCTGCATGGCCTACACCCGCTCTACTCTGTACGTCTACATCCGCTCTACACCCGCTCTACTCTGCACTCTACACTCTACACCCGCTCTACTCTGCACTCTACACCCGCTCTATTCTGCACTCTACACCCGCTCTACTCTACACTCTATACCGCTCTACACCCTACACCCACTCTACTCTGCACTCTACACCCGCTCTACTCAGCACTCTACACCCGCTCTACTCAGCACTCTACACCCGCTCTACTCTACACCTGCTCTACTCTACATCCTACACCCACTCTACTCTGCACTCTACACCCACTCTACTCTGCATAGCCTACACCCGCTCTACTCTGTACTCTACATCTGCTCTACACCCGCTCTACTCTGCACTCTACACCCGCTCTACTCTACACTCTATACCGCTCTACTCTACACCTGCTCTACTCTACACCCTACACCCACTCTACTCTCTGCACTCTACACCCACTCTACTCTGCATGGCCTACACCCGCTCTACTCTGCACTCTACACCCGCTCTACTCTACACTCTATACCGCTCTACTCTACACCTGCTCTACTCTACACCCTACACCCACTCTACTCTGCACTCTACACCCACTCTACTCTGCACTCTACACCCACTCTACTCTGCATGGCCTACACCCGCTCTACTCTGTACTCTACACTCTACACCCACTCTACTCTACACCCTACACCCACTCTACTCTGCACTCTACACCCACTCTACTCTGCACTCTACACCCACTCTACTCTGCATGGCCTACACCCGCTCTACTCTGCATCTACATCCGCTCTACTCTACACCTGCTCTACTCTGCACTCTACACCCACTCTACTCTGCACTCTACACCCACTCTACTCTGCATGGCCTACACCCGCTCTACTCTGCACTCTACACCCGCTCTACTCTACACTCTATACCGCTCTACTCTACACCTGCTCTACTCTGCACTCTACACCCGCTCTACTCTGCACTCTACACCCACTCTACTCTGCACTCTACACCCACTCTACTCTGCACTCTACACCCACTCTACTCTGCATGGCCTCTCTGAAGCTCGCCTCTTAAATGCCTGCGCAGTTTCTCATGTTCTGCTGAAAAACCAGATCTCTCCTGGACCGGATATTGTATGCAGCATGTGATCCTCTTC
Source organism: Brachyhypopomus occidentalis (assembly GCA_020368025.1). Taxonomy (NCBI): domain Eukaryota; kingdom Metazoa; phylum Chordata; class Actinopteri; order Gymnotiformes; family Hypopomidae; genus Brachyhypopomus; species Brachyhypopomus occidentalis. The sequence goes on from JAGXOD010000055.1 coordinate 1,216,123, forward strand.
AGACGCAGACTAGAATTCAGCTGGCCATGGTGTTACATCCCAAGTCCTGCAGTTGTCAAGACGGTGACATGGCACAGGCTTTTGAGCCTCAACTGCTATAGCACCAACACTTTCAGCCCATATCGTTAAAAGGGCGCAACACCATTTTCTCTGTTAGTCAGGGGCTCCTGCTACAGTCTTCACAGGAGCATTTCAGAAAGCATTGTTGACATCATTTTCAGGATCTAGTAGTAGGACATAAGTGGTATTAATCACTGTGAGCATTACCACTGTTGATGTTATCACTGTGGCTACCACTACTACCCGCAGTAATCATTGTCATCATAGCTACAGAAAGTAAGGTGAATTATAATAACATTTGGTTCTACTTCTCATTATTTCAGGTGCTGTTTTCCTAACTCTTTTGCACTCCCTGCTGGCTATGTGCTTTAAACACATTGTTTGTTTTATTGTGTGTGTCATAAACCACTGGATTTAGGGCGTTGGCCAATTTTTTTTCATGGTGACATTACAATAGTTTTGCTTGTTGTGTTGGTTGTCTTTTGCTATGTTGAGAAAATGATTACTTTTTTGCAAGAAAGATTACTTTGTATATTTGAGACATGAGTCAGAAGACAAATGCAGCTGTCGAGGTGGAAGAAATTGAGCAGTGCATCAAGGAAGCAGAAGGTGGATGGGCAAGATGATGCAAACCAGAAAAAGGGTTACCAGGTGCTACACCTGCTGTCTACCAGCAAGGTCTTACTAGGCAAGAGGAAAATGGCTGGTTTGGAAAGATGTCTGAAGGGACTAGCGCATTGGAACTCAGTAGCAGAGCTTGTGTGTCACCCAGTGAAGAAACGATGGTGAAGGCTCTTGGGAACCATACTACACATCATACTGCAAGCAGTTGTCCAGCACTATGACAAAAATGCTATGGGAGAGCTAGAATCTGCCACCTATACAACAAGACAATGGCACTAATGATGGCCCATCAGCGAGGCTATGGATAGATGCCGGCACTGTTATCAGTCAAGCGTCTGAGGCTGGAAGAGAGGATCTCATCCTCAGCACTGAATCGCTGTGGCAAAGGACACAGTGCCATGCGGTGGAGGATCTCCATCAGGAGATGACATGCCGAGTGTCATGTCTTGCGAACGAGCGTGGAGAAACTGGCGTGTTGGTGGTGCAGAGAGAGGCAATGCAGCGAACCTGAGCCAGTGGGGAAACGAGAGTCACCCAAAGGAAAAACCCGCAGCATAAACGCCACAGCTGAGAAACAACTGTGCTATGCACTTTGGGTTAAATGTGGAGAGACTAGAGAGAGGTGGCCAAGAAAAGTGCCTCTATCCCTGCTTTCGCCCCCAGCAACAGTGGACTTGATCCTATAAGCCATGACAAGTTCCAACAGCAGCTAGGATACGTGGGTATGGTCCTGGCTCCAGTAGGGACAGAGGCCAGGCAGGACAGGTGTGATGCCGTAAGGGGCCCAGCGCTAAGGCACGGCCCGCCAGCTGGGACAGTTGGGACAGCCTCAGGATGCACGACTGTTGTACCATCTGTGTGAGGATCCGGTATCTGAGCGGTGTGTGTGGAGGCTGCTGGTGCCAGGCTGCCTGGGGAGGACGGTTCTGGACATGGTGCATGGGCCCTGGTGGCATGGGGCACTTGCAGCGTCGGCATAGGCGAGACACTGAAGCTACTGGCATTCTGCTGACTGAGCTGCCACACAGATGGGCCACTGCATGTGCTCTGCTGTGATTGTTGCATGGCGAGGAATGAACCAGTGAGGTCACAGCCTGAGCCTTGAGTTTGCTGTGGCTGCATGGTTACCGGGGTGTCCCCTAGATGGGGGAGGAGGCGTGAAGTTCACTGGTGTATCTTTGAGGTGTGTCTTTGAGGCATGTCTTTGAGACATATTTTGAGGTCTAACTTTGAGGCATATCTTTGAGGCATATCTTTGAGGCGTATCTTTGAGGCGTGTCTTTGAGGCGTATCTTTGAGGTGTATCTTTAAGGTGTATCTTTGAGGTGTATCTTTGAGGCGTGTCTTTGTGGCGTGTCTTTGTGGCGTATCTTTGAGGCGTATCTTTGAGGCATGTCTTTGAGGTATCTTTGAGGTATCTTTGAGGTATGTCTTTGAGGCATGTCTTTGAGGTGTATCTTTGAGGCGTATCTTTGAGGTATGTCTTTGAGGTGTATCTTTGAGGCGTATCTTTGAGGTGTATCTTTGAGGTGTATCTTTTTGGTCAGTTGACCAATCTACATTTGTCCTGCTCCATCAGTCACTCTTCTGTTTGTTGTTGCTATATGTGAGCTGTGGTAAACGCCTCATTGTTGCAGTGAAGCAGTTTTCCTGCTTTAATGTCTTCTCTTGCCTTTTCCATGCCAACACTACAGTAGTATTGTTTGGCTGCTTGGTTGCCTTTTCCATGCCAACACCACAGCAGTTTTGTTTGGTTGCTTGGTTGCCTTTTCCATGCCAACACCACAGCAGTTTTGTTTGGTTTCTTAGTTTGCTTTTCCATGTTGAAAAGAGAATGATTACCTTTGTGCAAGAAAGATTACTGTATAGATCTGGGACATGAGAGAGTTAGAGCGCTCATGAAGCCTATTCAAAATGCTACATGGATCTTTGACCATACTGATATTATAAATGCAGTCTTCCCCATCTGGATGTTTAATCTACTGTACAATGTAGTGCATATTACCACAATGCTATTTACTTTTAGAATTCATATCTATAACTAAATTATTTGCAACTTATTTAAAATGATTTATAATAGAATTTTCCACATTTACATTCAACGTGACTCAGTATCCAGTATTTGGATTCAGAGTCACCGTGAAGGCACATGTCTAAGGTTGTGGTTTTCCTGGTGTCCTCGGCAGTGTGAGCTGTCTGGACATGCACTTAGCATTTCTAGTTTAAGCTGTGAAAATTGTAAACGGCATCAAGAGTGCTTCATTAAACGACTGTCGCGTTGCGGAGCATAATTCCTGCTGAGGCATATTCAGACACATAGCCTGACGTGGCCCGTGGGACAGGGGCCAGACAGCCATGACAAACCTGCACTTTAAGAACAGTCATGCATCAATATCATGCCTACATAGCTGTTGTTAAATGATTACCATTGCACGCACAATGAGCAAAAGTATAGTAGGAGTATGGCTGAGGATGCTATTTATAGGACAATAGGATTACCTTTGAGAGACCATAATGTCCATGTCTGCATTCACACCACCACCAGGTTGCGTTGGAAAGAATTCTGTTTTCATCAGTGTTTTAAAGATAACAGTGTCCTTCAGTGTTTCATAGCACTATTTGTTTAGATTTTGCTTGTATACAAAAACATACATTGATTTCTATCATTTTAAAATATTTTTCTAAGTTCAATTCTAAAGAACATTAATTGTATGAAGTATGGCTTGTAATGTGTTTTACAGACTGGTGTTTATATCATGTCAATTATCGAAGATATTTACAATTCTGCTCCACCAGATGTTTGTTAGCAAATTCAGAACTAGCAAATATATATATAATATGATATAATAGTACAATCAGATAACAAAGGCTCTCAGATATCAGGTAGATAAACTCCTCAAGCTGCTGTTGAAGGCACAATATGCTGGAATATAACGGAAGACAAGACCAGATAGGGAACGCAATCTTGTGCTTTTTCTTTTGACTCAGGAGATGCAGCACGAGTGCCCCCTGGTGTACCACATTGAAAATCACAGGCCAAAATTCAAGCGCTTCACTTAACATGCAGTCCACCTATCAAAGCCAAAAGCTTTTATCAAGCTCAGTGCATTAATGAAGGGTCGATTCAGGACAGAGCAATATGAACATTACACTGCCTAATCCATTCAGACTGCCTAAAAGCAGTTACGCATGTGTAGTAATGACAAAGTCATTTAACCATAGCGTCATTTTAATGCTGTTACATTACTTTGATTGATTTGCTAAGAGGGAGGTTTTGATTGATTTGGAGAGTTCTTGGCAAGATGTATTGTACACACTCATCAATGGTGATTTGTTATGATCAGTGCTGAAGCTTCATGAGGACTGTTGGAGGTAAACTCTTCTAGCTCCTGATAGACAAAAGGCTGAACACAAGAACTGACAGTAACCTAAACAAACATCTATAACATATCTGTGAACATGCATGATGCCCAACTGAATGGTCATACATATAAGATTTTGACATGATGAATTTAAGATTGACATATTTATTTTTAAGATTACAACCAGATTACAATTCAGTGTGTATGTGCTAGTTTTTCCTCTCTTTCTCTTTTTCTTTGTTGCTCACACACGAACACCCACACCACATACACACAGAACACATTAACACACACATGCACGCACACAGATGCACAAACACACACACACACATAATACAGCTACACACTCGAGGGCAGCAGAGTGCAGAGAACCACATTATAAAAATATTCATATTTTTTGTGGAATGCTATTCAAACAGTCATTAGAGTCTGACTAATATATTTCAGCGGGGTCTCTACTGCTCCCGCAGTCACTCACCCACACAGATAACCATAATACTGCTGAACCCCCCCTCTCACTGCACGCCACACGGCTCCAAAGAAATAATGGAGCTTCAAATGGCAAAAGCGTCGGCCATGGAATCCTATTTGGAAGGCAGAGACATTTTGATTTCTCTATTCATCTCCAGAGGAAGTAAACTGTCTTCATTCGCTTGCTCTCCCAACATCCCCCTACTATTATTTCGCCACCCATACCACGACTTGCTTTCATCAAGTAATATGGCTTGTAATGAAACCATTATCTCTCATTGTTCAGCACGGGACTGATGATATCTGGCATGCTGGCAGCAGGGGGGGAGTGATCAATATGCGGTGCCTGATGGATGGTGTAATATGGCAGTCGGACTGGCATCGTCCCGCCCACTCACCGGGGGAAGGCTGCAGATGCTGGATTTAGGCCTACCATTCTGTAATAGCCTCCGCATCTCCTACACGGAGAGGGAATTGGAACTCTGTGGGGCTGAGTTATCTAGGATGGCACCCATGTCACCTCCCTCTTCCAGTGGTTGCCAAACAGGTGCGGAAGCCCTTCTCAAAGCGTTGGCACGAGGCGTCCCGCCGGCTGTAAAGATTGACACACTGCTCGTAATGGATTGCAGCCGTTTGGATATTAATTTGTTTCTTGGTGACAGGGTAAAAGCTCACCATGTGCATAACGCAGTATTAATCACATCCTATGAGAAGCCTTGTGGATTAATTATGCCTGATTATGAAGAGGGCAACAGAGCAAGCAGAAACGGAGGGAAGTATAGAGCCGTTGGGATAAAGGAGTAACAAATATGGACGTGAGCGCATTTGGGCTGGAGGAGCTTCCTGAAGAGACGTGGCACCTTAGAGGCTTGGCTGACCAGGGACATGCTTCACAGAGCACCTCACAAGCTGCAGGTTAACGGTAGACAGGAAATCAGGCTTCCGCTAATGGCACTGCTAAGTGTTACCATGACCTTCATGCTGGTCACGCAGGTCACGTAGGTCACGCAGGTCAAACTGTGCTCTATGAAGGTTTGTGCTGATCTGCGTCTGCAGCACACATCTCTGGTCTCGCGAATGGTGACATCACAATGGTCACGTTTTGACCCCAGCACAACGGGATCATTAATGGGATTATTCAGGACTGGAAATCAGTGTCATACCAGGTGTGAGTTCCTGTGGCTGTTTTGTATGAAAGGGTAAGCCAGTCCTGGTAAAGTGGTGGCAATATATGTTCATGGTCAAAATATGACTGAAGGGAATCTCAGCCTGGGGTTATGAGGTTTTGGGAGGAGAGTTGGAGTGGATCTGGATGGAGCTGGGGTAGGGCTTGTGGACAGAGGATTATGGTTCGAGATATCTCTCCTTTACTCTCTCTTCATCACTGTTTTCCTCTCTGTCCCTCAATCTTTCTCTCTCTTTTTTCCAGCATTTCTTACATTTTATGTTGCATTTCTGCTGTTTTTTAATGTGTATTTCCTCATTACCATACTAATTGTGTAGACTTACACTGTTACCTTCAACTCACATGAAGCTCAGTGCTTCTTACAGCATCACACAACACAAACTACTCGCAAACTATAGTTAAAAACCAGCTGTACTTAAACAGAAGTATTAGATGTATTTATTAAGTTGTGCACACGTTTACCCACCTCTTTCTTCACTGGTTGTACGTACGTATGTGTTAGGTAGGGTTACAATACATTACCCCCCCCCCCCAAAACATACATACCAATTCTACAAAAGACAATATGAATGCAACAAATCTCCTGTAGGGATTATTCAAGTCAGTAGAGGAACCCAAAATATGTTCCAAAATCAACCACATGGTGGCACTAAATGCCTGCTGTGGAATAAGCCCCAAGCCCAGGCACTCTTCCACATGTCCATACATCTGATGACAGAAGCTGTGCAGTCCACTCGCTTTGCCACAATTTCACAATGCAATTAATATTTATTACATCGCCACTTAGGGTATAACAGCCTCCATCATTCTATTTGGAGTCTAAATTTCAGTTGACAGCAGTTTTCAAACTGCTCTGAATGTGAGCGGCCTCATTTTCTCTGGGGATATGAGGTGCATAAATACAGCAGGAGCCCATTAATAACACTGTCAGACAGGTGGTCAGCGAGACGAGGCAAGGCGCAGGCAGGCTTTGTGTCTGTAATAACACAGCCGACCTGCGCCGCTTTCCCACACACCTGGCCAGCGCACCACCATTCAGCTCCGCATCGCCGTAACGAAAGGGCTGTGATGATGACCTGCCGTCTGCATGCCAAGGTGAGGAGCCACTTTACCGCGTGTGGCTCTCAACTTTTCCCAGGTCCCCCCGTGGGCGAGCTGGGTCTCAGTCTTGGCAGGCCATACATATTCGGGTGCGTCTCCTGACAGCTGCACTTCAGCCGGCTCAGTCTCGGAGCTGAGCGCTGGGAGGTTAAGCTGTGGCAGTCAGGAAGAGGGAGTCTGTGTGTCCGGCGGCGTTGGGGCGAGTGGTGGGACTGGGAGAGGGACTGGGAGAGAGACTGGGAGTGGGACTGGGAAAGAGACTGGGAGCGGGCCAGGTGAGTGGGCTGGATGAGCGTCTCCCATGCTGGACCTCCTCTCATCCATTACAGCTGCCCATTAACAGGCTGGAGCTCCCCCCAAGGGCATCACGCCGCTCAGCTCCGCAAACGCCTGCCAGGACTCACGGCATCTGGCAGCCGGGAGCAGCAGTAGTCCTTTAAACAACAACCACCACGACAACAGCGACAACAATGATGATGATGACCACATCCATAAAAAAAATTATATATGTATAATAAACAAACAAAACAAGGAAAAAAACCCAGAACTTAACCCGTCTGCCAAAACCCCCAGACATAACATGAAGGGCCGTACTCTAAACTCAGGGCAGCTCAGCTGTTTGGGACATCAATATCTACCATGGACGTATTCCTGTGTTGCGTGTCCCTAATGTTTCCCCCATAGGGGAATGTCCTATTCAGAGTTTCTTCACTTGTGTGGGTGGCGTTCTGTCCCCTAATTACAGACATGGAGCTGGAGTAGCATGAGGAGGGAGTGGACTCGCTGCATTTTTCCAGTACACTGAGAATCGGAGTGGCACTGTGACACCTCACCGGGTCACAGTAATTATACGTATGCAGGCCTCGGCCGCCGGCGCTACAGTGTTGTGCTGTGACTGTAGCAGAGGGTTTAACATGCAGCAAACACGAGCAGGAGACGCACGAGAGCAAGAAGTCCTTAAAATGTTATGTGTTTGTGTACGATTTAATGTGCATGTGTATGTATGCATGTCACATTTCACTGACATGCCTGTTGAGTCTGGGATGTGTGTTCTGTTCTACACCATATCATACCCACATCTAGCCTCACACCATAGCAAAGACACATGTACCCTCACAGCATATCAAACCCACGTCTTCCCTCACACCATAACAAACCCACATCTACCCTCACACTATATGAAACCCACTTCTACCCTCACACCATACCAAACACATGACCATTACCTTTAGTGGGAAGGCCAACATCACAGAGCCAACATAGAACAGTGCTCCCTTCTCCCACCTACTCTAAAACATCAAGACCAAGAAGTCTCAGGCTTCACATTTGTACTCACATTTATACCCAGACACATACACTAAATTGCCAAAAGTATCCGCTCACCCATCCAAATCATTGGATTCAGGTGTTCCAATCACTTCCATGTCCACAGGTGTATAAAACCAATAACCTAGGCATGCAGACGGCTTCTACAAACATTTATGAAATAATGGGTCGCTCTCAGGAGCTCAGTGAATTCCAGAGTGGTGCCGTGATAGGATGCCACCTGTGCAACAAGTCCAGTTGTGCTATTATAAAAAAGCGGATGCGACACGGCAGTAAATCAGCCACAAAGCTTCATGGGATAGGTTTCCATGGACGAGCAGCTGCATCCAAGCCTTATATTACCAAGCCCAATGCACAGTGTTGGATGCAGTGGTGTAAAGCACACTGCCACTGGCACGCTGCCACTTACTCTAGAGCAGTGGAGGCGTGTTCTCTGGACTCCAGAGCAGTGGAGGCGTGTTCTCTGGACTCTAGAGCAGTGGAGGCGTGTTCTCTGGACTCCAGAGCAGTGGAGGCGTGTTCTCTGGACTCCAGAGCAGTGGAGGCGTGTTCTCTGGAGTGACCAATCACGCTTCTCAGTCTGGCAATCCGATAGACGAATCTGGGTTTGGCGATTGCTAGGAGAATGGTATTTGTGTGACAGCATTGTGCCAAGTGTAAAGGTTGGTAGAGGGGGGATTATGATGTGGGTTGTTTGTAGTTTGGTGGAGGAGGGGATGATGGTAAGGGGTTGTTTTTCAGGCGTTGGGCTCAGACCCTTAGTTCCAGTTAAAGGAACTGTTAATGCTTTAACATACCAAGATATTTTGGACAAATTCATGTTTTCAAATTTGTGGGAACAGTTTGGGGATGGTCCCTTCCTGTTCCACCATGATTGCACACCCGTGCACAAAGCAAGATCCATAGAAACATGAATGAGTTTCATGTGGAAGAACTTGACTGGCCTGCACAGAGTCCTTATCTTAACCCGACAGAACGGCATGAATTACAGCGGAGCATGCCAGCCAGGCCTTTTTGTCTAACATCAGTGTCTGAACTCACAAATGCGATTCTGGAAGAATTGACAAAAAATCCCATAAACACACACCTAAACCTTGTGGAAAGCCTTCCCAGAAGAGTCGAAGCTATTATCGTTGCAGAGGGTGGGCCGATATCATATCAAACCCTATGGATTAAGAATGGGATGCCACTCAAGTTTATATGCGCACAGATGAGCGAATACTTTTGGCAATATAGTGCAGGTAACCTCAGCACAGGCCCCGGAAACACAGCTCCAAAGCTGGGACTCGGTGAGGAGCCTGTCTGCTGTGGGAGTCAGCTCCGCATGAGCCAAACTCAGCCTGAATGGAAACCTAATGAGCGCTTTCCTGATGCAGGTGGCCTTGCACACGCTCACGTGTGTTCTCAGCGCTCCAGGCATGTGGGCCACTCCGGGCGCCGTTCAGCAACTGCTGGAGGTAAACGAGAAGCACAATCAGAGCCGCGTGCAGGGCAAAGACACTACGGAGGGAAGAAAAACTCGAAGAAAGCAGGTGGAGACAGAACAAGCACAGGCAGAACAGGCGGAGACAGAGCAGATGAGGGTGGGGCAGATGGAGTTAGAATATGTGGAGAAAAAGTCGGAAGTAGATAGTGAGAAAGAAGCACAACAGTTTCGTTTAAGTGAGTACGAGACGGAACCTCTTCTCTTCAGCGTCAGCTGGTCTTTACACAAATCCAAAGTACCCAAGGAAATGTAATTTGGGATGGGAAGCTTAGTGGTGTAAACGGCTCTCTTACAGTACATATAGTACATCTTTGGGGCTTCACTCGATGCGAGAACCATTTAATAGAAAATGAGATCAGATTTAAAAACCATGTTACTTATTGACTGTGACATTTCCCGCAGTAAGGCAGTGTTTTAGGGGAAAGTGCCAGCCCAATTATGAACAGTATGCAGATTAGGCAGAGGTAACGAATGAACACAGTTGGGCTTGCAGAGTAAACTGGTGTAGATTCTTATATCTGTATTTTGATAATACTATACTGAAAGTCTTCTGTTGGGATTCTTTTCTTCTCGTACGAGAGATATCATACCATTAATTCACATTTCCTTACGGTAGCGAGCCCTGTCGTCAGCAGATAACTGGATGCATTGTACCCACCACAAATGTCTTTCTTTATCTGGACAGAGAGCTGCTGGGGCTGTTGGGATTGAAACCGTCACCTTTCTCCTGATTCTCTTTATTCCACTGCTTACACACACACACACACACACACACACACACACACACACACACACACACTGATATTTACCCAAGGCTTCTTTGGCTCTGGCATGTCTAGGCCCACTTCAAATGGGAAAATACACAGGACAAAACAAACTCTGAGCTCCTACCACCTCATTTTAATTGAAATGAAAAAAAAGCAGTGTCTCATAAACATGTAGCTGTAGCTAACGCTGGTCTTCTGTTTGCACACTGTGCAGAAACATGCCTGGCTTCAAAAACCCACAAAGCACTCGTGCTCTCTGCTTGTGCTGTTGCAATAACAATGACATCTCATAAAACATGGTACAGGATCACTGTAAATATAACATCCACCCCACCCTCTTACCCACACACACACACACACACACACATATATATATATATACACACATATATAAACAGTGTGTGTGTGTGTGTATATATATATATATATATATATATATATATATATATATATATATATATATATATATATATGTGTGTGTGTGTGTGTGTATATATATATATATATATATATATATATATATATATATATATATATAGAGAGAGAGAGAGAGAGAGAGAGAGGGAGAGAGAAAGAGAGAGAGAGGAGGTCTTTTAAATCACCTTGTCTTAGTATTGAGCTGGAACCTGTCGATACAAACCCCAGAAACATCCCTAGGCTGTGTGCAGATGCTCATTCATTCATTGTGGAAGCCTGGGTGATTTCGCAGGCACTGCTGTCCAACACAGGCACACAAGCACAGAGCAGACCGGCCTGTTTCTGCCAAGCCTCTCTTCCCTGCACCCGGCACCGCCGCCTGGGTAAAGTGAGATGGATTAGCTGTATGCTCTCTGTGACAGGTCAAACACACTAATTCTCTGATTAGATATTTGGGCTCTTTCACAGGGAAATACTAAGCAGTAAATCAGCCTTCCAGCCAATGGCAGGGTCCTAACAATCAGAACAAACAACTAAAATGTGCTTGTGTGTAGTGTAGTCACAGGCACGGTAAGGCTCTGAAATCTGTGTAGTCCTAAAATATGATTAGGGTTTGGTATGACGGACTGGAACGTACAGCAGTGTGAGTGTGTGGGCATTTGTTTGTCTTTATTAGAATGATGTGTATTTGGATGCAGACGTAGACGCTAGTAAAAATGAGGAATGTGTAGGGTGAAGGCCAGTGAGCAGGTATAGGAACAGGGTGTTCTGTCTCCATTCGCAACGTTCTGATTTCTAATGTCGCTTGTATTGTAGCACGCGAAATGTTCTGTTTCTGGTTGCAAAGCACATGCTTTGATGCTCTGATGAAGGACTCTCTATCGCCTCTGTATTCTTGATGTCGCTACAAACAATTTCTGCGAGAGACTTTTCTTACCGAATGTATGTCGCGATCGATAAAGCAGTGGAATAAAATTCATAAATGGGTCATCTTGCAGCGAGATGCACGCTTACGAGACAGCGGCGGATAGAAGATTTTCCAACGCAACAACCGTCCACCCAAACTACCCTATCACCATCCCAGATCTGATTGAAAATATCTCACTTCTTTTGCATGGTAATAGATAATCAATTTGAGGCATTACTCTGGCAAAGGTAGCGGCCTCGCACAGATTGTGCCTTGATTACAAGAACCTTCCCTTGGCGGACGCTCCTCTTGCGAGCTTGGGCGAGGCTCCTGGCAGTGGAGTCGCTGTGGCGGTGCGGGGCCATGGGGCTCACTGAGGCAGCCCAAGGGGAACAGAGTGATGAGGACACTGTTTATTCAGCAGCCACCTCGCTGATCACAGGCTGATTAATGAGCACACAGACGCTGCTGTCCGGGACGCATTCTAATCACCCGCAAGGACGATGAGTGGCACGGATCGGCACTCGCGCAGATGAGCCCCGGGGAAAACAAACACGCCACGGCTCCTGCGGGTGAGACGCTGCGAGACGTTGGTGAGCTGCGGGGTTTGGGACGGTTTGTTTCAGGCCAGGAGACTCGGACGGACGCGGAGGGGTGTAAGGTTGAAAACAGAGTCAAAACGTCATCAGTGTAACGAGGTTCAGCAATTTTTCAGATTGTAAAGCAGCTGTTTGTCAACAAGTTAATATTATTAAAATGACAATAGTTGAATTCCACAGACCGCAGCTAAATTCTAAATTATGAAAGTGCTTTAGCAATAGATGATCTCTGCAAAAGGTAGCAGTGTGTGGAAGTGTGGTATTGGAACAGTTACATTTTCAAAGCTATTTCTCTTAAATGACTTCTTTCATCCATCCCATTCATCACATTTGCATTCACATGTGTACATGCACATATTTACACATACACACACATGCACAGTGCCCCTTTTACATTACGTTTCACTAATACATTTGTAGTTATGGATAAACTACAAATACCACTGCAATGTGAGGATTAGGTATGCACTGTTGCAGATGATGTGCAGTAAATACATGTGTATCAATTTAGACAGCAATTTGATTAGCAGATTACAGATCACTTCTGTACATTGGCTTCCTGGGAAAGCTGAGCTTTGGCTGCAACATGCTACACCGAGCTAAATACTAGGGGAGCTGACATGGTCTGGACAGTTGCAGCATAAGCATCCCTGGGAAGTGGGTAATTACACATTCTTAAAGCAACATTTAGAGGAAGAAAGTCTTCTACATCTGCTTACAACTGGCCAGAATTAGTTACATACCTGACATACACACGTGACCTGTCACAAACATGTACCATGGAAAACCATTTGAAACACACCAATTTTCAGAATGTCCATTATACACAGCATTACCCAATATAGTTTGCAAGTAGTTCATAAGTGAATGCACAGGTATTAGACACTCCATTTTGAAGAGTGACTGCACATGCAATTGCACACGCGCACAACCACCCACACACCCACCCACACACCCACCCAAGCACCTTAAGTGAGTAGAACTCCACCAGAGACCAGAAAAAAAAGGAAAAAACGTCAGGAAGTGAGAGGAAGGTGCACTAAAAGCATTTCCAGCAACCAGATGAAGACATTCCTATTCACCCAGGTCGCATTTTAATACAAGCACGTGATGCTACTTGACAGGGCCTTCACATGCTCAATGTGTCACTTGAATGTATCATTTCAGGCTGATGATTTTCACACTGCGGCAGGGGTGGGAAGCACTCGGAGCAGCACACAGTGGTAATAGAAGTGCCTGGAACAGGTGGATATCTTGCCATTTTCCACTGAGAGAGCAGATTAATGACCTGACCTTTCATTTCAGCGGAACCCGTAGTGAGTGAAGGAAATGGAGGGGAAACAGAGAGTGGGAAATTGAGAAGAGGGTGAGAGAAAGGAAAGGAAAAAAAAAAACAAGGAGAGAGAATAGTGTGGAACAGAATGGGCAGTGGAGAAAGAGAGGGAAGCTTCTCAAAGGGAGCACGACAGAGACACTGGGAGTGACAGACCTTTAAGGGGGGAGACGGAAGGTCTAGGAAGGGCTGTGATTGATCCCTGCGTTGGCTCCTGTGGTCTGGGTTTAGTGTAGCTGTTCTCAGGGTTGTGATTGTTTTTCCGCATGTGATTACACCATCCATGCATCACGTTGCTCCAAAACAATGATCGATTGCAGAGTTATAGCTACAGCAATCCACTTAGCATGGATTTTTAATCTAAATCACTCAGTTATTTATGTCCCTAATTCCAGTCCGCATCGTTTGAAGGAAGCGTCGGCTGATCCATCTCTCTTTCTCCCGCGGTCCGCGCAGCTAATGCGCCTCGTCTGTTCCGGCCAGATATGCTACATGAAGTGCTCACAGACAACCGCGACCGTTCAGCCTACGCACGGCACCATGCTGCCGCGCAACACACGTCTCCGAATCTCCTAGATTATAATTCATGCAAATTCTTTGTTTTCTCTTTCTGGACTAGCGTGGTTCCACTGACTACGGTGACCTGCTAGCAATATGGATCATTTATTCTAATTACAGAGATACTGCTGGAACCAGTTGGAGCGTGGGCTGCGTATGTATAATGTTAGCACCGCCAATCTTCCGCTGGGGCTTCTGTATCCTGCAGCCACGCTAATAGCCTCCTAGCAGAACGTCTCTCTGGAGACGTCGTTAGCGCTAGGAGCTTGGCCGCTGCTGCAGGCGCAAGCCTCTCTGAGGCCAGACAGCCGGCACAGTGTGCTGTATTATCCCACTCCCATCCTCACCGTTAGGTCCCGGGCAACACAGCGCCTGGTCTCCTTATGTCAATCAAACTCCTGCATTGGCCCCTGGGTACAGATCAAGCTCCTCAGCATGCGGTTCAGCAGGCTTTAAAAGCCGAGAGACAGCCGCGGCACGCTCTGTCAGCGCGCGCATGAGCAGTGTCATAGCTGGACGTCAGGAAGTTTGTGGGTTTACAGAATACACAAATGTTCTCACAGCATATTCACAAGGGGATGTCTTACTACTGATGCTAATCTTACTTTTTTTTTTTTCATTTTATTAAAAATGTCTTTGATCGTTATTTTAACGTTTCTCTACAAATTCGTACTACTGTCATCAAACACCTTTGAAATATTGTGCAATGTGATGTATTAAAATGGTGAAATATATTAATTATATCTTATCTTAAATAAAATAAATAACAACAGCTTATATCAAATATAATTTGTTTCTTAAAATTGAAAAAAAAAAGTTGCACCAGAGAAAATGCATTAGAGTATAACGCCTTTCAAGATAGCTTTACAATTAGCACAGGTACAACCTTTCACAATCAATCACACACCGGAAGCTACAGCCAGTTGCACACAGCGTACTCTCCACCAGAAACCTTGCCCCCCTGGGAGACTGAATCAGGTGCAGGAAGAGAGGACATCCAGGACAGCGCACCATCCACCACTGGTGATGGACAGACACACATCCATTCAGACTCAGACAACTGTTTATTAGACATGGAGAGAGACAGTCATACACACACAAACACACACAGAATTTTGTAGGAACAGCCAATTTATTTATATTTTTGAAACCCACGCAGACACAGGGAGAACATGGAAACTCCACTCGGATATGGACTTGAACCCAAGACCCCAGTGCTCAGAGGCGAATGTGTTTTGGGAGTCCATCGTCTATCATTACAGATAGACATTACGATCTGAGACACAGCCTTGACACTCGAGTTCTGTGGGCACAGTTCACAGTGCTGGACAGTATAGGTAAAGGTACAGCATCTGTAATGGTGCAGCATCTGTAATGGTACAGCAAATGTAATGATTTCTCAAGCTACGAAGCAGTCCGCCAGACGGCCCATGTTTTTACTCTAAACAAGCCCCCGGTATGTCTGCACTAGGTATTCAGTGTTCTTAATGGTTTAGTTCAAACATTTTTGACAGCTGTGATGAATTGAAAATGTGGACCCTGAGGGTTAAGAATTCACTATTGGAGTAGTGAATTAAACAAGCCGTACACGGAGGTGCTTTGAAGCAGCAGCTCCAGGTGTCTTCAGTGGCGCCACCTGTGGTCATAAAAAAGCTGAACGTCGGCCAGATACAAGAAACATCAAACACTGGTTTGGATTTTTAGAGGGCGAAGCAACTCTATCATCAGAAGGGCTCAAAGGTTTTCAGATAAAATGCTGTATGTGGCTTTCAGCATTGCTAACATTAACATGGATGGCACATGTCCAGTTTTAAAAGGAAAATAGATATTTATAATCACCTTGCAGCTTGCATGGGTTGGCTTGTATGGGTTAGCCTGCTAAAGTTACAGGACCTTCTCTTAGCTATGCTGTCAGCTGTCATACTGACCAACCACTCTGGCAGTGAATGTGACAGTCATGTGACTGTCAGATGTGTACAATAAAAGCCAACTGAGGTGGCTACAACAATGGCATCAAATGATTGTATCCTCAGAGCACATTTTGTTCACCAAGTGTTGATTGAAATCTCATTGAACACTCCCTGCGTGCGCGTGTGGCGATCAGATTGATCCGCCTGGGGGAGCAGTGTGCAGCACTGATGCTTTCATGAGATTTCACAAGATTTTTTTTCCACCAGAGGAACATAAACATACCTTTATTCTAGCCTACACAATTTATTCATGTATATGTATATGTAATGTTGACATATATGGGAGGGTTTTTTTTCCAACAGGCATAAGAAGTATCTGAGCGTTCATGGATTCTACTGAATGTGCAAATGCATGCTGTGAAAAGCACTTTATTAAAATTGTAAAAAAAAATAAATTAAAACAGATTTTATTCCCATGCATTTTTTATTCCTATGAAGAGAATTGGCTGATTTTTTCTCTTTCGCTCCATAGCCCATATCAGACGTTTTATGACAGTGTCCTCATGTTCAATGTTAAACTGATGTTAAATTTATTTCTATAGAAGTATAAGTATATGACATTCTACAGTACATCTGCACACTGGTATAAATAAATAACTCCAGCCCAGTATCGAATGTGTAACACGGAGTGAACAGAGGCGTACGCTGAGATGATGGGCATTTATTCTAGAGAAATCCAAACTCCCTAACTTTACACACACACACACACACACACACACACACACACACACACACACACACACACACACACACACACACACACACACACACACACACACACACACACACACACACACACACACACACACACACACACACACACACACACACACACACACACACACACACACACACACACACACACACACACACACACACACACACACACACACACACACACACACATGCACACATGCACATACACGCACCCATGCACGCGCACACACAACAATGAGGGGTAAACAAGACACAGGTGAACACAATGATGAAGGGTGGGACTCTACAAATCACAGGGTAAAGGCAGAGAAATCCATCGGACTAAAACATAAACGAAAACAAAACCAAGCATTATTGGAAACGTGACAGTGTGGGGGGACGCAAAAATGTAGGCGGAGCAACACTGAGCTCACATGAACTGAAGTGAAGTCAATTAGTTTTTTGCAGTTGCTAAGACCTTACAACTGGTACTTCTAGCTTCTGTTTCCTTTGGAAAACACTGCCACGCAACTGCCACACTCACATACCAATTATCCAAACCCAGTCCAAACCCAGTCCTCACAGAACATCTTTAGTAATCACAGACTGGGCCCTGTAAAGAGGCTACAAGTTGCATATCTTGGTTTGCACTACAATGGAGTCCAATATTGCACGGAGATGACGAGGAAGTGGACGACAATAAGGAAGATCACAAGCAACCATAACAGGTGAGATCCCAGTCACTTTAGTTGACCATGTGGTCACCTATGCATTGTGTTTTCTGGGTCCAGCCTAATCTGTGCTGCTATACTGCAGCGCCATCCGGACATTTCGAAATGGGAATAGGCAAGTAGACCTGCGCTCTATACCACGCTACTGAACTCACAGAGCTGAACTATGTATACCACTGTACTACTGTAGTGTAGTAACATACGAGAAGTTACATTACAGTAACTTATAGTAGAGTTTCATGCTGATACAGTAAAACGTTCACAGAACTGCTAGACTACCCCTTGATGGGGACTATCCACCCCAGAACAGAAAGAGACCATCATCAACATGGTCAGAGCAAACAGTAGATTACATATTCAGTAGCACAACATTACTGACAACATCATCTTCAGCAACATCCATTCAGCCTATCCGCACTGGGCCAGTGATAGTGTGAAACAAGGGCGCTATGAATATATGAAGTATTGATACTCACTGATACTTTATTCCAGTGTCCTGTGCCACACATTTGTGACTACTTTATGCCTATTTCACACTGTCATACGATACTGTAATGAACATCATAGGACACCGTGCCATTGTGCCTGGGCATCATGGTGGCAACATCACAATGTGTGCAGCCATTTGCCAGAACAGTCGTGTTCATCATCATCTCTTGGTCCTTACAACAGGGCCCACATCATCGCCTTCCTCAACAGAGCACAACATACTCTCTCTCCATCACTACACAGATGGACCAGATCACTCCAGATTTGTTGCTTCCACCACGCTGCTCAAGTACTAAACTGGTCCATGACTTGTGCTTCACCTCCACCATACTCTCCATTCCTCAGTCCTATTTAATGGTCGCCAACCCCACCATCGCATATCCACCATCGCATCCCAAGTGATGGAGGAAGCTTGTGGTGACATTGATGGAGGAGCATGCCTGGGGTTGACGCATCATTCCAGAAGGTACTTCCCCCACTGTCTGTGCAGAGAGGACATTGGCTGTGATGTTGATGAGATCTTGTAGCAAGATGCAAACATGATGGACCCTAATGTTGTGTTTGTGAATAAACATGTTTATGCCAGTACTTTGACAAATCTTTACAGCAGACACATGCATCAAAAACACATGGATAGTAGTGTTTTCCATTTGTCACATCAGTGTGTGGTTGTCATATATGAAAGCATGTTCATCTGATATTTGTGAGTAGACTTTGAATGCAAAAATACAATTTTGGCAAGAGTTTAAACAGTTTTGGATGAAGTGTTTGCTTTTCCCAAAAGTGTGAGATGTTTTTTTGCGTGCTGTGTTTGTGGTTTTGGGTGCTGTATGTTAAGTTTTTGACAAATGGAGGCATAATTTCAGAAATTGGGTCTTAGTGACTACAAAAAACTGTAATGCCCATGCCTTGCTAATCTGCATAGCAGGTTACAGTAACACACTTCCAACTAATTAAAAAAGAAATAAATTGGTGAAGGAGATGAAAGTTGTGTTTATAATGAATAAGAATGGCTAACAGAGCTGTAGTGGGAGAGCCCTGCAGTGACAGTGGAGGCACACATTCACGCTGGCCAGTACGAGCCACGTCTTTGAAACTACACCTTGTAAACATTCATTCATTCATTCATTCATTCATTATCCGTACCGCTTATTCCTAGTCACGGGTCACGGGGGGGCTGGAGCCAATCCCAGCATCTCCGGGAGAAGGCAGGGTACACCATGGGCAGTTCGCCAGTCCACCACACACTCACGCACACACACACTCACACCTACGGGCAATCTAGAGTGACCAATCAACCTAGGATGCATGTCTTTGGACTGTGGGAGGAAACCGGAGTACCCGGAGAAAACCCACGCAGGCACAGGGAGAACATGCAAACTCCACACAGAGCAGCCCAGACCGAGAATCGAACCCAGACCGCCTTGCTGTGAGGCGACAATGCTAACCACCACACCACCATGCCGCCCCCTTGTAAACATATTCTACCTTAACCAGAATATCAACAAACAAATGCTACATTACTATATACAGTATATATATACATATCAAAATAATTAATGTTGGTTCCACAATCGGCACCAAAGAAACAAATGAAACATTGTGTCTACTCCATCAGATCTTCTGCTCAGTGTTTTGCAGTGTGCTGTAAGAAATGTAAGTCTCCAAAACAGCAATTTTTTTATTCAAAACAACATCAGCTATTTCAGATGCCTCTAAAACTGTGCTGATCTCCAGAGCCTTACAGCATGACACACAGGAATGAGCATACACCCTGTTTACCACACAGATGAATTCCCTCAGGTGGCATTAAATGCTGTGTGAGCATATTAGAACCTTACGGTAAATTAGGCTGGAAAAGGTTGAATGTATGATATTACCGGTAGCTGTTGATACTAAAGCTAAGAAATCAGACATGCTGAATTTCCTCCCAGTTTAAATGTAGTTTAGCTGGTGTAATATGAAACGTGTCCTTGCCATCAGGGCAATGTTGTAGTAATTAAATGAAAGTACATAACTAAAACAACATTATCTCGGTCAGCTTATTGGCCCATTTATGTGTAAATGAGAAAATGCTGCAAATCTAGGTGGACATATGTGCAGAGCCTACATTCAGCAGAGAGCAGGCGCCTTGAGTTCTGAGCATCGTGTGGCAGTGTCTTTGGCCAGCAGCCAGGTCCCCTGTGCAGGACGAGGCCGCTCTTCCTGCCCGCCCGCCCTCTCGGCAGGGCAGGTCCGCGGGAGCGCGGCCACGGGTCAGCCGCATCCTGGCGCAAGAGCGCGGGGCGTGTGCGCGCGAGGGCGTGGTGCCGGAGACTTGGGCACTTCACACGAGTGTGTTCCTCCACGTGAGGAGCTGAGGGTGGAAAGCCTCTGTCTCAGTGGCAGAACATTCACAGCAGGGGGACTGGAACGACCCCGGGCAGAAACAGCACTCACGCTGACAAGGGCTCTAACTACACAGACCGGCAGAGGGCTGAAGATCTAGGACAACTTTCTAGTTCTCCAAATATCATGTTCAAAAAACATGTAAGCAATGTGTGAAGCACAAAATAGTATTTTTCTCATTAAACTCTGGCATTTACTGGTGGTTTGCTGAAGTAGAAA
Source organism: Brachyhypopomus occidentalis (assembly GCA_020368025.1). Lineage (NCBI taxonomy): Eukaryota > Metazoa > Chordata > Actinopteri > Gymnotiformes > Hypopomidae > Brachyhypopomus > Brachyhypopomus occidentalis. The sequence goes on from JAGXOD010000055.1 coordinate 1,236,813, forward strand.
GGAATGTAAACTCCACTCAAAAGAAAAGTCTGTGAACAAACTTAAAGTTGGCGTGCAAAAACCTGCTAAAAGCCAGAGGAACAAAAAAGGTCAACAAGCCCATTTGACAAAAGTGGACATTGCCCAAATGGACATTTGACAAAAGTTTAACAAATTTAGCCTGAGAAGTATAAAAGAACACATCTACAGATTTTTCTGGAATGATAATAATAAGTTGGCATAGGAAAAGAATGATGAATAGAATACAATGTTGACTTTGTCAATTCAGTTTAATGACTGATCCAACTGTCTGATAAAGGATGCGATTCATATGTTAGACAATGATGCATCTTACACGAGCCACACAGAGGTACACTGATCCTCAGATTAGACCTATTTTGCTGACATGCTTTTCTTTTACTATCTTTTACTATTACTATCATTTTAAAATAGTTTTAGGTGAAGTGTTTCATCTCTCTGAATCCATCCACATATACACACATTCACTGTCTATATTATATCATCAGCACATATTTGTCTTATGTTATTGGTGACTGCAACAGGGTTACTCTAGAGTCCCTGTGCATTTCCTGTCAGGATCTTCAACTTTACAGATTTAATGAGATTTGGCTTTCAGCTGTAAGTGCCATTAAAAAACCATTTAATTTCAATGCTTGGTACATAACAGTCATTGCCCCTATGCCCAGTCAGAAATGTAAGCTCTTTAACGTTTACGCACTTTCACTTTATACAGTGCTCTTGGCTTCAACTGACCCAGTTACATAAACAGGTAGAGAGGCTTACTCACGAAACGATCATTCCTTTAATGGACTGTAACTGCTGAGAGGTTGCTATTAGAAGGAAGAGTGCATGTCCACGAAGGAACTCTTCAGCTTCTGTATCTTTTGGTTGCAGAAAGTTTGAATGACAATGATTCGGGTCGTCTTGTTCACCAGCAGCTATCTGCCATTTATCTTGAAACAATGCAGACGTTTTGACAGACAAACAACAGAAATGCACCTGTGATAGCAGAACACAGGACGCAATTTAAAACTCTCAAATTTGGAAAGTTCCGCTGTGGAGAGATGCTGAGAAATGTCACATCTTTTCCCCCTGTTTGTTTAGGAGTTGTTGGGTCTCAGGGTGGTGGGGGGGAGATCTCGCTCGCTCCGTGGAAGGCAGAGTGACACACTGCGCCTCCAGTGTTCCACCGCGGTGCCAGAAATTTGCACCACGGACCTCAAAGTCCAAAGTGATTATGCGCAACACTGCCTCTCACCTGGGGAGCCGAGGGCCCCGTCTGCTCTGAGCATGCTCCTGCTCCCCACATCCAGCTCTGCTTCTGAATCCACCCAGACAAGCCAGCCATCAAACACACACACACACACACACACACACACGACTCTGCTCCGCAGAACATGGATTTAATATGGATTTAATATTCTCACCAATATTGTCAGCAGGGGGACAGAGAAAGCTAAATTTGCATTGTCATTTTAATCAGAGGATGTGAAGAATGTACCAGAACCCCCAGAACTAGATTATGATTAATGACTTGTTATAACTTGTAATGACAAAGACTTTTGGCCTGTGTACCTATAAACACCATTTGATTTGAATAACTGGAATTAGGGAAGAGCAGCATTACTATTAAAGTGTTTTAAGTGATTAAGTGAAAATTAAGTGTTTTAAGTGATTAAGTAAAGATTAAAATTGTCCAACAAGAAGAACGAAAAACCTCTCTGTCCTCGCCATCATATATAACTCCTGTCTATGGATATCCGTATCCCACAGTCCAGCTAACACATGCCTGGTGGTAGTCAGGTCAGAATTCTCCATGTGATCTTATAAACTCACATCGATCTTTAATATTTAATGGTCTCATGGGGTGAAATGGGAGGGAGGCAGACAGAAGCCACTCTCCCTGCCTGCTTGAGAGTTTCACTTTCAAGTCTCTCTCACACACACACACACACACACACACACACACACACACACACACGCGCCAAGTGTCGATCAAACGTGGCATCTGGTGCACCAGATTTCATTTCGTTCTGACAAAGCAGTGCGCATCTCTTATGCGTCCGCAGGGAGCAACGTGGATGCTTTCTTAATTCAAGAGGATTGTTGTGAGATCTTCATATATGGCTCATAATTATTTTTGCCATTTACATTATATTAATTAATAACCCGATTATGCACAACGCAGTTTGGCAGCTGGAAGAAAAAACTGTTTCCTTTCCTGACCAGGGCCTGAGTAGCGAAGTGTGAAAAAAATCCACACAATTACACTCTTCTACAAGCTATGAAGGCTCACACACAAGGGACTGAACAGATCAGACTGGCCAGACCAAGTCTATTACAGCCCTTGGTCTGAGACCTCCGACACACACATAAGCCCCTGGACACTGCTCTGTGCATCATGCACCTGTGTGTGATGGGGAGGTCAGGGAGAAGTGACTGCATGTCACACACTGAGTGTGTGTTACAACGGGAGCAGTGATTGTGTGTATGTCACCAGGTGCTGATGGCTCACACAGAGCCGTGGACACAGCTGGTAGCCATAGGATCTTAATGTGGTGATAGACACCCGCACCACTAAGCATGTTTTGTGTGTTTGTGTGTGTGTGGCTGTGTTTGTGTGTGTGTGTGTGTATGTAATAGTGCACGGTTAGTACAAGAGCAGACGCAGGCCTGATGGCAGCAGATCTCCTGGGAAACGTGGTATTACAGCAGAGCATCTGGGCGAGCAGGTATAATAGAACCAAATGGAATTTAGGGGTTTTAATGACCACAGCATTAAGTCGCTACATTTGGTGTCACCCAAATAAAAGGGTATTATACTAACATTCAGCCAGGAGGCGCTCCTGGTATCTGGTGTGGAGGTGGTGGTGGGGGGGGGGGCTATTCTGGGGTCCTTGGGAACACAAGCATCAGAAGTTCTGAGCGTGTTACTCTGCCTCCTACTGGACAAAAGATGTGGTGACTGGCTCCATGTTATAGCCTTTGCCCTCCTTAGTTGGCAGCCATTGTGAGACAGGAGAGGATTATGTATGGGACCAAAATTGGGGGAAAATACCCAAAAATAGATGATACAGTTTTAGGCTATAGTCCATCTGTTGCCTTGTACAGTGTGTTAGCCACTTTCCAAACCCAGATCAGCAGTTGGGTTATGAACACAGGACCTTTGTAGTCAGGACCTTTGTAATTATGACCTCTGTAGTCAGGATGTTTCTGGTGACCGACTGCTATCAGCCCAGCAGTGACATTAACCCATGTAACCCATTGCAATTGCCAAAGCAATTTCCATGCTGTGTCCAGAATTTTGCACTGTGGATAAACGAGGAAGCAGCTGGCAACAGACTGTGCATGCCGACAGACACTGAATTCTGTAACAGTGTACCCTCCTATAAGGTAGGGGGTAAGGTAAGGGGGTAAGGTACGGGGGTAAGGTGCGGGGTGCGGGGTAAGGGGGGTAAGGTAGGGGGTAAGGTAGGGGGTAAGGTAAGGGGGTAAGGTAAGGGGGTAAGGTAGGGGGTAAGGTAGGGGGTAAGGTAAGGGGGTAAGGTAGGGGGTAAGGTAAGGGGGTAAGGTAGGGGGTAAGGTAAGGTATGTACATAATAAAGTAGCCAGTGAGTGCTGGTACAAGGTAGGTGTTTCTCATAAAGTTTTTGTGGGTGTAGATGCTATTATGAATGAATTTGTGTTCACTGTGTTTTAGTGCTTACTTGTTATTCAGTAATAACATGTACTCAGTGTTCATATGCAATCACAACCATCAATGCAAATGCGCTAATGAGAGGACTTTGTAAATTCTCATTTTTAAACAAAGGTATGAGGTAGGATGGAATATACATTTTCATCATTGGTGTCTGTATACAAAAACGAAAATAAACAAATCTCAATGTAAACCCTGCAATTCTGTGAATTTAGTGGATCTGTTGGATTTCAACTTACACAAAAAGACAATTAAGTGCCAACATTACATAGTATTCTATTCACTGACATTTGTATCAGTTTAAGAAGCAACCTTTGTTACTGCAAGACATGGCCATGTTAATACTATGAATTACTTCTCACAGGTCTAGCGCCAGTTGTGCTTTGTTCAGAGATGGGTGATTGCAGGATTGCCTTTGTGGAGTGCGGGAATAATTTGTCCTTTAAAGTGAAGGGAATTGCTGATGGAGAAAACACACACCCACAAACACACACGCAAACATTCAACACACATGCATAGCCACACACAAACTCACACACACACACACACACACACACACACACACACACACACACACACACACACACACAAGAACACACACACACACACACTTGACCCAATCAAGTGATAAACCACCAAAATGCTAATTAAGGCATAATGGAGATATAATACATTTATCTATTACATATTCCTATTATGATGGAGGAGAGTATTGCTCTTGAGTCAAGACGGGTTTTAAAAATCAAAAATTGCACCAGCATCTCTTTCCAGATATTAGTGTGAAAAAACAGTCTATTGTTTGAACCTGGTGTAAATGAAATAAATAAATAAATAACGTTCTTTGCACCTTATCACCAGGAAATGTCAGAGGGTATTAATATGTAACATCCAGCACAGCTCTCTGAGATGCTCCCAACAACTGAAAAAGAAGAGAGATGCACTTTATCGTGCTGGTGCAGAGGCACAGATGATGCTATCTGCAGCGCTTGACTAGATTCCATTAAACACGGCCCTGCTCAGTACATACGCACAGGAAAGCAGGTCTTTGGAGCATGTGTAGAGAGGAAGGGAGATTGAGAGAGGGAAAGTGAGGGAGGGAGTGAGAGAGAAAGAGAAGGGACGTGAGAAAGGGATGTGAGGGAAAGAGAAGGACGGAGAAAGGAAAAGAGGCAGGGAGAGAGAAAGAGAGAGAGAGAGAGAAACAGAGAGGGAGAGTGGGAAAGAACGAGAGAGAGATGATGTGAGATGCAAGTGAGAGGAGAGAGGTGATGAGAGAGGGAGAGATGGAAAGAGAGAGAGAGAAAGGGAGAGAAAAAATAGGGAGAGTGAGGAAGGCAGTTCAAGAGAGACAGAGAGGAATGGGACCGAGAGAGGAGGGAGAGGGAGAGAGAACAAGGGAGAAAAAGGGAGAGAGAGGGAGGTACACGCCCCCTCTACTGAAAGCATTAGACTTCATCAGTCAGCAGGAGAGCCTATCAACCCACTACCACATTAGCCTACAGCCTGCGAGTTTATGCTGGGCTGAGATTAGCAGAGAGGCCAGGATCATAGATTTGCCCGTGTGTCCTGCTGACAGGGCCCAGAGACAGAACAGGACAAAGAGAGTGCTGTGCCACTCTGGAGTTGCTTCTTGCGGCCTGGTCCAATTTCAGGTCAACCCACAAACATGCCCAAAGGCACCACGGCAGCGTACATATGCAAATATAGTCCATATCAGTGGAGCCTCCTCACTGAAGCCCGGCTCACAACACATAAACACACGTCTGCATTATGCAAGATTAGAAATCTAGCACGTCTCTTTCATCAGACACGACTTCAGATGCTGCTCGAAAATGGTTCACTCCTCCAAGGCCTCACAGTCCCTGGGCTCCAAAGGCCTCCTTCTAATAAAGGCATTTTTACATAATTAAAAATCTTGAATAATAAATAAAGAATTGTTTCTTCGTGCCTTGAACTTGCATTCCAAGAAAGCAGTACATTAATTTTTAATTATTCTCTTAAGTAGGCTGAGTGCATAATGAGACATCAGATAAAGGACGCGTAATGTCTAGTATCTCCTTTTATCAACTGTGTGCCTGTGCCGAGGTCACAAGTTTGAGGAAGTGGAATATCTTCGCACCGCCTCCCCCTCTCAAGGGGGTGGACCAAGACAACCTCTCACCACCCATTGCAAATGCAGAGATCTGCTGTTTGCAGCCTGCAGGACACGTATGTATTCAGAAGGCTTTAAAACGTTCCAAGCCATGCAGGTCTCCCCTGGGCTGTTTGCAAGGAGAGAAGCAGATTTTTACTCTGTTCAGAAATGCCGGCAAGGAGTCTGCAGACATGAATTCTGGGACAAAAACTCACATAGTAAACCGATCTAGCTGTTGCGCTCCCAATACAGTTTTCAAACAGCGACACCTATTTTCAACACTATCACGACATTATCAAAATATCACAGCATTGTCATACAGCCGGCCAAAACAGGCCCACAGTTACAGGCGGCGCACACACACCCCAGGTTTCCTCGTGGAAAAGAGCTGTAAAGCACTTCTGTGCAGTGATCACAAGCACAAAAAAAAATCAAACCCATTCTAAATGAAAAGCAGGCAGCAGGCGATGTGAGCGGCTCCGAACAACACAGCGACGTCCAACGCGAGCACGGCACTCACCCAGTGGCTGTCCCGCGATGATGCGAGCGTTCTCTCCAGCCACGGCGGCGCGAGCGTTGCGCTCGCTCATGTACTGCACGAAGGCGTAGCCCTTGTGCACGGAGCAGCCCACGATCTTGCCGTACTTGGCGAAGATGACCTCTATGTCGGCTTTCTTGACGATGGCGGTGTTGAGGTTGCCGATGAAGACTCTGGAGTTGAGCGAGCGGGGGTCATTCTTGTTGGTCACGTTACTGGTCTGACTCTTCCCGGTCATCCTCCTCTGCTGTGGACCCTGAAGTGCAGAGACAGGAGCATGCACTCTCAGAGACCACGCCAGCCACAGAATACCCAGAACATCCTGCAGAGACCTTGAAAAGAACTCAATGAGTTCTGCTGCTATTTAAATGAATGACTGCAGCTAAATTTCAATTACGAACTGATAGTATCCAAATGAAAAGTTCATCTGTACTGTACAGGGGTTATTTGAGAAGACTTATTAAGCCTTCATATTGTAAATGTAGATTCTCTTCCAGCTCAATGAATTGAATACCGTATTTCATAATGATAGCCACTCACTTAAGTTAAACTGTCATTTTCTTAACCTTTTGAATACCCCCGACTCTGAAATATTACTGAAAAATGTGGAGTTCATGTGGGGGATATTTTTGTCTTTCAGAATTCTGCTAAACCTGTGTTTATGATTCTATGCAGCCCATGGCCGTTCTATTTTCCAAGTTACCGGATGCGATTTTTTATAATCAGATATGATTGTTATTCTCTGCTCATTCTCATGAAATGTTAATTATTTATTTTGCCGTGCTGGTGTTTTCCCCTCAGGTCCACTCCCTCTGCCCCTTCACAGCTAGCCGCGCTGCTCTGCAGCCTGCGCCATCAGTCCGACAGACGCAGGGTGGCAGCAGGCCTGCACAAGGGCGAGGGCTGGACGTGGCTGGAACTGTTTGATGGGGATAGTGGATTTTCACACAGTTCCAGGGAGAAGGTGAGTGAGAAAAGACAAAGGAGACAAAGGAGAGAGAGAAAGAAAAAGAGAGAGAGAGATAGAGAGAAAAAAAGCTACAGAGAAACTGAGAAAGAGCCAGAAATGCACAGACAGAGGAGAGAGGGAGAGAGAGAGAGAGAGAGAGAGAGAGATAAAAGTTGATGTTAAGCTGACAGTATTCTTCCTCTGCTTTCTTGCTAAGTGTTTATGGCATTGCCCCACGCTGAAGAACAGCACGCTCGCCAGAGCCAGGGAGCCCCTGCTATGAGCTGACAACTAACCTCTAACTGGGTGTCATCCAAACCCCACAGACACACTCAGTAAATGTGGCTGACACTCTGACTACTATTGTCAGAGACAAGGATGTATTAGGCTCTGTCTCTCATAGTGACAACAACCTGCTCTCATCAGAAACACACACGCACACATACACACACACTCAAACACCCACACAGTCTTGTATTACTATCTCTGTGGGATATTTTCACTGAGTAGTGTTTTGCTATAGTAATTCTGTACCTATATCTACGCCTGGCTCTAGTCTTAATCTCATACAGACTTTCACTTCTTATATATTGTTTAGGCTTAAAAGAGAGTGCACATTGGTCAGCCCCTTCAAATACAGTATGCTTCTCAGTAGCATTTAAACTTTCCTATTTATTTATCAGCAAATGCAACATTTACATCATCTAATAAAACATTATTTAAGTCTTTTATTGCTGGCCTGCTGCAGCAGTGTCCCTGAGACATGGAGATTACATCTATTTAGCTTTTACACTGAATGCCTGAATAATGGATCCAATACCCAGTAAATAGGATTAGTTGCCAAGGTAACACACATTCCGTAGAAATGCTATTGGCTGCACACTCACACGCTCAGTCACTCATGGAGACAGAAATTGAAAAATAAAATTTGCCCTGTTGTCCGCACTCTGTCCGCTCCCTTGAGCTCATAGCTGGAGTGGCCTCTGAATGTCTCTCTCTGTCTCTTTCTGTCTCTGTCTTTCTCTCTGTCTGTCTCTGTCTCCATGTCTGTCTCTGTCTCTCTCTATGTCTGTCTCTGTCTTTCCCTCCTGTGAGGATTATTCCCCTCAACACAAATAACCCTTTACACCATCAACTGTCAACTTCTCATGTGTTTCATAAGATTAATGCAACACAGACACACACATGCATATACACACACTCATTTTCTCTTCCTTTGTAAGTCATTCAACATGAACTTTATTTGACACAATGTTAATTCCCAATGTAGTCTGAATGTCTAAATACTCTAAATACTCAACCATGCACATACACACATACAAACATTAACACACACACATACACACAGGTATAAACACACAATTTACAAAGCATATCAATGTAGATGGAAAAGAAGATCACACCATGGCCTAACATGGTTATACAATATGGATAAAATGTCTTTTCACTGAATAAGGTCCAAATTTAGATTAAAGCAGCATATTTAAAGCAGCGTGGTCATTTTGGAGGACATGGGTCAGTCAGTCCCCCCTCCTCTAAGCTCTACCCAAATTCGATCGGGTTTTGCAGTGTAATAAGCAGCCTGCTGTTATTTAGGGCCTCTTACTGACATGCGTATTGATGGTGGTGGACAGAGAGGTGAGAACATTCGCAAATCAGTGGAGATGTGTTAAATTGCCTCTCTCGTCAGATAAATCACTTTTGTCGAGAGTTCGCGCGAGAGTTTCCTCCACTCCCCCCCTCCTCCCGCAGCCTCTGTGTCTCACTTTAGGTGTTCATTTTTTTTCCAAGGTAATTGATTTCATCTCTACCACTCCCGCAACCACTGCTGTTTACTTAATTTACAGCCCTTGTAATGTGTGTGTGTGTTTGTGCGCGAGCAAACCAATGTCACACACACACATCTATCCACACCCAATGTCAGCGCACCACAGGAAGCATCTCTCTCTCCCCCAGCACAGCGCACATTTGGCTTAGGGGGGAGGGAGGGAGTGGGATATAATGTCACAGTGACATGACGATATAGCTGCATCGTCTGTGCTGCACACCAGACAAGGCAGCGCTGATCTGAAAGGTTTCACCAGTCGTACTGCAACACTGTGCTTTTTTTGCACTTTTTTTTTTTATCCCCAGAGGCTGCATGCATTTACACACCGGGCAGCCTCCAAGGCCTCACTGACAAGTGGATCTGCGGAGTGCACCAGTCAATCGATGGGGGTGCCGCGTGGGACCCGCCGTCTGCCTCAGCTGGGTGAAAGATGGTGTCCGCTGCAGAGCTCTGAATGACGGAGAGGTGAGGGTGTTGGAGGGGGGGAGGGTGTTGGGGGGTTTGTGCATGCGGCAGGCGTTCCCAGCGGTCGAGCAGGACGGCACTGCAGTGCTGGCAGAGAGGGCCTTGAGCACGGCAACAAGCAGCAGCATATAGGAGGGCGGTTAAAGGCAGACATCAGCAGTTTACACAACCCTGCCTGTGGCTTCATTAGCATGGACAGGAAAACTCCCCCGGTCGTACCTCCTTGGTGATTTCCGAGTGTGCGAGCACATCTCCGCAGCGCAGCAGAGACGCCGGCCCGTAGCAGACCGGTACGGCAGGACGCTAGGAAAGGCACGCGCTCCCAGGAGGGAGAGAGTGGGCCGCACCCATGTTTAGCGCTGCTGGGACAGGCCCGCCACAGCACCGAGACCCGCCGTTTAAAGTTGCTGTACTATTAAAGCAAAAAAAAGGTCCCACAGGATCCCCTCTCACCCTTCTAACTTCTTGACAATATTTCCTGTTGACCACAATCTGCTGGCTAAGAGCGATGAGAATAACTGCTGTTGAATGTGTGGATGTTTTTGTGTGCATGCATGTGTGTGTGTGTGTGTGCATGCCCTGCAGAAGAACCTTTTGGAATAACACCGCCTTATCAGAGCTCGTCATTCATCCGCGTGCTGCACCAGGCTAGTCTCCGGCAGCAGCAGGATCTCCCCTCACCTGGAGCAAATTTCATTTCACTAGAAAATTGCTTCTTGTTCACCCTCCTCCTCCTCCTCCTCCTCCTCCTCCTTTTCCGCCTTGCCCATTTGGTGGTCTGCACTAAATTCCGCACTCATTGTAGTGCCTTCAGCAGTAATCCAATTAACCAGGAAGCAAATGAAGTTGTCCCTCATTCTGGAACTGCAGTCACCTGTTCTGAGGGGACAGGAAGACGGGGCTGGGGGGGAGGGGCCGCAATGGCACACCTGTTGCAGCAGCACCTTTAATTGCTTGAAAAAATCCCTTGTCCGAGGGAGACAGGCAGACACATTTCCGCTGACAAGCTTTAATTGCCTTCACCGGTGCAGTGGCATGTTATTTACGTTAATCTCTGTAAACGCCAGCACGGAAGGGGATCAATCTCTCCTTACATGTGGGCCAGAGTGGGGGTGGTCACCATGCGACAGGAACCGCGTCCTCCTCTCCAAGACACAGATGTGCACCCAGCGAAGCAGGACGCTCCACTACGACACAGATCGGCCAAGCTTTGCGATGATGTGGAGTGAAGGGCAGAGAGGCCACGTGTCCCCGCCCCCCCACCAGCTGCTCCCCTCTCCCTCTGCCCACGTGTGGCCCACCGGGGCAAGGGCACGTCTCCCTGGCCTCGCTCCAGTCCATTCTTTAGCCCCAGCACGGGGGCAGCAGCACAAGTCGCTCCTTGTCGCCCGCAAAAAGCCTGGAAATCACGCGCTGGCACCATGCGAGCTGCTCCTGGCGCTGCTAGCATCCAGCAACTAGCATGCGCACGGCAGCAGCTGGGCCTTTCAGTCTTAGTCATCACACACTCCATGACACCACACTTAAAACTACAATCAATGCCAAAACAACAATAATAATAATCAGCAATTCCTCTCAGGGCAGAGCTTGATAAATATGGAACAGCGCCACGCTTCCACTGCATTTTACATCCAGAATCCCAAATGGCTACAGTGGACCAAAGCTTTTGTTCCAACAAATCAGCACATGATTCAGCTAATTAAAGTTTTGGCTGACGACAAATATTGCCCGATCAACCGAATCAGTCCCGCCACCGGCTGATGCTGACAAACTGTCTGGACGCACATTGACTCTTCATACCAGCTCTAAGGAAATTATCTACGACCGTGGTGTCAATGCCGTGTGACCAAGCTTCAGTTCCTTATTAATGATCTCACCACACTGTGCTTCTCTCATTAAAGCAGAGGCCTATGAGAAAAAGAGCCTTTTAACACTCAATTGCAGGTGCCTGATGAAAAATCACAGCAAGGTCTTTAATGGGAGCAAATTAGAGCTTGTTTACATTCACTCTGTTCCACAAAGTAAAACACAACCAATGCACTTAATTAGCATGGATAATCCTTGCTGGGTAAAAAAAAAATGTATGGGTGTTTGCAAAGAGAGCCAAGCTGTCATTAAACACACAGCGTACATGCAATATTGAAATGTTGAATATGAAAAGCTTCCCTCTGATCAGCAGGACACATTTAAAAGCCCAAACTCTGAATGCTCTCTGACAATAATTATGCAGGCAAATTACTTGATCTGTTTACACAGCTTTGGACAAACAGTCAGCAGTTAGTGAGGAAGTGCTTGGGCCCGAAAGCTGAGGGGAGACCACGCGCAATAAATCAGCATTCGCAAAGGAGGCTGAAGTTTCTCCAAGACATGGTGATGAAGCAGGATGCACAGAGAAGCAAGGAGCTGCTCGCATGAAATATCCGAGTCCAGAAAGGTCGAAAATGAGGCGCTAGCAGACCTTGAGAGTGCACTTTCAAACAAGCCATCACTCTCTACATGCAGGATGACAGGCCATTACTCCCCTTCTAAGGCCTGCTGTCAGGCCTGGAAAATAAGAAAACAAACATAATGCTCTGGTAATTGGGAAAACTGCCTTTGCAGAGGCTAAGCAGCAGCAGATGTAATGAGGGTATATATAAATACATACACACATTTAAAGAATTCTAAGAATTTTCTAAGAAGTATATATATAAATATATATATATGTATGTATGTATGTATGTATATATACATACATACATCTAAAAAATTCAGTGGGTGGTCTTTTTCCACACTGGCCTCCTACCACAGGTCTGGGAGTTTGAGGGTGCAGGTCTGGGAGTTGATGCTGTTCCTAGGATTGAGCTCTTCTGGACTGAGATTGATGTTGTCATTCCTGGGATCTGATTTGGGAACTACTTCTTCAGCTTGTGGGTCACAGCTCCACGTGTCTGTTCTCACTGGGAAACCTTGGAGTTAACCTTCTACATTCTCTCTGTATCTTCTTTAAGTCCCTAGTATCCCAGTATCCTAATATCTTCTGATATTCATTCCCTTTGAACGCTTCCATCTCTTGGGACAGCCACATCTATTACCACTGCTGTTGTCTGCATCTTGTCCACTATCATGATGTCTGGTTGGTTCACCACTGCTTGATTATCTGTCTGCGGTTGGAGATCCCACAGGGTCTTAGCTTTGTTGTTCTCTAGAACTCTCTGCGGTTTCTACCATTTGGACCTAGTGGTGCCTTGCATGTTTTCACGTGTTTTGTTTGCTGTGCTACATAAAAATCTCTCATATTACACGGGGCATCCAAGACTTTCTTTCATTTCTTAGGAAATAAGAGCTATTTTTTATAATTTAGCTACTTTTGGCTTTTGTACAATTTATTATCATTAATCTGAGTTAAAGCTTTTATTTTTAAAAAGCACTTCATGAGAACTACTCTTACCTTCATCTGAAAACACATGCAAATGGAGTATTTTTTATATCTGCCTGTTTGACTTTCTTGTTTTGCCTGTGCTTTTTTCAGCCATCATTTCTGCTTTCATCAATGTGGCTCTGCAGTTTTTTGCTTATAACTACGGTGTGTGTGTGTGAGTAGTGAGTTTGGGTAAGGTGTGTATATGTGTGTGTGTGTGTGTGTGTTTGTGAGTGTGTCAGGCCACACTGGCCTGCTGTTTTCCCCTGCGGTGTCCATCGCTCTTTGACCCTGCAGTCTGTATTGTTTGAGAGTTCAGCCTCTCAAACACTTCTCCCTCTTATTCTCTCAGCGTGCAGGTTCCCAGTCTCCAGGTTTCTGTCACGCGGACCAAGCAGCCTACAGTGGACAATCTTGATTTTTTTTTTTTTTTTTTACACCTCCCCTTTTATTATTGCTGAAATTAAGGCCATGAAGCTTCTAGGAGAGGCGAAAGTTCACAGTTGAAAAGTGTGTGAACAAAGGTCTAATTTTGTTTCAGCCATAACCTATGCACACATGCGTGTGTCTGTGCTGTGTGTACACTCTGAAGAAGCAGCTGGTTGGAGCCTTGTGCAGAATAGCCAGGAGAAGAAGAGCAGGGAAGGACCAATTCCACAGCCCACAGCGCTGCCCCCCTGCTCAGAGACCCTCGACCAAACCAGTCCATGGCGCAACTCACTGAACCCCTGCTCAGGGTCCCTCGTGCTGGAACAGGCCACAGCAGTACGGGTTGGCAGCAGCAGCGTGTTTGAGCACATGGCTTTGAGATTCTTCTCAGCCTGTTCTGAAAGGAGGGCATCCGCAGTTGCAGTCCTGTGAAATGGGGAACCTTGGTAACCCTCAAATAACAGCTACTGAAACAACAGCCAGGCTTGCAAACAGAGGACAGATATGGGTCAAAGAAGTGTGAGAATACTTTCTCTCTCTCTTTTTTTTTTTTAACACTTGCTCTTTTTCTAACACCAATAAGCACGAGTGTTCATTGTGCGGTGAACTCATATTCACCTCAGCGTCGCAGGGGAGTTTTTGCTGAATTAGTCCTTTTTGCTGCTCACAGAAGCGTAGCGGAGGAGTGCGATGCCTGTTCCCATGGGCCTCTCAAACATGCTCCGAGAGAGCGCGCCTTCAAGTGGCTAGCGTCTCGCAAGACATTACGGGCGTTTTTCGACGAGGCGGCTGCCACGGCCGCCCCGCCCAGGGCACGGCGCGTCTGAGGGTGGACCGCACGCTCCTCCCGTCCTTCACGGAGTTACTGGAGCATTTGTCGGAGCGAGGGAATGAGTGAGTGGTGATGGTTCCGCAGGTGGTGGGGTAGACGGGGGGGGGCGATCAGAGAGGGAGCAGGCTAATTGAAGCAGAGGCTGGCCCCAGCCTGTGTGTTCTGCCCTTGCCTGGCTGAAGACACAGGGATAATTACAATTGTCAGGGCGCTCCAATCAGTCACGCTAATGTGCAATCACAGGTTGAGACCTGACATTAAAAATGGAGCCAGGGATATTTTGTTGTCGTTAGCTTGCCCTGTAAATATCCACAGCCCTGATTTACCACTGTGTCCTCGACATGTCTCCTTGGCCTGATTACGTTTCGGGGAGCTGTGGGCGCGTTCTGGCGGCGAGAACTTTTTTCTTCATCTGAGACGCTGTCTCCTTTCACTCTCTCTCAGAGCTGTGATCTCTTTCCAGCTTATTTAATATTTATCAGAAGCTGAGAATGCTCAACAACGTGCTGGTTGAATAGAGTCTCCTGCCATCCCAGATCCCAGTTCCCAGCTCACCATGTCTTTTTTCCTTCAACACTGAAAATGCTTTTTCTTTTTTTCTTTCTCTTTTTTTTCCCCCTCCTAGAGTTCTGCTTCCCCCCTCCATGTTCTCCAGACCTGCTGTTGGGTGACTGATTTCCCTGAGCTCTTGCAGAGGTTTTACACATAGAAAAAATAAGCAAATCTGACAGTCCAGCAAAATGTGCATGGATCTGAGAGGCAACAAAAATCTCATTTTCGTGTCCTGCCCTCTTCTTTGATTAAATTAACACAAAGATGCTAAAAAGGTGACAAACAGAGCCTAAATTGCATTTAGGTCTCATCTGGAGGCAGTCAGCATCGAGATCATATCAGTTCATACATCCATCCATCCATCCATTTTCTTCCGCTTATCCGGGTCCGGTTCGCGGGGGCAGTAACCTAAGCAAAGAGGCCCAGGTTTCCCTCTCCCCAGCCTCCTCTTCCAGCTCTTCTGGGGGGATACCAAGGCATTCCCAGGACAGCCGAGAGATATAATCTCTCCAGCGTGTCCTGGGTCTTCCCCGGGGTCTCCTCCCAGTTGGACATGCCCAGAGCGCCTCCCTAGGCAGGCGCCCAGGTGGCATCCGAACCAGATGCCCGAACCACCTCAGCTGGCTCCTCTCTACGTGGAGGAGCAGCGACTCTACTCCGAGCCCCTCCCGGATGACTGTGCTCCGTACCTTATCTCTAAGGGAGAGCCCAGACACCCTGCGAAGAAAACTCGCTTGTATTCGCGATCTCATTCTTTCGGTCACTACCCAAAGCTCGTGACCATAGGTAAGAGTCGGAACGTAGATTGACCAGTAAATTGAGAGCTTTGCCTTTTGGCTCAGCTCTCTCTTCACCACAACGGTCCGGTACAGCGACCGCAATACTGCAGCCGCAGCACCGATCCGCCTGTCAATCTCTCGTTCCATCCTTCCCTCACTCGTGAACAAGAACCCGAGATACTTAAACTCCTCCACTTGAGGCAAGGACTCACTCCCGACCCAGAGAGGGCACTCCACCCTTGTCCGACTGAGTACCATGGTCTCAGTTTTAGAGGTGCTGACTCTCATCCCGGCCGTCTCGCACTAGGCTGCAAACTCCTCCATGGATCACCACCTTATCGTGGTGGAGGGGTTGGCGTGCCTATGTGATCCTAGGAGCTAGGTTGTCGGGGGCAATGCCCCTGGTAGGGTCTCCCATGGCAAATTGGTCCTAGGTGATGGGACAGACAAAGAGTGGTCTAAAAAAAACCCCAAAGGAATTTAAAAACAGGACCCAGATACCCTTGCCCGGATCAGGGTTGCCGGGGCCTCACCCTGGAGCCAGGCCTGGGGGAGGGGCTCCTCGGCGAGCGCCTGGTGGTCGGGCCGGGCACAGCCCGAAGGAATTACATGGGTTCACTCTCCCATGGGCCCACCACCTGTGGGAGAGGTAGTACTAGGGGTTCGGTGCATTGTGGTTTGGGCGGTGGCCGAAGGCGGGGGCCTTGGCGTACCGACCCTCAGTTACTGAAGCTGGCTCTTGGGACATATCAGTTCACTCACAGTAAAACATACATTATGTGTCTGTTGAATGGAGATGAGGCATTTAAATTGATACACAGTTCACACTACATCGGTTCCTAAACACTGTGTACCTGACATGCTCGGGAACTTCAGATAAACCCTTGTGAATCTGATCTATCCACTATAGTAGGATAAGTGGTAAAGTTCAGGACTGTCAGAAACTCCAGGAAGACCTACGAGGCTGGGAGCAGAGGAGAGCTGAGCAAGACATCTCAGCTGTGCTGGAGGAAACAGCCCATCAACACACTCTGTCTCTATCACACATACACGCACACACATGCACGTACATACGCTCGCACATGCACAGACACCCACACACACACACAAACACACACACACGCACGTACATACACACGCACATGCACAAACACCCCCCCCCCACACACACACTCCCTCTGATCTTTTTCCCTCTCTCTCTCACCTTCTTCCTCACTCGTACACTCTTGTACACTGCATACAGACACAGGCACACACACTCTCACTCCCTCCCCCTCCAAGCTTCCCCTCCCGCACCTTCTCCACTATCCTCATATGCGTACATGCATACTCAGAGTGGGGCCACAGCGTCTCTGCGAGGGTTTTACAGCCGGGGGCTAAAGGGAGAGAGAGGGGAGTGGACCGGGAGCCTGGGGATCAAACTCCGCTGATGGCCCAGTCAGTTGTCGCCATGACACCATTTAGACCCAATTTCAGGGCGAGGGGGAAATTGCAGGTTGCACAGCGGTAAATTACATGTTTGACTACATTACTTAATTGGGATGGCAGCGCATGGTGGCTATATTTAGTGTTGGAGCCCAACCTGACTTGTCAGCCCTCTCTAGCAGAGAGGCCTCTCATTACTCGTATTTATTTCTTCTGCCTTTAATTGCATTTTGCTTGTGTGCGTGAAGTACAAATAGCCCTCAATATTTCATGGCAGCCAGAGAGCCGGCAGTGCGGTGTATGAATCTTTCAGCAGAGGAGCATTCTGCGTCTGCGGCACAGTGAATTATTCAAGGTTGTTGATGAACTGTGAAGAAAGCAAAAGAGAGGTGGAGAGAGGTAGATGTAGAGAGACAGAAAGAGAGAGAGAAAGAGAGAGAGAGACAGGGAAGAGTGAGAGAGACAGGGAGATGGGGGTGAGAGAGAAGGTGGGGTGAGAGAGAGACAGAGGGAGAGGGGTTGAGAGAGAGAGGGAGGAGAGAAAGAGAGACAGAGGGAGAAGGGGGTGAGAGAGAGAGAGAGGGAGAGGGGGGTGAGAGAGACAGAGGGAGGGGGAGAGAGAGGAGAGCACAAATGAAGGAGTTGAGGAGTTGGTGCACAGTGAGAGGAACACAGAGGAAGAAGACACAGAGAAGCATGTGAATTAGGCATGAACTTGTTGGGGTAAATGAAGGAACACCCTAGACAAAAGGATGCCATTTGAGTGCGAGCAATACTTTGCATATTCCATCATTTTCTCACTTTCTCTCTAATTTTCTTTGGCACTTGGAATATTGGCACTCGTATCCCCCCACCCCCACCATTTACCATCATAAATTACTCAGCTAATTACCTGGTTTTCCAGCAGCTGACCAGAGAGGGATTATTCAAAGTCAGTAATTAGCAGTAAGACACATGGAGCAAGGAGAGAGAAGGGAAAAAGCATGGTCGAGAGAAAGAGAAAGTGAGAGAAGCATACAGAGAGAGAAGTCTGAGCGTTCTGCTGTAGGCCTCAGATGTCTCTTTGTGCCTATCGACCTGTTTTGCTGTCTAAAATCTGCTGCATATGAGGCTCTGGGTCTCCAAACACACCCAGCTCCTCCAGCATAGCCCAACCTTGACAACCATCTTACACTGCTTTCTGTCGTTATCGAAAATGCCTCTTCCCTTTCTTCTTTGGCTGTCTCCTTCAATCTCTTGCTTTCTGAGCCTCCTTCACTCTGTCTCTCTTTAAAATTCAGGCTTTTCAGCTCGCCAATGCGACGTTTCAAAGACTTCTGTCCTTGTAGGGACTTTGTGGACTTTCAGTTGAAATCTCTTTCCTGTTCAGATGCCGTCGTTCCCTGACAGAAATGCACTCAAACACGTGGAGTGGGCTGTGTACCTATGGCCGAGCTTGTTAAATTACCATGTATTGGAATATTGCACTTAAGTCAATCCCCCTCATAGAACATCCACCAGACATCACTAATTGATTAATGATGCTTCATATTCTGAGCTCTCATTGAACCGACAACTGGGATTCAGAAGGTTGTCTGGACATATCACACAGTCAGAAAGCAAATATTTGGCTAACTGAAAACACAAGCTAAAGCATGTTAGAAGTGATTATTCTCTCTCCTATATCCTTATTCAGATAGCTGTCTCCAGATTAGACAAAAGTAAGACATGTCTTGAAATTTGAAAACTAAAAATGTGACTTTCATTTAAAGAGAACTGATGGAGACCTATTGAAATGTCCAAGCTTTAAGATAAAATGGCACATTAAAAGTATGGGTGGATCAAGCGTATGAATGTACCCATGGGATGACTGCTTTGAGGTCTGAGCATGAACGGCCTTGCTCACTTGGAGATGGGTCTGTTTGATAAGCTCTCCTTAAAACACTGATGATGATATGTCCAATCTAGACTAATGCCAGGACACTGCAGGCATTGTGCTGTGTTCCTGTCAGCATAACCGTAATAAGAAAAGAGTGTATGCACTTACAAAACAGCATCTTCCCACATCCTGGATAAAAATAGCGAAACTAGCAATCGTCAGCTGGATATTCACAATGTTTTAGTGCTTTTAGAGGCTTTAAAAACTTCTAGACGATGTTTCAACCAAAAGCTATTCTAAGGTCTCAACATGGTACTGTACAAAAATAGGGCTGTAAAAATTGATCATTTAACTTAAGCAGCTTGCAATCGAAGTTCAATTCAATACGATTGTATTAAAATACTATGTAACCTTCTTCACAACCTGCCTTTACTAATTACAGATTTTTAAAAGCTGTCAATGGTGGTGGTGAAGGGTAAATCTCTAATCTTTACTATTAATTGTTAAATTGTGATAAACTGTGGCATATTTGAACATGATCCTCAATGCAGATATAGAGATACACCTGCGGCAATAATAACAACAGGTCATATCAGTATCTACACTGGGAGATTTTCTTATCTGTGAACACTTATAATTATAATTTCCAATTTGACTAATTAAATTTAAACTAAAATTTCCTTTAGTCCCTCTGGCAACACAATAAATATAGGATTAAAAAGTCCAAAGCAATAAAACGGATTTAGGACCATATCAGCCATGTATTATACTTCATGAGTTGGAGCTATTATACTCAATGAGTTGCTACGGGAACAAGTTAACACATTAGCTAATTGGCAAAACATTAACAGGACCCCGCAAGCCCTCATTTCCTGTAACTTTAACATTTTTGGACGTTTTCCTAGAATGTTCATATCCAGATGACTTGGACATTGTTATTTCCAGGCAGAGAGAACATTCACTTCAAAGGAGACATATGCTCAGAGTGATTTATACAGGAAGGTGCAGAGCTGATTTTTGATCAAGAAAATTGAAGAAAAAAATTCTTCTTCTAGTACTGACACACATGGGTTTTGATACTGGCACACATGGATTTGTAACTGACACACATGGATTTGGTACTGTGAGTTTGGTACTAGCACATATGGGTTTGGTACTGACATGTATTTTATACTGACACATGGGTTTGGTTCTGACACATGTGGGTTTGGTACTAGCACACATGGATTTGGTACTGACACATGTGAGTTTGGTACTACCACACATAAGATGGGGTACGGGTTTGGTACTGACACATGTGGGTTTGGTACTGGCACAGGTGGGTTTGGTACTGACACACGTGGGTTTGGTACTAGCACACATGGGTCTGGTACTGACGCGGATTTGATACTGACATGTGGGTTTGGTACTGGCACACATGGGTTTGGTACTGACACATGTGAGTTTGGTACTAGCACACATGGGTTTGGTACGGGTTTGGTACTGACACACGTGGGTTTGGTACTGGCACACATGGGTTTGATAGTGGTACATGTGGGTTTGATAGTGGCACACGTGGGTTTGGTACTGACACACATGGGTCTGGTACTGGCACACGTGGGTTTGGTACTGACACATGTGGGTTTGGTACTGGCACACAATTGTTTGTTCTTCTACAGCCGCCTTCTCTGAGAGCATTTGAACATTTTGTTTAAGTCGTCCCAACGTAGGACAATGCTATCAGCATTTGAGAAACGAACGCACAATAACAAAAACATCCCGAGGCGATCATGAAATGGAGGAGAAAATCAGAGTCAATTGTGAGTGGAATGTGTCTAAGACACAAATGAATGTGGACAGAATCAAGGTGGAACAAAGCTGTAACACCATGCCTTGTTACTGCACATATGCCTGTTCTCCAAATTGTACCTCAGCAACGAATCCTCTATTAAAAAATTTATTATTGCACTATAGTATCATTCTGACCTGACAAGTGTAAATGATAACCACGTTCTGAAATATGACAAGTGCAAAGAGAGTGTAATGGGCTAGGAAACATTTGTCTGGTTTTTGTGCTTGAAACACACAAGTGGAGGATAATGATGGCGGATACAATAAACTAAAACACAACTGAGCTATAGTATGTTGTTATTGTTATTATATGATGCTTCCTGTCTGAGGCTGCCTAAATCAAAAGTGCTCAGTGCTAACTGGGAAGAACAGCATGAGTGTGTCATTGTTTGAGCAACAGGAAAGGATGTAGGCTTTACTTTTGAGTCTTCTTAGCGGCTCTTATCCCATCAACCTGACTTTATTTGCATTAGTATCAATAGCACAGCCTACATATTGTCAGAGTAAAGCTGAAAAGAACAAGACCTCCATATCTAGTATAGGCAGCAGAGATAACAAGATAGGGTAAATAGAAGAAGTAAAACAATTTGCATATTTAGCAGCTTCCAATAATGCCCGGGCATCACTATTTAGAAAAGTGATACAAAAACATCAATATTGGAAGGGGAAAAAAAACAGAAAAAAACAATCAAGCCATGATAGTGCTAAACAACAACTTGTAGAAATGTATCATATAATTGGGTATATGATAATCAGTCTGTGTAGATGACGAAGTGTGAAGAAACAGATACAAAACAGATACTCCTCATGGGGGGGGGGGTGTATTTATGGGGGGGGGGGGGGTATATTTATGTTGGTTCTGATTTGGAGTAACGGCCAGAACCAGAGTGGAAGAGCACGGGGAGGTCATTCGTCAACACGCTGCCTGTCAACCACACTTGATCTCAGACAAGTAGGCTGCTCTGCGCTTCCACGAGCTGCCGACACATGTATTTATTTAAGCACATTGCTAGATGCACCACTAATGCACTACTTCAGAGAACCAGGACAGGAGACACAGCTCTCAGACTGAGCCGACCAACACGGCACACGGAAACATGCAGTCGCACTTGGACAAAAGGCTCTTTACTTACAGAGGGGAAAAACGCAGGAAGGAGCATTATTTTAAAATGTTCTATAATTGCTGTACTTAGTAATTCTGATTTGTCTGGCATGGCAGTGAGTGTGCGAGCCCTGTATAGGCATTAATATCTCATACGCACATTTTATTATTGTACAGATATGGACTGTAGTCCATGTGATGCAGAATTTGTCAGCCACCTTCTGTTCCTCTCACCACTAGTCAGTTTCACACGAGCACTTCTGTCCGGATATTACTTGGGTGGCAGACCATTCTCAAACCATCAGTGACAGCAGAATGGCATGGTAGTTGCTATTACTCTGGTATGAAGCTACACTATACGGGCAAAACCATTGGGACACCTGCACAATACAGGAGTTATAACTAGAATAGCTTTAACTGGAATAACTACAGGAGTTACTCTAAATTTATAGGCATTAAAATGGAGCTCGTCCTCTCTTTGCATCTATAACTCTTCTGGGAAGAGAAGATGTACAAAATTTTGTAGTCTGTGGTATGTTTTACCTATTTGTCCAGAAGAGCATTTGAGAAACTGGTATTGGATGAGAGGGCTTGGCTCACAAGTTCTAGTTCATGATCAAGGTGTTCAATGGGGTTGATCTCAGGGTTTTGTGCGAGCCAGTCAAGTTCTTTCATGCCAAACTCACCCAACCTTATTTTATGGGCCTTGATTTGTTTGGAGCACAGTCAGTCCAGGTTACAGAAAAGGACCTTCCCCGAACTGTTACCACAAAGATGGAAGCATGCAATTGTCCAAAATGCCTTGGTATGCTAAAGCATTAAGATTTACTTTACAGTTGGCACAATGTCATCAGACTGTCAGATAGAGAAGTGCGATTTGTCACTCCACACAACATGTTTCCAGTTCTCCAGTCCAGTGGCAGCATGCTTTACACCACTCCGTCCGACATTTGGCATTGTGCTTGGTGATGTAAGGCTGGCATGCAGCTGCTCAGCAATGGAAACCCATGCTATGAAGCTCCCGGCGCACAGTTTTTGTGCTGATGTTAATGCGAGAGGAGGTTCGGATGTCTGCAGATATTGAGTCAGCAGTGCATTCAGTCAGCAGAGCATTGGTGACTTATGCACTACGCACCTCAGGACATGGCGACACCGATTTGTAACTCTACATGGTCTGCCTCTTTGTGGCTGAGTTCCTGTGGTTTCTAAACACTTCAACTTTTCAATAATACCACTCAGTTCATCGTGGAATATCAAGGAGGGCAGAAATTTCATGAAATTTCAGTGATCTCCTTAGAATGATCCATTCTTTTACAAATGTCTGTAAAGGCAGAATGCTACGTGCTTGATTTTATACACCTACACCTGTGGCCTTGGGAATGAATGAAACACCTGAATTCAGTGATTGAGATGTGCTCCAATACTTTTGTCCATGCAGTGTACAGACACAGCAGTGTTGCTGGAATTTTTCATAGTCAGTGTCATAATAAACTGACCACTGACAAATTTGGCTAATACAAATTGTGCATAACAATAATATTGGATGTATTGGATTATACAAGGGGTTGCTAATAAATGTATTCTACTTGAGTGATATATATAAATGTTTATTTTTATATTTATTTATTTATTAATTATTCTAAAGTCATCTTTTTCAGGAGGCAAAATCTACAGGACAATGATTTACAAAACAAATGTCCAAATCCATGCAAATGTTGTGTCATGATCAAGCTTTGTCAAGACCATCCCAGGAACCTGACCTAAATCCCAGACAAAACATTTGAGATTGAAGAGGCAAGGCCAATGGCTAGGACCTAAGTTAGTTAATCAACCTCTGAACCCCACTAGTCATAACAGCACCCGCCACTAGCATCGCACCGCTAGCATCGCCCCACTAGCATCGCACAGCTAGCATCGCCCCACTAGCATCGCCCCACTAGCATCGCACAGCTAGCATCGCCCCGCTAGCATCGCACAGCTAGCATCGCACAGCTAGCATCGCCCCACTAGCATCACCAGCTAGCATCGCACAGCTAGCATCGCCCCACTAGCATCGCACCGCTAGCACAGAGGAGCAAAATAGCTAGCGGCGGAGAGAGAACATGACTGGCGCTACCATGTTGATGCTTCTGTCAACTAGGCATATGTCCACTACATCGCTTGTCATTGTGGCAGCAGAGGACAGCGTTGCCTTGGTGCTACCAGCTATTGATCACCTCAACTGCAGTACAGTCATTAGCGCTAATGAGCCTTTCTGCACTCACTCAGGATGATGGCTGAGTAAGGTAAATAACTTACCTTATGTGCTTACTGGGCCAAAATAGGGCCAGAATCTCATCAGAACAGAGACGCTGACTTTCTCCTTCCAAGAGCCAATATAAGCATCACAGGCGATTTATTTTTCTTAAATTTTCTTCAGTTGCAAATTAAACAGTGACAGTCAACTCAGAGTGATACTCTCCCATTCAAGGGTGTTTTGTTTGATATGCAAGATATTGTGACTGAAATGACTGAACGTTCAAACCCACTTTGTCAACAGTGAGTGCGACACACAAATCTGAACACGAGATTTGAAATGCACAGGAAAGCTATGCCTCCCTGAATCACAGAGCTAATTGCGAAACTACTGGTCCACAGCTTAAAGGATGCGCATAAGTGTTGTTGCAGTAATAAAGTGTGCTGCAGAACATGGCCTACCATTGGGAGGTCCCAAAGCTTGGGCGGCTTGATAACATTAACTTGATTTAATTAGCCAGATCGATCCTTTTTAAAAAGATCGCAAAGACAAATATGGAAATACTGGAATAGGAACAACCTCCTTCATCTCTGGAACCATGTGTGAGGAATTTATACAGCTAATGAGACAAAAAAAGGGCTGTGTGAACAGTATTTGAGCTGGGATTGTTATCAATGTGCTATCACTTTTCTGTCATTGCTTTGGGTTATGTTTTGTGTTATCTGTCTACTACTCTGGTTGGTCTCATCACAAACAATAATGAGTCCATGTAACTAAGCTGGTGTTAAGGTGCAGAGCTAATAGCCAACAGCTAAACACACACGAAACAACTTTGGAGATGATCACTGATTTCAGAAAGAAACCCGCCTGCTGCCTCAATTGTAAATACACAACTCTAAAAACAGTCCTACAAATTCCTGGGCACCACCATTCAGCAAGATCTCAGACAGGACAATCTTAGCACTGCAGTGATGCAGAAGGCCCAGGAGGGGGCGTCGACTCAGACCAACCGCTGCAACGAGCGGTTTTATTTGCTCAGACACTCATCAGCTGTTAGCTCCCCACCCTCACAGACCTTTAGTCAGCCAGAACGAGGAACAGGGCTGGGAAAATCACAGCCGAACCCTCACACTCTGGTCACTGTCTTTCCCAATGGTGTCCATCTGAGCAGACAGCAAGAGTGTGAGCTTCATAACTTCTTTCCCCAGACTGTCAACAAGGACCCTTCTCAAAACTTATGCACTTTTACATAGCAGGGAAACTGCATAAGATGTATATATACTGTAATAATACTGTAATATACATATCTATGTAGTCACATAGATAAAATCATAACATAATCCTTCTGAACAAGAACCATTTACTTGGTGCACTTTAATTTGGGGCAATTTACACATTCTATAAAACCATTTACATTTACATATATATTTGCTGCTCAGTTCTCTTATCTGTATATACTGTATACATTTACCTCAGAACTCCAGCACTTGGTCTTGTCTGTACTTATCTCACAATGCACATACTTATATTTTCTGTTTGTTCGTGTAGTCTCTCTATACTCTATACATCTATCTATCTTTTTTCTATTTATGACAACTGAACCATGATACGTTCTGTGTGCGCTCAGTATTTGGTGAATAAAGATTATTTTTCTGAATGTGGTTCTATATTAGTCTGGAGGGAACAGGACTGTGTAGTGTGTTATTGCGTTCAGTTGCATTACTCTACACTAATTTTAGGAACACTGCACCTCTGGGGCTCATGAGCCGCCAAGCCCTGGGCCCACAGGTTAATCACACATTATAAGAGAAGTCTGGTAGCTGGAGATGATGCACAGGTGGAAATACAAATAAGTTTGTTTTCTTTCTTCTGAGCAGTGGTTTTACAGAGAAGCATTTTTTTTGGCTATTGCTGAGAATAGAAAATATCTTTTAAAACACTAAGTTTCATCCAGCATGTTTTAGTTGTTGCTGCTCTCCTCATAGCCTCTGTCTCTCTGGGAACCTCCTGCGGAGCCTCCCCCTCTGCCACCACACACAGCTGTGTCACGGCGACAGCCAGCATCCAGCCACGATGTGCAGAGTAGGGCTCCAGGCACCCTAGCATAGGACAGGCAGACGCGGGTCATCTCTGCGTTTCCGGGCACCAGCAAGGCGCTGCTGCTGGGCTTCGATGCGACGGTTACTTCACTGTCATCCCCAAGCGGCAGCCTCTTTCTCTCGGCTGGCCGGACTCTTCCCGGAAAAGGGGCGGGCGTAATGCTCAGCGCCGCCTTTGTCCGGGCTCCGTGTTCTTTGCCGCGCAGTTTCAAGTTTATAAGATGTGCCATTTCATCTGTACTGTTGGCAGAAGAGCTGACACAGCAAGCGCAGCTCACCGCCCAGACTGGTCCCCAGGCAGCCAGTGCCGAGGCAGAGAGGACGCAGCATCCTGAGCGTAAAGGCACCGTGGCAAGCAGCACAGTGCTACGAGGCAGAGGACCTCGAGGTAGAGGGACGTGGCGGCAGCAAGACTGCTCTGCCGGTGGTGAGACGAGAGGTATCGGCCAGTTCTGCCAACATGATCGGGTGGAAGACGGGGACGGGGATGAGCAGTGTGACGTGGGAAGGCCCAGGTAAGGACAACAACCCGCATCGAGGCCACAGCCAAGCAGGCAGAAGGATCAGCTCCCACCGCAGACGGGTCTCATCAGTGTCACGGCTACAGCCAGACGTGCTTCCTCAAGCTGGGAGTAGCACACCGCATGGCTGGGAGGTGACGGGCGTTTAATTCAACTCCATCACCGCCAGCCAATTCTGAGTAAGAGGGAAGCGGCTTGCGGCTGTAAAGTTGTGAGCGAGAGCGCTGGAGAGAGAGACAGAGAGAGAGTGAGAGAGAGAAAGAGAGAAAGAGAGAAAAAGAGAGTCCAAGCCAAGTGCAAGCGTCTGGGTTTATGCCCACACTGGATGTCTGCATACTTTGTTTAGATTTCCTCATGGTGACCAAAGCCATGCTCAACTCAAGTAGGAAACAAAGGGTTTAAAGGAGAGGCCAGCGATGCGGGCTGAAGCAGGGGGAAGGCCACGCCTCCCTCATACTGATTACTGACAGCCTTCTTACAGAAACAGAAGGATGAAAGGATGACTTATACGAATATGTCTGCCCTCTAACAGGGCCTGTAGTATACAGTGCAAAATATGGTCGGGTTTATATTTCGTCTATCGATCTTTAATTTATGAATTATTCATTTTTCAAGGGTAAGAGAAGCAACCAAAACAATATATTCCAACTTGACCCTGAATCAAATTTAGGTATTTGCGAATTTTACATCCATACATATAAAATATAGTCAACCACACACAACCACACACACACATACACACACACATGCAAAAATACAACCCTGAGTGCCAAGCTACTTGATGTACATAAATTTCAGCAACATGCCCATGAGCGTGAGTGGATTATTCCAAGGTTCTTGTCATATCACAGGCTAATAATATTTATGACAGGGCCCAGGGTGTCACACCACGGCCTGAACTCAGAGCCTCCCGGGTGGAGCACACGTTTGGGATTCAGCTGTGCTCCAGATAGCACTGCAACTCCTCGTCCTGTACCACCACCACCACTAACACCACCACCACGCCATCCAGAGGGTTCAGTTCACCTCGGGTGTCTGCCGTAGACCTGTCTCCTCTCACAGCCCAACAACAGGCAACATCAGCTTCATGTCCCCATCAGATCCCAAAGGTAAAACCGTCTGTCACTACTGCTCCGCTCCCTTAGGCAGGCTGGCGCTGAAGGGGACCCTAAACTATCTTGAGTCGAGCATCATATGCTGCTGCATAGTCCAGGCAGACGCTTTTCCGTGGGAAGATACAGAAGAGGTCTGACAAGGGACGTTCGGTTTAGAAGCTGTCAAAGGAATTCTGGTGACAGCAAAGGAAAAGCCTGTCGAGATCCAGGGACGTTTCATGAGCTGCTTCATGAGTCCTTGCACAATGACATTTGGTCACCCACTGCTAATAACAATTCAAAAGTTCAAAACAATTTACAACAAAGATGCCATGATTATTCTGTTGACTGTATAAGCAGGTTACTAATTATGACGTATTTCCTGATTTCCAGGATATAAGGTGTGTCACGGTTATACTTAACTGATCTCTAAAAATCAGACTGAAAAATTAGAAATTGGGCATTAGAATACATGACAGTGCTTCTCCGGCGGGTCTTCATGCCATCCCACCAGCATCACTCGCAGCTCACAAAATAAGGCATCCGTAAAAAGGCCGTGCCAATTAAGCGTGTCTGGCTCTGTGACGGCATCAGAGGTGGCATGATAATGAAGAAGGGACAGTGGCAGAGCTGCGTGTGGAGAGGGATGATTAGGTGTCCGGCTCCTCGACCGGAATGAGGCCAGGCGGAGGCGGAGTCTCCGTAATGAATATATTAATGGCGAGAGTGAGCCAGTGTGAGAGAGTGTGAGCCAGTGTGAGTGAGCTTTCCCCCCGCCACTTCATTATTCACACTGCGGATGAGATGTAATGACTTTCTCCCATTAATTAATGGCTCTCTCCGGAGCCTTATTTATGAAAGGATATTGTCTGTAATATTTAGGTGGCGGAGAGCGAATTTTTGAACTCTCACTTCAATGCAGAAAGAAAACAAACAGAAAACAGATTAGACCATCTGCAAATGTATTCAGTTGGTGTTGTGGGAGCTGACACTTCTTTAATGATTCGCTGCAAAGAAATCAGTGTTTATCGTTCTATTGGTATTTATGAAGGTTAAGGCCACAGATAAATTACAGTACTAGAGGGTGCAGTACTTCACTATTCCTGTAGAAGAAATTAATTTTTTTAGCATGACTATTACAACAGCAATGGCCCTTGAGAATCAACAACTCAACACTGTTTTTTTCATTGGTCATAATGAATAGGTTGTAACCAAACACAGTGGCCAGTGTGTTTCATTCATCACACCTGTAAGTGACAGGAACACTGCTTCTGAAGATGCGCTGTGACTCACCCGAGCTCCGTATTGGTCAGTAGTGTTGCACTTTGCTGAAGTGAAAAGCTTTGAATTCAGCAAGCAGTGTAAACAGGCTTGGGACCGTTCTGTCTGCCTTTGTCAGTGGGCCTCCATAATCACCGCGGCGATGCTCACAGTTCCTGCTGACTCTCTGGCAGAGAGCGTGTCTCGCTTCGTAACACTGTCACGACCAGGCCATGTGGGTCCTGAAAACACTGCACTCTGAGCACTGCTGCAGGAAGACGCTCATCTCTGGGACCAGCACACACTCGGCAGACTGAACTTTCCAGACGTTCATCGATGTTTCAAAAGCAGCACGGCGTGTTAATCAGAACAAAAGGTCAGCACCATTATAACGGAAAAGGCGTGCTATAGTGGTTTAGCCCTTCCTGGTTAAAATAACCCCTTAGCGGCACGGAGGACAGACCAGCTGACCCCAGGGATCGCTGTTGAATGCCAGCTGCTTGGCATGGCAACGGAGGCAGGCAGCAGCGCTAGAGAACACAAGCGACTATGCTCGGAGAGCAAAGGGCATCAGGTTACCACCCTCCCCCAGGCTGTAGCTCAGCAACACTCCAGCCAATCAGACATTCTAAAGACTGATGTCACTGAGGTTAGAACTTAGTGGCACTAACTGATGAACTGAGGCATTGGGTGTCCCAGTGGCCTGTAGAGCGTAGGGCACTGAGGTTGCCTTCCTTTCTTTGGACTGGTGATGCCAAGGTACATAGGGGTAGAAAACTGTTTCTGTGCTAGGAATGGGCTATAAGTAAACTGGGACAAAAATGGTGAAGAAAGATAAAAGGCAGACTAGTCTTGTTTGAGTTACAGCGCATCTTTATTAGCCATGACCATGTGGGGAAAAAATGACCAATGAAAAGAAAATTGTTTACGTGTTGCTGTTCACTTACTGGTTCTCGAAGGTCACTGCTTGTAATATGAATCCAGGGTAAAACAACATGGCTGACATGAACGAGAGAAAGGAAATAAATCACCTTTATGCTATTTAGAAGAAGTAGTATTCACCATTATCTACCATTTGGAGTTTAATATATCACAAAGAGAATCACGGTACCCATATGTAGCAATATAACGGCAATAGGATATTTTCATCTCTATCTCACTGTCCATGTGTTGATGAGGTCTTCTAAGTATAAATGTGAACTGGGGTGGGTGGATGCTCTGTGATCTCTTGCCCTAAACACTTTCTTCTTTATGGAGTCTCATCCCTTCTGCAATCTTCTCACAACAGAGCAACAGCATCATGTCAGGTCCCACCCGAATCCTGCCAACAAGGCCACCGTGGGTTCAGCAGCAGTGTGTGGTGGGCAGGAAGTCTCCCAACCTGGTCCCGTTAGTCAATATTTATCGAGCCCCGGCGGTGCGGGACACGGGTCTATAGGGCCATGGCTCTCTGGTCTGCCGCTGTAGCAGTGCGCCTGATCAATGTGAGAAGTAGTGGAGTGCGGCACAGTTACTGCCTCTTTAGTGCTGGTCTCCTCGGGGGCCCTGGGGAAGGGAGGCGGCCCCTTTATTGGCATCTTGGATGCACTCGACGGAGCTGCTCCAGGAGCACACGGGCGCATCAGCACACAGACCCATACAGAGTCACAGAGGTTACTGCAGTGAGGGATGTTATTCTGGAGGTTCATCCCAAAGGCCTCGTGCGCATTGACTGGATTCTGACAGTGCTTGTTCAGATTAAAGAGATTAAAAATTAACTGCTTAAAGAACAATCTTGCAAAGATTTTACACACAGGATATTTATGTGCTCACACACAGGCACACAGACAGACAGACAAACAGACAGACACACACACACACACACAAACAGACTCATACTTTTATTCATTATACCTTTGCAGGATGTGGGCTCACGCATACACTATATGATTTGTTCTCAGTCAGACAAAAGCGCATTTGTGAGGTCAGACACTGGCTCACAGCTGACATTCCACTTCAGCTCGGAGGTGTTCAGTGGGGCTGACACCAGGACTCTGAGCAGACATCCACAGAGCCTCGGCCAAGCAGCAGCCCAAAGCTGGAAGCACATGACTCGACAAATGTTTTTATACACTGTAGCATTATCATTGGAACGAAGGGGCCTAACACAGCCCCTCTCCCCATTATACCTCCTCCACCAAACATTACTGACGGCCCTACGAACTATGAGTTTTCCTGCCATTCACTCTGTAGTGAGCGGTGCAATAGGGAGTAGATGATTTTTACATGCTACGCACTTCAGCGATCAGCGGCCCTGCTCTTTGCATCTGTGTGATGTACCAGTGTGTGATTGAGTGGCTGGTACTCCTAGACGGTTCCGAATCACAATAATAGCTCTCACGGTTGGCAGATCTAGTGGGGCAGAAACTTGCATCCTGTGACGCTGTCACAACTTGCATCCTGTGACACTAAAGCCCCTTAGCTCTTCCATACGACCCATTCTAACACCAGTGTTTGTCAGTGGACTTTGTGATAACAACTGTTCGGCATCTGTGGGTAGCACTTTTACAAGTCGCTCTGCTAAATGTCTCAAATGCAATTGTAAATGTGATTGATCGTTTATTCCTGTTAGCAATAGGTGGAGATTAAGCATCTGAATATATTAATTAGAAGTGCTATTGACATACTTTTGAATATATATTGTATGTCTATGTCACATATGTATATTTTAAGTGTAGAGGTAGACAGATATTCTTCCATAGTCACTACATCCTGCAATATTATCCTGAAATTGGATAAAAACAAATGCATGAAACATGACAATTGGATGGATTTTTTGCACATCACACACACACACACACACACACACACACACACACACACATATATATATATATATATATATATATATATACACATCAAAGTGATTAACATCAAAGCATTCATGTTGGAGACATACAATGCTTCAAATGTGAAAGGATGCTAACACCCGACAAAACAAACCAACAGGCAGGACAACACACAGGGAGTGACTTAAATGGGGGCCTTTAAATGTTCTCTGAAAATTGAAACTTGTGTAATTTTCATCAATCACCCACACACAGGGACAAAAGTACACAATGGGTCCAATCAAATGATTCAGACCGTTAACTTCAATCTTTCCACCAGGTGACCACTTATGTCTGTCAATCAGAGGTTCAACTAGGAAATGGCTTCTCCAGAGCTCAAATGCATCCCTTATGGAGCTAACCTTTCCAGTGGAGTGCTTCATGTGAAAAAGCAAACTTCCCTCACTTATGAAAACATTTACCAGCACAATGAGCAGCATACAGGAGTCTAAAAATATACACAAGTCTCACAAGTTACAGCATAGCATCAAACCAGAAGCAAAAACATCGGAAGCAAAAACATTGTAAAGATACTTCATGATATATGCAGGTTGCATCATTGCCTTTTATTTACTGTCTTATGGCATTTCGGCGATTACTTGCCAAGTGGCCCATGCATTTCCATGAAAATACATGCATTAATTTTCATTCTGGGCCAAAATGTGTTTGGAAAATGTTTAGTTTAGTCAGAAAACATATTGAGATATTTTTTTTTGAGAAAATTTCTCAGTCCCTGAGCACAGGCTTCCATAATGTTTACACTTATGGATCCTCTGAAGAAGATGAAAGGGGGTCTTTAGTGTAATTTGCATTTCAGAATTTATGCTTAAATTTAAATCCTTCAAATTCAAAAACTGCTGCCTTTTACATGTGTGCAGCTCAGACACTTCTGGTACTGTCCACATGATTGTTTTCTCAGCCATGCTGACATTTTCAGTAATCTTTGGAAAAGTGGAAGACATTTTCCTGCCGAACTGTCACAGGTACCCTGTGATGGTTGGCACTCAAGGTCAGGAACCCAATTATCATGAATTTACTACTGTGGCCAGTACTGATACTTTCAGCAACATGATATTTCGCCCATCAGAGACCCGCTGGATAAACCCACGTCTTGCATATGTTGCATCCTGTTCCACCTGCAATTAACAGTGGAGACAGGCAAACATGGGCCTCAATTTCCTGTCACAAGAGGCGAAGTTCTACTGGGTCAGAAGTGTAATGGGTTTTGTAAGGGGAATCAAGGCAAGCGATGGATGTTTGTGGAACTCCCGGCGTGGCGTATGAAAGGATGTTAAACGCTGATGTCCTGCACCAAATCTGCACGACTTGCAATAAACTGTAACTGGGTGAGAAATTAAAAATACTTCCTGCAATTCCCTTCCGCCTGACTCCGCAGGCATTCTGCTGCTATTCCACTATAATAATTCCGCTTTTGAGCACTGTAGATATCTTTAAATCTCTATCCAGAAACAGAGTGTTTAATGCTGGACTAAATCTTTGAACTGTGGTCCAG
The DNA here is from genome assembly GCA_020368025.1 of Brachyhypopomus occidentalis. Classification (NCBI taxonomy): domain Eukaryota; kingdom Metazoa; phylum Chordata; class Actinopteri; order Gymnotiformes; family Hypopomidae; genus Brachyhypopomus; species Brachyhypopomus occidentalis. Next base: position 1,270,221 of record JAGXOD010000055.1, read on the forward strand.
CTCCATGACTGTTATAATCAACGGTGCATATCCAATCTGCTCCAATGTCTCTCCAATTACAACAATTTTATCCAGCAATTCTATCCATTGGAGTATTGTGTGTGTGCATTCAAAATGAAACACATATATAGCAACACAAAAGGTTGCACATGATCGAAATATTTGGGGGCTACAGCCCAAAGCAAAAAAGAAAAGAAATCCAAGCTAAACTCTAATACTATAACAATATAATTTCTGCTGGGATGCTGTTAATGCCATCCAGCAGACCACATACTGCTCTGATACCTGTAAATTATACTGCAGCTATTTTGAGCCACTGGTGCATCAGACATCACCCGCAAGCCTTACCACTGGCGGGATCTGCCACTCAGTCAGACATCCCCTGTACATCAGGGACTGTGTTTTCAGTGCAAAGCTAATGCTTCACATAGCCATGTACTTCACCAACTGGCTCGATTTCAGGTAATTTGCTGCTATAGTATAGGTACTAAGTATGTATAAGGTACTTGGGGCAATCCTGCACATGTAACGAATGTTTTTAAACATGCAAGCCTAGTGTTTGGCTATAAAGGCCTCTGAGTGATACCCTGATTGAAAGAATTGCTCAACAATACTGTTTGTGCTGCACACTATGGGCTGGCATAACATTTACTGCCCCAGTTCTGTGAGAGATGAAATGATACATTTATGAAACCTCATAAAAACAGTTTAATTAGCAATAACAGTTATAATATGGACATAAAATTAAGATGTGCTATACAGTAGACAATTTAATTTGAAAAACGCCATTTGGGCATTTTTTGAAGACTTTCTTCACAGAAGGAAGGTTGCCCCAGGGACATGTATAGTAACTCAACGGAACAGAATTGCTGTTTTTATAGGATCCTAGAAAAAGACCCAATAAGGAAAATAATTATCTGATAATTTGAAATAATAATCTGCCTCATTATCTGCCACAGATATGACATACCATTTTCTTCAAAAGGTAATCAAGTCCTCTGAATAATAAAATGCCCTTTAATGCATTTGATCCACTGATGAAATGAAAAGAAATGAAGTAGCACCAAGAGGCAGACCATGTTGGCCGCATTCAAGGACCAGCTGTAAGGCAGGAAAATGGATGCATATGTGGAGGGTGAAAACCCCCAGTACCTCCGTGAGAAAGGCCAGAGCAGAATAAACCCATTAGATAAGGAAGCAAAAGAAGGTTTGTGCAAATCCTTTAATGCACTTATATGTCTCATGCTTTTCCTCTGCTGGGGAAGAAACAAGGCTTTATTAAATGAGAAAGCTCCACTACTGCAGATCGAAGCAACATTCTTCACTGAGTGTGAAACCTAATCTTCATTTGTATGGAAAATAGAGTAAACCTAATCCCTTCATTTATGGTGCAAAAGTTTGGAATAATCAAGCAGTGGCCCCAAGTATACAATCAGTGACACTGGAGCGAAAGGTTATCAGCCTCATTAAGTTATTCCAAATGCTAGTTATTACCAACTCTTTTATTTGGAAGATTGAGATTATACCATGGGTTATCACTGGCTTCTGTGTTTCTATTTAAAGATTACTGATGTGTAATTATCACACAGCTGAGCTCTGCATGTCCCCCACTTTAAATTTGAAAACAGGAAATTACTATGTGCCAAGACAATGCAAGTGCTGGAGCTGACTATTATTTGACAGGAGAGTGTTTTCTTTATGATTAAAGTGCTTCTGGTTCCTTTCAGTTTACACTTGGGTATAGTGGAGCTCCATAGGGCCTTCACACCATGAGAGATCTGAAGTTCACGCCAATCTCACAGCTTCTGTCTTCAGATGTATAGTATATTCTCTAAAGACCAGAATTCCAACCTCCCTGCCAGGTTGGTAAGACTCGCATTTTCCTCTCTCTGTCTCTCTCTCTCTCTCTCTGTCTACAGATTGCACTTTCAACTCCTCCTTCCAGTGCCTCCATCAGTCAAACCTCTTTTCTCCTCTCCCGGAGCTTCAGAGGTGTCTAAGATGGCCAGAAGGCAATCCATCTCAGTGTGAGATCGTATCACTCATGCTTACAGTATGTCTGGTGTAAGGTGCCCAAGTGAGAAGACAGAAGAGAGAATGGGTGAGAGAGTGAAAAAGAGTGAGAGAGTGAGAGTGAGAGAGAGAGAGAGAGAGAGAGAGAGCAGGATGAGCCCATGGCTGTCTCTGCTGTATACCTGGGCCTGTGCCAGATCACACTGATGTGCAGACTAGACTCTGATGAGCAATGACCCACTCTACTTATCTGGGCTTCAGAGCCTGGTTCTGGGCCCGTGCCCGGCCCATCGCCACACTTCTCATAAACAGGTGCCACACTTACACGAGGCAGAGTCCGGATGTAGAAGAGGGTGAGTGAAAGGCAGAGAAAGAGAGGGAGAGATGGAGAAGGAAGAAATGTATGTAAAAGAGAGAGAAGGAAAGGAGAGAAAGAGTGTATGAGAGTTAGAGGGAGAGGAGTTACACTGATGCTGAATCAGTTGTGCTGTTGCATTCAGGCTGGTGTGTGGGACACTCCACACCTCCACACCTCACACACACACACACACACACACACACACACACACACACACACACACACACACACACACACACACACACACACACACACACACACACACACACACATACACACAGACATACACACACAGACACATACACACACAGAGACACATACACAGAGACACATACACACACACACACACACACACACACACACACACAGACATATGCAGCCCAGGGCGAAGCCCTGTGCGCTCACACTTCACTCTCTGTTCTCTCAACAGTAAGCCCATCATCCCAGAGCCATTATGGAGCAGGGCAGCGGTGCTCCAGGCCTGGGGCCTTCTGTCTGCTGGAGCAGTCCCATGTGAGGGGAAGGCCACACTGCCACCCTCCCTGAGTCAGCCTGGCCACCTCGCCTGCTTCTCCACACCACTGTCTCAGCATCGCAAGCCTGACTGCCTAATGACACAAATCAACACTGCCAGTTTCACTGTGTGCGAAGTTGTTGGGGTTTTTTTCTGTTGTTGTTCTGAAGTCCTTAATATTCATACGCTGAGGAGGGGGAGAGATGAGTCAGTGCTGCTTGGCTTTGCATGTGCCAGCGTGAGTGCGTATCGTTCTCGTCTCAGTGGCCGCGACAGCTCCAGATCGGGCCGAACACAAGCAAGAAGGGCTCCCTGTGACGCCACTACAACCTCCATAATGGGCCAAGGCAGTCAGGGGAAAAACAAACCCTCTGGATGATTACCTGGAAAACACAGTGTCAAAATCAAATCAAAACCAAATTACATCCCAGTTCTGTATGTGGCGTGTTTCCTGCCTGTGCAGGAAACACGCCACACACACTGGGATTTAGGCTGTCTACATCTAAAGGTACAGGCAGAATTCACAGATTCTTAAATTGTGCCACAAATTTTGTGCCGTAGAAATATAAAAATAAGAGTAGCACACTGGTTTATTTTTTGCTTTCCCCCTGAGTGTCGTTTGAGTTCAGGAAGGAATGAAACATGACAATTGGATGGATTTTTTGCACATCACACACACGCACACACACACTTCTCAGTAAGGTATCATTTCCGAGCCTCTCAGTAGGAGTCACCATCCGCATAATGCAGATTGTTTGTGTAACCAGAGGCTGTCATGTCAACATCAAAATGGAGAGATTGGACCCCTGACAAGGGAGCGATATAAAAAGCGGGAAAATTGGTTTAAATTAGACAGCTGAGCAAGAGAGGGCAGACAGAGAGAGAGACGCGGAGAGGGTAAGTCAGAAACAGGAGAGAGAGTAGATACAGGGAGAGTTTATTTCTGAAAAAGATAAGAGTGGGGGATGGGAGACAAATCCAAAAACAAAAAAAAGAACTAATGCATGATGGGAAGACAGAGGACGAGACATGGAGTGAAATGGAGTGAGGGGCAAGGTAAAGAGAGCCACCAGCGCACTGAGACAGAGTCATCGAGCGTGACATGGTCGTGTGGGCCAGCGCTTGGCCGGGAGGGTAGTGCATGCTGGTTAGAGGGCCGCCGGCCAGGGCAGCAGAGCAGACCCGCCCCTCTCCCACTGAGGGCTCGCTTCTGGTTCCCTCTGCCATATTGTCTTTCAGCTGACCAGAGAAAGCCCCTAGGAAACATCTCTTCTGCTGCCAATCTCTGGTCAAAAACACACACACACACACACACACGCACTGAAGCACAAATAAATACTAACACACATACACACACCCACGTCATCATATGTACAGCATCTCTCACCATGCCATTGGAAAAAATGGCTGCCATTCTCACATGGCTAGCCAAGCTGCTGACATTTGTTTGTCTGCTTACGTGAGAATAGATTGTGTTATTAGAGCAGTGTCTGTTTCCGTCTCTCCCATCTGCACCAGCAGCTGCTGAGACTCGCAGAAAAGAAAAGAGGAGGATATGAAGACAAGATGAGAAAAAGAAAACGTACTGGTGCCACACAGAAAGCCTGGCGGCGTTTGGTGCTACGCTGAAGAGCCCATCCACACGCCACACACCGCACACCACACGCCACACACCACACGCACATCCCAGACACGGATGCGTGTGCAAGCATGCGCGCATCTGTCCCTCTGACTCAGTTCCCAGGTGCCTGTCTGTGTACGTGTGTGGTGGCATTTATGTCGGCGTAGCCACGTCTGCAGCTCACCACACGCATCTCAGAGTCTTTCCTCCGTTACCCCCCCCCCAACACACACACACACACACCAGCGAGCTGCTCAGGCTTCATCCCTGCACATATTAATGTCCGCAAGGCGACTCGCACAGCCAGCTCCACAGATCACCTATTGTTCTGTGTGCCATGGTTTTTCCCGCAACATAATAGGCCGTGCGACGTTCCCAAATGGTCCCTTTGGAACGTCACTCACTGTCCCTCAGGAAGGAAGCGCCGCAGAGAGCTCCCACAGGTTATCAGTGGCGAGAAGAACGCTTATCAGGGCCCACCGCCCACTGCCAGCATTGCTGCTGCTCTGACTGGGCTTGCCATGGTGTGTGTGTGTGTGTGTGTGTGTGTGTGGGTAGTGGGCTAGGTGGTGGTGGTGATAGGGAGGGGTCACATGGTTCAGCCGAGCGGGCCCTTGGAGTGGGATGCAATTACTGAATGAACAGACAAGGTCTCTGTTTTATCCACTGCAAAACAAACAGATGGGAGGGGGTGGAGGGAGAGGGCAGGAAAGAAGGAGAGCGAGACTGAAAGAGGGATAGTAACTGGACAAGAAGAATCTATCTAACTAGGTTAATCTTGTTTCCTAAATACCATTGCAGATTAGTTGCACATTAGGCTTCCCCTGATGGCTCCACACACCACAGCTGGGTGGCTCTTAAATATCCAGAGTGTGCAGCCTGAAATCAAACCACTTGCCCATCCTCATTACTTCCGATTGTGGTCCTATCAGCGGGTCTCGCCATAGCTTGGCAGAACCACCTAGATGTAGGATTAGTTTTGTTTGCTTTCCCCATCATATTAGCTGCAGTAATATGAGCACAGGACATCAGATCCTACACCTGCACAATTATTTATAAATGCTTGCTAAATGTCTGACCTCGCAAGCATTCAAAGTCAGATGTCAACTCGGGTTACATGATTTTCTTCACATCATCAACACTGTATGCCCTGTATGCATGACCCCCCCCCCCCCCCCCCCCCCCAACAGTCAGAGTGAGTGACCACCAATCAAAACAGAGCAAAAGGGGACATTGGGGATATTTATGCTTGAAGCAGGGTGGGTTTAGCTCTGGCAACCAGCTGAGGCACTGAGACGTCCTCACCTCATGTGCTGTTCGTTCTGCTCAAGCGTACGGTTCCACATGCCCTGCTGGTCTTACTCGGGTTTTCGTGACACACTGGAAAGGCGCAGTGCCGCGGAGCCTGGGACACCAGCCACTTCATCTCCGGACATAATTACACGCTCATCTGTGTCAATATGATGTTCATACAATAAAAGACTGTTATTTCCTCACGGCTGCGTGGAGAGGCTAGTGGCTGGCATATACCCACAGGCCCATAAAAGCCTCCAGCACAGGCCCTGGCTAATGCAAAATCAGAAATGAGAAAATTCTCTAGCGCATAAATACGAGGAAAAAAAATTCAGATATGGTTGGGCATCCATATTTTGATATATTGTGAACCCAGAGTGTTCACTGCCTGGCTGCAAGGTTAACGTACCTCATCGACACCGCAAGCAGCAATCAAACCTCTGAGAAGACAAAGCTTTCTGGGAAATTTGATGCAATCACAGATGTCGAAGCTGAAATCACATGAAGATGTTTCCATCTCTGACAGCGAGCCGTAATCCAACTGCGCTGATGCTTCATGAAGAACCGTCATAAGAAGAGCTTTGAGTGCTTCTCCCTGGAGGCGCTCGGGTGCTGAGCCAGAAGACACAGTGACATGTGCCATTCACAGTTCTCCTTGCAGGAACGAAGCCACTAATGTTACAGCGTCAAAACTCCCCTGCTGCCGCTGTGTGATCCGCTGAAACTGCTTGATCAAGCAACTCATTTGTGACCTTGCTTGGATTTCACAGAACTAGATAGCTGAGCAGCTGAATAATTTCATGGTTAACGTTCTTTTAAAATAGTTTTTACACTTCTCATTACACAGTGATGGTTACCTTTAATTAAATTAATATAAAGGTTTGCACTGACTTTTGAACTGAAATTCTGCATGTTTTGGGGATCACAAGCAATTGGATTCCAACAGGTGGACAGGAGCACACAGAGTGGTGCATTTACAATAGATTAGACAGATGCAAAATAATTAGATCAGTGCACATTCGCAAGAACACACACACACACACACACATACACACACACTACCCCTTAGGTGGGATCAGGACAGTGTGGAGGGTAAAGCCACTCAACAGGAATGCAGAGCGAAAATGGGGGAAAATGCAATTTAATGATGAACTCACCCCGAACTCACCCTGCACCTGCCAATCACCTGGGCGGCAGCACTGAGAGCAGTGGGGGTGCGGACAGCCCCCGCATGGTGGCCCGCACACTGGCTGAAATGAGATCTCGACCGATCTGATTGAATTATTGTGATCTCATTCAGAGGAGCGGTGCTTTAGGCACTAATACTGCTCAATGATAAACGGCAGGGAGGACATTGACCTCCAGGAGCAAGACATGCAAAGAGAGAGAGAGAGAGGGAGAAAGAGAGAAGGAGAGAGAGAGAGCGAGAAGAGAGGGAGGTGAGGATGAAGTGTTTGTTTAGGAGCTTGGTAAGACCAGGGTGATTGGCTCTTTAGCTATTATGGCTGGGGGAGAGGCACTGGGAAAACTGTGGAGGACAGGTAACAGCTATATCACACTCATTACAGAACAGGCGCATTTTGACAATGGCCTCATATGAACGGCCCTTCGTGGCAACCCCATCGCCACGTTCCCAATGTGTTATAGGCTTGATGTAAGTGCAGCTGCACACGCTGTGCAGAGGCACACGGTTTAGTGTTTTATTTAGCAGGGACTTTGATCAAGAGTGACAGTGGCAAAGAGCAGAGAAAACAGAAGTCAGAGCGATATGAAGGACACAGACGTCCCGCATAATTATTGATTGTTCTACATCACTGGGCCATGATCCAATGGCAAGAACCTCTTACATAGCATGATGCAAGAGGTATATTATACTGCTTTAAAATAACTGAAATAAATATCTAAATGTAAATGTCTAAACATGATCCATGAGCCCATTATTTATAACATTAATTTGAAATAAACAAGCTGTCCGAGATACTCTGAGGCAGTGAACAAACATGACACACCTTTTTATTTTCAAACAGTAGTTTGCCTGAGGTGCATATGAGAACACACGCGCGCACACACACACGCACACACACTCAAACACACACACATATCATCTAATATTTGTCAGGCCAAATATAGTGGATGCTAAAATGAAAACAAGTAAATTAATTCCAAAGAATGAAACACACACACACACGCGTGTGCACACACACACACACACACACACAAACACAATCTCAAGTCTCACAGATGTTGACTTAGTGTGGGTGAACATTTCCACATTTAGCCCCAACCAATCTGATTGCTGTAATCTAATTTGATTTATGGGAGTAAGGAGTGTGCAGCTAGTCTGTTGAGCATGTGAGCAGGAGAAGCCCAGGACTAATTGAGGGAGCTCTAAATCACTGCGTGCATGTCGCTACCAACACCACCCTGCTCACAGTGGTACTCACACTGGCCTTTCTGACACTCTCCACTGATCTGGGAACAGCAGCGCTCCTGGAGCCCATGATGGTTCCATCTGCTGATCTGTACAAACTGTTTGCAGCATTACGGCAGTGCAATGCTGGGCCGCGTGGTGACAAACGAGCTTGACAATTCCCCAAGACCTTTAATACACAGTGAGGGGCTAAACTGCAATTTGACTAATGTTTTGCATGTACTGCGGCATATGGCGAGAATGTAATTATGTGTGATGTGTCTATCTGCCAACGATGACATTTAGTTTTAGGTTCCCAGACAGGCCTTGTGGTTTTTTCCCCCCAAGTGGTGGAGTTGTGCATCTTCTAGATCACATTCAAAGACAATGTAAAATGAACTTGTGGCTGCACAAAATCAAGCATTGCTGTGACAGCCACATTCAAGCTCACCAGCAATATGCGGTAGCAGTATTTCCCTCTGTGCATTCGGGCAGAGAGAGAGGCAGAGAGCGAGAGTGTGTGTGAAAAACATGCAATCTTAATGTGACGTGTGAGACTGCCTCCAGAGTGTTATACACAATTGAGACTACAAGCTAAACTTCTTGACTGAAAGTAATAGGAGGAATTCTTTTGAGCAGTATTAAAATAGAATCACAGTAGACTCATTCTACATTCTACACTGTAGTCTGAGCTCAAGTGCTAAACTTTTGCAAGACAATCAATTAGAGGACATTTTCAACCTCCCTGTACAGTTGTCTGCTCACAGTTCAATCACTGTGTGAATTACAGTGGATTTGCAAATCTCTCTTTGAGAAATCTGAGAAACACAAGAGAACACAAAACAGGGGGTAGAGTGTGATTCCAGATCCATTTGTTATTGATCCTCCTCAAATGAAAGAGCACCTGATACAGCTTCTCCTAACCACGGGACACTGGCTGGGAGACGTTTCCACTGCGAATGGTCATATACACGCTTCCCTTTGCATCAATGCATCATTCAGCTTGTAACACCTGCGGGTGTTCAGTTCTAATATCAAAGCGTGCCATAAAACATAATGTAACATGGTTTAATGGCTGAAAATGAAGCTCTAACATGGTATGTGCTATTACCAAAAATGATCTTGCATTGAAGAAGATCAATATCACATCAACCATTCAAAGGAAAAGAAAATGACTGAAAATCTTGACCAATTCTAGTGCTAATATTTTTTTTATAAAAAGCATTCAAATGGTCCAAAGTTAAAAGACAGAAACCGACATAGAAACCAGGCAGAAATAGAGAAAGAAACTGTACCCTGTACCCTGCTCAGGACTCAGCACTAATTAAGCACGAATGTCATAAAGACCATAATAAACTTGTGATGATCTTCTTTGTTAATGATTTGCTTTTGCTTTAAAGCGATGAGTTCATACATTCCTCTCTGTAATGGACTAACCTAACTATCCCCAAATTTCAGCACAAACAGACAAATCAATGCGACGGGAACGCTTTATGGCTGAAAATAGTCATTAGAAAAGGCAGGGGGAAAAACCAAGGATAAAACATTGCAGCAAGAGTGAAGAGCACAAACCTAATGTGTGAAACCACAGTGAACCGTCCCCCAACATCAGCACCACAAGAGAAAATCAATAGGCTGATCTGGAGCCTGCTTCTGATCTGCTGCGATGGACCATGTCTCAGTCTGTGACGGGCCACATCGCAGTCTGTGATGGACAACGTCACGGTCTGTGATGGACCACATGGTCTGTGATGCACAGAGCATGCATACCGACTGAACCTTGTGAGGGGGACACTAGTCCCACTGCAATTCTAGTGCGTCATGTACCTCACACGGTTTTGTTTAAACAAATGCCACATTTGGGTGTTTTCTGATGGTGGCAGATGACCTAGGCTCATGCTCTCATACACAGAGACCCAGTCATTGGTGAGACCCACTATTTTCTGACTCAACCCCACCATACAGTGTGATCTCTTGCAGACTATTCTTTCGGTATCCCCAAGTCATCTTGTCAACAAAATCTGATTTCCAAAGGTCTGTCAGTCATACACACAATCTGCTGATCTTAAGACATTGTGTTAAGAGTGGCAATTAAAGGTTGAAGCTGATATAGTGATGCTCTCTCTCCGATAATTCAGTACAATGATTCAAGCACAGACTCTTTCACGAGGCTGAACTGCTTAACCCTGAGCCCTGTGGGAATGCTTTTCTTCTCTTCAGATGGCAGAATTAGATTTGACTCGATGCTTTGTTAGGCACCTGACACTTAGAGGTTACGCTAAAGCCAAAGTGTTGCTTTAGTCTCGCGTTGTAAAGGAGATAAGGAGCTCATCAACGAGCATTCACGCCGAATCCATCACTATATTTGACGATGCCGGAATCAACCTCCAATTCACCAAATTTCATATCCATTCTAGCATCAATCCAGCGCGCTGCGATTCAGCCGCTATCTCGCGAGCTCACGCCCGAGGAACATCGCTCCCGTGGGGTCGTGTAGGAACGGCACATTCACTTCCACGAGCACCTCAAAACGGCACAGATGCAAATCAATTTCCATCCCTCCATTCCAGGATTTTCGGGAGGGTGGGGGGGGGGGGGAAATTGAGGTCATGCTCGATCAAAGGCCGATAAGGCAGAAATGGCCTTCGTCTGGGCGTTCCGACTCAGGGAGCACATTGTTGAGTCAGAGGGGAAACCGGTGAGCCAGTCAGGTGGGGCCATCGCAGACACACAGAGTTAGTGTGAGCTCAGCCTAAGGGCTCCGTCTCTTACTGGATGAGGGAGCAATGTTTGACGCAAGCCCAGAGGACAAAAAAGAAAAATGCACAACCTTAAAGAGGGGAGAAAAGGCAAGACGCCGTCACGATGCTGATGTTTATGGCAGAGTGTGGCAAGGTGGTGACGCAATGTAACGAACCGGGCTGACGAGGTGTGACGAGCGGCATAGCTGCCTGTGACAACACAACAACAACAACAACAACAACAAAATCAGGCTGAGAGACAAGAAATGACAAACCTTGACACTCAAATGCACTGATCAGACCATTTAGTGCTTCATAGAGCATATTCCCATCGCTATTCCCTTTTACACTGCCTGTGATTCTGATTCTCGTCTTTCTCTCCTGCTCAAAACGCTCCATTCTCTTCCGCACAGCTGTATAGTAATGATAAATGTTGAATGGTAAATGAACAGGGCCAATAGAAAGGACAAGAGCAGACTGTTCTGTACATTGTATGCTTTCATGTAAGCTTTGAAGAGAACCTTAAAGAATAGCACCAGTGCTCAAAAAAAGAGAATCGAAATCTGTGAGTAAGGTCATTAAAGCCCAGAAGCTATGAGGGAATTAAAGAATTACAACCCTGTTTCTGCCATTGAAGCTTCAGGATGGTACTTAATTACAAGTTGCTCTAAGGTGGCCGTCTCTTGCCGTCGGTATGTATGTCATTTGAGCGGTACCATCTGTGAATGTTATAACAATATTCCCCCAGGCAGGAAACTGGCATCAACGTCTTACAGCTTTATCAAAAACCGGCTAGCAGACGAGAAGTGGTAATCTGGTAAGGCCCAGAGAGGTCTGTGTTTTTAAGAACGTGGACCCAGGTGACGAATGTCCTGCAGCTCGGCTACGGGCTGGGCCACCGCTCCGGGGAGGTGTGGCCTATCTGAACAGGGTGCCATGCAGGAGGTGCCATGCGTAGTCTCACTGCTGCTCACTGCCCGGGGGACGTGCTGCCGCTGATGTAGCCCATCTGGGTTGCTCGTACGCAATCTGCCCCCCGGGGTAATTTGGATGCGACACTTTCTACCTCGACAGCTCAGCAAGGCCACCTGCTCAGAGCCACACACCTTTTGTTTATCTGTTTCTGTTCAGTTATCTCAGTGACAGGGGCAGAAGGTGGGGGGTGGGGGGAGTGGGGAGGGGGTTTGTGTGTCACATATATCACGCAGCTGCTGCGGTGGTGGTGTGAACGATCACCGCTGCAGAATCACACCCAAAAGCATGGACTCAGAAACACATCATGAAACACAGCTGAAGCGCTTGCCTCTGTCTCCCCAGCTTCTCAGGTACGTCTTGTAAGATTGGAGAGGGGGGGGGGGGCAGCATCGTCAAAGTAAGTTCTGAGAGTCAGCCTCCATTCATCACGCATGAAATCATCAAGTATTAGATATTAAAACGTCCCTTCGTATCAGACAGCAAAGTATTGCATGCAGAGGTTGAATAAGGCTAAAGAAAATGGCATTTATGTCAAATACACCCAAAGGAGAAGAAAGGCATTGTGGGATGAGCATTAAGTGAACACACTTATCCTACAATCAGAGGGGGGATAATGAGTGAGGAAGTGTGTGTCCCCTCACTGGCAGTGCTGGGCATGCACAGTAGCCGCTTTCCCAGTAAAATCAACAACATAGAAATGCAGAAGTGCAATGGGTAAATGGACTGTGAAGAAGACAGCAGAATATGTGAAAATACGAGAGAGAGAGACAGTACATTAGGATTTTCTGTATACAATCAAGCACAAAACTGAAAGGCTTCCTGCCTTACAACCACTGGCTTCTGTGTCTTTCTCTTACCTCGTCTCACAAACGCACAAACACACACTCTCTCACACACTCTCTCTCACTCACAGACACACACACACACAAACAAATACACTCATACAGACATATACACACACACACACATATATATATATATATATATAAATCCATCACAGACCTAGCAGCCTCTTTCACTGTCACCATAACTAGCCCCACACAAGAATATTGTAATGTCAATTGCATCCTGGTCCTACTCATACCTGTGTGTGTATTTGTGTGTGTGTGTGTGTGTGTCTGCATGCGCACGTGCATGTGTGTGTGAGAGTGACAGAGATCTGGTATGGTATGAGGCAGATCACCCATACACCCATTTGTTCTGGTAAAATTATATGTGACATAAAAATTCACATATATTTTACAATACTGCAGTTCCTAGCTTGTAAAACCCATTGACGCTTCCTCTGAAAGAACTAATGTTAGCTGTCTAGTTAATGCAATTTGATTTCCTAATTGCAACACAGTTCTGCACTGACATTCCCCTTCTTAAAAGAAGCGATTCAGGGACATGATACACTCAAGGCAGAAATGCCTGCAACACAAAGCATAAAGGTTCGGTGTTATCCCACCATCCGCGGGAGCAAACCAATGGGCCCTGAATCACTGCAGGCTTTGCAATGGTGCTGTTAAAGGCTAACTACATTTTACCTTCAGGGAAACAACACGATGGAACGGACCTTCAGGTGAAAGAATGCAACAGCTACCTGAAGCTGAAAGATTAACTACAGTTCCAATGTGCAGGGGTTCTGGTAATAATAACAGTCTAATAGGTTACAAATAAAAATGAACTAGCTAAGCTATCCACACTTTGTTCTGCTGCATCTGCAGTGAAAGGTCGATCTGCCGAGCCACTGAGCGCAGCACGCAGACGCCTGCTCCTGCGTGCAGAACGGCTTCCACAACTCCTGCCCTTCTCACCACTGTCCCAACACTAGTGAGCGTCCTTTTTAAACCCCATAATTTTTTTTGAACCCCCTTTTTTTCCTCTCTCTCTTTGAGACTGTAGTATCGAAGGATACAGTAGGTCCTAGTTATTTTCTAACACCACACCATATGTACCACAAGTGTGATCATTTAGACAGACGACCTTTTAACAGCATTGGGACACCTAGCGACTAGCAGCATTCAAGCTGAGATCCTGAAGCCTAAGATGGCACCAGTGAAATCCAAAAGCATAATGTATAGTTACAGTAAATACAACAGAACACGTCCTTCTATACAGAGAACAATATCATAATTACAACAACTAAGACTCCTAAAAGCTTAAAATACTTTTAACAACATCATCATCAACAACAACGGCAGCAATAACGGTCTGTGTCTGTAAATTAGGAGCAGTTAAAACGATACCAGCTGCACGAGGTGGAGGCATGTAAATCATGGGTATTAATAAAGATTTTCCACGGGCCGATGTGACAAACACGGAGAGGTAAACACATTGGCAGAGCCCGAGCATCTCAAGCGAGACAAATCGCGGTGCAAAATGACATTCGGCTTGATCTTGGAGAGAGGATGCTGCTGAAATAGGCTGTGAAATTGATTCCATGAAGTGAATCAAGATCTAATCTGCCCTGCCATAGACAACAAGGTAGAAATATCTTCCGCTTCAAAATAAATAAACGCTCAGAGGTACGTGGGTGGAGACGCGTGTACACGCACACTTACGCATGCACACACATACCACACACGTATGCAAAAACGCATTACATATATAGCTTCAGTAATGCCACAGTAATATCACAGTAATAAATGTACTCTACTGTATCATAACAACAACAACTAAGGAAAACTGAAAAAGCAATCACAATGCTTTATACCTTCAGTATATATTCCTTCTTGGCATTGAATAGGCAGAATCCCATTTAACAAATATGATGCCTTATTCATTATTCATTCATTTTGTTCACATATGTATTTTATGTTTTGTGTGTGTGTGTGTGTGTGTGTGTGTGTGTGTGTGTTTCTATTCTTGTAAATGTGCATACTTCTACATGTGATTGTTTCTGGCCAAGAAAAATGGACTTGTGCATTAAATTGCTTGGTGAAGGAAATGACTGAAAAAATTACCCCGGTCAGAACTAAATGACAATAGAGGGGAAAGCAAATGAGCTTTGAAAAATGAAGAGGACTAAATATGGCAGTAAATGTGATTCTCCCCATCTTCTCACCAAGCTCAAAATAATCCCCTGAATGGATTTGCCAACACAAAAGGGAAAGAAAGTGGACGATTAGTGTGTTGACTAATTTGCTAGCCTGAAACTGAAAGGCACATAGTGTAGTGTTTCACTAATGCTATTTCTCCCCTTCACCACCCCTTAATGCATGCATACAGAGAGCACTCCTTTAAGTGTGCACACATACATACATGCACACGCAGAGACACACACATACGTACACACACAGACACAGACATGCATATACAAACATGCACACTTACACACAAACATATACACACACACACACACACACACATATATACAGACGCACATGCATACACACTTAAACGTAGTGCAGAGCACGCTGGCTGGATCCTCTCTGAGATCCAGGCCTAACTGCAGAGCTGGCAGTATCCCGTGATTTTCAGCTGCATGTCTGAGCTGAGTGGGAGGAGACACGGCTTGTGCTCATTCATTACGTGCTATGACCTTCACGGTGTTATGCTCTGCAAACAATAACTTAAAACTAGAAAGTATGGCTTTTACGTAAACATTAAGATGTCTAGCTTAAAAATTCATGTTTTCTGATTATAATTGGGTTACCAATATAAAATACAGGAATGAGCTTTGGTTCACAGGATGACTTGTTTAGCGTTTCATGTGAAGGAGTAGCATAACCAGTGAGAGTCTAGGTATGGTTAAAAGTAGGGTTATCATAAAGAAACATATAACATTTAATGTGAAAGCTAGGAACATCAATATCACTTTGAGAGGACAGAGGGATAAAAGTAGTGATGTCAGGGTCAGATAAAGGAGGGATTTATGTATTTAATACAGACATGTTTGTTTGGTTGGCAGTGAACTCTCTCTATTGGAATTTGATAGCCTTGGATTGATATTTGTACTAGCCTGAAAATGTGAAAAGAAATTAAATCCATGAGTTTCTGTGGAATGACGAAGGGATAAAAGAAAGGACAGTAGGGTTATCTAACTGAGTACTCTCAGTAATACAGTAAATGAAGTTTGTGACACCAGGTCAGAAATTCAAGTAGTATCAATATAAATAGGTTTCTGTGGCAGGATGGAGGGATGACAGAAAAGATTATAGGGTTCACAAGGCAAGTGGTATCAGTATCAGCAGGAATGGATTCGATGGCACATTAGGGGGTGAAAAAAGGATTACTGTAAAGAGGAGTGTAGAAAACAAATCAGTTTGTTAAGCCTTACTATAGACACCCATTGGCTTGTTAAGGACCTGAAAGGTATTGAAATATTAATTGCCATCTGTGTGATAACATGGAGAAATGGATGTGGAGTAATAAATCTGTTAAAACCAGATGTTGGTACACAAAACCCACATGCCAGGTTTCATGGGTTTGGCCTGTTATCCTAACAAGAACAGTTTTTTTTGTTAAATGCCTAAAGTAAATGTAAAATGTAACCTGGGCTACTGGAATAATTGAATTTCCCTATGGGATTAATAAAGTAACCTATCTATCTATCTATCTATCTATCTATCTATCTATCTATCTATCTATCTATCTCAAAAGAAAAAAAGTGGATTGATAGATGTGAAAATATGAATGTGGATAAAGTATCTTTCTAGGAACCACAAACCAAAATGAAAGGAAAAAAGAAAAAAAAAACAATTCATTGGCATGGCAACAAGGCTGGAAATCTGAAAAAAGCAACAACGTGTGTATGTAAAAGACTGACCACACCAGCCATTTACTCTTGTAGTGAAGGATGGTTGTGTTCACATGACCTACAGGATTCAGGAAAGGCCACTATGTCATATGCGCAAGCTTCAACCTCGGGGGTTCGGTCACTCAGACGTGGAGCTGTTCTGACTGTTCACATTTAAACTTACATTGAAACTTAGTCTCTCCATCTTCAAGCACAAAACGACAGGGGGGGTGGGGGGGGCACACTGTAACAACAGCTTTTCTGAGTTCATAATCACGTTTCAGTATTCAAATAAAAAAAAAACATTTGTAGAGTGAAAAACAAAGTGTCAGTGGAAAAACTGTACAGTTAAAAATATGCCATTGAGTGGGTCACATATAAGGCATGTATTATAACTCAAATGGTTCAGTATAATTGGTACTTTAAAGTCTTTCAGATTGTCCTTCTTCAGATGTGAGGTTAATTGCCCAGAATATGATTATTAAAGAAAAGAATCCCCTCATTTATTAAATTAACAGCTCAGAAAAGGGAACTCTGAGTACTTAATGCCTATTATGGCCCCATGTGCCCTGCTGAAGGTAAGCTGTTTATCTGTTCAAAGAGATGCGAGAGAAGAATGCCTCGTTGAGAGCAAAGGAGATGGAGGGCCATGCTTTCATCTGATCCTACCAACCTTTCTAATGAGCATAGACTTCAATTAAAGGTTATTTCAGACAAGAGAACCTGTTTAGTCAGTTGAGTCAGTTGAATAAAAGCCCATGAATAGTGTTGAACAGGAAAAAAAAAAGAGTTGCAAGACTTGACATGAATTATTTTTTTTTGTTTCCAAGTCATATTTGGCATAAATCAAATACAATAAATCAAGTCTTCAATCAAAGCCCCACAAAGTTGCAATTCTATGTTATTCAGATTGAAGTGGGCTTATGTGAACTAGCATGACTGAGACCAAAGACAACACCCTTACTAAAGACTGCCATCCCTGGTCTGCTAAACTATGTTATCTGGTGGCTTTTGCTAACATTTCACTGCTATACTGTACTATAATGTTAAGTGGCCTCATTTCAATAGCTGGAGCTATACAACTGCCTCTCTGAGCCCACTGCTTGCAGAGATCATACACTGTTCAAAAAGGTCTTTGATTCTGGTTCTACTAATCTCGCTGCTTTGATGGCAGAGGGATCTGATAGAAAAACATTCTTTCAGATGTTTTTTTTTACTTATGGAGCTAGCCTGGGGCTTCAGAGACTGGAAGGTTGGGACCTAGGGTTTAGCTTTCAGGCCAGGACAGAGGAAGTGCCGTCAAACCGGGCTTCTTCATCTGGACTGCCTTGTGGTGAAAGGTTCCATCTGAAAAGTATTAATTTTGGAATACAGTCAATAATTAAAGAGCATATGACAAGTAATAATGAATTTGGGCACCATTCTGGCACATGTTAAAAATGTGGACATAATACTATAAAGTTCCATTTTATGTAGTGGCTATATTCCTCAAAAAAACAACCTATAGTTAACATTTATAAGCTTGTGAAAACAAATATGTCTAATTTTCAGTAAACAGGAGCTGTGGTTAGTGAGGGTGCCTGGCATGAATCCTGGTATTACCATAACACTGCACCCTCATTGTCCACCCTTTACATTTCTTACTTAAAAACAGAAAGCAAAGTCTTAGAAAAGTTAGTAAGGAGAAAGAGTTTGCCAAAACACATGATCAAGAAATTAAAGCAGGTGGTTGCTGTCACGGCCCAGCCAGTATCCAGCCAGACCTCACAGACCACACCCACCAATTACAGCACACCTGCACTTCTCTGCTCCCAATCACCTGTTTATTGAATCATTACACACACCTGTTCCTCGTTTATTCTTTCTCCTATTCAAACCCCACACGTGTCTGAGTTCAGTGCTTCCCATTGGACGTCCCTAGGTCCCATAGAGACTGTTGCCGAGCCTATTTTCTGTGTCTGATACAATGAATCTCTGGCTGTCAAGAAGGGTTGATTATTTTTACAGGCCAACTAGAAGTTAGAAATTCACACTAATACTCTGTATATATTAATCTATAGTCATTTTATTATCACCATTTAGCTATTCCTTTGGTTTATGGCAGAGCAGAAGTAGAATATGCACAGAATCCAGTAATATTTTTGTGATTTTGTGCATGCAATTGTAGTCAAGTTGTGCATGGCTGCAATAGGTATAATGGTGGCATGGATTACTTGAACTATTAATAGTATAATAGGCAAGATAATGTCAATTACACACACACACACACACACAAAAAAATACAAAACAAGTAAAAGCAGCATAGGTCTCAGCATCGTCTTGTCACTCAGCCATATTTGGTATTTCCAAGACGTTAATGTAGCTATAAACCATAACTGAACAAAATAGTAGCACTTTTGCAACACAGTTTACTTCCAACGAAAGAGTTCTTTTGATGTTTCCAGTGTTACGAAACAGCTGTCAAGTTCACCAAAAGGCCTGCTACACCAATCATAGTTCAGAGCATTTAGTGTTACTAGGGATTTAGTGTCAACAGTGTTTTGAAACAGCTGTTAAGTGATGTTTACTACGTCACAGATCAGAGCATTTGGTGTTACCAAAAATTTGGTTTCACCAAGTGTTTATAATTGCGCTTCAAGTGAATACAGGGATACTACACCAATAGTATACAGTAGTTTTATCCATTGAAAATACATAAAGATTTTTTTTCATTCTATTTTTCCAGAAGAACAGATCATGCAACCTTTCACAAATAGGGACATAGATACGCATGCACAAACCTACACATACATGTACACACACACAGTTCTAATGGCAAGCACATGCCTGGTGTAAACAGGTCTTTACATGCCACCAAATGTTTTATTCATGAGAGCAAAGGTATCTTCACACATGAGCTATCATATTTCTCAGCGCTCATTTATAGCTCTCGTGTGCGAGGCTTGCTAGGCCGAGATAACGGGGGAAATTGCCTGGAGGGCACAGCCGACACGGCAGGAAGTAACGCTGGCTATCATAACGCCCAGCTGGAGAGATGACAGAGAGAGAGACATTTATCAACGCAGCCGAGGCACCTTTCAACTCACGCCGCGTACATCTCAATGCTACTGTTCTGCTAGTACCACTGCCTAACGCAGCTCAGACCTCCACTCTTGACACTTTCAGAAATATGGTTTACAGCATGTTGACTTCCACATGAAATATGAGTATCTTATAGGCAGTCCTATACCAGGAGGGTGAAGAAAGTAAAGGAGCGCTTGGACATAACATTTGGATGGCTTAACAAATTACTGTATACCATTTCTGCTATTGTACAATAATAACAGTAATATAATCATCAACAACAGCAATAATAAAACAAACATTAGAAGTAAACAAGGATAGTCAAGGATCAGATAGTCTGCTACGTTTTACACCGAATTTAAAATTAAAAACACATTAGACACAAGAAAATAGGGTTGAATGACTTGACAGTTACTGTGCTACGTTTATTGCTGTCAAGGGTGCATAAACTAAACACAGCCATGGGGTTTTTCGCTGTCCGTGGTGCTGAAAGTATCGCACCTTGAAAACGACGCAGTTCTGATCACGATTAATCAACATTTAACGATTCCTTTAGTTTAGGTATAGCAAATACCAACAGACATAGTTTAATAGATGCACGTTTTGTTGAGGCTGCGTATGCTGTGTATGGCAAAGTGCACCAACATGAAACTGGCTACTTAGCAAGTAACGCCTAATGCTAGGCTAGGAGATGAGTCCAAGTTTATATGCTATCAGCACTGAACATCGATCTACTGTGATGTGTACAATGAATACGTCCAGTATTTTCCGAGCTACTTGTATGGTCATGCAGGGTCATCGCCAATCGAATTCGTTGTTTAATTCAAGGACAACAAAAAAGCGTACTCTGCTTACTCTTCATAAATCTTTCAATCGAGTGAAATGTTTCAATCGACATTATTTTAGTCGTATGTTTACTTTTTTATTTAGCAATACACGTTCTGTGGCATACCTCATTAAAATATCTTAAAGCAAAGAATAGGCCGTGCTATTCAACTTGTAGTTAAATTTGACCTCCTGAGTTGGGTGTTCGTCGTTAAGGTTTACAGCATGTTGCAGCTTGTGTAAAATACTTGTAGAGATTCTTCAACTACCCTGAAGTGCAGATATTTCGTACTGTGCTTTGAGCAACAACCCCACAGCGAAAGAATACATCAGCACAGAGGAACATTTAACTAGCTTGCTTTTATTGCAAATACATGTGTGCTGTAAGGAATGTATTTTTCGTCCTTATATACCTGCAAAGGAAGAATCGTCTGTTCATCTTCGTTGACACGGAAACCAAAAAACGCATTGATCTTTCCCCCCAAAGAGACCATTCACTTCACATCCACTTATTTTGCATCAACTATCTAAAAAAATGCTAACATCCAAAAATATTTGACACTAAAATCTGCAAAAGTATAAGAAATGTAAAAAGGAAAGAAAAACAAAAAGAAACAGACATGTAATCAGTAAGCTGCAAGAAAAGTTTCACATTAAAATGTCAGCAGGTTTAAAAATGACTTCCTTAAAGAAAAGAGATTAAATAAAAGCCGATGCTTCGGTCGGTGACGTGCACCGAGATATCAAAATCACAAAACTCTTATGAATAACACCGCAAAATACAAAGCAAAGCATATCTACACCAAAAGTCTATGATAGAAAACAAAAAGAAAAATGTTTAAAAAGCACTAGTGGACATACGTAAAAAATACGTAACCGACAAAGCGATTTAAAAACCAGTTTCATCATTTGACACGACTGCAAGCACGTATTTGCAAGTGACTGCTGCTACCGAGTCACTCAGCACTGAATAACCACGATTCAGAATCACTGCATACTAAAAACTTGAAGCCTGGATTGAAAAACGCTAAAAACCACCACTTCAAATCTCACCGTTCAACACCAGCAAAGGGAGGAAAAACAAAAAGAATAATTGAAAAGACAAAAATGCTTACAAAAAGGCCATTGGAAGTGTACTCACCGAGCGGGAGTAAAATGTTGCAATAAAAATGCGTTACAGCACAAAACACAGAATGGCGGTGCGAGGCGGAATGAAGCGCTTTTCTCTCAATCTCAGCCTCCGGTCCTGTCATGTGACTCCTCCTGCCTGACTTCCAGCAATGAGCGCGTGCAGAACGCTGAAGCCAAACGCTATCTTAACCGGCTGACGCTCTCTGAAAGTAAAAGTGGTAGTCCTTATCGTTCCACAGTTATGACTGAGAGCCTTGTGTGTTTTCCTGTAGTTTTTCCCCCTTCTCTTTAAAGATGCAGAACTCGCATGATGTCACAATCAACGTAACATCAAAACAAATCCTAAAGATACCGCTTCTCCCGACGTTGCTGTTCGGCGTTAGGTATATTCTGTGCGTCTGAATATGGGCTTTGTGTGCGTTCAGCTGATATAGCCTTTCGAAGTAAATAATGATCAAAGCTATTGGTTTGACCGATATAACCGATACATTTAGCTGCCAACAACCGCCGCTGTCTGCCCTCTTTTCGTAAAATCTGCCAAGACCTCTCAACTTGAACTAGGTTGTGATCTATTTTTAATCGTTATCGTAGTGTTCTGTCACCTCATATTTATAGACTACTCTTTAATCTAAGTTATTAGAACAACAGAACCATAAAAATAGCATAGACACTGAATGAAATGTAAATAGTTTGGCCAAATATATTTCTGCTTATGGACACTGTTAAGCTATTGTGCTTGAAGATGATGTTCTGATGCTCTTGCTGCTGTTGTTCAGCTGCCTTGGTATGAAGCAGGCTGTGTTTGCTGTTTGGTAGAGCTGCTCTAATCAGTTCTGGTTACAACATAGGACTGTGGTAGAAGTGTTATGGTTCAGGTTTTAAACCAGTAGCAATAGTACCAGTAGTGTTTGCATGTTTTAAATAGCGACATCTATGTGGAAAAGGGAATTAAATCTATTTGCATTTATCTTGCTCAGCCAAGACCAAAAAGCAGTCTTTTTGATATTTATGTAGTATTCAGCCTACTTACAATGCACATCTACAGTGATAATGAAGTGAAGGTAAAAGGAGTGAGGAAGAATAAGTCTTGTCATTTGTAAATTGCCTGCTGTTTTACTTCTGGTCAACCTTCAGATTGTACTGGCAGATGTTGTCCTAGATATCATGATTCTCAAAAGGTTCCCAGTGGGAAAAACAAAGCCCCAGTCCGACGCACCTGCAGATGGCAGACTGTTTTTTCCCCACTGCAACTACTTGGCTTTTGTGTGCAGAAAATATAAAGCAAAAACAAAACCCTAATGCAGCAACAATGCCTCAAGACTAGAGCCCTTGATAGAGTCATGAGCTCTGTGAAAGATAACATAAATGTATTGCGTGCATTGTTGCATATAGGTTTATCATGCAGTGCACTAGTCAAGCTACAGTGTTGCTTTTGGTCATGTTTGGTGGGAATTAAAGTGTGTCTTACAAATGTTGTGCACACTGCAAATCTGTGCTTAAATCTATAGTGACAAAGCACTATGTAACATGATGCAATGATCCTTGTATGGAGAAGTGTATATTGTAACCAGCATGTGAAATTCCATCTTATGGTCTTTCCCTATGCTCTTGCCTTGTCATGGATTGGTGGGCGAAGCCAAACTAACACTGGGTCACAGTGTTATCACTTTAAAACTAAATACAGAACATGAATCATAGCTTTTGGCAGCATCAAGAGTGTGGATAATGACACATGCGGGGGGGGGGGGACTGCATCATAACCACAGATGCTGCAGTATACGCTACAGTTGCAGCCCAAGAGCAGCTGAATTGATAGGCAGTTTTAATTTCATTTTTTATACTACTGCTACTTTTTAATGATAATTCTACATTAGTAAAGCCCCAATCAGGACACTGGTACTGTTTTTGTATCATTCAGAAAGTTGGTATTAGTCTGTGCATGCTTTTGAGCTACACTAATGCTACAAGACTTCCCCACTAGGATGTGCAATATTCCTTCTGTTCATTGAACAGTGCTTATTTATTTGCTCATGTGATTTTGTTTTAGCTGATATTACTGACTAGTTGTACTGCCATCTTTCCATTTATTAGGAAATATGCAAATGTTATATAGTACTATACACACAGTACTATACACACAGACTACATGGAACAAGTACTATACACCAGACAAACTACACGGAACAAGTAGCTACTATACAGCAGACATACTACACAGAACAAGTACTGTAGTATGAACAAGATGACGGATTTGTACAGGACTAGTCACACAGCGAAGGTCCCAATAGGGCAAACCAAAATACACCATCAATATACTCTATCACAAGTCAAAACACACGAATCATGAAATAAGCACAATGTAAGTCAACTAACGTGGAAATGTAAGTGAGCTCAAGGCTGGCTCAGTAACATCCGTGGCACCTCTTCATAGTGGTCCACTTCCGGGACTGGTGAGACAGAAGGAGCCACAGCATGTATGGAGACCCAAGGCAGGCGGGGTTTCAGAGCAAGGGCAGGTCTGAAAGATAAAGACAATGCATGCACTGAAACATGCTTGCTTTTTTCTAACAATGTAACAATGCCATCATTTGTCAAAATGTATTTTTTCCGCCTGAAATGAAAAGACAGTTTCATCCATCCATCTATCTATCCATCCATCCATGTTATTTATTTAACTGATTTATAATTAGTCGATTCACAGCATTCAAAATCTGCTCATCGGACTTCAGACCACTGTCATTTATGGTTCTCTGTCATTTTCTAGTGTTCTTCTGTGCCAACAGTGACAGAGAGACGTCTCAGAGCTGATGTACAAATTCTGCACCTCTAGGTTTCCAAAGGGCCATAGTGCTTGGTGTTTGTTAAACATGTGATTACAGCAGGAGAATGCACTTGGCAGCAGCTCTTTCTCCCAGCCATTTTCCTGAGATCCCTGACATTGTTTTATGAGTGAGAAGGTAAAAAAATACTGCAATAAATATATAATAATAAATATAGGTTTCAAATTGTTTAGTTTTTACAATATTTCAGAGGGCTTTACAGCCCCTGGGCAGTTCTTTTGCTCACTGTTTATGCTTTAGGCATTATTTGACAAGACTTGACAAGATTTATAGACTTTTTAAAATAAGCTTTGTATTTCAGTAATTTCAGTTTCTGTATAATTAGAAGAAAATCCTCCTGTTTTGGACATTTTGGTAAAACTGTAATGAAGAAGGCTACATGACACCTACACACCATTCATGACAAGTGACTTAAACATACATAAACATTTATAAACACTTTTTGTGACATTGTGACATCATGCGAGTTCTGCATCTTTACAGAGAAGTGTGAGCTGTCATAAAGGCTGCTGTGTCAAGTGATAGTGATTTTGGGGGTCATTAGAATGTGTCATGACACTGTAAGGGTTGGGATGGTGAGGGTTGCTTATGACAACAGACTTTGCAACTCACTGTTTTGTTGTTGTTTGTTATGTCAAGGTTGTGTTGATGTTGTTTGTTATGTCAAACAAGGTTATGTAATGCTGATGATATGACATGATATGGTTTGCCAAGTGCGACTGCTAATAAAATGAAACAAAACTGAGGACTTTAGAAAGTTGCTCTTAACTGCAGCAACAATGACAAATTGAACTATTTTGTGTTACATACTTTAGTAAAGGTTTTGACATTAAGAGTTTTACACTCACTGTTAAAAAGCTCTGTTCAGAAATCCTTTGGGAATGGGGAAAGATATGCTGACACAACATAAGATATGGAAATAATTGCTCCCAAACAGAAAATATGTGTTCGTGAATCGCTGTCTAATTTTTACCATTCAACTTAAACTTTGTGGTGATGAAGATAACTGTGATTATTCAAGCAGAATTGTGTAATTTACATTCACAACCTAAAAATAACATTTGAACAGACTTAATTCCAACTTTCTGGTCAACACACAATTGCTCAGCAACCCTAACAATATAAATTCTGGGACTAACTATTTAGCTACCTGGCTAGCTTGCTAACTAACTCCCTCTCTCTGTTTATTAACTATAAAGCTGTCTTTAGGATTTGCAAGCAACTTCATCATTGATAAGATGGGGTCTTTTCCCTGTGATAATAATAAAACTAAAACCATTCACCAAAGTCTTATAAACAGCCACAAGGAATTAACTTTACTATTTTATACTTTAACTATACTAAAGGAATTGTTTTATGTTTTCTCATTTCCAATCCAATTGCATGAGGATTCATGAAAAAATTTATGAACAGCCAGATAGAACTAATTTAGCCTGTTTAAAGCAACTGGCAAGTATAGTTAGATTGGTTTAGTGTTATACAAGTTTTAAACATTCACATTATATTAAATTACAATTGTGCAAAGGTTTTTGTCAACATTCAATTTATTTACAAATTTATTTACAGGGAATTTGTGTTTATAGTGAATCATATAGTTTCATTACAAACAGAATGATCTATTTCAAGTGTTTATATCCAATTAAAACCCCAAATCATTATCTCAGAAAAGTAGAATATTATATAAGACCAACTGAAACATATTTTTAATTCAGAAATGTTGGCCTACTGAAAAGTATGGTGGGTCTCCACCCAATGTTACATCACATCTTAATATTAATATGTATCACTTGACATAGTTGTTATTTATTTTCAAAGTTGACCAAAGCAGCTTTTATCACGGCTGACATTTCTGGAATAAGCATCAGTGGCGGCTGGTCCTAGAAGTTTTGGGGGGGCGCAAACTAAAAAAATCAAAACACACAAAGGTACACAAAAGGTACCACACACATCTCAGCGAGGTTGTACCTTGTTTGGTAATAGCAGAAGAATAAGTGTATTACATAAGTGTGTTGGCGAATTAATATATACTTAAAATATATGCTAGTTTGGTTAGGATTTGCACAAGTAGCCACTTAGCTACCAAGCTAGCATATATTTTACAGAACCATATTAAATGGTAGTTTATTTTCAAAACGCACAATCTTAACGTCTTCACGTGCTCTGAGGTTTCACCCTGGAATTACAAGAGATGGTACCTTTCTTCAGTGGTGCACAGTAACGAAGTAAATGTAATTCATTACTGTATTTAAGTAATCTTTTCGTGTTTCTTTACTTTACTCAAGTATTTCCATTTTTGTAACTTTTAGCTCCACTACATTTCAAAGTCAGATATTTTACTTTTTACTCCACTACATTATGCACAATCAGTCGTTCCTTCAGGCACCATGTGTTAAAAATTAACCTCAAAACAAAAGAAGAGCTAAGCACGCGCACCAATCAGGGTTCGGTTCAACGGCAACACAGCAGCGTAGCGTTTAGGGAGAACAGATCTCTACATAAAAATGCCAAATAAACTGTAACTCGCCAAAAACCATGGCCTCATCTCATAGTCGAAATAAGAGACTTATTCGTTGTCAAGTGCCTACTCTGCCTGTCTCAGTCCCATAAGATTTGTTTTAAGAATTCCCCATCCAGTCTAAGGAAACACGAAGAGGCAAGATATTTTCATGGGTCTACAGTTCATTTACCTTAGTGAG
Source organism: Brachyhypopomus occidentalis (assembly GCA_020368025.1). Classification (NCBI taxonomy): domain Eukaryota; kingdom Metazoa; phylum Chordata; class Actinopteri; order Gymnotiformes; family Hypopomidae; genus Brachyhypopomus; species Brachyhypopomus occidentalis. The sequence continues at coordinate 1,297,424 of JAGXOD010000055.1, forward strand.
AAATCTAACAATATCTTGCAGCAAACAGTTTCTTTGTGTATGTTAAAATAAGTCCGACATTAGCATTGTATACACGGTTAGCCATCTAACTAGCTAGCTAACTATGCTATTAGTACACAACCGAAAACTGCCTTCGTAACGCGCTGGGCGTGTAGCTAGCTAAGTTAGCTAGCTAGTTATCTGTACTTCGTCCACCAGATATTTTTGTAACTTATATATTTGTAACGTAATACAAGCGAACCATTCAGTCAGATAGCTATTTGTTCTTAAATTAAATAGTTAAAATTTAAGGATTTAAAGCACCCTTACGAACCCTGAAATTGAGTCTGTCCGCTCCAAGGTCCTTTATCCCTTAAAACGAACGCCTGGTGAAAGGGTTTGTAAGGATAAACCGAATTTTCCTTCATTTGATTAAGTGTCAACTTGAAACGTAAACTGTTCAACAACGAGTTAAATCTTCCCTGTCCTCTTGGTTACCTTCCAGAATTAGCTTCCAGAATGTTAACGGAAATCGTTGAGAATTGTCCAACCACATAAGAGGAAAAATAATTAACTGTACTGATAGGCTACCGAAAAAAGTAGGTGTGTACGGGGCGCAGCTCTCTGCAGCGATAGGCAATTAAAGAGTCTCCAGATCACGTGATTGCCAAAAGTTTAAGGACTGACTCCCATTAGTCCGGCGCCCTACACACAGGAAGTATACGGTATACATGAAATGTCACAAAAATCCAGCAGATATAATTTTTGATCTTTTAAAAAAGGATAATGGCTAGTATTACGAGTTTCACAATACTTCTGCAATATATAATTTATATAAGTTTTTATGTCTAAGTAGTATTTATGCTCTGGATAATTTGATGGGGGCAGCGCCCCAGCACCCGCTACTGACGTTTACGTCAGTTGTCATGAAGGGCTCATGTACGTGTCATGTAGCCTATAGAATTCCCTTCAGTAAAATGTTCCTTACCATTTATCAGGTTTATCAGCCTGCACAAAATTAGGCAAAAGATACTGGCATTGTATATACATCATTTTAAAAATTTTGTCTCAGTACATCTGACAGCAGGGAAGCCAAAAGCACATGAAGTGTGCAACAATGAGACGTTGTGGAGTGCTTTTATTGTTATATGGCTTTTTGCATTTATTGCCTTGAAAATGAGATGAAAATGCTATGATTTAGACACAGGACACTAATTCTCTGCATGGCCAAAGCCCAGTCAGTGGCCTGCCAAAAGAAGTCAGGCTCTCTTTCAACATTGATTAATACACAATATGGAGCACATTTATTTCCTTCAGTGCCACATAGAGTGGTTTCCATTTTCTCAATTGTTATTTTTCATGAGACCACTGGAGAGTTGTAATTGCAGGCAATGGATATTTTTCCCATTAAAAAACAAGTGGACTTGTGTATATAAGAAAGAAAATAAAAGTGATGACTCAAACACAAATCTGTTTCAAAATAAATAATCACTAGTTTCCTCTCTGTGTCTTTGTGAGTAAATATTGGTGTATTTTGCGAAATGTATGATCTTCACTTTCCTGTCCATGGTCTTACTGGTCAGCCACACCACACACACTGGTGGGCATGTGTTCATGTGTGTCTTCACCGCTATGCTTAATGTGTCAGAGATGAGTCACCACATCATCTCAAGTAAGAGCACTCTCTGAAGTCTGAAGAAGATGTACCTAGAAATATTACCACCACTCTAACACAGCCACCAGCCAGAACAGCTGTATGACACTGCTTGGACTGTCATCCAGGGACTTTTTTTAGTTTCTCTCATGGATACTTAATTTTTGGGAAATGCTTGTCATTCTTTTATATCCTTTAGAACTGGCAGATATTTGCAAAAAAAACACAAGGTCATGTCAAGATCACAAAGGCGACCAAAGAAGTTTGAAGTTGAACTCCAATGGTATGAAAGCAGGAGATGTGATGCAGCTGAGAGGGCAGATATATCAGACTCTTGACGCATTACCTCTGGACTCCTCACCTCGCAAACAGCACCATCCCACATAAACGCAGCCATGGGTTAGCCATGCTGCCGCCCTTTAAATCTCCATTAGTTCACACTCTCTCACCTCTAATCGTGGTGCATTAGCTCCAAACATAGCTTGCATGAATGGTGTGCATGGTGTGTTTGTCTCTGCTGGTTGGAGCCACGCACTGGAGGCAGAACCACAGACACCCCTTCCCTCCTTACTGACAGTACGCAAAATAGTGGCAAAATAGGTGCATGGTCTCTCTCTCTCTCTCTCTCTCAATCTCCCTTCCTTCCTCTCTTTGTGCCACTCACTCTCTCTCTCGTACTCTACAGCACTGGTTGTTATAGCTGACCATTCTTTATTAAGCATGAATGTCACTCTGACTCCAGCAGAAACTATGGCGTTGCTCATTGTACTCCATGCCTGGCTTCAGCAAATGGGCGAAGGTATGCAATGTTAATAAACTTCTGAGAAGCCTGAAGTCATCTCCCCAAAGCCTACGTGAGCTGAGTCAATTATTCTGTATGTGTGAACTCAGTGAATTGAAGTATCAGGGGAAATTATCAGGACTTGACCCATTGATTGTCATTTAACTCCTATGTCTTTAATTTGAGCATAAATGTTATCTTATCTTTTAATGGTCTGTAAGTGCTTGTGGAATAAAAACCTTGGGGATGATGCATTGGAGCAGACAAGAACACATCCAAAGATCTCACTGCATCTCAAAGCAACCTTGAATTTCAAACGGAACAATTCTGACTTGAACTTGAGAAACTGAAGATGGAAAAAAAATGTTTAGAAATGTCTAGAAATGTTTTTCTTTAAGTGGAAGAATGTGTTATCATTGGACACTATTATCTAAGTTTGTGTTGCCTTTATGTTACCTTAATTGAAATATCTCATTAGTATGAAATGTGTTTCTCAGAATGCAAAACAGCATGAGCAAAGTGAAAACGGCTGACCTACTTTTCAAATGTGATGACTGAAATGAAACATCTCCTTTAACCTGTACCTCTGAATGTAAGGAAGCAAGGTGACGCCATTGTAAGAAAATCCCTGGATCTCGTTCATCAGGCCACTCTGTGGAGACTTCTGTGGGTATGGCCCTGGGCTTTATGGAGCACACCATGCACATTGCAGGATTTGTTCTGATGTCAAAGGTGAAGGACTTATAAATAAAATCACCTTTCTGCTAAAAGATCAAAGGCACTGGCGTTTGCCAGTGAACTGTGCCTGCTGGAGACACACTGAGCTGTTGGCTTTTTACAGTGGCCTGTGTGTTTGAGCTGTTTCAACTTCAATATCATTAGGTTGTACAAGTACAAACATTCATTTATGAAATTGAACACACATGGTTTACTGTTTTCATTAGAGACTCAGTCCTGTTGTTCTGGCTGCTCATAATGTGTCACACTAAATTGCACGTGAACTGTGCTTGATGGCCACATCACCTTCTGGATGTGGTTCTGCTCCGGTGAGTCTCTCCAACTCTGCAACCCTCTCATCGTCTTATCCTCTCTCATGTTGCTATCACTGACTTTGTCACATATCACAAGTGTTGTTAGTTGCCCTGCTACCCTGTACGTGATTCATTAGGAAGACACATGTGCTGGTTCACCTTAATCCTCTGCCTGGGCTTTCCAGGTATGCCTGAGGCAAGTGGATGGAGCAGAAGCAGAGATGTAAGGATGACAAAGAAAAGAGGCCTTTTTCAGACGAACTCAGAAAATATTACCTCAGGAGATGAACACATTCATTCATTCATTCATTCATTCATTCATTCATTCATTTATTAATTGATCATCCTATCCGTGGGCTGCATGCAAGAGCTCAATTCGTTATTGCTCTGTCATTTGTCTCTGTCAATGGACATTTCACAGGAGCTTGTTACTAACTGAATGAGCTGAATGAATGTTCAGAGGTGGAGATTCATTTCTCAGAATGAATCATTCATGTTGTGTTAGCTGTTCTCTTGCCCTCCCTGAAGAGAGTGCCCATGGGCCAGGGGGTCTCTGGCTCTAGCAGGCCGACTGCAGCACAGAGGGGACGAATGAAGCCCCCTCAATGGGGAGTCCCACTCCGCTCCAATTAGACAGGGACAGTGTGGCCTAGTGCATTGTGTTCATGTTCCTGGGGACCTTTTGAGGACATTTTGCCCTGAATATCTGGCCATCATACCTCAGTAACTGTTTCTATAACAATTAGCCATTTAGCCATTCTTACTAAATTCCTACAATGACACACAGCTGTAACTATGTCCAAATGTCTGAGTCCACTACCTAGAACTTATTTTTTTTTACCATTTATGAGAGCAAGCACTTTTTTGTCAAAATATATTTCTCAAACATGATTACAACATTTTGCATATACATAAGTAAAGATGGTCGTTGTTATACTAAATGTCAAAAGGTCACTATATGTATTATTTTTACCTTAATCACAGTTGAAACACTGGAAGTGACTGTTTCAGCAGAATTTTTAGGATCCACATTTCAGCTCTGTGTTTCCACATTTCTCTGTGTTAATGCTTGAATAAAATGCATAATATGACAAGATTGTGTGGCTGGATATTTAGAAATATTTCATACAAATATTTCTTGAACTGCAAAAATTATTTATTCAAAATAATGTTTTCTTGAATAACAAGTATCAACTAAGTTTTTTTTATTTTAATACAGTTATATTCATTAATATTAATATTCATTCATTTAACTGTTATATTCATTGTTATATTAAATGAACAGTTTTGTGATTAAGTACCACTTCTCTTCACAGTGATTTTATATGTTACATTATGCAAAATTTCAGCACCAAAGCATCAAACTTTAAACCTCACTTGATAATTAGGAATGAGCTTATTGTGAATTGACACAGACAAGCAGTGTAAGCAGAGTAGAATTCACTCTTCACAAACATGAGCCAGTGTAAATAGACTAGAAGCCCACTGCATTGCTGCATCACACTCATATTTAAAAAATGTTGTGTGATTTATTTGAATTAAGGCCAATAGGTATATTTAAAAAGACAAACATGAGACTTCTTAACACCATGCACACACACACACACGTATATATATACACAATATGATCTCGACATGTTCCCAAGTACGTTACCCTGTCCATATGGCATGAAAGCATTAGGACTTCATATCTAAACCCAGGGTCCGCTAAGCATCCGTCCCCCTCAGCACCACTATGAGCCCTGACCTGTCTGTGAAGGCCTGCAGATCGGCACAGCTCACCCTTCACCTTCCCTCGCCGGCCTACAGGAGGCACCGGGACTGGACAGACTTGAGCTGAGGCAGTGCGTGTCAGCCAGGAACGTCCCCTCTCGGTGTCAGTGGGCAGTAAGTGTTGCTAACACACATCGCACCGCATGAATATTTATCGCCCGAAGCGAACAGGAGACAAGAGAGCAGAGTGTAGGCAGGAAGGGGTAGAACTAGAGAATGGCAAAAGAGAGACTGAGGGTGAGAGAGAGAGAACGCAGGAGGAGAAGGAGGGGAGGTGGAGGGAGGAAGGATCTGCTGGAGGTAGTGCTCTGTGTGGCTGCAGTCAGTTGTCCATGCTTGGGTGGTCTGCAGCTCTGTAATTATTGTGTGTGCTCACCAGTGCCCTACTTGCTCGGACAGAGATGAAGCAGCAACAGCCAGATGGTTGGTGACATTAGGGGGCCCGGCTCCTGCTATGCCCCTCAGAGTGAATAAACCGTGCCACGGCGGCTCCCGCCACCCAGGCCAGCCTAATCCAAAACAAATTGGACTGAGCATTATTAGCCTTCACTAGATGGCATCAATTAAGAGACAAAGCATTCAGCACACTTTCAAGCAGCATGACTAATTGTGCTACTTTGCGATTCCTATTATATCTTGGTTAGTGAATGCCAGAATTTGGGCTCCCAAAGGTAACATAATGGTAAATCTCCTAGAATAATTAGACACAGAATGCTAAAAGTTAGGATCACTCTTAAAGCATGCACTAGACAAGGTAGACTTGGTTCCAGTAATTGCTATTTATAGAAATTATAGTCATATGCTTGAATTGCTGACAAACTGCCATCAGCCTTCACTCTTCATTAACATTTTGATTTTGATACCTCCTGCCATTAAATAACCTTCTTTATGAATGTTAGTCAGGTTTATCAGACCATTAGACTGTGAGAAGTGAAGTTCTAAGTAAGCCAATCAGGTCAACATGGCACTCATAGGGGAGTTGAGGCAAAGGGTGGGCGTGGCCACTTCAAAGCAGAGACAGGTAGACCCAAGGAACACGGCAGCATGTCAGGCAGCTACAAGGCTTAGAGCCCTCTCCTTGTGTTTTGATATTTATAGTCACTGTTGACCTATTAAAAGACTAGGAGGATTTATAGGTAGGTATTGTCTTGTTTGCATTAGCCATTAGCTTCTGCCAATATCCCCTTCCCCAAAGAAACCCCACCCCCAATCCCCCCCACCCTCCCCCACCACCCCAGACCTTGTACCGTGACATTTTCAAAGACTTGTCCAAGGATTTGCAATTGACAGATGTTAAGTCAACAGACTGCCCTAGGCTAAAAATAGAAGCCATTAGTGTTATTTCCATGATGACTAGTGTGATCAGACTGCAAAGAAGAGCTATAGAGAGAGATATGAAAACCTGCAGTAAAAACTATAAAATACAAGACAAGACATTGGAGCATTCTGTGAAAACCAGTAGTGAGATATTTATTAAATGACAAGTGCTCTGATTCAATACCTGATTTGGCTATACCTTTGGCTATAGGCCAAAATGTGAAATGAATACATTTAGGTTAAATCTGATATTTGTATAAATGAACACCCGGTAAATACATTAAATTAAATTTACAAGCAGCAATCTCATTGAATTTCTTAGATAAAATGTATCATAACTCTAACAATAGCCATCTGTAACTTTTGATGTGAGCTGCAAGATTACACGCTTTCCACTAGGCTCTTGGCTCTATGTGTGTGTGCTGACATTGATGTGTGTCAAGGACGTGTATATTAAAGCTATTGCTATTTTCCTATATAAAAGGCAACGGCTCAATTTCCAAGGTTGATTTCTTATCTGTGGCCTGTTCTGAGTGGTGAATTCTGGTCCTTGAGGTACAGATGTCCCTGCTGTCACACATCTACCAAACCAGGAAAATAACCGATGAGCTGAATCAAGTGTGTCAGAACTGAAAAAAATCAAACCATGTCAAACCATGCTGGACTCCAGCCCTCCCCATCTGAGGTCATGGACCCTGGTATAAAGGGAGATGCAATAAACAAAAGTGAATTGAAAATACACCTATACAAAAAACAAGCCCAATTGCACATCTGCTTGAATATGCACAGACACATGCTTACACACCTTCTCTCTTTTATACACATACACACAGACACACGCATGCACATGAAGAATGTGTAAGCCCCTGAATCACCGCACATGTTTTCTATGGACGTGGAATACAAAAGAGAAGTATTCCATCAATCATGCTTCGACCATTCACTGCAAATTATTTATAATGTTACGTTTGGATATGCAGCATGGGTTTATGCGTTGCTTTCATGTACTATACAATCACGGCAACAGATACCAGAATATGCAGCACATTCTGCTGTGTTAAATAAGCCTGACAGCTTTTGCCTCAGGGCATGAAATCCTTCAAATTGCTGGTAAATAGCTTCTATATGTTTATGTCACATTGTTGTTGGCTATTAAAAAGCGACATCACATTTTACTAAAGCTAACCATAACATTGCTCAGAGCCATTCCATGACAAAAGTTTGAAAGTTCACAGCAGAACTTGATGGATTACCAGCATAAAACCAGTTGCATTCACTCTCCTGCAAAATGGCAGTTGTTTTATTTGGTTGATGTTTGGGCTGGAAAACAATATGTTTGGTTTTGTTCAGATAGCTGTTTTCAGTTACTAAACATGAACATTATAGCAAAAGATGAGCTCAGAAATATTTATTGTATTTGTCCAAATTATGCTTCTTTCATATCACACCCTTAAAAGCAGCTAAAATAATGCATTTGGAAATTAAGTGAGACAGTCCTGAAATTTCTTTGTGAAATTATGTTGTTAAACATGATGTTCTGCTCACTTTACAGAGAAACAACAGGACATGAACATTGTTCTGAATTCACAAGACAATACAATGCAAGGTCTTTCAGTCCGATCCAGAATTCAGGCTTCAGTAACACTGGACTTGGTCCAAGGAATTGTATAAATCCCACCTCTCCAAGCGAGATGCACACAAGCACTCAGTCCCGTTCTGCTCCACTCTGTCTCGTAACACACAATCCAGCCTGCACACAGACACACAGATAGCTCTTGTTAGGATGCAACCTGGACAAGTGGGTCCCTCTGGCACCGAGACCACAGATCAAACTGTCACAAAACGGAGGCAGAAGGCAGAGCAGTCCACACCTCTCGTTATTCGTAACGGGGGTCAGCAGCAGCGCCAGCCCTGCAGTAACCACACGCGGAGGGTCCCACCTTAACGAGTAGTGGCCTGACACCTGGGTACCAGTGCAACACAAAGACAGCAGTAGGTTGGATTTGACGCGGGGCCCTGCACTCTCCCGCCGCACTGTGCTCAGGATCCCAGTTCAGGAGGATTTCAACTCATCAGCATGTTTTTGGTCTTATCACTATTGATGTCACACGTAAAGGGATTTGGGCTCTTTACCTGACAGGATTGCCAGGATTATGGATTATGATGGAGAGCTGTGCTCTGTAAATTTATCTACACACACACATGCTAATGTTTGGATTCATACTCCTTAGAGAAGTCAGGGGGAAATTCTTCACCTCTTGTTAGGGGCTTTAATGTGCAGGTTTCAATCATGCAAGTGTGTAGACGGCTGAGGTCCAACACGGGTTGGCCCTGTCAGACTTAATCTGAAAGTGAACTGGAATAAGACAAAACATCCACATGCAAGAGTATCGAGAACGCTGAAGCCCGTCATAGAACTGCAGATCATTGTCTAAACATCTGTCCCTTCCAGTGGGCACGAAAGGACAGAGGTTTGCTCCATCGCAGTCTGTTGTCCGAGGAGACCCAATTATAGGTGTTCATATTTCACATTGTGTTACTTGCGGTCTAGCATATGCTTCTGACGCAGTTCAGGCCAAGCCTGTTTTTGATGCGCCGTCGACGGCAGTGCACAAAGGCCAGGATCAGCAGGTGGCTGTACCTCCTCTGTGCTTGATCACACAGTAAACGCCTCTCCTTCCACAGAACACCAACCCCCATGCACTCTACGAGGTTCTCTCCAGCACAGCCGTTCATGTGTGTGTGCGTGTGTGTATGTGTGTGTGCGTGTGTGTCACACACCCTTTCTACAAAGCCAGCCTGCTTCCAATTAATTAGAAATAGAGAGACAGAGTGTGGGTTTGAGAATACGGAAGCTCCTGCAGATTGGATTAATTGTGCTAAGCCACTGACATGAAGCGTTTCTGAAAATAACTTGGAATGTCACATTCTGATGAGCAAAATAATTGGTTGTGAGGACCTGAGGTAAACAAACAGAAGAGTATCACATTTCCATGGTAACTGCATGACAAAACAGGGAAAGGTCCTCAAAACGAGGCAGGTTGCATGCTTCCCACATCACTTGTTATGTTGTTGTGTTGGCCATCATCAGCTTAATTGCCATATCTGTGGGCTAATGTTCTCATCCAAATGTCTCCATTATAGCTGCCCCCAGTTCATGTCTGCAAAATAGGGTCACATACAGACGAGCCATTTGATGACTTTTGTTTTCTCAGAAACCCAGTTAAGTTAATCCTAAGATCCCCTCTCTCTCTCTCTCTCTCTCTCTCTCTCTATCTCTTTCTCTCTCTCTCTCTCTCTATCTATCTATCTGCTGTAGCATATTCTTTTATGCTTTTTATTGTTTATCAGCAGTGGTCTGAGCTTAGATGTGGGCAACCTGCTTTTCTGATTCCTTTGGAGATATTGCTGTGCTAATCTTGTGGGAATTGTGGTCATAAAAGCCTTACACGTGGTCTCACTTTTGTCATGTTTGTTTTGGTTACTCACCTAAGTGAGTTCACAGAGGTACAAAGGATTTCACATTCTCTCAAAGCACACATTGTGTGTAACTGACATTCAGTGTTCCTGAGGGTGAGATATCATGGGACTCTAGGATGGAAAAGGAACGAGTGTCTGCCAGCCACTTTACACTCTGGGTTCTTGCCAATCCATGCCACCCCTCTGTCTCTCTCTCTACCTCTCTCACTCTCATACTGCATTTTCCTCCTTTGGTACAGGACAAGGTAATCGACAAGGTAATTTATTTACAATAGATCTTGTATAACCTATTACATTGTTTTCAGCTATTTATTATGCATAATATGCAAATAATAATTTATGCAAAGTAACAAAATAATGTAATTAAATTATGTAATGTAATTATGTAGTGTAATGTCATTTATTGCGCTGCAAATAAGGCCCCAGAAAGTCTCATAGCATTGAATTACCTAAACAGATAAATGTTACTTAAATTAATATTTGTTAAACACTATATTACTCATATGCTCTAACTTGCATATAGACTGATGTATAATATTGAAGTCTTAGGTATTGGAATCCATTATCAATTATTATCCAATGTCAATAATTTTCCCATATGACAGTGACTGGCAACAATAAGCAACACTCTTGCCATGTACGTTAGTGGGCGGGTTATGATCATGTAACATGGAAAGAACAGGTGAAGATGGCCTGTTCCTTGTCTGCTCGTGTATAATAAACACATTCTGAGAGGGGAGTGTCTTCTCCCAGGCTGTGTCCTCGAGTCTCCTCGTCCTCCTGCTGTCCTTGTGCCTGCCTGCTCTTCGTTCCTTTATCTCCAGGACCATATGGCGCACATCAGAGTTGGGAGGCCGGGGTGTGAGCCTCCGTTCAGAAACGCAGCCCGGCTAATGACAGATGCCCAGTCGAAGCTTTCAGCAGATGCTAAAGTACCAGCTCGCTCCCATTTAAGTGTTTTGTCAGATCAGAGGAGCATGAAATTGGCTCAACTGAAACAAAGTGAGAGTTAATTGGGTGTGGCTAAAACAATATCGCTCCGCTAGCTTTTAATATCTGTTACTTAAAGGTCTTTTAACCTTTGTGAGTTTCAAAATGTGCTCATTGTCTCAAAGCCAAGCAGTGCAATCAGATCTTTCATTGACACAATACCTTATTCTCTATGTAATAAGTCTGAAATTACTTTTCCATTTTTAAAACAGCTGGGTATGGTGGTGATGTGTTTTACTGTTTTCTACTACAGGATGCCAGACTCCTTTTTCAGAACTGGCTACAGCATTCTTTTCACTTCTCTGTGACATCACAAGTGTCCTTCAGGTTCTCATCTCTCTCATCATTGAAGAGGCCATTGGTTACCATAGCAACAGACCAAGAAACAGGTGAGGAAATTTTGCTGTTTTATTATTTTTAGTTTTTTTTTTCTCTGACAGAGTCAAGCACAATTCAGTCATTAAACATTCATTTTAAAACACAAATGTTGTTCTGCTGGACCACAATTGATTGCCTGGCATTTTTTACACAATTGTCAATGGTGTATTATAGGAACACACCTAGACTGTTTTTTTTCTTTTTTGTGGTGATAAGAGCTTACCTAGCTTAGATATGCACAGCTTTACACAAGCTAATGAGATAAAATCACAAACCATATCAGAATTTAACAAACAAACTTAATGGAAGAGCTACCTAAGTACACAACAGACTGCTACATATAAGTTAACGGCATAAAATAAATATTCTCATTATGTGGTTATGAATTAAGTGTAAAGGCATCAATTCCTCAATTCATATATGGATAATGTCATGTAGTTTATTGCATAAATAAATCTAGCATAGACCCACCCCTACATAACATGACAGTGTTATATAAGTTTGCTACTCTGCAACTGTCTGTACATTATGTCTCGTACTTGCCAACAGATGCAGGAGAGATAGATGCATTATTCACTAATACTACTTGCTGGTGAAAAATGAGCTAGACTGCAATGTGATATTCCCAGCTAGAATATAAAATACAGATGTTTACTTAAACATTATTTGCTGAAGAACCTGGAAACATTTTAAGTAACATGATGTTAAAATGTGGCTAATCTTTCATACCAGGTTGTACCGGTCAGTGCTTCTGGTGACAAAAGACACTGGTGTAGCTGGATAAAGTCTCAAACTTTAAAACACCTTGAAGGTTAATAGGCTGTGATTATTCAGTGAGTTCACACAAGAACACATGAGGACCCACAGCAGCCATGAAGTGCATGTGATCAGTTGCAAATGTACCGTATTATATGGACTCAAATGAGACACACTGATGCATCTGCGTACATGCCGTTCACATCACTGTCATGGCAGTGTGACGCCACACTACACCATCAAATGATTGGATAACATCCAAACTCTGCCTATTCATTCTCTCTAGGTCAGCCCCTTATGGCAGCAGACAGAGTGCTGCATGTCCCATTAAACAAGGTTGAACTGGCAGATGTGGAAGATGGCTGGACAGGAGGAAGAGAGCATGTCTGTGTTTGCCCAGGGACACATGCTGATGCAGCAGCCTGGACGAGCTCACACACTCCAGATGACTGCAGTGTAAGAGCACCTTCCTAACTACGTGATGAAATTAGGCGAGGTATGCAGCCTACAGGGAGACGCCTCATATATAAATGTGTGTGTGTGTGTGTGTGTGTGTGTGTGGGAGTGTGCGTGTGTGTGTGTGTGTGTGTGTGTGTGTGTGCTCCTCTCTTTTTCTGTCTTTGTTTTACTGATTGTATGCAAAAAGGAAAAGTTGTACTTTAGTATTTCTTTTATCAAAAGTTTAAAAAACTGATAACCAAGATTTTTAGTCAATTTCTTTTGTATTTTTGTAAACTGAAAAGTATTTTGTTGCGTGTCTACTGTGGGGAAATTTGTCCAGATTCAGTGTATACAACAATAATGCGCAATCTCTTTTATTATACTTTAGGAAGTGTTTTTAAGCACAATCCCCTCAATCAGTCCAGATGGAGTAAACTAAATAGCTATTTGTGAGTGCAATATTTAAAACATAAGTGGAAAAACATTAGAATCCTTTAATAATTGTTTCTTCAAAGAAACTGAACCAGCATGTATAAGCTACAAAGCAATACATTGTTCAGAGCTGGTCAGAACTCATTTTTGACCTCTTCCCTTTAACAGCGAGGGTTTTGCATCTCAGTATAACTGTATATGATTTACATGTCTGCCAGGAGATCCAGGCAGCAGACACATTTCAGCATATCTTTATCTGCAAAACCATAGATGGCTGATATAGTACCTCTAGGCACTCAGAGAGGCCAGGTGACTGCTGAATATGGAGGTAAATTATTTCTATTTGGGCATCCTTTAATGGTCACATACAGCCACTGCAGTGAAAGAGCTGTAGTCAGGACCTAATCAAAAGCAGCTGGCTTATTTCCAGCATTCAGATGAACATGCCAAATGAGATTATGCTCCTACAGCTAATATTGTGCTAATTAAGATAGATAATGATTAGCGCATTGTATTAGACAAACAGAATGAAACTGGTTGTTTATGTCACCCTGGCCATATGGCTCTGTACAACATCCAGTCATTATACCTGATAACTCATATCACTTCCATAGGCAATCCAGCTCTTTTATTTAGTTGGTAAGATGCTGTACAGTCATCTCTACACAGCTAAAAAATATTTTAAACGTCAACAACATGGTGATCAGCGCTGGAAAAGTCAATGGTAGTTTTTTTCAAGTACAACACTAATTTGTTCACCTTAGTGCAGCATAAATGGGGCTATTCTAATTAGCCTACATTTGGAAATTATGCTGGCGTTCCTGTGGGGAGGGGGTAGGAGTGGAGGAGAGTGGCTCCCATTGACACAAAGGCTACGAGGGAAAAAAGATGATGTACCAGATCTCTCTCACTGTGTGTGTGTATATATGTGTGTGTGTGTGTATGTGTGTGTTTGTGTGTGTGTGTGTGTGTTTGTGTGTGTGTTAAAGGATTACTGCAGTTTTTTTCCACTTTTGCATGTTATCTGAGAAACTCTTTACAAGGCAACAGGGACTAGGAGCAAATTAAATGCATACATATTAATTAATTTTTCAAAACATGCCATATACACCAGAGACTTCCATTTTCAGTAATGATTCATTTCAGCAGCATTGTCAAACTCATTCACTTGAACATTTATAGAGGACTGTGAAGAAAATGCCAGTGTTCATGACTCTAACCCACTGAACAGTACATTATGATTACGCCTCTTTCTTCTCCATTAGAATAGCATTACCCTCGGAATGCTTATAACGTGCTGCATTTTGCTGACTCTTTACAAAAGACCAATTATGAACATTAGGTAAGACATTCCCTTAGTAAAATATTACACATTCAACGAAGTATTTCTGCTCGTTGTTACATTCTCTGTTTTCACACTTTTGACATTTGCACATAGTCTATTCTGCTGGCTTAGGTAATCATTTGGAAAAGATATGTTCACATTTACTGCTGAATACTTTGTTCTCTCTCATCTTTGCTCTCAACAGATGTCATTTCACACTGGATTTCAGAATATAATTTGTATAAATTCACTCACCACGCACTTTATTAGGAACACCTATCTTGCAGCTACATTTACTGACAACTTTAGAAAGTCCCCCTCAAGTACAGGTGCATTTGATACAAGGACAGTTACTCAATAGTTCACCTGCTACCATTCACAATTTGTCATCCAGTCTGTGAGCTAGCCAGCACTAGTCCGATCACATGACCACTGCTGACAAGATACACATTCAGCACTAGTCCGATCACATGACCACTGCTGACAAGATACACATTCAGCACTAGTCCGATCACATGACCACTGCTGACAAGATACACATTCAGCACTAGTCCGATCACATGACCACTGCTGACAAGATACACATTCAGCACTAGTGCAATCACATGACCACTGCTGGCAGGATACATATTCAGCACTAGTCCGATCACATGACCACTGCTAACAGGATATACTTTCAGCACTAGTCTGCCTATGTTTCTTTCAGAATACAGCACTTTTCAAACTGTGTCCCAAATGGGCTAAAACAGCTGAAGACCCTGAGATCACCAATGGTGCGAGCCAACGACAAGAATGCTTTTCTCCAAAGACATCAACACTGTACCACTGAAGAGAGGAAATACATTGTGTGGTCAGATGAATCACATCACGCTGTTAGAAAGATCAATATTTGGCAGAAGAACGAATGCTTTAGAGTCCTTCTGCTCGGCATCTACAGCACGGGCTGGTGCTAGCAGTGATGATGCATGGACGATGTGGCACAAATTCTTGCCCACTGAAGAACGTCTGCAAAGCATGGTATATCTGAACATCACCGCTGACCAAGATCATCCCTTCACGGTGACAGTTTATCCACACTCGGATGAACTCTTCCAGCATGATAACACACCATGTGACAAGGCCTATATTATCACCGAACGGGTCCAGGAACATGACAGCGAATTTTCCCTGCTGCAGTGGCCCACACGGTGTCTGGATCATAACCCTATCAAGCATCTCTGGAAGGAGGTGGAAAGGGCTGTTCAAAGCGAGATTGTGTAGTCATCTGTTTTGAGAAAAGTGCAGAATACAGTGGCGCCTGCATTGTACAACACTGCTGCAGAATGCATTCAGCATCTTGCAGAATCCATACTCAGGCAAACGAAAGCTGTTGTGACTGCCAAAGGAAGGACAACATGTGAAATCTAATAAAGCTAACACCTAAAAGACTGGCTATATCGATTACATTACTATACAACAGACTTTACATACAGTGTATATATCTAGAGACAGAGACAGTGAGAAAGAGCTCAGTGACTGTAAACTCAGCACTGTCATAGGATACCACCTTTTTGTGAGTTTGAGTCAGTTCATGAAATCCCTGCCCTGCTGGATCTGCCCTGGTCAACTGTAAGTGCTATTATTGTGGAATGAAAGTGTCTAGGAGCAACAACACTTCAGCCACAAAGCAGCAGACCATGTAAACGCACAGAGCGGCCCCTCCGAGCGCCGAGGTATATAGTGTGTGTAAATGGCTTATTCTCTGTTACATCACTCACTACAGAGCTCCACTGCCTCTGGAAGGATCACCAGTGCAAGACGTGTGTGTCTGGGTGTCGGGAGCATAAAGAAAGTTGTCCGTGGCCAAGCAGCTGCACATAAGCCTAAGATCACTATGCAAAATGGCAAGTGTCAGGTGGAGTGGTGGATTCTGGAGCATTGGAAACATCCTCTGGAGTGATGAATCACACTTCGCTATCTGGCAATCTGATGGATCATTCAGAGTCTCATGGATTCCAGGAGAACGCTACCAACAGAATTCAAAGTGTCAACAGTAAAGTTTGCTGGAGGAGGAATAATGGTCTGGAGAAGGTTTTCAGGTTTTGACTAGGCCCCTTAATTCTGGCGAAAGGTAATTTTAATGCTACAGTATACAAAGACATTTTAGAAAATCCTAGGCTTCCAACTCTGTGTCAATTGCTTGGGCGAGGCCCTTACTTGTTTCAGATAATCACAAAACCATTAAAACATAAAGCCTTCTGCCTTGAACAAGGAGTTCCAGGCACCTGCAGAGTCCTGGCCTTAAACTCACTGAGCATCTCTATGATGAGTTGAAATGTTGATTATAAATCATGCCTCCATATCCAACAGCAGTGCCTGATGTCACAAATGCTCTTTTGCACAAATAGGAAGAGCCTTCCACCACGACTGTCCCTGTTCCAGATAAACAGCATGCTTTGGACAGAGGCCCTTCATTAGCTCTGCAGTAACAGCCAGTTTGCCAGACCTAGATTGTGCTTAAACCTACACTAAAATAAATTCCAGTGGGGATTCACCATTGGCTCTGCAATTTAGCCCAAAACTGGGCTTCTTTCATGTGTGGCAAATGGGCACCCTTATAAATAGATTTTCATATTATTATTTTTTTTTTACCTAGTTTGGTTTTTTTCTTTATATGGTGTTCTGGTTAATGTAGACAACTCCATGACTCATTATGGCATTCAAAAGATGGTACCACTTGTGCCATTTACCAGTTCATCTGTTTCTAACCTACTGCATACTTATGTGTGAACTAGCACACAGGTCACTATGTATCCAACACAGACAGTGTGCAGTACAATTAAAACCAAAGAGGTGAATGAGAACACTCTAAATGTTTGGTCATGATGTCCTTCTCATTTTATAACAAAAGCGAGAGACGAAAGATTAGCAAAGAAACCCTTCTGCATGCAGTAAATAAACTCACAGTCAAATAAATATCACAGTTGAGTGATTATTTTCCCTTATTGTATTTAGGCTTGTGAACAGTGATTTAATTTAATGATTGATTCTTTTTATTAATCAAACAAGCTCAGCGGAGAAAGCTTCCATGTATGAATTTATATATTTTTAATATTGTCATGACAATGGACGAGGAAAACAAATTCATAAACATTAATTGCTTTTGTCCATTGCATTTTATCTCTAGGGAGAAGTGATGAAAGGGTAACTGTGAGTTTTGATGTGCTATATAAACATTACAGAGCTGGAGATGTTTTTAGGCACTATCCACACCTGTGGTTAATGCAAAGCCTACAAATATAACTCATGCAAATGAATGGCTGTAACTTTAAAACTAAAGTAAATAGTCAAATAGCAAGAATGCAATAACAGTTGTCAGCTGGGTTCCCAAAATATATTCCATTGCTTTTAAATGCTACACTTGTGGAACATATAATCATTTTGAAATCACTTTGCCACATATACAGTTGTGCAGCTGTGCTGTTAATAGTACCAGAAATACTTTTCTACTGTAAGATCAGGTTCAAATAAACATAAAAACCCAAAAGTGACATGTGTGAGGTAAGTCATTTCTATAGGTGATTTCTATAGATTTCTATGTCATCCACAGTTATTTACTCATTGTTTCTCAGACTTATAGCTAATACTTTACAAGAGAATTAGACAAAGGCTTTGTTACATAAAAAATAAAAACCCAGTTTAACTGGAATCTGTCTACTCACTGAGAAAAAAAACTTTGGCTCCATCATCAAAAACTCACTTCAAAGAGGGCTCCAATTTAAACAAAATGCTTCTGTTTGAGAGACATCAGATAAGAACTGTAAACGAGAAAGAAGAAATGATTTTGTGTGTGTGTGTGTGTGTGTGTATGACCCACACATTTCCTCTGCGGCATGAGGAAGGTGTGTAGGATGTGGAAAAGTGTGTGTGTGTGTGTGTGTGCATGTGTGTATCTGTTTGTAAAACCCACACATTTCCTCTGTGACATGGGGAAGGCGTGTAGGATGTGGAAGTGTGTGTATGTGTGTGTGTGTGTGTAAGACTCACTCATTTCCTCTGTGACCTGGGGAAGGAATGTAAGATGTGGAAGTGTGTGTGTGTGTGTGTGTGTATGTATGTAAGACTGACTCATTTCCTCTGTGACCTGGGGAAAGCATGTAGGATATGGAAGTGTTCGTGCTGCTGGACACACTCTGATCTAGCCTGTACTCGTCTTCAAAGGACATCATAGGTGAAGGTTATGTGGTTAGTTAGAGCTGCCGTCTTCAGCGAGCATCAGCGTTCATATGAACAGCCAAACCCACGGATCCTCCTACTCTCTAACCCAGATCTTGTTAATTGACACCAAGGGGAATAGAAAAAGTGATTAAAAGTAAGAAGCAGCTCTTATCAGCGCCATCCAAATGCATGTAAACGCCATTTTTACCCTTTTCTGTGATTTTTTTTTTACGGTAGACTAAAACTTTTTCACTCCCTTTGAAGATGGCTTCAGATGTTTGGATAATCTCCCTCACAAGATGCCTTACTTCACATTTCAAAGTCTCCATTAAGAGTGTGTTTTTGACATTTCTTTCATCTGAGTATACTGTAGAAATAGTGTCATTAGTAAACATGTACATTAGTGTGTAGCCAGATCAGAAGAGAAGAGAGCAGATTAGGTTTTCTGAATTCTGATGTTTATATGTGCAAAAAACCTATCTGTAGTTTGTTATCATTGCTTCTTTGAGAGTTTTCAAAGTTTGTTTCAGCACATGTGAAAAGAAATTTAAAGTTGCTACCAAACTCAGTGGGAATAGTGTTGTTGTGATGTTAGATATACTAAAGATTATTATTAGTACAAATGGCTAGATGTGATTCTGAGAAGGCACATTCTGTACTGTCATATACAAATTACTTATTTTCTCACAAAATCTTTTCAAATTAACATTCTAACAGTTCACGGCAAATACGTTCAACATAACAGCAATATGTTGACAAGCAGACTGGGATAACTAGCTAAACAGATTGCTGGTATTCCTGAATTACAAATCTAACCCTAAGCAGTATCTTAGAACTATGCAGCTAACTTGTGCTCACACAAACCTGCATAGGTGTTTATTCACCTAGAAACACTGGCAGCAGGGATCCATACCTAAGGGAGCACATATACTGCCATACCCATTAACATGTACGGAATTCAAAATAAGAGTGTTTGGCATTCACAATAAGAGTGTTTGGTGCAAGGTTTCCTTTTTGTAAGCATTTTGAATATTTAATCAATTTGGCAAAATGTGCAAAAATTTCTCAAATTTACTAAAGAATATCAGGGGCTTGTTTTACTATGTCTGTGACATGCAGAAGGCAGTGGGTTCTATTAATGTAACCCTAATGCTAACCCTAACCCTACATTCCTTACCCTGATTTTGAATGACATGTTTTAATGCTTATGTGAGATATAATTCAGCACGATACTTTGCAGACATGCAGTATAAATTGCCACCATAAAAAGGACTAAATGGCATTTACGTGGTGTCATATTAGCCGTTGATGCCCTTACTGTTCGATGAAAGCAATCTTGGACATCCCTGTCAAAATGGCCAATTCATTACAATTAGTCAAAATGGCCAATTCATTAAAGTTTATGGCCTAAGTGTGCAGTACTGACACGCTGACTGCGTAGGAGCAGGTGGAGTAGGTTGGCCACATTTCTGGGCACCATCTGCATAGTCTCAATAAGATAAAGGGTCTCCAGACTGCCCGGTCAGGACACACACCTCCAGTCAACTCTACTAAGGCAGCTGCGTTCTGAATCCACTGGTATAATCATGCTGAAATAGTGACTTCAGTGATCTGCTTGTCTTTGCCTGATCTCTTCATCTTCTTCCTTTTCCCCCCCCCCCCAAAGCATCCAGTTCAAAGATCATGAAGGAGACAAGCGGGAAGAAAGGAGACGGTGAGGGAAAGCAACCATTATGAGTACTCAGGCAACCATATGCACAGCATTGTTTATGTATGACATCACTGAGCAAGGCATGGTTCTTATACTACACACACGTCTGTAACACAGCGAACAAACACAGCCACGACTGGACACCAACACTGGGTCAGCTGACAGATACACCTGCAGAGTGCAAGCATAACTGACCATGTTAAATTGTTCCTTGTGGTGTTTCATCTGAAGACTATGGTGAGGCAAAGGCAAGACACATTTATTTATATAGCACATTTCATACCAGTGAAAATTCAAGGTGCTTTTCAAATAAAAATATATAAAGGATATATTATGTACACACACACACACTCTCTTCTTGTTTGTCCATGGAACTATACACACAGTTCCATCGACAAACAACAGAAGAAGGCAATAATGATAGATGTAGCAATCCCAAGTGATAGCAACATCAGGACCAAGGAACACGAAAAGCTCAAGAAATACCAAGGGCTAAGAGTAGAGCTAGGAAAGATGTGATAGATGAAGGCAACAGTGGTTCCCATGGTAATAGAAGCACTAGAGGCGATGACCCCCAAACTGGGAGAATGGCTCCAGCAGACCCCATGAACAACATCTGAGGTCTGATGACAATAGATGCAATACAGTTTAACTTTAATGAATTGGCAATACAGTGCATCTATTTAAACATTGTCTTCCTACGTGAAAGCTATACTGAATAGAAAAGTTATCAGTTTCGAAAATGCCTGAAATCCAACATATTCTGTGATTGTGAAATATAACTTTGACATTCTTTGTGACTGTGACATACCAAAATTAACCAATTTACAGTTTTGTAGTATGTTAAGAATGAAGAACAGATTGATGACCTTAGCAAAAGTAGACAGCCTGACAGACCACAGAAGGCTAAGACAGAAGTGGACAGGTAAAGAAAGCTTTCAGTCATGAATAAAAATGTCTGAACAGATGAAGCGCATAGTCCAAGTTGGGGGTATAGGGTGGGCATAAAGGGAATGTCTTACTGTCAAGGCACTTTTCTAGAGAATACATTAAAAAACCTATGGAGTTCAGAGATGGACAGATGTGAAGAAAACCTGAACCAGCAT
This sequence comes from Brachyhypopomus occidentalis, assembly GCA_020368025.1. Taxonomy (NCBI): domain Eukaryota; kingdom Metazoa; phylum Chordata; class Actinopteri; order Gymnotiformes; family Hypopomidae; genus Brachyhypopomus; species Brachyhypopomus occidentalis. The sequence goes on from JAGXOD010000055.1 coordinate 1,318,774, forward strand.
GATGAAACTACTGCAATTGAACATAAAGAACTACTGAAATACACAGAAGGAACTACTTGTAATGCAAAGCATACCACTTCCTGTGTAGAACTATATGTAAATCATGACACGGGAATGTATGTGTGCTAATGGAAGTGGCTCCATTTTTTAAAATTATTCTGGATCTTAGCTGCTCAGATCTATCAGAATGGAAGATATTATCACGTAAAGCATGGAGGGAGAACAAACGCTTGTCTTCCTTCCTCTCCCTCCAGCCACCTGTTCAGCACTGACACACAGTCACACTGTCGCTCCGCAGAGGGTTAGAGTTGCACCGATGGGCTGCACTATGCCACTTAAAAACACAGCACACATTACGCCAACTCCGCCCACCTCGCCCTGTGTTTAACTGTGAAAACAAGTAATAGCACTTTACTGCTTTATGCACAGTGTCTAAATGTCACTGACAGAGTGCTTCAGTAAGCTTTGTGGTGAAAACCTATTACTGATCTTGACAGCAGCAAATCTTGTATCAGTCACAAGGTAAACTGATAAATGTGTTTAAGAGTGTCCCCAGGGAAGCAGATGGGAACTCTTACACAGATATGACACTTCAGCAGGTAGATGGAAAAATTAAGACCTCATTATATGCAACACACTAGCTACTTATAACATAAGGCAATAACAAAACGCAACAAAGGATGCTTTGTATTTGGCACAATAAAATAAAAATCTGCTGTTTTTAGAAGATATGAGAGAAGGACTAAATGTGCACCAACTAGGCAACAAAAAACCATATAAAACATAAAACATCACATCAAAGTAGTGCACATTGTGATTTTGTCATTGATTTGGTTTTGGATATTAAATAATGATTGAAGCTTAAATAACATTCATTTGGTTGGCTTACCATTAGTACCTCCATTGTGGGTAAGCTTTTATCTTTTTTAAATCAAAGTTTTGACTGTTTGTACTTTAAAGGTAATTAGAGTAATATTTAATCAGTCCCATTCAGTATGAGACTGTACAGGATCTGTAACAAATATCTATTATGAATTCACATTTTAACATATTCTACCACCTTCCTATAAAGGCGACAAAGAGAAGTAAAATGCACACTTATTTTTGTACTAAAGAACAGTTGTTGTCGAGCTAATCTGAATGCAGCCTTTTTAATAATTCCTTATATCTTAATAATGTATTATACCACTTCAGATGCTAACTTTTAATTATTCAGTTCAATGTTAGATATCATAACAAAATTTACACAGTAGGAAGTTTTCAAGATTTAAAACTCCAAGATCTTGTCCCACTCAAATTTTAAGGTAATCTGCAAAGAGTAAAAGTAGACTGGAGAGGCAGGAAGCCAAGATGAGAACAGTTTATAGTAGACACGTTTGTTTTTATTAGCATTAGTGCTAAATGAACACCAGACAAACGAATGATTAAAACACGAGCAACAAAATGAAATCGACACACACTAAATACAGGCACAGTAGCAAGAAACAAGTGCAGCGCATAATGCAAACGAGGCAAGAAACAGGTGAGATGAATGGCACAAATGAACACACAAACACACACCAAGACACACATGGAAATGATCATATACAGACAAACGTAAACACGTAGACATGCCCAGAAGGAGGGGTCAGGCTGTACTGCGACAAATGGATTTTATGTTGTCTATGTAGAAACTGAGATTGTTATATGTACTGGTGCTGCCCAAGATACTCCTGTAAAAGAGATTTAATTCTCACTGAGAACTTTCTCTCCATGTTAAATATATAAAGATAATATCATAAATAATATAATTTAAAAAAAGTTAGGATTCCAAGTGGAGACAGGGGTAATATTGAGGGTTACACCACTTTTCCAATTCTTACAAAAAAAACTTTAAAATAATTTAAAAAGTTAAGGTTATTTTTCCTCAGTCTACTTTCTGAGGTTTCATGTGAAACTCATGAAACTTGTTAATTCACTGACTGTTGAGTCAGATACATTGGAACAATGCTAACTCTGACATACGCAGCGAAGAATGAAAGTATGACAGTGGCTATGAAACACTGACTTGAATAATCCCAATATATCTGAACACTTGACACAGCTGAAATTTGTCCAGGCTTTGTAACTCACTCATTTACTTTCTTGGTGATGCATTTAACATGCTGAAGTATCTTCAAAAGTTGAACCAATTAGCGCTTAAGAAGGGCTGCCCTGTGTCACTGATTCAGTGCAGTGATGCTGTCTTTCCTGTCTCTCTGCACAATATGTGCTTTTCCTTTTTCAAATGTTTTCAGACATAAGTATAATTCCCTGATGCACACCTACATCACACCCTCACACACACCCAGTGTATATCTTGCTTGCTTGCTCGCTGTCCCTCCCTATTCTCTGTGTGTGAGTCTAGGCTGTGCTGTAGGATCCCTTTGGATCCTGCCTGTTTCAAGGGTAATGATAAAAGGCACACACTGTTCTCAGCAGAAACCCACTGCAGCTCATCACAATTTAGATCCCATTAACATTGTTTAAAAAGGGCTCCAGTAATCCTGTCCCCCTCTGTGGGGGGCCTTGGCTGAGCCTCAGGGGTCATGGTGACTCATATCGCCTGTGTGGACAATATTGAGTGGCAGCTCCCCACTCCTTGGAAGCTCTGAGAACCCCCCCCCCCCCCCCCATGGGAAGTGGTGCAGGTGGTGTAGGGCAGAGAAAGGCATGGATGTCTGACTACATCTGTCTGAGCCACAAAAAAAAAAAAAAAAAAAAAAAAACTCCCTGCGTTTAAATGGCATTAGTTGCTCACCTGTGTACCTTCACTCCATTTAGACCAAGAACTTCACAGTGGTATATATATATATTTTTTTTTAGCAAAACTAATTTTGAAACCAATGTGACATTTAGGATGATTTGAACAAAAAATCTGCATATTACAGGAAGTGAGGTCAGCGATATTTGAAATCTTACACCCATAAGTCTCATGTAATGTGACAACATATATGCATTATGGTGACCCCTTTAATGCTGGTTTATTTATCCTCACACTGACAGGCACTGAGAATGCTAGACATATCCTTTCAGCCAGCTGTCAAAGTATTTCTTTGCTGTCAACATCGCATTATAATTTCTGCACGGCCACGTTCAGCAACAATGCTTTGGCATGCACAGATGAGAAAGCATCCAGACTCTCTAAAGACAACTCTCCAACCGCTACCGCTAATAACCTCCCACGTTGTGAGAGCACTCGAAACAAATAGACTTTTTGCTTTTCTACCCATGGATATCCAATCCCAGAGAAACAGATTATTTTCAGAGTGCATGTTTTGAATGAAAATTTTCATCCAGAGCACCTGATCATGTGCTTGTAGCCAAACGCAAAATTTTATTTCACTATGTGAACTTTGGCATTTTGCTGGCTATAGAACAACATCAATGCACTTCTTCTGGAAAGTGTTTAGACATTTTATATTTGCCTCTGTTGAATTGCTTCATTGTAACCATTATTTTGAAGCCAATCAACGAATTGAATAATCTACACATTTTAAATGCTGTATAACCTAAAAATGAATGCTAATTGAAATTCAAATAGAACTTTGGATGCTACTTGGAATGTAAACTGTTTTCCTTTACTGAATGTAATTTGTAATGTCATGTCCTTATAGAAAATTGGGGTCCTACCACATGTAAATGTCATAAATGCAAACCATTGTCAGGTGAATTAAGACAATGAGGTCAAGGCAATGAAACAATGTGCAATTTCATTTTATAAAGTATTTTTTCACTTACTAAAATCAATTTCATATCATATTCTAGATTGTACTTTTTTATATTAAATAAGATGTTCAGTTGACCAGGATTCCTTATGCAGCTCCTTCCTGCCAAGTAAACCTAGAATTTAATCTTTTGCTCTTAGATTTTTCAAGGGTACAAAGTGTCACTTAAAATTTTCTGAGAGGTTATATACACTCAAGATGTATTATGGCGGTTGATGTATGAACTGTTTTTGGCGATGAGGAGTGTAATTAATTCATCCTTTGTGGCTGCCACAACTTGTCAGGTATCTCAGCAGCACTGCTGATGTGGAACACACCTTTATTATTTTGTCATTAGGGACAACTCGGAATCAATCACACAAAGACGCTTTTACATCTGGCCTGGCTGATGCTGAAACACTATCGTACTATAGCTGTGAAAAGAAATAATTGCTCTTTTTATTATGAGGGTGTGTGCAGTAATGGAGAGATTCAGTCACATGGAATTGAAAGTAGCAATCCAGAAACACAACTGTGTCTTCGCCTGTGTTCCCAGGACAATTAATACATTAGCTATAAAAATAGCAAAGACTTATATCAGCGGATATAGATTATTTTATAGATTATAATATGATTTACATTACATGAACTCTTCTGAGTGGAGCATTAGAGTGGGGTGCCTCATTTAAACAAGCAAAACAGAGAAAAACCAATGCTAAGCAGGCAATAGATGGATTCTCTGGGTTACTTGGTGTAGGCAAACTAGATAACAGATCCACCTGGCTTGTGTTTACAGTATAAGACACTAAGATGTTAACATCTCAACTGCCTCGCTGTCAGTGATGCATTTACACTGCATATCACTGGTGTCACAACAAATTGCACTGACACAGCAGTAATGCTACAGCTGAAATGTTCAAGACGTTTATATCACAAAGGAGTGTGGGAGAAGCCTGCCTCTTGTCATCAGTGACAACACAGGTAGCCTTTATTGCCACGGAGAGATTGAAATGCCTTTCAAGATTGAGTCAAGATGGTTCTGTAAAAGCAAAAGTTGAATGCGCGCAGCTTGGTGGGTGACAAGGAATGTGAATGCACCAACCTTACTCAAACACTGACTTCTCACTGAGTAGAGAGCATTCAGTCTCTCAGTGCAATGAAATAAAGATAAGTTGAGAAATTTTTAATGTTTCTATTCATGCATATGTCAACAGTGTGGCATATTCCTCAATCTCCTCCTCATTTCTGCTGATATTATTCAATCTCTAAATCAATTCTATTAATATTTAAAATGTCAGATAAACGAGATAGAGGGAACATTGTTAAACGTGGGAAAGTGGCTCATAACATATAATGGGTACATACATAACTCAGTGATTCAATTTCATCTAGAGTTAATGAAGAATAAAGCTTAGCTGAGTGTTAGTGATCCTAAGGATTCTGATGACCCCCCCACAACACCCCCTATAACCCCCCAGATTTGAAATGCAGTGCAGGCAGTGGAGTCAGAGTATGCAGCCCAGACAGACGGGGTGGTGTGTTGGTAAGCCCAGGGACAATCCCAGCTTATAGTGGGTGGCACGTTTTGGCAAGCTATGGCACGTTACGGCATGTTACGAATCGTTACGGCACGTTATGGTACGACACAGTGTGATATGCCGCGATTCGGCGCAGCTGCCAGCTCAGTGTCATTCCCACAGCATAAGCAGAGAGGCGGTGAGAATGTGACCCAGACACTCTCAGCAATGTGAGCTTGTGAGTCTCGGTTAACATGCAGGAAAACAAACTTAGAAGGCCCTTCATTAGAAAAAGCTGTGCGAAACAGAAGAGTCTTTATTTTTCTTATTGCTCTTTTTGGTTTTTTATATTAATTTGATTGCATATACATTAGCATAAACATTTATTCATTCTCTTCTTCATAGATCCCTTAGTTTACTGAAACAAAGGTCCAGGTTGGAAGTGTGGATACTGTCTTTCTGCACATTATGCATGTTTGACCCATGTTTTACATATCCCAGTCCTAATTTCATTTCTTGTGTGAGTAGACTAAAATCTACATAAACCTCCATTCTGATTGTGTGTAACCCAATAGCACACCTTGCATGCTATCCTCAAAAATAAATGTTTAGTGTTCTACATCACAGTCCATCCTAATGTAATGTACAGTATGTTAACTCCACACGGGGATTTTTGGTGTGTTGTGCCACTTCTTGACTCAAGTCATCAGCTAATTAATAAGTCATTCAGGAGGTGAGCTGCTCAGTTAATTACAGGTTTAACTAGTGAGATGGCCAAACAGGGCTGAATTGTGGCCCTCCAGGACTGGGTTTAGGCATGCGAGATCCACATAGCTCTGCATTGTGGTGTGCGTGAGCAGAATATAGCAGTGTCACTGTAAATCAGAACCTTGCTGAGCTCTGTCGTCAGAAAGAATAAATCATAAGTGTCTGCCAGCGCTGTTTGCAGAAAGACCCATAAGGTGGGAAGAGTCCGTAACCCATAGTGTGCCTTCCAAAGCACACACCTGTGCGTTCAACACTCCAACTAATAGATAACTGTTTCATCTTTCTTCCTTCTAAGTGAATGCAAAAAGGATAAGGATTTTCCGGGCGCACATGAATAGGTCCAGCTTGTCACTGGCAGGAGTAGTGGTGTGGCACTGGGAGAACGGCAAGCCTGCCACCCTTTGCTTTCAAGTGCCCTTCATGGAAAATGTCACAGCTTGCAGGGTGTGTCTCTAAAGAAGGCTGTGTCTCCAGCTCGCTGTGTGACTGCAAGCTGTCATATCGTGTGCTTTGTCTGACTCTTTTAATTCCTAATGTATAATCTGACAAACAAATGCATGGCCTGTCAAGATCCTTAGCCTTGACTACGTATCCCAGCAGACACCTGCCAGCAGCCCATCTGTCACTCCATCCAATTCACCCCCAAACACAATACTCTGGTCCCATCCGCCTCCCCTGATTACCGAATGTTGTCACCTGTCCCTCATTAACTGTCTATTTAAACCTATTTACTCTCTTTCCTTGTGAAGCATTACCATGTCTGTCTTCTGTGTACCTGGTCCAGCTTCTTTACTGACCTTTTCGCTCTCCTGGTCATCGTGTCTTCCTAAGCCCTCTCTGGTTTGTTCACTCTCATGGAATCTCTTTTCAGCTCTTTTCTTGTTTAACATTGTGTGAGCTCCACATGTTTTGTCTGCATTATCTCTTGATATTGACATACACTTGTTTTTTTACTACAGCTATAGATCATCCCTCCCTTAAATCCTATTTCACTGCTTTTATTCATGTCGGATTCCAGCCTGTAGTGTTACATAGCCTGGTACTAGAGCTCTCTTTCATACATATGTTAAGAAAATGGTTTCCCTGAATGGCTGTGTGTGTGTTTGCTAGGTGTGCAAACTGCAAACTGTGCAAACTTCACAATAAATACTTAATATTGTGTCTTTCGTGTTCTGGGCAATGGTTCTACAAATATCTATGTACCATTAAGGTAAAGCCCAGCAATACCTGCTTGCCACCCAAGAACTCAATAAACTGCTCAGTAAACTCATTTGTGACATAGTCAAAATGTAATATGATAAACACCTATAGATAGCTTGTGAGTAGCTTTTACATAGTTTTCCCCTAGCACGTTCCTCAGGTGCAGATTCATTGCAGACAAAATTAATTAATTGCACCGAAATCCAATTTGACTGGAGTAACAGCGGGGTAACGAAGGCCATTCGCGAACCCTGCGCATTCAAATGTTTTAATTACTGTAAGCGCTATCTTGTTTCCATCTGTTACCGAGTGCGCGCTAAATAAGTCGCTTTGTAGTCGTCCAAATTCAATTAAGCTGCACTGAGACAGACAAGGGCTCTGCATGTTGGTGGAGGAGATAACCAGACAACAGACACCAACGTTCACTCACTTTCCATCCATCATCCCATGCAAGCCGGAGTTGTCTGAAAAAAACAATTTAACTGGAAAATATTTCATGAAAAGACCAATGTTACTTAATCCAAAGCGCGTGGTGTGGAATGTTTACTCCTTTAGGTTCAGCTTAAATGTTACATGCTGCGTACCTATTAAGTCGATGAAACACGTTTCCATTATTGATTTTTTTCCTCTTTCATCCAGCAATAAAATTGTGTTTTAAGTGTTTGACTAACATTAGTCAAAAAATAAATAAGAGAAATTCGGCTTACAATTGCATATGCCACGCGAAAATATTCCCTTTTATGCTACCGCAACTAATGCAAATATCTGACAAGTTGATGACTCTAAATAAGACGACGAAGCGACACGGATTTTTGTTAACATTGAAAAAAAAATCTCTTTTCCTCTCATTGAAAAGCCATTGACTCAGCACCGGCCTGCAGTGGATTTCAATAAATCAAAAAACCAAGCAGCTGTCGATGCCTACGGAGTTTCATCAGAGGGAAGCAAGTCAAGTGTGTGGAACGTATTTCGAGTTTGGAAGGCTACTTAGTGAGGATGAGCCCGCGGAGAACGGGAGGACAGACAATGTGGGGTGTGTGTGTTTGTGTGTTTGGGGGGGAGGGGTGGGTACGGGGCGCAAATAGAGACCGGAAGGTTTTGATCACTCAGGAAACTGGCAGCGGCTGCTTCCGTAAATAGAGCGTTGATACCCCTCATTAGAGCTCATTTGTTATACTGGCCAAGTCCTAATGATCAGACAATGAAACTAAACTGAGCATGTATGCATGCTTTCATATGTCTTCATTTTCACATTTTGGTCTTCCGTATCTTGTCTGTTGTATACACGTTGGGGTTGCATTGTTTAGCATAAAAACCTAAGAATCAAATAAGAATTATATACAGCATACAGATAAGATTGGTGAATCATGATACAACAGTGAGATACACATGTAATATTGAGTCTACAACAGAAAATTGGAAACCTACATTGTAACACACAGTAATCCTGTTCCCTGTGTAAACTTGAAAATGTATATAAAGTTGTAGTGCAGCAAAAGTGCGCACATTAATAGTCAGGTTACACAGAAACCTTCCTTCTCACGTTTACCCTTTAGAACGTTCTGTCCATGATGCTAAGTACTATCGCAGTACAGTTTTCATAGCACTTAATATTTAATCCATTATATACTCCAAACGAGGTTCATACACTGTTCTCCAGTGTGCTGAATAATTAAAGGTCTATTACAATGGTGGGTGTCTCAAGGCACTATGATTTACGATCTCACGCAGGTGTGGTATAGCGGGAAAGGTGCTTTTAAGTGGAGCAGTTTGCCTCATTTAAATAGAAGGAGGGCCGAGCGCCTCCATTGGTTCTGTGTAATTACTCACAATGTGCATGCAATTAACTTAAAGGGACAGGCAGGTGCACAGAAAAACACACATGCTGTGTGCCAGAGCAGTTTTGCGAGGCACGTGGGTGAGGTCCTGCATTGTTGTGCACTGTGCAGAACCAGCACAGGCCTGTGTGTACCCCCCCCCACATGTTCTCTGTTTTGGTTCCACACCATGCCTCACTCAGGTGCTTAATGCATTTTCATGTAGGGTTTAGTTTGGTGAGTTTCATTAAACTCAGTTGCAGACTCATGTAGGCTTCCTTTCTTTTCCTGTATTTTCTATGCCCATGACGGCCTGAAGGCAACATTGTTATGTAGGGACTGTTCTGTATATCAGTGGAAATGAGCGTTTTATTAATCGTTATTTTGTCTGACCTTATTAAAATGCAATTAAAGAATTTCCATCTCCACTTACAACCAAGTTTTGTCCAACATCCTTTTTTGTTTTTTTTTGTTTTTCTTTTCCTTTTTTTTGCAAGCAGTGCACTAATCACAGGACTGTTAGCATTATGCTAATATTTTGTGAAGCATTGACAAATGCTATGCACATATTTGTTTAAATTAGATAAAGAGAGCCAAGTTAAATTATTGCGTTGTAAGCTTTTTTTTCTCTCTCCACTTGAAGCTTCAATACAATAGTTCACCATTACCGATGACCTCTCAGACCCTGCATTATGCTAATGAGATCATTTGGCAGCTTTCTTCTCCTGAAGGCTCATTTGAGTCAGTATCAGTGTGGCAATCTGAAGTGGAGCCCAAATTACAGGTTGGCAGTGTTTCAGAGAGTAGGAGGGAGAGTGCACTCACACTGATATGTCTCTGCACACTGAGGAGATTGAAAATTCCTCCCCACAGCCGCTGGGAGCAACACGGAACAAGCTCCCCAGACAAAATCACTGTGCTGAACTTAGCCTACACAGCAGTGAAACAAATGCATCCATTCATCCTATATTTCCCATTCATGTGTACAAGAGGAGCACTGCCAGCATTACACGTTTTAAAGGCCTTTTTTCCTATTAGGACCATATATTGGCCAAGTGGATCTAAAAAAGCCTTTATTCTGTAGATTTTGAGGTTGCCAGTTAGTGTCCAATCTTAGAGGGCTGTGCTGGTCCTATAAATATTGTAGCTGCAGCTATGTGTCATCATTGGTAACTAAAGTGCTTTGGGGTGCTGAGAGCTGACAAGGTCCAAGCAAATTCTTGTCAGAAATCATTTGGGTCACCAAACTAGCGTCTTTTAAAAGCCATTGCTGCCCCCACGCACGGCAGGCTGAAAGTGACATAGTCCTTACACTGACCTCACTGTATGTGCTTAAGGTTCATGGGAGTAGCTCCTCCTTTTCCTGGTCTTGTATTCGATGGCTGAATTAGATTAACCTATTGTACTGTTGCTCTTTGAGTCCTACGGCATGTGACACTGATCTACAGCCTGTGTTTATGCACGGGCCCAGAGAATCATTTTCCCTCAGTGCATTACAATAAAACAGATAGAAAAAGGCAAAGTGATGCCTCCTTGTCACTCTGTTTCTGACTTTGCTTCTCCGATCATTTACATTCTCTCTTTTGTTGTGGAGACAGAGAATGCAGAAACAATGGTGGTTTAAATGCCATTTCACCCACATCATATCTCTGAAAACATATCACACAAGAAAATTGATGATTGCTGTATTTATTCAAATGATGCCTTCAGTGCACCCCACCCCGTCCAGAAAGGTCTATCTTAAATGAAATCTCTCCCAAGAGAACCTTTTTGGGTTGTCATATTTTATTCTGTTTGGCAATAGTCAGACAGATCCATCCCTTTTCCAAATATTTCAAAGTGTCATTGTGCATCAGATCATACTCATCTGACCACAGCTTCAATCTCTTCGACCAGTAATGTCATCTACTGCATACCTCAAAGCTCCAGGAATAGATCAGTGTGGTGCGGAGAATGATATAGCACTCTGCACACTCTGTATTCCGTTCTGTCAGTGGTGGCCTCTGGACCTGAAGTTGCTGTCTTTGCTCTGTAATCCACGGCAGGTCTGGGGTCAGTGCACTGAGAAGGTTCTGAAGCTACAGAAGGCTTGACTTGGCTTAGAGTAATCCTTCAGTATTGTGAGATGTTGCTTTTAGATTTAAGGTCAGAGCGCACTGTAGGTTATGTTGTCATGTGCGTTACTTACCTCCCTCATGGCAGTTGTATAACTGTTTCAGCAAAACAGAGAAAGTCATCTTGTGTGCTATTCTTATACACTAAACTTACAACACAGAATTTCCATTGCACAACTTCAACACTTTTCCTGCACCATTTCTACATGGACTATATGGTCACAACTGTAGCTTTTAAGATGGTGCCTTAACTATGTTTATTATCCTTCTGGGATGTCAATAATAATAGCTTATTTATAACTGGTTTCCTTTATTTATTCCCTAAAATATGTTTTATAAGTTTTAATAATTTAACTGAAAGGAAAAGAGCATGCTCTCAATCACCAGTAATATTGTGTAATCATTGCCAGTTCCCTGTATAGCAAGTCTGTCATCTGTGATTCAATACTCCAGGCAGTCCAGACGGATGAAGGTAAACATACACTTCTTGAAAAGCAAATGAGACCTGCTGGATCCTCCGTTTTAAGCCTCTGTGGTTGATTGTGGTATGTAACAATATTGCCATCCAGCTGGCTGGCACAGTAGATTATTTACAATGATATTCTGTTCTACACAAGTGTTAGTGCACTTTTAAGAAGTTTTTTGAAGCAATTCCTATAATTTGAACCTGAGGGAAAGTACTTGTTTGTCTGAAGTGTTTTGTTATGTTGCTTACCATGTCGCTCGGTTACTCAGATTCTCCAAAATCTGTCTACAAAACAGTCTCTGGTGAGAGTATTAAGATTCAGTTTTCAGGTAGCATTCAGAGCAAATTCTGAATATAATATTAAGATATCATGCCATAATTAGATGGAGACCCGTTGGTTTGTGCAGGGATTTGAGTGACAGGTGCAGGCGAGGTGCTCGTTCTTGCTCTGCAGGTCGGCTCTCTGGGCTGAGTGCATGTAGCTGGGGCACTTTGGGCTGGCGTTGTGTGCAAAGCCCAGGCTGAGTCCTAACCTTCCGCCCAGCTACACTGGGGGAGCTCGGTGTGAGCTCAGTGTAGGCAGAAATGAGCTCATGAAATCTGCAGCAGCACTCTAATAGCTCCACGCGGAGACACCCACCCACCCCCACCCCCTCCCCACCCGCTGCTCGAGAGCACGTCACACGCTTCCCGCTGCTCTTCCTTGGCGGCCCTCTCCGCCGCCAGCCATGTGAGCAGCACCTGGCTCGCCTGCGCTCAGAAAGCCTGCCCGGGCATACGCACCCAGACGAGCACCTGTTCAGCCACAGGTGACCTAGGCGTATCGTGGAATTACACCAGCCAGCGGCTCCGGATGGACACCTAGAGGAGATCACGCAGCTGAGTGACATGCACCCATGGACAGCTTCATTCTGTAAAGTCGTAATGTTGTCTCACCTCCTTGAATGAGCAGAGAGACATGTTGTCGAACTACAGTGTTCGCCCTACCACTCTCAAAGCACAGAGGCACGACTAGCTCTTCTCTGCCTCGCTGTGGTGCAGTAATACGAGAGATGCCGTGTGAGGTCACATGTGCAGTCATGGGCCTTGCATAAAAAACATTAGCTGCTAAGGGATATGAGTCGTTGTGATTGATTGCTTGCATGCAGAAGGAACAATATACCTTGGTGACGGTGACATCACTTCCACTGGTTCATCATGCGATAGGAGACTCCAAATGTCAAGTTCATTAACATCAAATGGCAAGCAGGGAGATAAGTCTTGATTTCAGGATCAAGGCTGGAGACTAATGGGATGCATGCTCTTTGAGAGTCACCCCACACGTGCCTGTGAAGCTGCCGGTGGCTTCAAAGTTTAGTGATATCACAGGGCATGAATGCATCGCTTAAAGAGTATCACATAGATTGTAGATTAATCAGTCACTCCAACTTTAGTGGTGGCAGGATAAAAACATGAACTGCCATCAGTATCGTGACTTCATCAGTCTTGTCACATGCCTACAAGTGAGCTGAAAACTTTTTCTTCCTTTAAAATGACCTAAGTTACAAGGTTCAATTTATGTACAACATATAATGGTAATGGCATTTATAATTACGATAATAATGCTCACATTTTAATGCAGATAATTGTAACACCTTATTATTTTTCCCGGTTGTTTTTTTTTTTTTGGGGGGGGGGGGTGATTCCAGGTGAACCAGAGCACCTGGAGCATATGACACAATTATTTGAGGCTTGAAAAAGCAATAACAAAGATAATGTGAAATTAACTTAAATGCACTAACAACTTCAGGGCTTTGTGTTTTTGTATATTCATCCCTTAAAGTGCCCCCATTGCCTGGAACAAGCAGCGCACAATACAATAAACCATCAAGACCAAATATTGTTTCTAACAGGATTGCACAGCAAACAATGCACTGCAGCTCCTCCTTTCTACCCTCCCAAACAATACTGCTCAGAGTGCAACAAATGTGAAATTAGTTTTTGAGGTAATTAAGCTGAGAAATTAAGTGGTTTATATTTAAATGTCATGCATATTAATTAAACACCTGAAACTTCATTTTTATACAATGATTGTAAATGAAGCGTCAGACACTGGTGGAGGGCGATTCCCGCGTGAGCCCGAGGTGCATCGTGAGCACATCCTCTCCATTGGATGCCCTCCAGGGGGAAGGAGCTTCAGGGCTTCTCCAGCGCCGTCTTTCTGTGATAAATTGTCAGTCTCATTGGTGTCTGGATTTGTAGTCTTCCTCATCAGGAGACAGCAGTGCAGAAAGTTTTAATTACTGCTTCAACTCAGCCTTATCCTCATATTCTCATCCACTAAATGGTTCACATTATATAAATACTAATTAATGCCAAGCTAAAATAATTGGTATTTACACTAAGGAAAATGGAAAACACCGTAAAAGCAAGCTAAATAAGAATATAATAGTTGGCGCAGGCTCGTAACACACAATAAATGAAATTCATTCTCTCTACAACTGAATAATTTTATTGGCTGTAGACAGTCAAAATAACCAAGTTATACTGTGGTAGAAGTAATGATTTTTTACCTGGAATAGTATACATCTAATCCTGCAGACAGAATCTAACGCTGTCTCACCCTGTCCAGATTATTAGAACCAGACCCAAGTGTGAGTAATTAATTTGCATGTACTGACTGTCCATATAAATATTACCCCTTCTTGTTAAGCAAATCTTTAAGGCCACCTTATCAATCCACTAAGTTTCTCTTCAAAATACTAATATTCATTCAATTTGCCTTCTTTTTCAGGAGGCAAACTTTTCCATTTTTCCACTTTTATCTCTGAAAATAGGAATGATTTCACACTTCAGCAAAACTGCATGTTTTTTTCCCTTTTTCTATTAAAGATGAGAATGCACTTCCCCTTGTACGCTTAGATTGCCTCATTTCAAGTGTGCTTGCCTGTTGACTGCAGAGTGAGCATGCACACTTACACAAGCACACGTGCACATGCCCGAAATAAATAAATTACATTATCGTTTATGGGGAAAGGAAAATATTTTTGTCCATTGTTTGTGAACACATTGTGTACATGAGTTATACGATAACAGCCTGCAATACAATAAATACGATCAAATGCATGGTTGAAATAATTTCAGGTGAAGATGGGCTCAGAAAAGGAGGCAATTAAAACATTTCTGAAATTTTCCTACCTGTTTGCTTCTTGTTTGATAGTTCTTCCTCTCTTTTCACTATTTTGCAATTACAAATATCACATGCAGAGTTAAACACTGAAATCTAACACAATCGTACACAATCACTCCTAACATTAAATGCTGTGAATATTCAAAGAGAACAGTGTGGTAACTACAAAAGACACACGTTCATTCTTTTACAGATGAAGGTCCAGCCATATGAGAGCAGAGAGATGAGGCTGAACACTCAGACAACATAAGTGATGCAAAATAACAGGCTACTGGGATGGTGGAACAAAAGGCAGTAATTACAGATTGACTAGATCACTCTCGATGATGTTCTTGCCTAAACAAAAGACAAAACCATTCAGCAAACAGGAAATGGAGGACCCACACAGGAAGACAGCGATGTGCTCTGAACTGCAAATTAGATCTGCCATTATTTGCTGCTCCTGGAAATAAAACGCAGCAAAGATCTGATTATAGAGATGTTCTTCACTTGAGCCGTTGTGATGGGCTGAATCCTTCATCCCTCATCACTGACAAACCTCATCCCTCATAACTGAAATACCTCATCACTCATCACTCCAATACCTCATCACTCTTCACTGACAACACAAACGATGTCATCCTTTGTCTTCCATTACATGAGCGCCAAGATACTAAAAAAAGAAAAGATACGGCAGTAAAAAATTTAAACAGCAAAGATCGCATATTTATGCACATTTTTATGCATATTTCACACGTATGTCATATGCAAGTGTCCATCTGGAAAAAAGTCTGAACTGTATCAGCAAAATCAAACATGCTGCTTGCCATCTTTTACTAACATAGACACCTTCCCATGGCCATCTTTAACTACCAGAGACACCTCCCCTTGGTTCTAAGGCCATGCAAAACCTTGTTTGACCCTTACTAGCTGACTGGGAGCAGAATTACAGCCTTCAGGAGTTTCTGCATTGCAATCTGAGTACTCCACTTTTATTCCATGGGTGACTATTCATCCTCCAATGAGCAGTTGGGCTTCAGGACATCCCAGCATCAGGCACGGTGGGTCCTTATCACGTGGTGCGATGATGTGGTGGTGTGGGGGGTGCCGTTATCTCTCTCCCACATGTCCCCAGCATCCAGCAGAAGCCAAGGTTCGGCACCTTCAACAATTACTCCCTGTTATCAACAGCTACATCACCATGCCAACAAGACCTGGTCTTTCTCCCTGTTTCCTTCATTCATTTTCCCCATTCCAGTCAAAAATCCCTCCCCGTTAAGAATGTCTTACACAGTCACACATGCCATTGGTCATTCGTGCTGTGTGTGTAGTTGTAGACAAGTGTGTGTGTGTGTGTGTGTGTGTGATAACAGGCTGTTACGACACAGCCTGTTACTTTACCTCAACTGCCTTGACCTACTGTGAGGGTCAGATTAATATTGAGTGATGCAGCAATATGAGGAATTCTGTAGTTGATAACTCATATTGTGCTCTTTCCTTTGCAGTGTGTGTGCACCTTGTTGGTCTTATCGATTTCTGAAATAAACCATGAAGAATTTGATGAAAGGCTATATGTATCATTGAGCAGTGCCATTTAGTGTTGTACTAATACAGAATGTGAGGTTGTACTAGAAAACACTGTCATAAAATCTTGCAAACTAGGTGTCTTCACTGATTTAATGTCATTTAAGTGGTATCCTTCAGCACATTTGAGAAACTTCAAGCCAAAGAAAGAAGCCATCAAACTGTTTCCCAGAGTATCAGGTTCTCTCCCTAGATTTGGACGAATGGGTGATGGATATGTGGACCTGAGTATTAAGTGTCACTCAACACTGTCCCTTGGGAGTCTTCAATGAAGACAAATAAAGGCACCATACAATTCTAAGATGGGTAAACTGTTGTTTGTTTGTTTATCTGCAAATTTTACTTGCATGGAATTAATAGCACAAATATCTATTGCAAATTTAGACGTCTTTTCTCTTTATACTTGAGAATGTATGTAAGAAATCAGCAGACTGTGGTGTTTATGTGCTGTCAGTGTAGGCTAGGATGTAACCTGTGATTTGTACTGTGTACATTTACTGTGAAAGTTTGCTGTGCACTGCGGCGTGTTCCCAGTGGCTGGAGTCATGTGATCCCAAGGATATCACTGACCCCTGCCCCAGTACACACGGTCAGTGGTTATTGAGGTCAGTAAGTCAGACTCCTGTTCTACCAGGAGTCAGTTCTCAGACTTCCACTGGTATTGTTGTTTAATGCTGTGAGATGCTTTTAGCATGTGATTACTTCTGAATAGCCAGTGGTAGGCAAACTAAACAACAACAATAATATTTGTTCAGGATAAGACTCATGAACTTCTAACCATAGCTCAGAAGCTCAGTGCCTGAGCCCGAGAGAGAGAGAGAGAGAGAGAGAGAGAGAGAGAGAGAGAGAGAGAATTCTTACAGCAGAATCTGGGGAGATCCCCTTTGGGTCTAGTACCCCTCCCCCCCTTCAGTCTATCTACCACATAACAGACAATATTCTCCAAGCTGCATCTCTATGTTTCACAGAAGTCTTTGAACATTCATGCAACACATTGCCTTATTGTAAATATGCATGTATATGCTCAGTTAATGATCAATAAATAATTGTTACCATTATCCCGTATCAAAATAAAATAGTTAAACTGAGAGATGTTAAGTATAACATTACCTAGATTTTGGTGCCATTCCACCAGAGTTTGCAGAGTTTCATACATATATGCTATAAAGTTTTAGGCCTTTAGTCCTTTAGACAAAGGCCTGTACATCACCAAAGAGTCAGACTTTATTGAGATGCTCTTTCGAAAAACCAGGCAGTGATTCGTCACAGCATTGTCTGTATGCACTTATGTAGTGCTTAATTTGGGCCAGATCTCTCATATTTGGAGTGCTTTCATCCTGGAACTAATTCATGTGGATCCAGCAACTCTGTGGTGTTTTTGTTTATTTGTTTTTTGAATGCTACTGTATTAGGTGGAGCACTTGCATCTTGTATGCACTGGCATTACGTTCCCATTTGAATATGACCCCTTTATCCGACTGAGCAATATGCAACATGGCTGCGTTTATTAGCGGAAACGTCGAACGCAGGAAAGAAAAAAAAATATCTGCTTAAATTAAAGGCAGTTCTACTTGATAGTGATCCATCCAAATTAATAAAGAACCTGGACATCAACATGTGGCCAGGATCTAGGTTTCCTGACATTTATATGTACCAGATTTCAATTTTGACACCCAGGGAAATATATCAAGTAAAACCTACAAAAGCCTTGAATGCTTGGTCACACCACAAGGTAGGATTTGTTGGTGAAATTAAAGTGACCATGTCACCAGTGGATATTCTGGCTGTATGTACATTCTATACATACTCTCTATACATTTGTGACGGGCAGAGAGTGCGAACAAATAAGGAAGCGATCATGCCAAGTCTCAGAGAAAAGGAGGGGTTTAATATATAATGTGCGCAAACCAAAATCCTGTGCACTGACCCAAATTAACGATACAATAGCCAGCAGTCAACTGACACTAAGACAAGACATATATAGACAGACAAACGACCCTCAGGTGCGGGGGATGATAAGCCCCGCCCACCTGAGGGACGCACACAACGCAACAACAACAGGACAACTGCCGCTGTACAGTAGGCGACCGGTAGGGGGAGCCTACCTCACCGTGACAACATTCTATACATACCCTCTATACCTTCTATACATACCCTCTATACATTCTATACATACTCTTTATACATTCTGTGCATACCTTCTATACATTCTATACATACCCTCTATACATTCTATACATACTCTCTCAGGTCGTCAAACAGTAATCTACTGGTGATTCCTAAAAGCCGATTAAAGATTGGTGAGGGTGCCTTCAGCCGTTATGGCCCAAAACTCTGGAACTCTCTTCCTGAGGAGCTCTTAAAACCTTTTTGTTTAGATCTACTTTTAGTTAAGCTGTCTGTTGTACTAGGTTTCCATTTTATTTACTTTCTTCATCATTTTATTTAGTTACATTTTATGTTTGTTCTAATTATTTTAATAGTTCTATTTACCAAAGTACTTTATTACATAATTTTGTCTATTATCTTAAGGTCATTTTATTACCTTTATTTTATTACCTGTTATTACCTGTTTGTTTATTTTGTTTATTTTGTTTATTTTACTTCATTTCATTTTATTTATTTTTTATTATTTCTTTTAATCTTTGCTTCATTTTAATGTTTTGATTTATTTAATCTGTAAAGTGTCACGGTGAGGCAGGCTCCCCCTACAGGTCGCCTACTGTACAGCGGCAGTTGTCCTGTTGTTGTTGCGTTGTGTGCGTCCCTCAGGTGGGCGGGGCTTATCATCCCCCGCACCTGAGGGTCGTTTGTCTGTCTATATATGCCTTGTCTTTGTGTCAGTTGACTGCTGGCTATTGTATCCTTAATCTGGGTCAAGTGCACGGGTTTTTGGTTTGCGCACTTTATATATTAAACCCCTCCTTTTCTCTGAGACTTGGCGTGATCGCTTCCTTATTTGTTCGCACTCTCTGCCCGTCACATAAAGCACTTTGAGTTGCATGTATGCATGAAAGGTGCTATACAAACAAAGATTATTATTATTATTATTTATACATTCTGTGCATACCCTCTATACATTCTATACATACCCTCTATACATTCTATACATACTCTTTATACATTCTGTGCATACCCTCTATACATTCTATACATACTCTTTATACATTCTGTGCATACCCTCTATACATACCCTCTATACATTCTATACATACTCTTTATACATTCTGTGCATACCCTCTATACATTCTATACATACCCTCTATACATTCTATACATACTCTTTATACATTCTGTGCATACCCTCTATACATTCTGTGCATACCCTCTATACATTCTATACATACTCTTTATACATTCTGTGCATACCCTCTATACATACCCTCTATACATTCTATACATACTCTTTATACATTCTGTGCATACCCTCTATACATTCTATACATACCCTCTATACATTCTACACACACCCTCTATATATTCTATACCTTGTCCCTCCATACTCACCCTTGATATTCCATAAACCCATTTTTTACAAATTGATCATTACATTTATTTTATCTATAAACCTACTCTGCTTGTCTGTAGAAGTAGTGTTGTAGTGCAGGGTTTCATTAACTCTATATATGGTATATGATATGATGTCTTGAATGTCATAATTGACAAATCGATCTAATCTGCCATATGGTGCCTACAGTAATTTTTAAAGCATGTATGAAATTTCAGAAGTTAAAAACATTTCAAAAACTTATTGAGAACAATGTAGAATAGACCATTTTTATACTTTTTGTTCTCGTTGCGTTCATATTATCATGACTCATTCAAAGAAGGCACAGGCTCTCCAGACAGTCATTTCCAGCAGCTTAACCCAGTGGATTTGAATGCACCTTCACTCAAACTGAGTGAACCCGCCCTGATCCAGCAGAACCCTTACCGACCTGCTCTCACCCACCCAGCCTGAACATGCACACCAAAATACATGTGTTCTGATAAGCCTCTATTTTTGAGAATGGTTACTCAAATATGCCATTTTTCTTCTGGCAGGAAGGTCCATTTAACAAAATGGAATGGCTGTGTGACTCACTCTTAAGTGAACAATAACGAGGAAAGGGTAAGGTACATGGCAAAGGCCCATTGCACAGATAACACACCTGCTTGGACCGCATGCTCTTTCTCTCACCATGGCAGGAGGGGAGGAAATATGACATGTGTGCCTGTGTCTAATTAGACTTAGAAGCTTCTGCTTTCTCAGGCCTGACTGGTTGTGCATGATAAGAAATAACACCTTTAATTGCACACCACCTAAAATGTACTCGCATTTATTTATTTATTTCTATGCCTCAAGAAAGTTCTGATCAAAGGTTTTTAGATGGATTACTCAGATCAGTGTTTTGAAACTGTGACAGTTCTGTGTTTACAGCGAGAATGAAACATACTCTATGCTTTCACAGTAGGTACCATATAGTAAACACAAGTCCTTGGGCAAACACAAGAAAAACAAGTTCTTGGGCATAGGGTCCTCATTTTTCTGTTGATCTGTGAGGAGTAAAGTCAGGGCTCATCTCTGCTCTCACTGGCCATCTGCTTTTGGAGCAGAGGAGCAGAAAACATCACCAATTCAGAAACAAACAGATCACAAACAGAAAAGATGCAAATTCGGAGCAAGATAGGAAGTGCTGTTACTTTACTAAAATC
Organism: Brachyhypopomus occidentalis; assembly: GCA_020368025.1. Classification (NCBI taxonomy): domain Eukaryota; kingdom Metazoa; phylum Chordata; class Actinopteri; order Gymnotiformes; family Hypopomidae; genus Brachyhypopomus; species Brachyhypopomus occidentalis. Next base: position 1,339,808 of record JAGXOD010000055.1, read on the forward strand.
ATGGCTATGTAACTGGAGTCATTGATTCTCAGCCACTGTCCAATTACTGTCTTCAAGGGGCATATTCCTGTGGTCATGGCAAAGTCATGCCTCAGTGGTAGTGAACTGCGCTGTTAGGGTCCAATTCATGACAGTTCATATACAATCATTACTCATATAATCAATCCTTACATAAATGTTTCATGATAAAATTAAAAGTGCATATTTGTAATTGTATATCATTAGTGAAAAGAAAGCGTCTACACTCTTATCTTTTATAGAGTCCTCATTTACATAAGTAGCTTTGCTCTAATGTGCATCTATTAAACAAATGAGAAAAGAGTGACTATATTATTAGGCGAATATTACTTGAGTTAGTTTTTAGATTTTAGCTGCAAACAAAATGTCATCTAGTTGATTGTCAATCTTGCTTGAATACCCATAAACACAGGGCAAGCGCAGTTGAAAGGCCCTGGTGGATGACAGAGCCTCTTATTTTGAAGGAGCCCTCTTCAAAACTGGTACAGGAAGGAAGATACAGGCCTCTTTGGCCAGGGGTGAGCTAAGAGTGATGTGAAGTTTCCCCAAGCGGGCACTTCCTGTCAAAAATCAAACGTGCTGCAACAGCTCTGCTGTACATTTACATTTGCATTTAGGGCATTTAGCAGACACTCTTATCCTTACAAAGTGCTTACAAAATTTCCACGACAATCTGTTCACAGAATGTATCCTAGATAGTAGCATAGATAGGTCAGAATCCAAGATACCCTTGAGCCAGACTACTAAACTATCAATGCCATTACCTAGTATTGCAAATGAAGAGTCTCAAATGTAAACAGGAGTTAAAAACTGACACCTAGAAGCGCAAATAACCATATACATCCTTCTTCTTCTCCTCTTCATCCTCGTTCTCCTCACTCTGCATGCACTTTTAAAGAGCTGTGTTATACAGGCTGGAGGACTTTCCCACTGCCTCCCACTGAATGGTTTCCTGCTTGCAGGACGGCTGCGGTGAAAGCCTTTCACTGGAGGCCTTGAAAAGACAACAGTGCTTTCTTCAGCCACATACATCTGTGTATGTTCACGAGAAAGAGAGAGAGAGAGAGAGGGAGAGAGGGAGAGAGAGAGAGAGAGAGAAATTTCAAAAGGTCACATTTTTTTTTTGGTGAAGCAGCTCTGGGCTGAATATTGTGAGCAAAGTGTTTGCACTCTTACTTCAAAAAAGTCATAATGGCCTTCAAGGGAACAGAAACTTTCAGACATAATAGCATTATAATGCCAAGGTGATGAGTCCATCATAAATCCATTAACACAAGCACACATAACAGCTATATACATTTAACAGTAACAGCTGCCAAAGAAGCAGTTGGTCCACATCAACTTGTACAATTTACTTTCACTACTTTCATTAAATATGCAATAGAGCATTCCACTGAGAGAAACACTCACATCCACTCTGTTATTGGTTTGCTCTTTGAAGCCAATCTTATATGACAGAGTGACAAGCACATTGTTGAAGCATAAAGCTAATATTAAACTTTCATCTATCGGCTGACCAGCAGATAACTGCCCATATACCCAGGGCTTACCTCAGCTTACCTGCTGTCAGTGTCCCGCAGTACTGTCCTGAGCCTGAAATGGGAAGCTTTCAGAACAATGCAGAGAATTTCTCCAGGACATGAAATCTGCATGCCGCATTATTGTTAATATTATGTTATTGTTAATATTATGTAATATTAATGATCTTAAGAGTGAATATTTCTATCAGATAAAATCATGCTAAAATCTTAATTAGTTTCATGGACTAATAAGAAGTGAACTATAGACTTGGTCAATTAAATCATTGTGTCATCAAGTTCTATCTCAGTGTTTTTGTTTATATCTTCCTGCTTCAGTAAAACCAAAGGGCTCAGTCCAGAATCAAGACACTCCTAATAAAACCTACAGGCTATTCTTACTTTATTTACAGTATTCATCTTTATTTAAAACAAACCTCTTTTCTTCCAAGTTCCCTCCTTTCACAATGAAGTAAATGACAGACACAACAGTAGCAATATGTAACTAACCCTCTGCAATAACAGCCTCAGCTAACCAGCCACTTCAGCAAAGCAAATTCCATGACCTTAAATCATGAGCATGTTGTTGCTGGAAATCGCCTCCATAATGAATACGTGGGTAGGGCCACAACACCAGAGGCAATGCCCATCATCCCAGGCAATGATCTTGGCCTGAATTTCCACTGCAGTATTTTCCTCCCTAATCTGTCTGTTGTATTTCTGTTATGCATGGGCTGTTGATGAAGAGACTTAATTGCAGGCTAATGGAATGGCTGGTTTATATTCACAGTGAATGGCACTGGGAACACATTGCAATTTGTAGTTCTTTGGCCATTCCAAGCCCATTTTTGACCAGACACAAGCACATTTCATCATAATACCACTGGTCCATAATATTACAACCTATATACTCATTTATGCCTATATCGTTTGATTTCCCAGTCATGATACAGTTACACACTAAGGACAGGGGACAGAGAAGAATTTGGATTGGGAAACATTCCCATTCCAATAAAAGGGGAAGAAATAGAACAGAACTAAAATAAGAATCAAATATGAAACTCAAATGTTACATATAGATAAAAACACAATGTTTTACATTACATTTCTAACAGATGATTCAAAAAAACACGTGACCCTCAAAGGAACTGCACATTATCTGCTAAGGTTTGAAATGACACCAGTGCTGATATTAAGGGTGGGATCTGTTTAACATACATCTTCGCTGTTTGATTTCCAGGGGCCATATTTCATCCTGCCACCAGTCTCTTGTTTTTCACTGAAGTGACGGAGAAGCCCCCTTACAGGAAGCTGCGCTTAGTAAAACGCGATAAGGTCAGTGCAGCGATACACAAGCACCCCGCGGACAGTCCGGCTCCATTCATACGTACTGTAGATCAATGGATCCAGGTTCACGCCATGTCCACTTACCAGTTGCACTTTGTGACAGCTATGGGAAACAGGGAGGTGAACTGTCAAAACCAAGTTAAGTCCACACAGCTGAATTCTGCATCTGCTATACAAACACGTGCTGTAGTATTTGAAGATGCTTCAGGTGATCCACTTTTGTTCACCAGATGACAGTGAAATCTTTTTGTCATTTATTTTTATCTAATACAATGATTGCACTTTACATAGCCACCATTACACACAGTATCAATGCAGTTAAGATACTGAGTGGAACTAACATGAAACCACTGTACTCACCACTGATTTTCTGTACTCACTGCACTAACTCCATGCATACTGATTTCCATTAGGTGGCAATAATTATAATTTTTATACTTTAAATGATTAAATAAGCTCTACAGTGATAATATTACGGCATCTAACAACTACCAGCGATTTATTGATAAAGAACAGACAGGAAGCTACTTAGATACAGTTTTTATATGATTTATTAATGAATCCTCAAAGCAAAACACACAAGCAACTGCCTCATCTGACTCTTCCATCCATCACCATGTGGACAACTGCTCGGACATACAACAGCGAAGAAAAACAAACAAACAAAAACAAACACAAAAAAAACAGCAAAAGGCAAATAAAACTACAAACAAATAGGATTTGGATGAATGTGCCACAGCCTTTCTCTTGTTTAATGAGAATCTCGAGACCCAGAGGCCCTTTGTGGCCTTACCATAGAGGGAACAGCTCTACCATTAAACAGATTCAATGAGATTAGCCACAGCCCCAGAGAAATGGCGCCTTTCTTTTATTATTATCATTATCGACCACGGATGCAAACAGAGGGACATGCAATCCCAAAATGCTATTAAATTCTCCCTTTAAATCAACCTGCCATATTAAAACTATTGGAAACAACTTGTGTGAGTCTTTTGTTTCTCCACCCTAAAAGAGATTAAAAGAATCAAAACACGCTATACCAGCTCATAAAACATTTAAAAACAAAACTCCAAACTCATAAACCTGTTTTTTTTTGTTAGGGAAGGAACAAATAGATTTGCATGCCGACCATGACTCTTCCAGGGATTCCACTCAATGAGCTTTAACCAGTCTCACTGTACAAAGCAAACAGGAAGGTCTGAACCGAAGCCTGCAGTCAAGCCGCCATTGGTCAATCTCAGTGCGCTGAACAAGTCATAATGGGCTACACTTACACCTCTCCCTGAACCACAGTGTTCACTGCAGGTCACAGTTAGGCAATTAAACGCAGTGAGCTCCGTCGAGGCGCATGGTGCAGGGTTCTCTGCAGCCCAGTAATTGTTTGTGTGGTCTTTCTGTTTTGATTTCAAATGCACAGCTTGCCGGTAGCCCTGCCACAGGCCTAGGATTAGCTGTGGATAACCTTCCTTTTGATCAAGCACGCATGTGTTTAATAATGCATGTCTCAGCCCTTGCTGCTCACTGCTTCCTGAGCTGGTCCGGCATTCTGAAGAGAGCTTTCCTTTGGCAGTACCCCTCAGTGCTCTAATCCGCGCCTACTTTATCCTGCGCCATGCAGATGTCCTGTAGACTAGGACTTTCTGGTACGACGTTGATTTGCAGGGAAGTTCAGCAGCATGGCACAATGATAGAACTCCGACAGCATATTAATCATGCTTCATGATTAGAGTGTCTCCAAGTGTGTTTCAAATGTATGTCATATGTCTAAGACTTAGAAGAAAAGACATGAATTATGAATGATATGAATAATATATACACATACAATATATATGATATAAATAATATATAAACATGCTATAAATACACGTGTGTGTGTGTGTGTGTGTGTGTGTGTGTGTGTGCGCGCGTGTGTGTGTGTCCATATTAATAGAGAGTAGTGTATGGATGTTTCATTATCCATTAAATTAGACTGAGTTTGGCTGTTGAGAAGTGTGGATTTGTCTCATTAATTTCTGTCAAGTATATTATCAGACTTTCCTTAATTATATTGTTGGGAAGTGATCAGTAAAGGCAGGTGGAGAGTTAGCATCTACCAACTCTCAACCTTGCGGCTTCAAAACTTATTCAAGCGATTAAGTGTTACTGCCATTGACTTTGTTCTGTTCCTGATTTAAACCAGCAAATGTCACTGTTAGATATTAGAAGTTTTAGAAACAAATGAATGTGTGCAATGCAAGTTATCATTGTTTGACACCTTTTGAAAATCACTGCACACATTATACACATTCCTTACCATAATAACACCAAATAATAATACTCTTGGTTTCAAATGAACACCAAGAACATTATTAGCATTTATCTTCATGGGATGATGCATGGATACAGGTTCTTGTTAATAATGTTAACATGAAGTGCAAGAGGATATCAGAGGGCCGTCTAGCTAGTTTAATTGATGAGGGACACTGCATTGAAAATGCACCTGTTACAATGTGTAGTTTTTGTTTCACTTACCAGACCTTCCTTCAAGAATACAATGCATTTTGGAGTAGGTTTGTGGTGTAGGAGGCGTCTGCAGTCATTCTCCTTGTCCTGCAGTCATACAGATTCTGCAGTGCAGTCATAGCACAGCCAGCTTCACAACCATCCTGATGGTGCACTGTAGTTTCTTCAATTCCTGAGAGGTTATGGCTGATGTAAGTGTACTTTCTATAGCGGTACAGTAGACGTGTACCAATATATCCTGAGGCATCCAACACAAGAATTCTATCCCTGCAAAGCTTGAAGGAAGAGGTGTGTATCTCTCATTTGAGATCCTTTGTGACTCTGGTACCTGGAAAGCTGAATGATGTAAAAGCCCATGGTTGAGTCATTAGCTTACAAAGAGTAACAGGAGTGGAGCCAAGTTCTTCTTGAACTCATACCGCATCCCAGTGGTTTCAAGCAAGTCGACATTAAGTTTAGCAAAAGCTCTCAATATGCAAGAACCGGTGATAACCAAGTTCTCACTCTGAGTAGGACAAGCTTGGAAACTGCAAGGTACTTATCCAGATTCTTAGTTTGCCCCTTCAATTAATGGTAGTAGAGTTTTCCTAAATCTGTAGTTTTCCATACATTAGGCTCCAGTGCTGAGTGCTTATGCTGTAAGATTTAACCACATATAAATTTCAATTATGCAAGCCAAGGCCAAGAGCACCTAGAGATTAGTCATTGTTAACATGAAACAGAACATAACTCAATGTAAAATGGAAAAGTTTACCTGTCAAACTTTAATCAAGTCTTTTATAACATTTGGGCGGTATTGTTAGGCATAGCCAAAGCAGGGGCCGGGGTAGCACTGGACCCCCCTGAATTCTGATCGGACCCCCCAGCTGCCACTCTGATGGCTGCAGGGCTCTCAAGTCTCACGGAGTGGGCAGGCATCAAGCTATTTCCTGCAGACATCCAAAGAAGCTTGCCAAACACCAGAGAAATGTAGCTACACAACAGCCAATCAAAAAATGGCATAATTGTATCCGGGTCACATTAACGCTAGTCTAAGTAATGTTAAAACTCAATAATGGAATTGATCTGCCTCCAAAAGGGTGCAAAGAGAACCCACAAGACAGTCAGTGAAGCGCTACTAAATACTTGTGGGCGCGGCAAGCTAACGTTAGCACCACTCCTGACAGCGAGGAGCCTGTTGATGTTGCATCAGCAAAAACACCTGAAACTACAACGTTAACAATAACATCAGCAAAGATGAATGGCCTGAGTTGTTGGTCAGAGGATCAGAACAGACAGAACAGACCCCCCCCCCCCCAAAACACACCTAACGCTATACACATATAACGTGTAAAACTGATTGCATTAATAACTTATTCTATATTATTGTTTATGATAAAATCAGTAGTTTGGGAATAGTCACGCTGAGTAAATACATTAATGTTGGGAACATCAGCGATGTATCCTAGGATCTTTTATGTACTGTAGACATTCAGAATGGAGTTATTAACGATTTGTTGATAGCAGCAACCTAGACTTTTTCCCAAAGATGGGCACTCGAGTGAGCGACTCGAGTTGAAGTCGCACTTAAGTTGCCTACAAAAAAACTTTATTTCATTATTCATTTCATGTTTCAAGAGTGGGACAAGAGTGTGGAAAAAGATTTGTAAAATCAGCTGGCCCTGTCATTTCAGAGCCTGCCATTGTGAAGGGAATAACACCTGTGGTACCTGTCATGGCAGCAGCATCTCTCTCTCACACACACACACAAACACAGACACACACACACATCTTCTCATCTCTGTCTTTTCAAATGAAAGCTGATCCAAGCTCATTTCAGTCAACAACCATGTCCATTTTGAAATGTATGTGAACATGAATAATATCCAAGAATAATATTTTGCCCGCAATCACTGCCTGTGCTTGGCAATATCACTGATGTTGTGAATAAATGCATGTTTAATTTTGCCTGAGTAGCCAATGCATCTATTTGTCTTCATTATGTTTTGGAGGAGGTTAGATGAGAAACAAAATCCATTAATGATGTACTGGTGCCTCAGTCCCCTGGGGACCTGAAGGTTTGTCAAGTCAGCATTAGCGCTGCTGACTTGCAGGAACGTTTACCGTAGCCAATGTCTCTTTCCAGAGAGGTCGTGACTTTTAATGAGCCGCCAACCATAGAGCTGAGCATTACACATTACACAAGATTCAAGAGGTAATCTGGTGAAACCTCTGTGTGTGACAAACATTGTGGTTGCTATACAAGTTCTGAATATATCTGGGAATAGATATTTCTTAAAAATATCTACAAATGCTGCATTATATTGTACATAATCACTGTACTGAATGTCATATATCTGAATTACAATGTGAATGTTTATGTATCAATGTTGGTGCTAAAAATAATAACTATGAAAATACAAGCAGGATAATAATTTTGAATTAATCTGGCCTTGTCCTGGAGAATTTGCTGTTGCTTTATCATTTGAAAGACACAGCAATTAAAAATGAAACAGTGATAACTAATTATTATTATTCATTTTCACATGCTTAATGTTACACTAATGTTCCTGTTCTGTCCCCCCCCCCTTGACTCCTTAGTCTGGCTAGTCTATGTGTGTCTTTGTGTGTCTGTCTCGGTAACGTTATATGTTGCATGTGTGTGTAGTTAGTCTCTGTCTGTTTAAATGTTGTCTGTGTCTTTTGTCAGTCGTTGCTCCTGACTTGTCCCAGTTTTTGTATCGCGTGTTTGTTTTAATACAACAAATCTTAAAAAGATGCCATCATGAGGTTACTGACAATACATGACATCCTCAAACCGTTTCCTGTGATGGGGACTACTAATAAACCATGACGTCCTCAAACCGTTCCCTCTGTCAGGGGCTACTGACACCCCATCACATCCTCAAACTGTTCCCTATGACAGGGGCTACTGACAACACATCACATCCTCAAAGTGCATTAATGTGCTTTCTGTGTTTCGCCACCTCTGCAGGAATGTTTCTAAGTGCAGACACGGGCTAATGGCAAGCAGAGCCTGTTTCAGCATGGCTTCTGCTCAGTGAGAGATTATCTTGGCTGTAAGACACTGCAGAGAAAGGGGATTTCTACCTCTCCCTGTAGGATGCAGCTTGGCTCCCCGCATAAAGAATGGGGCCAGCATAATGGGTTGCGGAACAGTGACAAATGGCTTCTTTTACAGTATCTGGTCTCATCCCTCTGACTTCGCCCATGCCCTTGACATGTATTTGTCCCAGACCAATGTTTACCATGGCTTGACTCACAGCAGCAGGGCACCTCTCTTCCTCTCAGCCTTCTGCTTCTGCGCAGCATGAAACACTTTACTGGGCCAAGCTGTGTTAAGCTCACATATTTTTGTGTATATGTGTGTGTATGTGTGAGTGTGGAGGGGAGGAGGGGGGAGGGTAATTGCAAATGTATAGTTAATTCCATAATCAAGTCCTTACACATAAAACATATACAAACACAAACAAAAACAACAAAGAAGCATTATAAGGAGTAAGAGCCATAGCTCAGAATACCATGAAAGAAATAGAAAGACACTTAAATCCACAGTAGAAAACAGAGACTATACACAGACACACGGTCAGATAATGGAGAAAAGAAAGTTCCAAGATGGATTCAATGTGAACCAATCAAGAGTGAAAGGAACTTGTGTGGTGTCTTTATGGCAACTCCCATATGCCAATCTCCTCACTATAGCCTTGCAGCTAAAGTCACTAATTGTTACAACAGTTACGTTACTATTTTAGCAAACTTTGTTTATTTCTGCCTTGTTATTCTCTTAACCAGTATCATTACGGGATTATTTAATCAGAAACACTACACGCTGAACTAAAGTCTTGAACCACTATCTGAACAGCTTGGGTATTTTTAAGTGTGATATGGAATGTGGCATTGACATAAAATATATCTTACTATTGCTTTACTATACTTTGTCTTCATGTGATGGTGTACCCTGTAAAAAATCTTCAAAAATATACTTAATAGTAAAGTGCAAATGTCTTTGTCCTCCAGTCAAACTCAAACTGATTACATTTCCCAAGGTCTTTACTTCCCTGTCAATCCCATGAATATTAGTATCACATGTTTCCTGTTGCATCCTGATTTTGTAATGCTATATTAAACACATATCGTTTCAGTTAATATTCCCAGAGTCTTATCCTAGTATTTCCTTTACTGAGTTTGTATATGTGTGTTCGTGTTTTCTACCTTTTGTCTGTTCATCAATATAAGCCATTTTTGCTTCCTTGGATGCTTTGGTCATTTTTTGTCTTCACTGCTACTGATTTATTATAACTCCTTTGTTATTCTTCCTGGATTTTGATTTCTGGAGTTCCCTTTTGGTTTGTGAGTTGATTAAGCCTCTTATACCTACTCTGCTGCTGTTTACTGCCTAACATTCCAGGAATGTTTAATATTTTTGCTCTCATTATAAACAATATATAAATGAAGAATTGTGTAGAACTGTAGAACATGATGAAAAATGTCTGAGGTGTACTGTTTGGAAAAACTGGTGTTCTAGATTGTGAGATTATATGAAGCTCCTGGATTTTGTTTTCATGACTTTCCTGGCAGCATTGCCTCCCCCCCGGGGCTTGTTCATACATCAAACATCCACTAAGTCCGGGGTAAATGACCAAAGCCATCAAATATTTCTCAGAAGAAATGCAATGTTGTTGGGGGGAAAAATGAGTAAATTTTAAATGGACATGCAGAGTGTGTTATATTCCTCATGTACAGGTAACAATCAGTATTCAGCATTCTATTATGTGTCAAATCATCCATCCATCCATCTTCATCTGCTTATCCGGGTCGAGGTTGCGGGGGCAGTAGCCTAAGGAAAGAGGCCCAGGTTTCCCTCTCTCCAGCCAGCCACCTTTTCTAGCTCTTCTGGGGGGATACCAAGGCATTCCCAGGACAGCCGAGAGATATAATCTCTCCAGCGTGTCCTGGGTCTTCCCCGGGGTCTCCTCCCAGTTGAACATGCCCAGAGCGCCTCCCTACCCAGGTGCCCAGGTGGCATCCGAACCAGATGCGCGAACCACCTCAACTGGCTCCTCTCTACGTGGAGGAGCAGCGACTCTACTCCGAGCCCCTCCCGGATGACCGTGCTCCGTACCTTATCTCGAAGGGAGAGCCCAGACACCCTGCAGAGGAAACTCATTTCAGCCGCTTGTATTCGCGATCTCATTCTTTTGGTTACTACCCAAAGCTCATGACCATAGGTAAGAGTCGGAACATATATTGACCATTAAATTGAGAGCTTTGCCTTTTGGCTCTCTTCAGCACAATGGTCCGGTATAGCGTCCGCAATACTGCAGCAGTATCCCCTCCAAGGACTCCAAGAAGGCCGGATACTCCGAACTGCCATTTGGTGCATAAGCACAAACAACAGTCAGAGCCCGTTCCCCAACCCGAAGGCGCAAGGAAGCAACCCTCTTATCTACCGGGGAAACCCCAACAGACAGGCAGCGAGCCGGGGTGCTATAAGTAAGCTCACTCCAGCCCTCCGTCTTTCACCCTGGTCAACTCCAGAAAAGAATAAAGTCCAGCCTCTCTCTCGAGGATTGGTTCCAGAGCCCAAACTGTGTGTTGAGGTGAGCCCAACTATATCTAGTTGGTATCTCTCAGCCTCACACACCAGCTCAGGCTCCTTCCCAACCAGAGAAGTTACGTTCCATGTCCCAAGAGCCAGCTTCAGTAACCGAGGGTCGGTACGCCAAGGCCCCCGCCTTCGGCCACCGCCCAAACCACAATGCACCGATCCCCTAGTACTACCTCTCCCACAGGTGGTGGGCCCATGGGAGAGTGAACCCATGTATCTCCTTTGGGCTGTGCCTGGCCGGGCCCCATGGGTAGAAACCCGACCAAAAGGCACTTGTCAAGGAGCCCCTCCCCCAGGCCTGGCTCCAGGGTGAGGCCCCGGTAACCCTGATCCGGGGAAGGGTATCTGGGTCCTGTTGTTTTTAAATTCCATAGGAGGCTTTTGGATCTCTCTTTGTCTGGCCCATCACCTAGGACCAATTTGCCTTGGAAGACCCTACCAGGGGCATTACCCCCAACAACCTAGCTCCTAGGATCATGTAGGCACGCAAACCCCTCCACCACGATCTAAACTATATCTACTGTAGATAGCTTACAAGCATTGCTGGATGAAACAGACAAATTGTTTAATTTTCATTCAATTGTTTTGTGTCTGGGCCACACTGAGATGTTGGGTCAGTGAGGAGATAAATCGTTATTGTACTTTACTTTGTAAATACTAGGGCTCCATCTTACTTACTGACCTTTGAAAAGGTTTTGGACATGCTGGATATTTTTAGCTGTCTATACCAATTTATCTTCACGTTAAACAATAAACTGAGGCATTTTGAGTATTTGTCTGATGTGGCTGAGATGTCAGGGGTATCATACAGGAAAGGAGAGGCTCATTAAGGCTGTGGATACTTAGGAGAGCCCAGCTTCTCCAATATCCCTCTGTACACTAATCAGCCCTCCTCACTGGAGGTGAAGCTCACCAGGCACAAACCTTTAATTATCATCCTTCAACTTTGTGTTCCAAATTGATTTGTGAAATCCAATGTCATATTTTAACTGGAAGCAGTTAAAGAAAGGAAATTATGCCTTTGTTATCATCTATTTTAAAAATGATCCAGTAACAAGGATAAGTGAATCTTGGCCATGTGATGACAAGTAATAACAAATATCACTTTCAATCCACTTTAAATCCAGACTTCTTTTTTGATTCTTACTTGAACAGAATCTTTTTACAGTTTCATGAACTTGAAGTTTGATAAAAAAAAACAAACAAACAGATAAAACAGATAAAAACAACAGTTAAGGTATCAAGACTTTCCTTCTGGGGCCACTAAATCTGGTACTAGAAGAAAGATTGGCTTTCTGGTTCCTCAGTTACTTTGGTGTTCTTTAAACAGACTCAATCATAAGTTTATTTTCATATCATGCTAGACATAAACACTTATAAAGTCTCTGTCAAGTCTGACTGCAATTCTTTTTCTTTTCAGAAAAGCTCACATGTGGGGCTGCTTTCATCTGTTTGATGTCTGGACACGCACGGATTGATCAAAGCTGATGATTTGTTTTCTCTTTAGGAGTCACCAGTCAATTCATTTCCTTTCTTCTCTGGACAGCACTGTGCTTTACAGTGTTGGGCCAGATCAAAGACAAAATCTCCAAAGTCCTTTTAGAGGAGTTACTGAAATTATCTTCAAAATACTCACATTGTCCTCAAACTATCAGAGCAAGCAATTCCCAGAGCATATTACACAGGCGTGTGCATCATCTCTGTATGGACATGATATTGAAAGACTAACAAAGAGTTTTGACTGCTAAAATATTTGACTGAGTGGTATCTATTTTATAAAGCAACAAAAGAAATATGATTTCTGTCACAAAATATTGATCTCCTCAAAGGCAAAAACACCTTTTATTTGTAGAATTCTAGTAATTTAGGATGTTAGTGTAGCATGTACATTTTCACAATTGATTGATTGATCGATCGATCGATTGATTGATTTCTTTTTTCTTTCTTTCAAATATCATAGAAGTTAATCCTGATATGACTGGCTACCAGGGGAACTTCCCTTAAAAGTGTCCCAGAGAGCTGTGTTTGAGTAAGTTAGTTACCAAACAGTAGTAAACATGTAGCAAACTATCTCTTCATATATATTTTCTTCTCTGCTGAATGATTGGGTGTGAAATGAGGAGAAAATGAGGGGCTTTTTTATCTCTGTGAATGAAACCACAAAAAAAACATCTTTTGTTCAACAAGCAGGAATGCATCAGTCTTCCTCACACAAGGTGATATGGTTTTACCATACAAATCTTCAGAGAAAAAATGTTAATTTCTCCTTTGCTTCCAAGTAATTTCATACTTGCCAATGCTATGCATTAGATTTCAACAGAATTTTAATCATGTTTTCTTCTCAGACCAATTTCTTTCTTTGTGATGTCATAGTCATACAAAAAGTAAACAATTTGAATTCCACCTTTGTTTTCTCCTTACCTAAAATTCTCTCCTGTTCTTTTTTAGCAAGTATAAAGAGTAAAAAAAAAGTTACAAACTCAGTTTGTTTAGTTTATTGTGCTTATTTTGTCTCAAAGTTGAGTTGCATTTCCATCTACAATCTTCGAACATATAAGTAACACCAAAAACACAATACAAAATAAATTGCAATGTCAAAATACAGTAACGCCACTCCCCACTCGCCAACCTGCAGACATAGACTTCAGATATCAAATATTGCATATATTAAGACACCATCCTAAAGAGAGAGTCAAATTCAGTTCATGCAAACATGCTTGATTACATAAAATCCATTTTCTGACTTCATAACAAATTTAAAAATCTTTTTGTTTTTAGGTTTTTACATCGTTGTTTCAGCAGTCTTCAGTTGTTTATTATGTTATATGTTTTTATGCTCTTTGAATATTTGCTGGTGGAGTTCTGGGGTTCAAAAACAACAACTATGACCTTCTTTGCTTTCCAGTTAGTTTAAATAATAATACTATCAAATAGGAAAAACAGGTGGCTGCCCTATTGAGAATGGTATGTCACATGCATTGAAAATCCTGTACCTATGAGATCCCCTCCATTTGTGTATAATGAAATAAAATTTTGTGAATAAATGTGCACTGAAAATTAAGAAAGTCACCATAACTTCAATGTTTACAGTCATGCAAACACAAGAGGCCTTCAAACGGGCAGTGTAACAACATAACAACACACAGCTGATGTGGCGAATGAGGCTTGAACATGTAACAGGTGCAATGGAAGAGCACAAAAGAAACAGAAAGCCACGTGTACGCCACCATCCCTTGGCAATGGCTGCTGGAGAGGAGAGGAGTTACATTATCAACAATATTAATAACGTCACTGAGAATAATTCTTTAAAGTAAACACCAAAACAGCACTTTTCCGAATCTGAGTGAATTTTTCATTTTGTGCTTTAAAGGCATTATTTAAGAGTTAAATACAGAATGTGAAACAGCTGTGGGGTCTTTTGGTTGATAAAGTTTATCTTCACTTATAATTAAATCCAGTCTTTTTTCATTGCCTCCAATAAGAATGATTTCATAACTATAACTATTCTTTATGCCCATGGCAAGAAGCAGGAAGCATTCACATTGATAATGTTTTTATTTTTATGCAGTGGCATTCTCTAAATAAACACCACTGTGAATGATTAACTAAAAATCAAGTATAGTCCTCAAGCCAATTTGTAGTTGAACTGTTATGTATGTTTTATTAATCTTTTTGGCCCTGGAATACTATACTCAGATATAATCAGAAGGTACAATCAGGTGAAATTTGAATGGATGTTTTTTTATAAGACCAGTCCAGGATTCCATCTGTCTCTGGAATATCCTGTATCTGATTCTTCATGCAGCACTGTGTGTAATGTTTAGCTCCGCCCCCACCTGTCTATCTTGTTGTTGGTTCCCTTAGGCCCTCCTCTGTCTCCCTGTCATTGGTTTGTCTATGTGCTTATGTTTTGGTTTTCCCATGTGTTCTCCTGACACGCCTGTCATCTGTAACTCCGCCCCCTTGTCATTGTCTCCAGCTGTGTCTTGTTAAATTCAATTTAATCCCTGTGTTAGCGCTTTTTGTTTGTTGGTTATTGTAAGTACCAGTGCTTTGTGTTTATGCTTCTTAGCACTCATTTGTGTTTATGCTTCTTAGCCCTCATTTGTGTTTCAGTCTATGTAGATGTCTATCACGCTTTATGTTTCTGTACTTCTAGTTTGCTTGCGTCCAGCCGCCACCTACCATACATTACACTGTGGTTACAGTTTATGTCATGTAGAAAACCTGATATTTAGTATAGAAGCATATTTATAATGCTGCTATGTATTGTAAACAACCACCAGCACATAAACCTCAGCCACCTAAAGCAGGGGCTCAGTCCAATATATAGCTTAATCATTTCCCTACCTTCATGTACATTTAACACAAAGAGTGTTTCCTGTCTCTGTATTTACAAGGCTTTCAGATCTTATGATCGAGTTTTGTTTTGCTTCGCTCTAAACTTCAACATAAATGGAAAGATAGAGAAAGAAAGAGCAAAGGAGAGAGATGGGGAAGAGAGAGAGAGAGAGAGAGAGAGAATGAGAGAGAGAGTCAGAGAATGGAAGAGTGTTAGAGAGAGAGAAAACCAGAGAGAGCTTATGTTGTCTGCATTGGCAAACTCCTCACAAAGAGGCACCAAAGATAAAAGGCAGAGTGAGTCTCTCCTGGGAAGAACCCTGTGGTTCCGGCGCTGATGAGCTTTCTCTGGTGCGCCTTCCCTTCAAAGGTCACACGCCATATAGCTGCGTAATGAACAGAGAGACGGAAAAGAGATAAAAGCTTCGCCACAGCTGGCAGATTCAATTAGGTGCGAGGTGGAACTGGAATGAATGTGATGATTAATAAAGTCTTCATTAGGGCGGCTTTGGGTTTACCACAGGACCTCCTTTGTCCTCCTCACTCAGCTTGGCTTTGAAAGAAACAGAGAGAATATTCAGAGAAAGCCTGAGAGGAGCTGGCAGAAGAGTTTGTTTGCAGTGGTGCTCACGCTTGCCTGCGCAGTCGAAGCCTCCCCAGTGCATGCTGTCAGCCATGCAGAGGAACCCTTCTCTTCTATGCGTTAGGAGACGAACCCCCTCTTTAAGCAGCTGGTTCAAGGCATAAGTATCACAACCCTCTCCAACCAACATGCACACACACACATGCACGTGATCCTAAAGGCATCTCGGGAAAAGGCATCTCGGTAGAGTTTAGCGCAATAGTTCATGCGCTTGAACAGCCCTGGGAGTGTAAACAATATTGTGGGGAAAAGGACTAGCCAAAGAAGATAAGACACTACTACATTAAATAGTATGATCATAACTAGAATCTGTTTCATCAGTTGTTCAGAGAAAAGGCATCATTTACACTGCTGCTGTTTTTGTTCACCAAACCTAGAAATGGTCCCTCTGGCAGGAGATAATCACTGCATGTGCATCCCAGTGCAAGCCTTAGCATCTCAGGCTGTTGAAGTCTCCGCAGGCATAAACCAGAGCACCATCCCTTAGACAAATTCATTTCCCTCTGCTTCTCCCTGCCTGCCTCTGCTGCTCTGTATGGAGGCACTTGCAATCTACAAATGGCAACAGCAGGGGATGTTTTGCTTTTGAACCTCTAAAGCCAATAGAGAGTGATCCTCTGCACTGTTTACACGAAGACCTCGACTGTGATTGGCTAATGTTCATCTTAACACAGCTAGACACCTGAGACGTACTCGAGCATGGCAGAGGTTTGAACAGCTGAGCCAAAAAGACCAAATCTTCTATTCTCCACCCCATCCGGTCTGTTCTACCTAATCACTTATGTCCAGGCTAGATACATGCAAAGAAGTCATTTGCGGTAAAGATTTTAAGCCATAAAGGTCTAAGTAGCCTTTACCATTCCCCTGAACTCTTACCCAGTCTTGCAATCACTTATTTCCAGGTGAGCATATGCTTGAAAACTATTGTGGTTTTGACTTACGGATCATTGCGTTCCCTGGTGAGCAGCTTCCATTTTTAACACCAGAAATCTGTCTGTGACTCCAGACTTCTGGAGAGCACACAGCAAGCATAGAGATATGTGAGAAATGTGCTCTTGTCCTCATGACATCTTTTAACTAAAAGTCAAAAGGAGAAGCATCAATCACCTTGCAGAGAACAACCGATTTTACAGGACAAACAAAAATATTCATTGGTACACCTTCAAGGCAGGGAGACTGACAGCCCATATATATTAGGGAGAGTGCCCCTCATCCACCAATAACTAAAGGTCAGTGTTTGTTATTGAAGCAGGAACAAAGGAAAGCAACAATATGATTCAGAACTACCCCAAGAATGAAGTTAGATATGTTGTGTGATTTACAGATGATGGCACCAACTTCAAATATAATGTAGTTCTTCAAAATATGTTATAAAGTGTTATTATATGGGAAGGCGTACTATCACTGTTCTAACAGCACACGGCAGCATACCTGAGCTCCATGCTCCTTTAACTCATCTGGTAAATATGTTATAAAGTGTTATTATATGGGAAGGAGTACTATCACTGTTCTAACAGCACACGGCAGCATACCTGAGCTCCATGCTCCTTTAACTCATCTGGTAAATATGTTATAAAGTGTTATTATATGGGAAGGAGTACTATCACTGTTCTAACAGCACACGGCAGCATACCTGAGCTCCATGCTCCTTTAACTCATCTGGTAAATATGTTATAAAGTGTTATTATATGGGAAGGCGTACTATCACTGTTCTAACAGCACACGGCAGCATACCTGAGCTCCATGCTCCTTTAACTCATCTGGTAAATATGTTATAAAGTGTTATTATATGGGAAAGTACTATCACTGTTCTAACAGCACACGGCAGCATACCTGAGCTCTATGCTCCTTTAACTCATCTGGTTATAAAAATATGTATACTGTTCTAACAGCACACAGCAGCAAAGCTCCATGCTCCTTTAACTCATCTTAAATATGGGTGTTATTATATGGGAAGGCGTACTATCACTGTTCTAACAGCACACGTCATCATACCTGAGCTCCATGCTCTTTTAACTCATCTGGTAAATATGTTATAAAGTGTTATTATATGGGAAGGAGTACTATCACTGTTCTAACAGCACACAGCAGCATACCTGAGCTCCTATCACTGTTCTAACAGCACACAGCAGCATACCTGAGCTCCATGCTCCTTTAACTCATCTGGTAAATATGTTATAAAGTGTTATTATATGGGAAGGCGTACTATCACTGTTCTAACAGCACACGGCAGCATACCTGAGCTCCATGCTCCTTTAACTCATCTGGTAAATATGTTATAAAGTGTTATTATATGGGAAGGCGTACTATCACTGTTCTAACAGCACACGGCAGCATACCTGAGCTCCATGCTCCTTTAACTCATCTGGTAAATATGTTATAAAGTGTTATTATATGGGAAGGCGTACTATCACTGTTCTAACAGCACACAGCAGCATACCTGAGCTCCATGCTCCTTTAACTCATCTGGTAAATATGTTATAAAGTGTTATTATATGGGAAGGAGTACTATCACTGTTCTAACAGCACACAGCAGCATACCTGAGCTCCATGCTCCTTTAACTCATCTGGTAAATATGTTATAAAGTGTTATTATATGGGAAGGAGTACTATCACTGTTCTAACAGCACACAGCAGCATACCTGAGCTCCATGCTCCTTTAACTCATCTGGTAAATATGTTATAAAGTGTTATTATATGGGAAGGAGTACTATCACTGTTCTAACAGCACACAGCAGCATACCTGAGCTCCATGCTCCTTTAACTCATC